>LR738710.1:299497277-299608350 GCA_902687465.1 Secale cereale
GGGGGGGGGGAATTGGGGGCGACGGAAGCGGGATAGTCCAGCGAGCGACAAAATGAGGGGTCAAATAACATGTCCACAATATACATAGATTGACACGCTAGTCAACATTCACACTAAACTAAGCATCATAATATACGGTATGCATACTAGCTAACATTCACAAGCACTTAAGTTCAGCATGTTTACGCATCTAAATGATTCACAAGACTATAACCAAGACATAGATGTGAGAAGGTGTAGAAATAAAGAAAAAATGATCGATGCTTCTCTGAGAAAAGGGCCTCCCTACGCACGCATTAATTTCCCGGGCATGCTTCTTTCTGCTCAATCTTGCGTGCACTTTGAGCATGTTGGCAACTCCATAGCTAGCTTGATGGTTCATCTTGCAATTTATGCGGACACATTGCAGCAAACATAGGAGGTAATGGCGATCACTCAACATGAGACCATTTTGTGCAGTTCCACTAAAATCATCTTCATTGTCCTGAATGTGAAAAGATAGGAAAGTGTTATACTTAACTGGTGTCGCAAAACAGTAGCACATATCAATAGCTCGGCATAACAAAACACGATCATCTGGACGAAGAGGATACTGACATGCGTGAGGAAGATTATGCATAATTTTATAGGTGGTTAGTTGATTTCCACCTTGGGATTTCCTATGATGGCATGGAGGAAATTCTATGCAATCGATGAGCGCAATTCCTTCCGTGTGGATTTTTCCGACTAACCCCAATATCTTTTTTGTGTAGTTCCACTACAATAGTGCATCGCTGTTTGCACGACCCTACTCGCCGCCCAGGCCATCAATGACTCGATCTCTTTTATCTTGCGTTAACGGTGCGGCTGCAGTGCTTGTTTGCTCCCCCACACATGACAACCTCATTCCACACTGCAAATAGCAAGTCAACGTACGAATAAGCTTATTTCATCTTGCGTTGATCATTCTACCTACTCCCTCTATCCGGGTTTATTAGGCCTAAAGACAACTTCTCTTAGAATAAGACACTGTGAGGTCAGCTTACATTAACGGCAGCAAACATGCAAAGCATGTCTGGATTTGTGCATTTTTGTTCTCGTCAGTGACCTTTCCTATGTGACCACAAGAAACCTAGATGTGCTCATTCTTGGTTGCATTGTCGACCCAACACCCCCCACTTTTTGTCCTTTTTCTACCAAGGGACCAGTCATGCCATCATGTTTATTTCCCTTTCCAACCAAGAGATCGGTTCGTTAGCCAGTACCTTCTTCCCTCTAATAGTAAAAATTTAGGTGGTGTTCGAGTGTTCAACAAGCCGACGGAGCTAGATACATGGGGAGCTTTCTAATACTAGAAGAATATCCACATGCAATATGCAGCGACATGGGGAGCAATCCTAACTTGATGAAAAAAGGGCTACAGTGACGTGGGGAGTTGGGCCATTAGAACAAGGCTGGTTCTAAAATAAGTTATACCTCCGGTCGATGGGATGTGGCGAGGCAGGCGCGGCCTCCCATGTTCTATTTATCCTTGAGGATGGCGGTGGGCGGGGATGTCCTGGACGTTACCTCATCGACATCTGCGGCAGCTTCTTACTATGCCTGCAAGGCACAACTACGCATGCGTCCACGGCGTATGGCGCAGTCGCAGGCACTGGAAGCGCTTTGACCAACGAACCAAACGAGACAGGCGTGTCGTGCTGTGAGTGGGTCATGTTTCTCGTTTTGAACTTGTTTGGTGTAGTATAGTAATGACACTTGGTTTTGCATCTTCATAGAATGATGCAAATCCCCGCTAAAAAGGCGCTTTGCTTTCTGCTAATCTCATCAACCGTTCTTGTTCTATGCATTAAAATGTTAAGTGCCATGATTAAGATATAATTAACCAATGCATGCAAAACGTTCTTGTTTTTTTAACACACATGTAAAATGTTCCTGTTTAATGTAGTACTCCTCACGCATGCATGCGTTGAGTACTACTCACTTCATCCATACATGTCATGTTTGCTAGTCTGAAGTCATTAAAAGCACACACGCCCCACATCTCTTATTGGTTGATTGCTTTATTCATGTCTAAAAATAATAATCGAGGCGAGATTCAATGCATCGCACCTAAGTAGGTGACTAAGCCGTCTTGTGCACGATGACCAAGGTGGAGAGGGAAGCAAGAGAACTTAATGTTTATTTGCTAATTAAAACCATTGCATGCAACAAACTAACCACTGCATGTCATGTTTGGTAGCCTCAGATCATTAAAAGCATACACGCCTCACATCTTTTTTTTTGAGGAAATGATAGTAGGAGAGGCTCCTACTGTATATGTATATAAATATACAGGGGTGTTACAATTGTGTTACATATGGCATTGCAACTACATGTGCACTTCAATCCCTGATCCCCTTACCTTAAAGAGAGGGGGAGGGGGGGTGAGGTGTCAAGCAAGTTGATTGAGATATTTGCTTAAAGGTCAGACAAGTAGGTGTGTAGAGAGCTAGGTTAGAGAGTTACAATAGGCAATTACAGAGGCCTTTTGAGAGTCTTTTACCCTGTGCTGGAGTAGGCTAAAGTCCTCCTTAAAACGTGTCAACCAGGACGTAATACTGGGGTTGATTTTTCTGAAGTGTTTGTTGTTGCGTTCTTTCCATAGGCTCCACGCTGCTATTAGGAAGATTTCCATGAAGAGGGGTCTAGAGTCTCCCCTATTGGTCTGATCAACTAAGTTAAGTCTGGAGTCTGACGTGGGCCAATGAATATCAACTTTTTCCCAGCACGCCCTACTAAATGGGCACGTGAAGATCATGTGGTTAACCGTTTCTTCGGTGTTTTGTCCGCAAAGGAGGCAGTCAAGGACATCTCCAATGTCATAGTGTCTTCTGTTGAGCATGTTTCTTGTATTAAGCCGATCGATTAACAAGAGCCAGCCGAATACCTTTATTCTCATTGTGCATTTGGATCGCCACAGGAGTTGGAAAGTTGGATGCCTTGGGGTGTGTCTGAAGCAGAATTTGTAATAATCAGCAGCTTTAAAGTCAACTGCTCCCCAGGTGTAATACCAAACATCTGTGGATGAAGTGGAGGGGCTCAGATGGGTGGATAGGCGCTTCAGGTGTAGAACTTCCTCGAGAGCTTCTGGTGATAGAGGTAAGTGGAACGTATCCTGCAGTGTCGTGCTCTCCAAGAATTTGTTGATAAATATATCTTCATCTCTGGCAAAGGAGAAGGCTCGAGGATGTGATGTTTCTAGTATGTCTGGTAGCCATAAATCTTTCCACAAGAGAGCAGATGCTCCATCAACCACTTGAACGCAGGAGATCTCACGATAGAAAGGTGTAAGTTTAAGTATATCACGCCACCAGAAGGACCCCATTAGGTCAAGGGCATGAGGGACTTTGCCTTGATAGTATGAGTCCCAAATGAGGTGTACCCATGGTACATCAAGCTTGTTATAGAACTTATGCAGGAACTTCATGAGTAATGCTTCGTTTTGGAGTTTGATATTGAGGACCCCCAAGCCACCGTGTTTCTTTGGCTTGCAAACTAAGTCCCATGCGGCCAAGGAGTTGCATTTCTCACCATGTTCTGTCATCTTGTTCCATAGACACTTGCGTCTGATTTTATCCAGCATTTCCAGAATTTGGGAGTTGATTTTGATTGTGCACATGGCATATATGAGGACCGAGGTGACAGTTGCATTTAACCAAGAGAGCCTTCCACCATATGACATCATGGAGATAGTGGCAGTGAGTCTTCGCTCCGTTTTACATACTAGGGGCATGAGGTCTTGTACCGTGGGTTTCGTCGTGCCCATGGGTAGTCCAAGGTACGTAAAAGGCATGGTGCCAATTGAACAGCCAAAGATGTTCGCAAGTTCCACAGTGGAGTTGCCGTCAAGATTAATAGGGATGAGGGTGGACTTGTTAAAGTTGATCTTGAGACCAATGGAAGTTGCATAGTCAGATAGGATATTTTTGATCGTTGTTGCTTGTGTGGGGCATGCGGGGAGGGCGAGTATCGTCTCATCTGCGTATTGAATAACTGGGTAATCTGTTTGGCCAGGGCAAGGAAAGGGAAGGTGAATGCGTCCTTGCCTGAAGGCTAGGTTAATGGCAGCTTGTAGGAGGTCGGCCGCGATGACGAAAAGCAGGGGGGAGAGTGGATCACCTTGGCGTACCCCGCTCTTACAGTGAAATTGTCTGCCTTGCACACCGTTAAGCAGGACCGAGGATCGCCCAGTTGAGAAAATGCATTGTATCCAGTTAAGCCATCGCTCGTTGAAGCCCATGTGGCGCATGATGTTGATCATCGGGTCGTGCCCAATTGTATCGAACGCTTTAGCAAAATCTAGCTTCAGAAGGATGATTTTTTCCTTAGAGGCTTGGCATTGATGAATATATTGAAAGGCCCAAGCTAGGCAGTCTTGGATGGTTCTTCCTTTGAGAAAACCATATTGGTTACGATGAACAAGTCTGAGAATTACCTTTTGTAATCGATCAGCCAACAGCTTGGTGAGCAGTTTCAGGTAGCAGTTGAGGAGACTTATCGGTCTGAAATCATTGACGGTTGTAGGTGACTGAACTTTAGGGATAAAGGTAATAAGGCCATCGTTAATGCTTGTGAGGTCAAGATTTCCTGCGTGGAATTGGGAGCAAAGGGCGTAGAAGTCATGCTTGATCACGGGCCAGCAACTTTTGAGGAAAGCCCCACTGAATCCATCAGGTCTAGGAGCCCTATCGGCTGGCATTTCTTTAATCACATCATCAATTTCTTTGTGTGAGAAGGGTTCCGTGAGATGGTCCAAGTTGTTGGAGCGTTGTATAAGAGTGGGCAGATCGAATTTCATATCAGCAGGGGAGATAGCACCAAGACGATTTTTATAGGCATTGAAGAGTAGAGCCTCTTTGCTGACATGATCATCTACTTGATTGCCATCCACATCAGTTAAACAGGCAATGTTATTATGCCGGTACCGCTCAGTTGCCACGGCCTGAAAAAATTTCGTGTTTTCGTCACCAAATTTTACCCAACTGATGGTGCATCTTTTTTTCCAGTAAAGCTTCTGGTACCGAAGTAGACGCAGAGTGTGCTTTTTGAGTATGGTCCGGAAGTTGAATTCAGGTGTAGAGAGTGGTCTCTTGTTCTCAAGTTCATCCAAACGAGCTAAAAAATTGTTGCAATTGTCAATTGCAATCTTCAGTCGTGAAATGTTTTTACTCCAAGATTTGAGAGCGTGCCTGAGCCTTCTGAGTTTAAGACATAAAATGGAAGCTGCATTTGTCAAGTGGACTGGCTTGTTCCAATAGGTTCGTACCACATCCAAGAAACCAGGATGTAAAATCCAGAACGATTCAAACCTGAAGATTTTGCTGCAGGGTATATTGGTTTCGATAGTAACAACGCAAGGGATATGATCAGAGGTAGATTTACCGAGGGGTTTTACCATTGTGTTGGGATAAGATTGGATCCAGTGGAGTGACGTGAAGAACCAGTCTAACTGTACTAGAAGCGGGTCGACTTGCATGTTACTCCAGGTGTAAGTGCGGCCTTTTACTGGGAGCTCCAAAAGGTTTTGCGTGCGAATGATATCGTTAAATATGAACATATCCTGAGCATTACCTCCCGGTTTGTTGCGGTTGTCCGGTGCACAAATATAATTGAAATCACCAACAAAAAGACAGTCTTGTGCTACTGGTATATCCAGATCATAGAGCCAATTAGTGTAAGTAGTACGTTCCTCTCCCGAGCACGGCCCATAGATATTTGCTAACGTCCAGGCTTGTTGGGATTGCGTGCTAACAAAATTGATAACTAGCGCAAAAGGTTCCGAAAAGAGAACAGAGCCCGTGAACATCGAGCTCTTCCAGATGGTGATGATGCCACCCGAAGCACCGCGCGAAGGTACAAAAGAAAAACGATCAAACTGTCGTGGACAGCAAGACTTGATAAACGCCAGGTCAAACGATGTCTTTTTGGTTTCTTGCAAGCAAACAACTGCGCATCCGCTAGAAAGGATCGCATTATGAAGCGCTAGGTGTTTGGGTTCGGCATTAAGCCCACGAATGTTCCAAGAGAGGACATTCCACGATCGCAAAAGAGACATGAGACAACTTCTTAAAGTTTAAGCAGAGTTGGGTGCTTCATCGGCGACGGCATCAGAGACTTCAGCCTGCTGCATGGCGGGTGTAGATTCAGCCGGTGTTGGAGCTGCAAGTAGTGCTTCTTCAGTCAACTCTTCTGCTGGGATAGCACATTGGTAGATTCTGATGTCCTGCAGTATTGAAATTGGTGTTGGCGGCGGGATGTCAACAGTGTCATGCTTGGGCTGAGTTGATGAAGAGGAGCCAATGGCAGGTATGATTCTGGGCTTCACTTTAGACATAGGCTTGCGGCTGTCAGATGGCATATGAACTTTAAAACCCTTGTACTTAGTGGAGCGGGTACTGCGACGAACCTCAGTAGTGGAGATGGGCACCATAGGGGTTTTTGCACGGCGGCCACGGGTTATCATTGAGGGCTGGGATTCAGTAGTGGCATTGCAGATTTCCATCGGGGCAGCAACAGTAAGGTCTGAAGAAAGAGGTGTCGAGTCCATCTGGGGGGTATCAGGGTGGGACAAACCTTGCTGAATATCACTCACCTCCATGGAGTCATGTATCAGATTGGGGAGGGCATCTTCCTCAAGCTGAGTGGGGCGAATATCCTCCTCCACTGGCAGTTCTTGGAGGACCACAGAAGAAGCAGGCGTGCTGTCGAAACTGCTGAGGTTGCTATCAGCAGAGTGAGCCATATTCACAGAAACTTCAAAGTTGGCTGGCCTGATGCCAAAAGCAGATCTCCAAGGGCCAATAGATGCAAGTGCTGGACGGAGAGCATAAAAAATGATAGTGTTCAGGTGCTGTCTTGGAACTGGGTTACCAATCAGTAAAGCGAGCAGGTCCGTGCCCTGAGAAGACAGTCCAAACTGTATCCCGCGATCATGCAGAGCAACTGAGATAGTGACGCTTCATTTGGCATTGGGTGTTCTGAAGGTGGAGGGTGAAGCTGGGGCACAATTAACATTGCGGAACTGTCAGAGCTGGTGTTATCATCAGACACAGAGAAGGAGTCATTCCAGGCTTGCGCGGGGCTGTCCATGAGATTGTCTTCAGGTACTATTCCATCTTGGAAAGTCAGGCCCTGGGAAGCAAGCCATGCCTGATAGTTGACCAGGTGCGGAGGGAGCGGAGGTAGTGGCGGAGCTGGCGGCTCCGGCCAGACTCCCCAGCCAGCATTGGCATTGTTGTTGCCACCAGGGTTGGCGTCGGCGTTAGGGCCATCAGGGGCAGAGTTCTGAACCAGCCAGTTATGGACTTGTTGTTGGTAGAGCTGTTCGGCGGTGAGTTCTGGGCCAAACTGGGGATGGGGATTACCATCCGGTGGCGGCGGCTCTTCTCCAGCAGGCAGCACCTCAGGTAGGAGTCCGTTCCAGTCATTGCTGCGGAGGATCGTAACCTGCACTGTCCAGCAGTCTCTGGCTCCGCCCAATTGCCAAACCACAAAACTTTTAGGGATTAGGCGCATGCAGAGAACTCTAGCTTTGATCAACAAAAATCGTCTGTCCTGGCGGGGGTTGTACCAATGAACAAGAGATCCATAGCCACCTAAAGCTTTGGTGATGTAATAGTCGGTCTGATAGTCATAGGGGAAACCAAAAAACATCAACCAAACCTCAGGCCCAAAGGATGTCGTGCGCCGATTGAGTGCTTCATTATGAGGAACGAAAGTGATGAGCAGATCTTCATCCTCAAGTTCAATGGGGGTGTTGATAGCAGTGTCTCGCATAAAAGAATTCACGAAACCGAAAATCCCAATACCAAGAGGATGGTCGCTGACTTCAGTGGTATAAAGTTGAGAGGCGTTGAGCTGACCTACAATGGCAGTGCGTATGGAGGCCCGGCGATGAAGAGGAACATATTCTCTCGCTTCAGCGATTGCCAAAAAGTCGTGGTTGAGCGGCGGTATAGGCCCCACTATCATGCCACTTCGGACCACACGGTCCGCCGGCCCCGGCTCAACGGCAAAGCCCGGGGGGAGGAACGAGACGGGGTTGAGGGGGTAGTTGGCCATGGTCGCGAGGGAGGAGAAGCAGAGTGGTGGGTTCTGGTCAGAGCGAGGTAATGTCGATGGGACAGGGTAGAGGTGCGGCGGTGGTGGCGATGGGACTGGGCAGGAGCGCGGCGGTTGGAGAACCGAGGCGGAAGGTGGAGCGTGAGGGGGGGTGGGCTAGCGAGGTAGTAGTGGAAGGCATCGGTGATTTAGGAATCCATTTCCACCTAAGGGCGCGGAGGCGTTTTCGGCAGGAATGGGCCGTGTGGCCATAGAAGGCACAAGCAGTGCATCGGACGCTGGCACTGGGCCTTGGACGCATGGCCGTCGAATTAAGCGGGGGGGGGGCAGGAGGCTGAGTTGCCATGGAGGGGGAGATATGTTCCAAAACCGCATCATTAAATTTGGGGGACTTACCAGTTTTGGGGCAAAGTATTGCCTTATGATCAGGTGCAGAGCAATTGATGCAAATCAGTCTGGCATGGCAGTCAGATTTATTATGTCCCCATTGGTGGCAACGTGAGCAAAGAGAGGCCCAATTGGTGGAGAGATTGATAATATCCTGCAAGGTGTATTGGGCTTGGGCCAAGTCGGCCTTGTGCTTGGCCTGGAGCGAAGGTGGCCAAAGATCACACTCGGGGGCATATTTGAAAGCCGACCGGAGGAAACACCGCGGTAAAGGCGGGTAGGGAATATTCAGCGGGCAATTAAATGCACCCAGTCGGAGGAAATTCGGTAAATGCTTTTCCTCAAAATCAGCCTCTGACATAAAGAGCTCCATCAAAGTGATATAATCAGGTTTCGACGAGGAAATTACGCAAGAGGATCCCGAGTGAGCTTGATCATGCCTGTGTTCTTGAGGGAAAGGTGGCGAAATTTTGAATGATGAAGAAGAGGCCCCAGTAGCATTTTTGTTGGAGAAATCCATATGCGTTTGAGCCACTGATTTGCACGAGGATGTCATATCCACTCTTGTAGACTTGTTAAAATTCTCATCAAAAGAAAAGACCCCAACAGGATTAATAGCCATAGTTCGGCGTGCCGAAATATCAGAAAGAGGTACATCTGCATGCCAACCCAAATTGTGGGATATTACCTTGGGAGAATCCTTCTTATATAGGTGAAAGTGGCAAATGAAATCCGGCCAAATGCGATCTTTGAGTCTATAGATAAAATGCCCCACTTTGTTGTTTGCCACAGAAAACCGAAAGGATCGAGGGCTGATCTGGAGTACCTTGAATCCAGTACTCAGACCACCAATGCAACATTGGAGTGCAATGCCCACAGATTCCACAGTCAAGGGGAAGGAAGCCGAGGAGAAGGAGACCACCAAAAAGAACTCCTTGATGTCTCGAGAGGGTGAAAAATGGACTGTAGAACCAAATAATCTTCTCACCTGATCGGCCAGGGCTAAGCCTGGTGCAAAATCCCAATGTAGAAGGCCTTCCATGGTGGGTTACACAGCTAGAGATCGCCATTGTTGGTGGGCAGCAGGTGGAGAGAGGAGAGAGGAGAGGAGGAGGGGGGAGGTGGTGGGAGAGCCATTCGTTAATCGTCGCCTCACATCTCTTATTGGTTGATTTCTTTGTTTATGTTCAAAAACAAGAAACAAAGTGAGAGTTAATACACTTAGACGGAGGAAGTATACATGACTAAAATCCGTGGAAAATCTAAATTCCTTTAGGTGCCCTATGTACCTAGACAGATGAAGTACTATGTTCTTTGACTTCCTTCCCGTATCCGTGCAATCCAACGATACAAATCCAGAATAAAATGACGAGGGTGGGGCTTTCCCACGCGTTAGGCGGGCTTGTTTGGCCTAGTGGTTCTGAGTGATATGACGTGCTATAGTGCAGTGTAGTCTTCGCGTGTGGTAGTACTATTGTTGGTACAATAGTTTTCTTGAAGAAGCGGATTCAACGAAGTCATGATGGTTCCTTCATCCGAGAAACTTACAGTGGGAAAGGATGGGCCTGCGATTTGACGGCTCATTACTGAATATTACTGCGGCGCTACGACCGGGGTGAGTCTCCCCTGCATTTCCGTGTGATGCACTCTAATTCTGTTGTCATGGCAAGTGGACCAGGATGGTCAACGTCCCACATGTCGGCGAATGAAAGTATTCTTTCAGGTATTGAGGACGAGCAAGGAAGCCGGGCGGGATAGTGTCACTGCTCTTTTGCAGTAGTACTATTCATTTTTTATTTTTGATGAAAGCTATTGTCTCCACTCTTACGATGGAGGAGTGTGAAACACGACAGCCTAGTGAACTTGGCATGTGCACTACTCACTCCGCCCATGAAATTATTTACATATCACATTGACCAAGAGGAACCTCCATGGCATAATTAACGCCTGAAGCGGCCATTCAACAAAGCGTGAAATGATGGTTGTTTCGCCTGAGCAACTTTTACTACTCCCTTCGTCTAGGCGTGATAAGTCACCTTACGAAAACCAAATAATCCCAAAACACTTAGGCGTGATGCATTAACTCTCACTTTGTTCATTGTTTTTTGACATGAATAAAGCAATCAACCAATAAGAGATGTGAGGCGTGTGTGCTTTCAATGACTTGAGACTACCAAACTCGACATGTAGTGGTCAATTCATTGCATGCAATGCTATTAACTAGCAAATAAGCATTGAATTCTCTCGTTTTCCCCTCTGCCTTGGTTGCAGTGCACAATGACTTATTCACCTAGACGGTGGGCGAAGTATACTGCGGGAAAGGTGGGGCTCTGTGATTTGACTGCTCATTAGGCATTATTACTGCGGCACAATGAGCAGGGTGAATCTCGCCAGCGGTCACGTGGACCTAGATTCTAGATGTCCTGCATGTGGGAGAAATGATGTTTGAAAGATTTGTGGCATTCCTATCAAGCTTCCGTGATATGTTTATATGTACACATAATTTTCCAGCATAATGAAATTTTATTGTAATGCTATGAAGCTTTCAACTTGGTTACATGTGTCTTGTTGCCTCCAAAGTTGTCTCGTTATAATGTTCCATCAAATGCAAAGGAAACTAACATGCATGCTAATGCATCTCAATGATTCACATATCATATTTACATCACAGTTGAATACAAAGTTTTGAGAATGTGTACAAATAAAGAAAAAATATAAAACTGAAGGATGATGTCCATAGGCGTGGTTCTATTTCCTAGCGTCACTGGTTGGCACCTAGTTTCACGCAGCTCTGTTGAACTGAACAAGAAATGTTAGCCAAGAAAGGATTTTATGGAGGACATGGACCATCCGATCATTTTGTGCGGTTCCACTAAAACCGAGCTAGCTGAGCATGCCTGTTTGCAAAGATATTGAACAGGTGTTATAACATTAATAGTGGCACCAGTAGTTGTTGATGAAACATACACACACAAGTAGAAGCTGGTCACCTTTGCAATCACTCATAAAACTAAGCACTTCTTGGAGAATATTAGGCTCGGAGTTGGATGAGGATAGCAAAACCGAACTCCCTTTGTGCAGTCGCACTGAAATGTAGAGACATTGCCCATGTGACATTTTAGTGGAACTGCACAAGACACTCTTAAAGAAAAAAGTGATTTGTGGAGTTCACCATACGATCACAATAGCAACAAGGTAGAATGGATAACCCTGTTTGCAAAAAAAGAGGTTGAAAGGAAACAATTACTGGCCAATGACAGTTGATGACACATACGATGATAAAAAGAAGCATATTCCTTGGCCTAAGGGAAGATATCATCACGGTTCTTTATCTAAAATGGTGTGAGAAGGAGATTGCAACATGGAAAGTACACCGACCGAGCTACGTTTTAGGAAAAGAACTGTGGAAGATCCACATGCAGCGACGTGGGAAGTTGGGCAGTGGAGCATGGCCGGTTTCAGAGGAAGTTGTACCTGAGGGTCGTTGGGGTGTAACCCAGAGGGCGGTGCCGGGCGGGATATGATGCGGCAGCAAGCAAGAAGCGAAGGCCCTACCGCGCCGGTCGTCCGCGAGAACATCGTGTATCGTAGATCGGGACGCGTCGGCATTGAGTTTCCTGCCTCGGCGCCAGCGACCAGAGCAACGCTGCATATCCTTCCTATCCGCGAGCGGACGGGATCTGGCCGGATCAGTGACCAGCAATGAGAGAGAGTATCCACCGCCATTTTGTGTGAGAGAGTGTGAACTGTGAAGAGACCAACCCCAGCAGGCAGAGCATTGCATCCTGCCTATATTATATATTGTGCAGCCATTTGCTAAATAAAACGCGTCGCACTTTCTTTTGTCCACGCGTGGTACACGACCCTCCATCAAGTGGACAAGCAGTACAGGTGTTAAATTTTCAGAACGTGGACTGCCTTTTTCGTACAGAAATGAGCTCCATGGTGTACCCGCGGGGGTGTGGTCGGGCCAGAGACGGGAGTACGTGCGTCACTGCGTGCACCTCTTCTCTTCCTACACATACCCCACCCGTGTGGGGATTTGTGAGAAAGATGGTGTGCGCGTTCATGAGTGTGTTTTATGTGGTTGATTTCATGAGTGTATTTTTGTGCGGGAGACACTGATAGGGAATATGTGTCGAGGAAGTCTCAAACCAAAAAATGGAACATACACAATGTTTGTGAAACTGAGGCCTATCTAGATAGGAGTATGTCATACACATGATGCAATCCATGAGAAGAAAGGGGAGGGATCATTGGCATGTGGTGTCGATGAAACAAAGAGAGGGATGGAGTGTATGGGTGCGAGATCAATAAGGAGAGGCTGCGAAATTGCGTGTGCGCACGTCAAAGATATAGGCGGCCTACCTACTGGAACGTGAGAGGGAAAATGGCATTTCGTGTGTGCCAGGGGGAACTGACTATAGCGTTCGATCTATCAGTGCGTGTCGTCGGGCAGGGGGGCTAACTAGAGAGGTAGATCGACGGGTATATGTGTGGAGAAGAAGAGACCTAGCGATGTATCGAGGGAGATCGATGGGCATCCATACATGTGTTGGAGAGGAATATGGTTGGGGGAGCGACTGAGCTAGGGTGCTGGAGGGGGTTGGTGGAGTTGCTTCTCGAAGACGATGGTCTGAGAGGCCTAGCTAGTAGATAAACAGAGGGTACACCTGCAATCAATAAGAGGTGTGTGTGTGTGTGCGCGCTCGTGCTTGTGTGAGAATGCGTGCAGGTTAGAGATGGGGCAGGAGGCATGCATGGATGATGAGGGGGGCGATATATATGTGTCACTGGCAGGCCTATCTAGACAGGTAGATAAATTGTTGTGTCGGGGAAAGGGAGATCAAGATATAACTATTGCGGTAGATCGATCAATGTGTGGGGAAAATGAGGGATAAATGACCTAGCTATATGTATAGATGGAGATCGATTGGTATACGCATGCATGTGTTTGAGGAAAATAAGGCTGGATAGACAGATAGAGATAAAGGGATGCAACTAGGATGATGTGGTGCAAGAGGCGTACCAGACAGAGAGAATGGACAAGTGTGTGAGTGCGAGACCGATGAGAAGAGGGGCGAGAGTGTGCATTTGCGTGTGAGCGTGTGAGAGGTAGATAGGGGGCAAGGAGGGTGAGGGGAGAAGAGGGAAAGTGTGTATGTGGTAGGCAGGCCTGACTAGAGAGGTATACCGATCTATGTGTGTCGAAAAGAAGGACCGGAGGACACCTATAAAGATAGTGGGAGAATGACCTAAGGAATAATTAATGAACGAGTGCAATCTAGAGAATGTTGAGGGAGGGAGGAGGGGTGTGTGCGTGCACCAGAAACTAAGTGGTAGCTATATAGAGAAGAGGAGTGTATGGGTGTACATGACTGAAAGAGATCATACCTTGTAAAAGTGGATTCAAATATTTGAATAATAGACCATGGTGTTTTAAACCCATGCACACGTGAATGTATTAGTGATATGCGTGGTGTGGTTTTGAACATGCTATACTATATATACATACACACACACACACATATATATATATATATATGTGTGTGTATATATATATATATATATATATATATATATATATATATATATATATATATATATATATATATATATATATATATATATATATATATATATATATATATATATATATATATCGAACAATCTGACATTTCATTTGAAATTCACATACCGATGGCCGGCATCATGTGACCACATTGCATCCATGCACACCACGTTTTGAAATTGTGATAATGCATGGCTTTTGCAGCTCACATTTAAGTACTTGTAGTTGTGGGGGGCTGGGCACCATGCACAAATTGTGTCATAAACACACTATACATATGAAACATGTTTTTGATTATGGAGATCTAGCTAGAGCCTAAAATGTACTATTATTTGAAATCATTATAAAGTGGATTCAAAATATTGAATTCAAGTTTAATTGTACAAGTAGTTGACATCTAAGCTGACAATAACCATGTTGTGTGTTGCCAAAATAATATACAAATGATGGTTTAACTTGACAACAATCATGATTGTAGATCTTATTGAAATAGAGAAACGAATTCAAATTTAGTTCATATTGCAGCCGGTAGTATACATTTGGAATGCCCTAAAATGTTCATTCGAGTAGGTTACATGCATTATACAAACATAACATGGACTCAAAGCATTGCATGGCATTTGTAGTAATTCATACAACAAAACGGGACAAGAAACTCTTGTGTTGTGCGAATTGATTTGGTAGCGTACCATTCTCCTGAAAATTAACACGCGTCTTGTTATCCCGAAATTTGAAGCTATCTCTTTGTATTGTTGTGCTCGGAAAACTCCCTCCATCTCAACCTGCGCGTTGCCATCCCAAAATTACAACGCGTGCGTAAACTCCCACCTCCTGTGAAATCCCGACAAGCAAAATTCCTATGATACCCCCTGAACCGAAAGAACCACCTAGTTAAAGTTGGTGGGGGTATTTTCGTAACTTACCCCACATTTTGGACAAGCGCGTCCCTAAGCGATGGTTCCCCCCTCCCACCCCCTCTGCCGCCCCCATTCGAACACCAAGGCCGCAAAAACCCGCAAAGCCCCACAGCCTCCTCCGTCCGCCACCTAGCCGGATCCTCTTCCCCGATGATGTCGTCCATCGCAACACCCTCGACCTCCCTCATCCACCGCACCAGATGAGGATCCGTCGTCGATCTTGTCGTCTCGCCGGTTCAACCATCTCGTCCTCCACCTGCAAGTAGCTGCCCCGATGTTCCCCTCGTCTTTTGCGCCACCTCCATTCCCACATCGCTGGAAGAGCTGCATCATCACCGATTCCTCGGATGAAGCTGAGGCCTAATCGGCGCCACCAAAGAGGTCCTATGGTAATCGCTGCATTTTCTTCTTGCTTCGATCTCACGGTGCTGCCAGTGCTCGGTCCCGAGGCACCGTGGCGCAGCTCCATCTATGGCGGCCTCGCCGGCCACTTCCTTTATGGCGTCGCTCTCTCGGCGGCAACGTCTACATTAGTCGGAGATGCTACTGCTATGGCTCTTGCTCGCGCTGCTGCTCTGCTCTTGCTCTCTGGTCCCCTGCCTGGTCTTCTCTTGCTCTTGCTTGCGCTGCTGCTCTAGTCTTCCTCGCGTTGCTGCTGCACGAGTAGCAGATCCTGCTCTCGCTCAAGGAGCAGAGCAGCAGCTACCCGAGATGCTACTACATGACCAGCTACCCCGGCTTTCACATGCGCTGATACTCCGGGCGCTGCTGCTACTACTACTGCTTTTCTGCTACTAGTGCGTTCAGTTTCGACAGTAAAATTCAGTTTCGACAGTTAAATTCAGTTCCGACAGTTAAGTTCAGAGATGAGCGGCTGATGTATTTTACATCTAGCACTTTGTGGCTATGTATTTTACATCATCTATTGGAGATGCTATTAGAATTCCACTTAGGTTAACATTGTCGCTCTTGTCCTGCCTCAGCCTCGCCATCGTACAACTCACCAGAGCTGCTCCAACGACAAAACCCTCCATCATAGTCGAGTAGTACCCTTGGCTCCAACTCCAGGCGCCTAAGATCTTCTTCCCCTCCTCTGACTACCACATCAGCCGCAGCATCCAGAGCGACAAACCCAATGATGTTGAGATCGACATGGCTTCGCCAAAGAGGTTGTAAACTTGCCGCATCGCTTTTTTACTCTACATCTTATATATATTGTCCGCTGAGCACACGTAGTAACATGAAATACGGTTAGTTTCTCCAATATAACAAGAAGTGAGGTACCAGGCAACCTAGATATCCGTGGTGGACTCTCCTGAAAGCCATCATTAGTTCTGTGCGTTTGAGTTGTGCATTTCTATATGGGCCTGGGAGTTGAGCTAGTAGGGCAGTGGCCTGGGTCCAAAGTAGTAGAAGTAGCACAAAAACATTGTTTGAGTGTAGGCTTTTCCCTGTTCAAGCCTTCCTACTAAAATCGCCAGAGCTTGAAAGGAAAAATGAAGGAAAAACATAGGAATTGGAAAGTTTCCTATGGTACTACTATTCATGCATTTGGTTCAAAGAATGGAGCAAAGGAAAACTATAGGATTTGTTCCTTTAATGTCTCCTTGTCGGGGAAACGACACCTATGGGATCCCGAGGGCCCCTACTGTGGTTTACTGGGCGAAGAGCTATGCAAAGAGGAGGTCTAGGCGATCAACGCATGGGGATTTTTACCCAGGTTCGGGCCGCAAGAGATGCGTAAAACCCTAGTCCTGCATGTCTGTGTATATTTGGTGTTCTTGAGCTCTCGAACTGGCCTCTATGCGTGCCTGTCCAAAACGTCTGAATCCCCTCTCAGTATGCCTCGGGCCTCCTTTTATATGTCAAAGGGGTTGCCACAGCGACACACATGAGGTGTAAAGTTACTACAGTGTACAAGGTTATCCCCTGACGTCTTAGGACAAACACATTTAATGCATCGCCTATGTGTCCCCTAGCTTTATCGGGGACGGCAAGGAAGCTTTTCCCGCCCATTGCCGCCTCACCTCACTCGAACACGTGTCCAGGATGATGAGGCATGCAGCACCATGCTAGCTGCTAGCTGCTGTGGTGGCAGGGTCTTCACGAAGATCTGCATGCCACAACGCAGGTGCTTGTAGTTGGCTTAGGGGTCATATGCTGCCATGCATGTGCTTGTCCAGTTGGCGAGTCGGTCGCAGCGTAGGACTGGCCGCGGGGCGGCGTAACCTGGGCGGGCGCGGGCCTGGCTGTGGACCCGAAGACGCCCCCGGCAAGGGGTCTTGCCGGGGTCTCGTGGTCGTCCCTGACAAGGATCTTGCCGGGGGGGGGGGGCTTCGGTCGTCTTTGGAAAGGCTCTTGTCGGGGGTCTTCGTCTTCTTCTCAAAGGTCTAGGTTTGCAGGCCCCTTGGCCCTACAAGGATCTGCATGCCACTGCGCAGGTGCCCCTTGAATCTTGGCCTTGACGTTGTCGATGGTGTTAGAGCTCTCAGACCCAAGGGTGGTGGCTTTACTGGTGTTTGGCAAGCTGCCCCGACAAGGCTCTCGCCGGGGTCATGTAGGCCGCCCCGGCAAGGGCGTTGCCAGGGGAGGAGTCTACCTTGCCCCTCTGTCCTTCATGTCTCCAGCTTGGGAGTTGCCTTGGCAGCCTCGTGCCCCTCCTTCTGATCCGCCAAGTGTGGTCGTAGGCGTGGCTACAATTGCCCATGCACAAGTAAAGGGGTGCAAAAGGACACCTACTTTTGTACACCGACAGGAGCCCCCGGTCCTGGGCCACACATAAGCGCCGAACATTGTTGGGCTAGGCCTAGAATGGTGCACGGGCACGTGTGGTAGGATTTTTGACTGTGGTGATTCCTTCATCGGTTGCGCTTTCCCACGACTCGCATTAGTGCGTGACGTGGGGGTCGTGCGTGGGGCGGTTGCAGCGTGCTTGCATCACGTCGTGGCGAATAGTAAAGAGGCGGCCTGTGTCTTCCCCACAAGGAGGAAAACGCAAGGGCGCTGCTTATTTACGGTCGCCCCACCTATCTTCTTGACTCTGGTTTGCCCGCCACATGTCCCCCATGCGCTAGGGAGGGTAAGCGGCGGATATGGGGGATGGGCATTAACGCCGAGGCGGGAAACCAGGCGTCCCTGATTGGAGCAACGGGTCGGTCCTGAGTTCGTGTGCCTTTGGTGGCTGGATTGGCCGGGTTGGGCAGCCGCTCTCAGGTTGGGGGGTCGAGCCCCGACCCGCTCCTCTATAAAAGGGGAGAGTGACAACGTCTTCCTGCATTCATCTCCTTCTTGCTCGATTCTTCTCTTCCAGTCGCCATGGTTAGAGGGCGCGCCAGCGCTCCAATAGCGGCGACGAGGGCTTCTGCTCGATAGCGCGTCCCCCTCCTCTGGAACTCATAGCAGCGGAGCTTGCTATGAGAGGAAGAGGGAGAGGCCGAGGCCGAGGTTGCTGTGGCGTTCGGGGGAGAGGGTGACAGGGCGGCGCACCGACTGTGCTCCCGCCAACTGCTCTTCCCCCGTTGGAGGGCCATGTCGTGGACCAGCCCCGCGAGTTCTTCATCAGGCTGTACAAGCCATTGTGTGGTCATCTCCGCCTCCCCAGCTTGTTTGCTCGGGAGATGGAGCTCGACTCGCCGCATGCCTTGAGGCTGCATATGAGGGGCTGCAGGAATGGCAGCAAACAGGTCAACGTCGACTTCCCCGCCCCTCATGTCATGTATCTTCACCGTGGGTGGAAGACTTTTGCCCGCGCCCATAGCTTGTCAGAGGGGCACGTTCGGCATTTCAAATTAATGGAGAACAGCCTGCTCTTTGTCAAGGTTTTTGGGTGTTCAGGAATCCACTTAGGGTGCTACGTGGAGAGTTCCACCGATGACGAAACCTCCTCCTCGAGCGATAGTGATGAGGAAGACATCGATGGTGAGAATGGTGGTAGTGGTCGGGGGGATGCTGATTCCGACTCCGACTGACCGCCGACGGTATCACCATCATCTGCACCGCCCTCCTCCCTTGGCCACGCGTCTCGCCGAGGGTCGCCCTCGCCATGCTCTCCATGGGTGAGTCCCGTCACACTTCCCTTGCCTTCACGCGCGACACCTGGAAGGAAAGGGACATGAACGGAGATGGGGAGGCATTTATCTTTTTCTTAGCATGTAGGCACTTGCCAAATCTTAATTTCTAAAAAATGTAATCTCTCGAGCCCATGCATGTGTTCTGTAACATCCGTACTCGTCTCAGCATGTTAATGAAAAAGACAAGCCTTGCCGAGGACTCGTGCATGTATACGTCCATTGTCACATCCCTAGTCAGTGCATGCATTAGGACTAGCTAGAGTGTGCATCATGTTTATTTTCTGTAGAAACTTGAAATGGGGATGACATAAACCCCAGCACCCCTCCCCTAACAACTAGGGTTTAATAAAATCTTTTCCAATATACCCAAAATGCCCTTCAAAAATGTTCATCATCTTTTCCTTGGTCTTAAACCTCTGACAAAAATGGTGCACAATTTTCTAGGACATCCAAAGGTCACTGGATTAATTTATATTGTATTTGCATTTGGGCATTTAAATGCTATAAAATATTTTAGGTGCCCAAATAATCATAAACTAAAATGTTCCATGCTATTCATATTATATACATTGGGCATGACTAGTTTTATGATTTATAAAAATGCCCTAGCATTTTTATTAATTCAACAAAGTTGAAAAAGAAACAAAACAGAAAATAAAATAGAAAAGAGAGAGAGAGGGCACAGCCCACTTACCTAGACCAGCCTGCCCACCTGGCGGCCCAGCACTGTGTTGGCCCGAGCCAACCAGCTGGTTCGGCAGCCAGGCAGGCAGGTGACGCCGGCGCACGGCCGCGCGCCACCGCGGCAGCTGCTTGCCGCCTGGCTGCCGCCTCGCCGCTTCGGGACGTCTGGACGACCTCCACGTCGTCGCCTAGACCGCCTCGACCCCCAGTTCTCCCTTGGCTCTCTCCCTTGCCCTCCCCGCGCCATATCCGCAGTGCCCGCAAGCTCGCCGCCGTAACCACCACAGCCACCGAGATCCCCTCGCCTCGCCGTCGTGTCCCCAAGCTCCGCCACCGTCTGCTACGCCTCCCCGACGAGCCACGCATCGCCGGAAGCCCCGACGCGCTGTCCCCGTCAACTTATCCCACGTTCGGCCACCAAGATCACCGGCGACCTCACCGTCGCAGTAGTTCGTCCCCGACCTCGCCGTCAGTTCCAACGCGACCATCGTGAGCTTGGCTACCTCCCCATCCTCTCCGTTTCCCACCTCGAGCTCTATAACGACCGTGCGTAGCTCACCTGCACGCGCTGCCACGGAGCTCGTCGCCGACGAGGCTCCGGCCACCCAATGGCCGCCCACCCTGTCCATCAGCTTCACCGCACCCCCAGGAGCCTAGAGCACCTCTCCACGAGCCTCGCCGTGCCTCCTAGCGACTAGCCCGAACTCACCCGAGCTCCGGCAGCCGCCAAGGTCGTCGTCGGTGACTTTTCCGGCGACCCCGAGGCCAACCACCACCACCACTCGATGCGACACATCCCCCACATCACGTAGATGTGCTCCGCCGTTGATTTGGTCGCCGGAGCACGAATCCCGCCCTGCACCGCCGCGTCTGGCCTCGCCGGCGGCTAAACACCGGCCTGTTTGACCCCGTTTTGACCACGGGTGGGCCCAGGTTGACCCCTGGAGTCAATAATAGGTGGGCCCAGGCGGCTAATTAAATTAGGATTAGCAGTTTTGTTTAATTAGTTAAGTTAATGACACTGACACACGGGACCCACCGGTCAGGTTTGACCTGGACCAGCTCTGTTGACCTGCTGACGTCAGCATGATGTCATGCTGATGAAGTAAATGCTTTTCTGGGATTATTTGATTTAAAACAATTCAGGGAATTCCAGAAAATGCTTTAAACTTCAAAAAACCATATAAATTCAACAGTAGCTCAGATGGAAAAGATTTATATATGAAAATTGATCAGAAAAATCCAATCTTTCCAATGGCACTGGTTTCATGCATGTTTGAACAAGTTAACCTTGCTGTTCACATCAAAATATGATAATGCACTTTAATAAATAATAGTTTGGGTATAAATTTGAATCTTTGATTCAAATGAGCTCAAACCTTTCTGTTTATAGTTGCATTAGCCCAATACACATTCATCTTGCCATGTCATGAGCATGCATCATTATTGTTGCATTTGTTTGTATATCGATTGTACCGTCGGTGTTCTTTGTTGTAAGTCCTACTCCTGAGGATACACCTGCGTATCCAACTTAGTAGCAGTACCCGACAACCAATCTGTCAGGCAAGCAACCCATTGATCATTCCGATACAAACCCATGTTCTCGCTCCTGCTCTCTTTTACTGCATTGAGGCAACAACATATGAACTGCTACTTGTTGCGGTAGTTGAACCCTATTCCTTTGCATGACCTGTCATTGCCATAGTAAATAGTTGAAACCCACTAGCATGTGTAGGAGTTGATTGAGCCATGTGATGTGTGTTCTACCATGCTATTTGTTTATGTTGCCTGGTATGCTTAGAGTTGTGTCAGGTCTGGTTCATCTGGGTGATGGATCAGAGTGAAATGATCATGCTCGATAAAGAGAGGGAAGTGCAGAACATGCTTGGTAAAGGTATCGATGAAAGGCCATGTAGGAGTACATGGTGGGTTGTTTCATTGGAACCGTCCATAGGACCTGAGATCTGTATGTGTGATTCAAGTTTCAGCTACTACCATGCATTGGGCCCGAAACCAATGGACCCTCTCGGCTTATTAACTGCCCTTATCCTCTGTCCAGGAGTTGCAACTAGTTTCTAGTGTTTATAGTTTACTGGTGGTCATGCGCAGCGCTGACCCTCGGGTTGGGCTGTGATGCGGCAGGTACGTGGCATGGTGTACCGGTCGCTTGTTTGGTGACTCGGGAACCCTGTACACATCGTTTGGGGCCGTGAGCGATACCCCGGCCAGATCTCCCCACAGATGGAACCCAAATAGGCGATAAACCTAGACTAGGGACTTGTGTGGTTAGTCAGGTCGTGGCCGACACCCTCGCTGGGCTTCCGCTTGAAGGTTGCCGAGTACATGTCGAGTAAACAGCGATAAGTGGTGGAAGCATGTGTGAAGAAGTACACCCCTGCAGGGTTACCAATCTATTCGAATAGCCGTTGTTCGCGGTACGGACCACTTGGTTGCCTATACAGTTCATAGACAAGTTGATGGATACTACTAAAAGTCTCAAGACAAGTGTGAGTGCCGTGGATGGCCCTTCCGTAGGATGACGGAAGAGGATCCACGGTGGTGTATTGTTGTGGTGAGTAGAGGACGCGTGTACGTAGTCTCATCTTGCAATCTGCTGAGAGTTGTAGTATAGGTTAGCCAAGAGTCAAAGCTGGCTTGCTGCTATGAACTCCACTACCCTTGTTGATAATGATGCATGTATGATAGGATCTGTTGTAAGTCTTGCTGAGTACCTTTGTACTCATGTTTGCTTAATAAATGTTGCAGAGGAGAACCCTGCCCCTTCTGATGGGTTTTACATAGACGTTGACGTCGATGAGTAGCTTGCTACCCAGATGGAGATCCTGAGCTTGTGAAGGGCCTTGTAGATAGTCAGGCTACACCAAGCCTGTTTTATTTCCAAGTTGTCTGTACTCAGACATGTTAGCTTCCGCTTGTGCTTGTATGCTTGTATGATTTGATTGTTGGGTCATGTGACCCCTATCTGTATGGATATGTTATGTATGGCTCTTCGGAGCCTCTTAAATAAAGTACTTTGAGTCATAGAGTTCTGTTGTGATGCAATGTTGTATTTGCACATATTGAGCATATTGTGTGTATGATTGAAATGCTTGGTATGTGTGGGATCCGACACCTAGTTGTTTACCTTTGGTAGCCTACCTTACAGGGAAATGCCTCCTAGTGCTTCCATTGAGCCTTGGTAGCTTGCTACTGCTCCGGAACACGTAGTCTGGCCGGCATGTGTCCTTCTTTGTTCCTGTGTCTGTCCCTTAGGGGAAATGTCACGCGTTGTTCCTTAAAGTCCATGTAGCTTGCTACGACTTGGGTTCATACGTTGATGACCGACAAATTCGTTGCTGGGTCATGTATGCCTGTCTCTGTAATTTAGTGCCACTTTTGATTTATAACTAGCCATGTCAGCCCGGGTTCTCTGTCATATGGATGCTAGCGACACTATCATATACGTGTGCCAAAATGCACAAACGGTCCCAGGCCAGGTAAGGTGGCACCCGTGGGGATACCGTGCGTGAGGCCGCAAAGTGATATGATGTGTTACAAACTAGATCGGTGTGACTTAGGATCGGGGTCCTGACAGCGTTGGCATCAGAGCCAGACTGCCTGTAGGTTCTCCAAGCCAAACTGGTCGATGTTGAGTCCAGAAAATTCTTAGTTATATGTAAGGGAAATGATTGTGGAAGGGAACGTAAGGCTCTTTTTACTTCTTTACCTTATGCCCTTCTGATCTGAGTCAGCCTATTCTTTCTACGGGGGTTTAGGACTAGGCCTCTCATCTTTACTAGGTTCACTTGTTACTAATCCGTAGACTCTTAGGATTGTTGGTTTCAAGCCTCAGTTCAGTTTCTACCCTTCTAGTATGTTGATTAGTGTCACATCCCTAGCTAGCACTTGCATTAGGACCTAACTAGAGTGTGCATCATGTTTACTTTCAAAAAAACTTGAAATGGGATTAACAGAAACCCCAGCACCCCTCCCCTAACAACTAGGGTTTGCTAAAATATTTTCCAATGTACCCAAAATGCCCTTCAAAAATGTTCATCATTTCTGCCTTGGTCATAAACCTCTGCCAAAAATGGTGCATAATTTTCTAGGACACTCAAGGGCTTTGGATTAAATCATATGGTATTTTAATTTGGGCATTTAAATACTTAAAAATATTTTAAATGCTCAAATAATCATGAACTATAATGTTTCCTACTGTTCATATTATATACAGTAGGTTTGACAAGTGTCATGAGTTATAAAAATGTTTAGGCATTTTTATTAATTGAACAAAGCTGCAAAAGTAATAAAACAGAAAGAATTAGGAAAATAAAAATAGGAAGAACACTTACCTGAGCCCACTTACCTGCTGGCCCAGCCGGCCCGGCCCACCAGGGGCATCCCCGTCTTCTTCGCCGCGCCAGCGCACGAAGCAGCTCGGTGGCGAGCGCCGCCGATGCGCCGGCCACCTCCTGCCTGCCTGGCTGGCCCCTCGACCCTCTGGACGGACTAGAACGACGCCACGAAGCCCCCTCGACCGTTTCCCCTCTTCCCCGTGTCTCTTCCCCTCCTCTCTCCCCTCCGCCGAGCTCCCCCGAGCGAGCTCGTCGCCGACGACCGCTGACACCGCGCTCTACGCCACTCCCTCGCCTTCCCGAAGCACCACTAGCTCCGCCGCATCGCCCCGAAGCTCCCCACCGACGCACACGACGCCAGGAGCTCCGCAACGTCCTCCTCGCCGTCGTCTTAAACCTCCGGCACCGGAGATCGCCGCCGCCCGTACGCCGTCGTCCGACCGTCCCCGAGCTCACTTCGACGCCCTCTGCGACCGCTGTGAGCTCACGCTTCGAACCCCCCTCTCCACGGGCTCGTTTAGGCCTTGTAGCCGTCGCCCCCTTTGCTGACCGACGATCACCGCCGCCGGCCAACTCACCGCCGTGGCCATAGGCACCGTACCTCGTGGCTGAGCACGCCATTAGCTTCAGTAGGTCACCAGCAAGCTAAAGCAAGCTTTAGCTCCTCCTACCGTGCACTACAACTCCATCTCGACCAACTCCGTGCGAGCACCGCCGCGGACGAGCTCGTCGCCATCGACTCCGGGGACCTCTCGACCAACCAGTGGCACCGTTGGATGCGGTGCATCACCAGGAGCACACAGAGCCCATCCGCGCGGCAAATGGTTGCCGGAATAAGGATTCCGACGAGTCACCGCCGTGCGAAATGGTCGCCGCCGGCCAAACTCCGGCGGGCTGACGTGACCTGTTAGTTAGGAGCTAACAGTAATTAGCTTAATCACCACAGTCACTGACAGTGGGCCCCATTTGTTAGTCAAACCCAGTCAACCCTGGTTATGACCGGAATTAGCTCCTGAGACACTGACATGAGGGACCCACCAGTCAGGTTTGACTTGGACTGGCCCTGTTGACTGGCTGACGTCAGCATGATGTCATGCTGACACAGTAAAGGATTTTCTGGGATTTTTAGATTTAAAATAATTCAGGAAATTCCAGAAAATACCCAAAACTTCTAAAAATCATATAAAATCAACCATAGCTCAGATGAAAAAGATTTATATATGAAAAATGATCAGAAAAATCCAATCTTTCTAATGGCACTGGTTTCATGCATGTTTGAACAAGTTAACTTGCTGTATACATCAAAAACATGATTATGCACTTATTTAAATAATAGTTTGAACTTCAATTTGAATCCTTGATTAAAATAGGTTCAAACCCTTCTGGTTTTAGTTGCATTAGCCAACACACATGCATCTTGCCATGTCATGAGCATGCATCATATTGTTGCATTTGTTTGTTAATGATTGTATCGCCGGTATTCTCTGTGTTAGGTCCTGCTCCCGAGGATACTGCTGCGTATCCAGTTGAAGAGCAGTACCCGACAACTACCTTGTCAGGCAAGCAATCATTGATCATTCCGATACAAACCCAATCTTCTCGCTCCTGCTCTCTTTTACTGCATTAAGGCAACAGCGCGTGAACTGCTACTTGCTGCGGTAGTTGAACCCTATTCCCTTGCATGACCTGTCATTGCCACAGTAAATACTTGAAACCCACTAGCATGTGTAGGAGTTGATTGAGCCATGTGATGTGTGATCCACCATGCTATTTGTTTATGTTGCCTGCTATGCTTAGAGTTGTGTCTGGTCTGATTCATCTGGGTGATGGATCAGAGTGAAATGATCATACCGATAAAGAGAAGGAAGTGTGGAATACGCTTGGTAAAGGTATCGATGAAAGGCCATGTAGGAGTACATGGTGGGTTGTTTCATTGGAATCGTCCATAGGACCCGAGATCTGTATGTGTGGTTCAAGTTACAGCTACTACCACGCATTGGGATCCTTAATTGACCCTCTCGGCTTATTAATTACCCTTGATCTCTGTCCAGGAGTTGCAACTAGTTTCTGGTGTTTATAGCTTACTGGAGGTCGTGCACAACGCTGAACCTCAGGGTGGGTTGTGATGCGACAGGTACGTGGCACGGTGTACCGGTTGCCCGTTTGGTTACTCGGGAACCCTGTACACATCGTTTGGGGCCGTGAGCGACACCCCGGCCGGATCTCCCCACGGATGGAACCCAAATAGGCGATAAACCTGGACGAGAGACTTGAGTAGTTAGTCAGGTCGTGGCCGACACCCTCGCTGGGCTTCCGCTTGAAGGTTGCCGAGTACACGCTGAGTAAACGGCGATAAGTGGTGAAAGCGTGTGTGAAGAAGTACACCCCTGCAGGGTTATCAAACTATTCGAATAGCCGTTGTTCGCGGTACGAACTACTTGGTTACTCTTACAGTTCATAGACAAGTTGATGGATACTACTAAAAGCCTCAAGATAAGCGTGAGTGCCGTGGATGGCCCTTCCATAGGATGACGGAAGAGGATCCTCGGTAGTGTATTGCTGTGGTGAGTAGAGGACACGTGTTCGTAATAACATCTTGCAATCTGTTGAGAGTTGTAGTATAGGTTAGCCAAGGTCAAAGCTGGCATTCTGCTAAACTCCACTACCCCCTTTGATAATGTTGCATGTATGATAGGTTCTGTGGTAAGACTTGCTGAGTACCTTTGTACTCATGTTTGCTTAATAAATGTTACAGAGGAGAACCCTGCCCCTGCTGATGGGTTCTACATAGACGTTGACGTCAACGAGTAGCTTGACACCCAGACGGAGATCTGGAGCTTGTGAAGGGCCTTGTAGATAGTCAGGCTACACCAAGCCTGTTTTTTTTCCAAGATGTCTGTACTCAGACATGTAGCTTCCGCTTGTGCTTGTATGACTGTATGACTTGAGTGTTGGGTCATGTGACCCCTACCTGTATGGATATGTTATGTATGGCTCATGGAGCCTTTTAAATAAAGTACTTTGAGTCATAGAGTTCTGTTGTGATGCAATGTTGTATTTGCACATATTGAGCATATTGCGTGTATGATTGAAATGCTTGGTATGTGTAGGATCCGACACCTAGTTGTTTTCCTTTGGTAGCCTACCTTACAGGGAAATGCCTCCTAGTGATTCCAATGAGCCTTGGTAGCTTGCTATTGCTCGGAACACGTAGGCTGGCCGGCATGTGTCCTTCTTCGTTCCTGTGTCTGTCCCTTAGGGGAAATGTCACGCGTTGTTCCTTTAAGTCCATGTAGCTTGCTACGACTTGGGTTCATACGTTGATGACCGACACGTTCGTTGCTGGGTCATGGATGTCTGTCTCTGTAATTTAGTGCCACTTTTGGTTTATAACTAGCCATGTCGGCCCGGGTTCTCTGTCATATGGATGCTAGCGACACTATCATATACGTGTGCCAGAATGCGCAAACGGTCCCGGGCCAGGTAAGGTGGCACCCGTGGGGATACCGTGCGTGAGGCCGCAAAGTGATATGACGTGTTACAGCTAGATCTGTGTGACTTAGGATCGGGGTCCTGACAATTAGTTGGACCCGGAACCTTGATATGATGTTGTTGAGTGGCTATGCTATCATTTGTATGATGTCTCAAAATCTTTTTTGAGCATTTACAGTTGTTATGCTACCCAATTTCTTCCAGAAATTCTAATGCCTTTGCATTATTTCGTGTTTCAGATGTCTGACCGCACACCTCACCAGGTGGTTCGTTTGCCCGGTGCATTAATGTGCCAGGTCACACGACCATGCTAGTCCGTGTGTTGACTGAGACCAGCTACCATTGGTATCTTGAGTACACTATGGAGGAACAGTACCGGGATTTCAACCAGAGTCAGTATTTCTGCACAGTCCGGATATACCCTTCGTATCCTGGAGCTGCCGACCCCATCCATTGGTCTTATGGACTCGGGGTTAGCATCGAGATGGCAGTACAGGATGCCTCTTACTCGATGATGACCATCATCTGGGCTAGGCATGCCCTGCCGCTGAACACTGAATTCTGCTACATGCCAGCCTCACTTCCTGGAGAGGAAGGCTACTACACTGGTTTGTATACTGATGCCGCTCATGAGGAGCCACTGCTTCAGACTACTACTCAGATGCTGGAGGATAGGGATCGTGAGGTCCGTGCCCTACGGGTGGAGCTTTATAACACTCAAGCCGCCCACTGGACTACGTTGACACGGCTTGCACATGCCGTGCACGCTGGATATCTGGATATGCGGGATTTGTACCCCGTGCGGACTCGTCTGCCCGATCGTATGGATTGGCATGACATTGGGGGTATTACACCTCCACGTGGGCACCGGTTACCACCAGCAACGGGACCGAGACCGCATCCGTGTCCCTATGGTCCACAGCCTTCGAATGCTCGAGAGTTTCCAGATCCACATGTTCCACTTCCAGGCTACGGTGGTAATCCTTATGAGGATTACTATGGGAATGTCTGAGTTAGACCGTGGCAGTAGTAGTATCGTCGTAGTTGTATTTCCACAGTCCTGCGCGTCTTGTGGAATATGACTTAGTGTGTTCCGAGTTCCGGGGGCGTAGATAAATAATGTATAGGAGCTTGGAGTGCCTCTGATGAGATGTATCATATTTCACCGGAGTTGTACTTTAGACTTGGTTTGTACTAAACTATGTATGGTGTGTATGACCAATGGTGTATATATGGCAGTTTCTATATTATCATGTCGTACAGATGAACATCTCTGCATTCCGTGTTATCCATTACATTCTGCACTCCTATGTCAAAGTTTTGCCATCCTTGTCTAAACCATTGTTTTGTTTTCCTAGGATGGTCAACACTCGCAGCACTCCTATTGCTCAGGAGCAGAGTGAGGCCAGTGGGGCTAGAGATGAGAATCTGCTCCAACCACCCTCCTTGGCTGAAGTTATGCTCAAGGCAGAAAGGAACAAGAGAGAGACCAACCGTCTACTGGAACGCATAGAACAGAATACTTCCTTACGCGAGAGGAATGACGTGGCGTCAATTAATGACTTTATCAAGATGTGCCCACCGAAGTTCCATCATTCCGCTGAACCTCTTGATGCGGATGACTGGCTTTGCAGTATCACCCACAAGCTACACTCTGCCCGTGTGGCCGAAGTTGACAAGGTTACCTACGCCGCCTACCATCTTGAGGGCCCTCCTAGCCTCTGGTGGGAAAACTTTGAGGCTATGCGTCCTTCTGGCCAACTCACTACTTGGGCAGAGTTCAGCGAGGCATTCCGTGAACATCACATTCCGGAAGGTCTCATGGATCGCAAGCGGGAGGAATTCTGCAATTTCACCCAGGGCCGGCTAACCGTGGATGGCTATAGTTGCAAGTTTGGCAACTTGGCACGCTATGTTCCCGAGGAAGTGTCCACCGATGCCAAGAAGCAGGCGAGGTTTCGCAAGGGACTCGGCCCTGAACTTCGCCGAAATCTACGTTTGCACGAGTGCACCTCCTTCCAGAAGTTGGTGAACAAAGCCATCAGTGCTGAGACGGGCCAGACTGATTTCGAAGCCACACGCAAGCATCCTCGTGACTTTGGTTCCTCATCCGGCTCTGGCTCTCACAAGCGCCGTGTGTGGGTTCCTAAAACTGCCCTGCCACCCAAGTTCACTCCGAGGCCATCCTATGAGGCGCCTCGCCCAACCCAGCAGTATGCACTGGCCAAGACTTATGGAGGACCACCTGCCAACTTTGCTCCATGCACTGGCCCTGTGACATGCTTCAAGTGTGGAGAACCATGGCACTACATGCGAGAGTGTCCTCAGAACCAGCCAGGAAGGTCCGTTGGCCATGGTAAGCCAACGGGCAAGGTGAACTATGTCAAGCCAATCCCCACTGCACGTGGTCATGTCAACTATGTCTCTGCCGAGGAAGCTTATGAGGATCCTAACGTCGTCCTTGGTACGCTTCTTGTTAACTGCCATCCGGCATATGTTCTTTTCTATACTGGAGCATCTCATTTGTTCATATCTGAGAGGTATGCTCGAATGCACAACATGACTTTTTGTGACATGCCCACTTCCATGGTTATTCAAACTCCTGGTTCAAAATGGCAAACCTCTAGGGTAAGCCATGGAAATGAAATTCTGGTCGATAGACTTGTTTTCCTTACATCACTAATAGCTCCCAAGTCCTTGGACATAAACATCATCTTGGGTATGGACTGGATGACCGCTCATTACGCCAAGATTGATTGCTACACTAGGACTGTTCAACTTACACACCCATCCGGCAAGACAGTCAATGTTTTGGCCCGAATGGCTGAGCGTCAGCTCTACTCTCTTAATGCCAGCCCTCTACCAGAACTCGAAGATATCCTGGTAGTCCTTGACTTTCTGGATGTCTTTCCAGAAGAACTGCCAGGTGTTCCACCTGACAGAGATGTCGAGTTCGTGATAGATCTTGTTCCAGGAACTGTCCCAATCTCTAGGAGACCCTATAAGATGGCACCCTTAGAACTAGCTGAGCTTAAGAAACAACTCGATGAGTCCTTGAAAAAGGGTTTTATCCGTCCTAGTTCTTCTCCCTGGGCTTGTCCCGTCCTCTTCGTCAAGAAGAAGGATGGAACGGAATGGATGGTTGTAGATTATCGACCTGTCAATCTGGTCACCATAAAGAACAAGTATCCGCTCCCCAGGATCAACGACCTGTATGACCAGCTCGCTGGATCCTCAGTCTTTTCCAAAATGGATTTGAGGTTGGGCTACCATCAAATCAAAATCAAGAACAGGGACATTCCCAAAACGGCCTTTGTTACTCGTTATGGCCAATACGAGTACACTGTTATGTCCTTCGGGTTAACCAATGCCCCAGCCACTTTCTCCCGGCTAATGAATTCTATATTCATGGAGTACTTGGATAAATTTGTCGTGGTATACCTCGATGATATACTCATTTACTCCAAGAACAAGGAAGATCATGCCGAGCATCTAAGGCTGGTATTAATGAAACTTCGAGAGCACCGCCTTTATGCCAAATTCTCCAAGTGTGAATTCTGGTTGCCAGAAGTGACCTATCTGGGTCATGTAATCTCTGGTAAGGGTATTGCCGTCAATCCCGAGCGAGTTCAGGCCGTCCATGATTGGACTCCACCTGAATCGGTCAAGCAAGTTAGGAGTTTCCTTGGCTTAGCGAGCTATTGCCGACGCTTCGTCGAGAATTTCTCCAAGGTTGCTAAACCTCTAACTGAACTCCTCAAGAAAGATAAAAAGTTCGAGTGGACCCCACAGTGCGAGTCCAGCTTTCAGGAACTGAAAAGACGCCTGACATCTGCACCCATACTGGTACCACCAGACTTTTCCAAGGACTTTATTATCTATTGCGACGCCTCGCGACAAGGACTAGGGCATACTCATGCAAGATCGTCAAGTGATTGCGTACGCATCTCGACAGTTGCGTCCACATGAGGATAATTATCCTACACATGACTAGAGCTTGCAGCTGTAGTCCACGCACTCAAAACATGGCGACATTACCTTCTTGGTAATCGCTGTGAAATCTTCACTGATCACCATAGTCTGAAATACATCTTCACCCAACCGGATTTGAATCTCAGGCAAAGACGTTGGGTTGAGTTGCTCACAGACTACGACTTAGGAATCACTTACACCCCTGGGAAGGCCAATGTCATGGCTGACGCACTAAGTCACAAGTCTTATTGTAACAATCTGATGTTACAACAAGGGCAACCACTTCTCCATGAGGAATTTTGTAAGCTTAACCTTCACATTGTTCCTCGAGGATTCCTTTCCACCTTGGTGGAGAAACCTACCCTTACGGATCAGATCATCAAAGCACAGAAGGTTGATCCGGGAATCTCCCGTATCAGCAGGAACATCAAGAAAGGAGTCGCGGGATGTTTCTCAATTGATGATCAAGGTGTCGTGTTCTTTGGAAACCGCTTAGTGGTTCCTAAGGTACGAAACTTGAGACGGTTGATCCTTAAGGATGCTCATGAATCTCCTCTCACGATTCATCCCGGTAGTACCAAAATGTATTAGGACCTACGCCAGAGGTTCTGGTGGACTAGGATGAAGAGAGAAATCGCTCAGTTCATTGCTAACTGCGACGTTTGCCGTCGAGTTAAAGCAGAGCATCAATGGCCTGCTGGCACCCTTCAACCTTTAGCTATTCCTGAATGGAAATGGGATAAGATCGGTATGGACTTCATTACCGGGTTTCCCAGGACCAAGAAAGGGAATAATGCTATCTTCGTCGTTATCGACCGCCTCTCCAATGTAGCCCATTTCCTGCCTGTTCGAGAGAGTATAACCGCTAGCCAGCTAGCAGACTTGTATATCTTTCAAATAGTGTCTCTTCATGGTGTGCCATTGGAGATTAACTCAGACCGTGGAAGCCTATTCACCTCTCGATTTTGGGAAAGTTTCTAAAATGCTATGGGGACTCATCTTTCCTTCAGCACCGCCTTTCATCCTCAGTCAAGTGGTCAAGTAGAATGAGTCAATCAAATTCTGGAAGATATGCTTCGAGCCTCTGTCATCTCTTTCGGTATGGATTAGGAAAAGTGTCTTCCATTCGCCGAATTCTCTTATAACAATAGTTATCAAGCTAGCTTGGGCAAGGCTCCCTTCGAAGTTCTATATGGACGAAGGTGTCGAACGCCTCTTAAATGGTCAGAAACGGGGGAAAGACAATTGTTTGGTCCGGATATGATCCTGGAAGCAGAAGAGCAAGTTCGCATCGTTCGTGAGAAATTGAAAACAGCCCAGTCTCGCCAGAAGAGCCAATATGATAGTCATCATAAGGCTGTGACTTATGAAGTCGGCGATAAGGCTTACCTTTGGGTTACTCCTCTTAAGGGAACCCATCGATTTGGTATCGAAGGCAAATTGGCTCCACGTTACGTCGGTCCTTTTCGCATTCTTGCCAAACGAGGAAAAGTTGCCTACCAATTGGAACTACCTCCGCACCTTTCCAGAGTTCATGATGTCTTCCACGTTTCTCAACTCAGGCATTGCTTCTCGGATCCTATCCGCGAAGTGGACCACGAAACGCTTGATCTCCAGGACAATCTCAGATATCAAGAATACCCCGTTCGTATTCTTGATCAAATCGAGCGTACCACTTGACGTCATAATATTAAGTTTCTCAAGGTTCAATGGTCACACCATTCCGAGAATGAAGCTACTTGGGAAAGGGAGGATTGTCTTCGACTTGAGGACCCCACAATTTTTTCCGGAGGAACCCGAATCTCGGGACGAGATTCTTTTGAGTGGGGTGAGTTGTCACATCCCTAGTCACTGCATGCATTAGGACTAGCTAGAGTGTGCATCATGTTTACTTTCTGCAGAAACTTGAAATGGGGATGACAGAAACCCCAACACCCCTCCCCTAACAACTAGGGTTTAATAAAATCTTTTCCAATGTACCCAAAATGCCCTTCAAAAATGTTCATCATCTTTGCCTTGGTCTTAAATCTCTGACAAAAATGGTGCACAATTTTCTAGGACATCCAAAAGTCACTGGATTAATTTATATTGTATTTGCATTTGGGCATTTAAATGCTATAAAATATTTTAGGTGCCCAAATAATCATAAACTAAAATGTTCCATGTCGTTCATATTATATACAGTGGGCATGACTAGTTTTATGATTTATAAAAATGCCCTAGCAACTTTATTAATTCAACAAAGTTGAAAAAGAAACAAAACAGAAAATAAAATAGAAAAGAGAGCGAGAGGGCATAGCCCACTTACCTGGACCAGCCGGCCCACCTGGCGGCCCAGCACTGTGCTGGTCCGAGCCAACCAGCTGCTTCGGCAGCCAGGCAAGCAGGTGACGCTGGCGCACGGCCGCGCGCCACCGCGGCAGCTGCTTGCCGCCTGGCCGCCGCCTCACCGCTTCGGGACGTCTAGACGACCTCCACGTCGTCACCCAGACCACCTCGACCCCCAGTTCTCCCTTGCCTCTCTCTCTCGCCCTCCCCGCGCCATGGCCGCAGCGCCCGCAAGCTCGCCGCCGTAACCACCGCAGCCACCGAGCTTCCCTCACCTCGCCGTCGTGTCCCCAAGCTCCGCCACCATCTGCTACGCCTCCCCGACGAGCCACGCATCGCCGGAAGCCCCGACGCACCATCCTCGTCAACTTCTCCCCCGTTCGGCCATCGAGATCGCCGGCGACCTCACCGTCGCAGCAGTTCGTCCCCGACCTTGCCGTCAGTTCCAACGTGACCACCGTGAGCTTGGCTACCTCCCATCCTCTCCGTTTCCCCACTCAAGCTCTGTAACGACTGCACGTAGCTCACCTGCACGCGCCACCGCGGAGCTCGTCGCCGACGTGGCTCCGGCCACCCAATGGCCGCGCCACCCTGTCCATCAGCTTCACCGCACCCCTAGGAGCCTAGAGCACCTCTCCACGAGCCTTGCTGTACCTCCTAGCGACTACCCAAGCTCACCCGAGCTCTGGCAGCCGCCAAGGTCGTCGCCGGTGACTTTTCTGGCGACCCCGAGGCCAACCACCACCACCACTCGATGCGGCACATCCCCCGCATCATGTAGACGTGCTCCGCCATCGATTTGGTCGCCGGAGCACGAATCAAGCCCTGCACCGCCGCGTCTGGCCTCACCGGCGGCTAAACGCCAGCTTGTTTGACCCCGTTTTGACCACGGGTGGGCCCAGGTTGACCCCTGGAGTCAATGACAGGTGGGCCCAGGCAGCTAATTAAATTAGGATTAGTAGTTTTGTTTAATTAGTTAAGTTAATGACACTGACACGCGGGACCAACCGGTCAGGTTTGAATTGGACCAGGTCTGTTCACCTGCTGACGTCAGCATGATGTCATGCTGACGCAGTAAATTCTTTTCTGGGATTATTTGATTTAAAACAATCCTGGAAATTCCAGAAAATGCTTTAAACTTCAAAAAATCATATAAATTCAACAGTAGCTCAGATGGAAAAGATTTATATATGAAAATTGATCAGAAAAATCCAATCTTTCCAATGGCACTGGTTTCATGCATGTTTGAGCAAGTTAACCTTGCTGTTCACATCAAAACATGATAATGCACTTTAATAAGTAATAGTTTGGGTATAAATTTGAATCTTTGATTCAAATGAGCTCAAACCTTTCTGTTTATAGTTGCATTAGCCCAAAACACATTCATCTTGCCATGTCATGAGCATGCATCATATTGTTGCATTTGTTTGTATATTGATTGTATCGTCGGTGTTCTCTGTGGTAGGTCCTGCTCCCGAGGATACACATGTGTATCCAACTGAAGAGCAGTACCCGACAACCAATCTGTCAGGCAAGCAACCCATTGATCATTCCGATACAAACCCATCTTCTCGCTCTTCTCTCTTTTACTGCATTAAGGCAACATCGTGGGAACTGCTACTTGCTGCGGTTGTTGAACCCTATTCCTTTGCATGACCTGTCATTGCCACAGTAAATAGTTGAAACCCACTAGCATGTGTAGGAGTTGATTGAGCCATGTGATGTGTGTTCTACCATGCTATTTGTTTATGTTGCCCGCTATGCTTAGAGTTATGTCAAGTCTGGTTCATCTGGGTGATGGATCAGAGTGAAATGATCATGCTCGATAAAGAGAGGGAAGTGCGGAACATGCTTGGTAAAGGTATCGATGAAAGGCCATGTAGGAGTACATGGTGGGTTGTTTCACTGGAACCATCCATAGGACCTGAGATCTGTATGTGTGATACAAGTTTCAGCTACTACCATGCATTGGGCCCGAAACCAATGGACCCTCTCAGCTTATTAACTGCCCTTGTCCTCTGTCTAGGAGTTGCAACTAGTTTCTGGTGTTTATAGTTTACTGGTGGTCGTGCGCAGCGCTGACCCTCGGGGTGGGCTGTGATGCGGTAGGTACGTGGCACGTTGTACCGGTCGCCCGTTTGGTGACTCAGGAACCCTGTACACATCGTTTGGCGCCGTGAGCGACACCCCGGCCGGATCTCCCCACGGATGGAACCCAAATAGGCGATAAACCTAGACGAGAGACTTGAGTGGTTGGTTAGGTCGTGGTCTACACCCACGTCGGCTTTCGCTTGAAGTCTGCCGAGCACATGTCGTGTGCAGACGCTAATTGTTGAAAATAACATGATATAAACCCCATCTTTTTATCCTCGATGGCAACAATACAATACGTGCCTTGCTGCCCCTACTGTCACTGGGAAAGGACACCGCAAGATTGAACCCAAAGCCAAGCACTTCTCCCATTGCAAGAACTATAGATCTAGTAGGCCAAACCAAACCAATAATTCGAACAGACTTGCAAGGATATTATAATCACACATAAAGAGTTCAGAAAAGAACCAAATATTTCTCATAGATAATCTTGATCATAAACCCACAATTCATCGGATCTCAACAAACACACCGCAAAAAGAGATTACATCGAATAGATATCCTCAAAGACCGAGGAGAACTTGGTATTGAGATCCAAAGAGAGAGAAGAAGCCATCTAGATACTAGCTATGGACCCGAAGGTCTGTGGTAAACTACTCACAACTCATGGTGAGGCGACGAGGATGATGTAGAAGCACTCCGTGGTAGATCGCCCCTCCGGGGGAGCTCCAAAACAGGCCCCAAGATGGGATCTCGCGGGAAGAGAAGGTTGAAGTGGTGGAACTAGGGTTTTCTCTCCTCTTCTGATGGTTTCGGGGTACATAGGTATATATAGGAGGAAGAAGGGAACCAGGGGCCAGACGTGGGGCCCACGAGGCAGGGGGTGCGCCCTATAGGGGGGGGGCACCCCCCCACCCTCGTGGACGCCACGTGTACCGTACTTCGTGGTTCTCAAGTCTCCCGTGCGTATTTTGCTCCAAAAATATCTCTCCCGAAGTTTCATTCCGTTTGGACTCCGTTTGGTATTCCTTTTCTGTAAAACCCTGAAATATGCAAAAAAAAAGCAATCTGGACTGGGGCTTTGGGTCAATAGGTTAGTCCCAAAAATAATATAAAAGTGTATAACAAAGCCCTTTAAACATCAAAAACATCATAAATAATAGCATGGAACAATAAAAAATTATAGATACGTTGGAGATGTATCAAGCATCCCCAAGCTTAATTCCCGCTCGTCCTCGAGTAGGTAAATGATAAAAACAATTTTTTTGATGTGGAATGCTAACCAACATAGTTTTCAATGTAATTCTCTTAATTGTGGCATGAATGTTCAGAACTGAAAGATTCAATACAAAAGTCTATATTGACATAAGAAATAATAATACTTCAAGCATACTAACAAAGCAATCATGTCTTCTCAAAATACTATGGCTAAAGAAAGTTATCCCTACAAAATCATATAGTCTGGCTATGCTCCCTCTTCATCACACAAAATATACATATCATGCACAACCCCGGTTTCAGCCAAGCATTTGTTTTCATACTCTATTCTTTCAAACCTTTCAACTTATCGACTGCCATGTTCTCTGTCCAGGAGTTGCAACTAGTTTCTGGTGTTTGTAGTTTACTGGAGTTCGTGCACAGCGCTGACCCTCGGGGTGGGTTGTGATGCGACAGGTACGTGGCACGGTGTACCGGTTGCCCGTTTGGTGACTCGGGAACCCTGTACACATCGTTTGGGGCCGTGAGCGACACCCCGGCCGGATCTCCCCACGGATGGAACCCGAATAGGCGATAAACCTGGACGAGAGACTTGAGTGGTTGGTTAGGTCGTGGTCTACACCCACGTCGGCTTTCTCTTGAAGTCTGACGAGCACATGTCATGTGCAGACGCTAAGTGGTGAAAACATGTGTGAAGAAGTACACCCCTGCAGGGTTATCAATCTATTCGAATAGCCGTTGTTCGCGGTACGGACTACTTGGTTACTCTTACAGTTCATAGACAAGTTGATGGATACTACTAAAAGCCTCAAGATAAGTGTGAGTGCCGTGGATGGCCCTTCCGTCAGATGATGGAAGAGGATCCTCGGTAGTGTATTGTTGTGGTGAGTAGAGGACTCGTGTTCGTAATAACATCTTGCAATCTGTTGAGAGTTGTAGTATAGGTTAGCCAAGAGTCAAAGCTGGCTTTCTGCTATGAACTCCACTACCCCCTTTGATAATGTTGCATGTATGATAGGTTCTATGGTAAGACTTGCTGAGTACCTTTGTACTCATGTTTGCTTAATAACTGTTGCAGAAGAGAACCCTGCCCCTGCTGATGGGTTCTACATAGACGTTGACGTCGACGAGTAGCTTGACACCCAGACAAGATCTGGAGCTTGTGAAGGGCCTTGTAGATAGTCAGGCTTCACCAAGCCTGTTTTATTTCTAAGTTGTCTGTACTCAGACATGTAGCTTCCGCTTGTGCTTGTATGACTGTATGACTTGAGTGTTGGGTCATGTGACCCCTACCTGTATGGATATGTTATGTATGGCTCTTGGAGCCTCTTAAATAAAGTACTTTGAGTCATAGAGTTCTGTTGTGATGCAATGTTGTATTTGCACATATTGAGCATATTGTGTGTATGGTTGAAATGCTTGGTATGTGTGGGATCCGACACCTAGTTGTTTTCCTTTGGTAGCCTACCTTACAGGGAAATGCCTCCTAGTGATTCCAATGAGCCTTGGTAGCTTGCTACTGCTCGGAACACGTAGGCTGGCCGGCATGTGTCCTTCTTCGTTCCTGTGTCTGTCCCTTAGGGGTAATGTCACGTGTTGTTCCTTTAAGTACATGTAGCTTGCTACGACTTGGGTTCAGACGTTGATGACCGACACGTTCGTTGCCGGGTCATGGATGCCTGTCTGTGTAATCTAGTGCCACTTTTGGTTTATAACTTGCCATGTCGGCCCGGGTTCTCTGTCATATGGATGCTAGCGACACTGTCACATACGTGTGCCAAAATGCGCAAACGGTTCCGGGCCAGGTAAGGTGGCACCCGTGGGGTTACCATGCGTGAGGCCGCAAAGTGATATAACGTGTTACAACTAGATCGGTGTGACTTAGGATCGGGGTCCTAACACCGAAGGTCTATGGTAAACTACTCACAACTCATGGTGAGGCGATGATGATGATGTAGAAGCACTCCGTGGTAGACCCCCCTCTGGCGGAGCTCCAGTACAGGCCCCAAGATGGGATCTCACGGGAACAGAAGCTTGTGGCGGTGGAACTTGGGTTTTCTCTCTTCTTCTGATGGTTTTGGGGTACGTAGGTATATATAGGAGGAAGGAGGGCACCGAGGGCCAGACATGGGGCCCACGAGACAGGGGGCGCGCCCTATAGGGGGGGCGCCCCCACCCTCGTGGACACCACGTGTGCCCTACTCCGTGGTTCTCAAGTCTCCCATGCGTATTTTGCTCCAAAAATATCTCTCCCGAAGTTTCATTCCGTTTGGACTCCGTTTGATATTCCTTTTCTGTAAAACCCTGAAATAGGCAAAAAACAACAATCTTGACCGGGCCTTTGGGTTAATAGGTTAGTCCCAAAAATAATATAAAAGTGTATAACAAAGCCCATTAAACATCCAAAACATCATAAATAATAGCATGGAACAATAAAAAATTATAGATACGTTGGAGCCATATCAGTCGTCTTGGGCACGAACGACGCTGCTCGCCTGGCTCCGATGGCCGGAGTGTCGTGGAAGCTCGCGGGTCTCGCCTCCGCCACCATCTACCGCCGCCCCATCGCCTGTCCATGCCAGCACGGGCGGTGCGGCCCCAGACGGGCCGATCGCCGCGATCCCCTTCTTCTTGGGAGCCATCGCGATGAAGGAGAAGATGCACTAACTCCTACACCAGATTTTCACAACCTAGAGCCCCCTACCTGGCGCGCCAAAGATGTCGGGGAAAAGACACCAATGGGATCCCGAGGACGCCTACCGCGGTCTGCGGGGCATAGAGCTGTGCAAAGAGCAGGTCTAGGCGATCAACACGTGGGAATTTTTACCCAGGTTCGGGCCGCAAGAAATGCATAAAACCTTAGTCCTGCATGTGTGTGTATATTTGGTGTTCTTGAGCTCTCGAACTGGCCTCTATGCGTGCCTGTCCAAAAAGTCTGAATCCCCTCTAAGTATGCCTCGGGCCTCCTTTTATATGTCAAAGGGGTTGCCACAACGACACACATGAGGTGTAAAGTTACTATATTGTACAAGGTTATCCCTTGAAATCTTAGGAAAAACGCATTTAATGCGCTGCCTATGTGTCCCCTAGCTTTATCGGGGATGGCAAGGAAGCTTGTCCTGCCCATTGCCGGCTCACCTCGCTCCGACACGCGTCCAGGCTGACGAGTCATGTGGCGCCATGCTGGCTGCTAGCTACTGTGGTGGCAAGGTGTTCACGAAGATCTGCATGCCACCACACAGGTGCTTGTAGTTGGCTTAGGGGCCACATGCTGCCATGCATGTGCTTGTCTAGTTGGCGAGTCGGTCATCGCGTAGGAGTGGCCGCATGGCAGCGTAACCTTGGCAGGCGCAGGCCTGGCTGTGGCCCCGCAGACACCCCCGACAAGGGGTCTTATCGGGCTCTCGTGGCCGTCCCCGGCAAGGATCTTGCCGGGGGGTCTTCGGTCGTCCTCGGCAAGGCTCTTGCCGGGGGTCTTCGTCTTTTGGTCCCTTGACTAGGTTCGCAGGCCCCTTGGCCCTACAAGGATCTGCATTCCACTGCATAGGTGCCCCTTGAATCTTGGCCTTGACGTTGTCGATGGTGTCAGAGCTCTCAGACCCAAGGGTGGTGGCTTTGGTGGTGTTTGGGAAAGCTGCCCCGGCAAGGCTCTCGCCGGGGTCACGTAGGCCGCACCGTCAAGGGCGTTGCTGGGGGAGGAGTCCACCTTTGCCCCTCTGTCCTTCATGTCTCCAGCTTGGGAGTTTCCTTGGCAGCCTCGTGCCCCTCATTCTTCCGCTCCGGCAAGCGTGGCCGTAGGCGCGACTACAATTGCCCGTGCACAAGCAAAGGGATGCAAAAGGACCCCTACTTTTGTACACCGACACTCCTTGATAGAAAAACTGGAGGAATTTTAATATCCACTAGGCCTCCTTTTCGAATTCTTATTCATGAAGTTTAAGACTATGAGATACTAGCATAATAGCATTATAACTGTACATTTTCTTGTGGTTTGACTTAATTTTACAATGGTTCTTTGCATTTCTATGATCTTCCAATTCTTGTGAACCAAACACCCAGATTGACAGAAATCTTGTGTTTTAAATTCTCTATTTTGCACTTGCATTCCTATCATATTCCTGTGTATTTCCTATCCCTGCATTGTTAGAGTCCTCCTATTCAAACAAGCCCTTACAAAATTGCTTTTGTTATAGATATGTGTCAAAGAAAACCTTTTGTGGTTTGTCCCGCTCCTGCTGCGTTGTGGTCCACCCCAGCTCAACTGCTCCAATGACGGAAGGGGTCACCACAATATGGATCCTCCCTCGAGACTATCTTTCACTCCCTCAGATCTTCTTCCCCGCCGCCGGCAGCCACGACAACCGCATTAGCATCATCAACTGAGCAGAGGACCTTGAGTTCTACACGGGTCCGCAAGAGAGGTCACACTCTTTCGTGTCTACTTACGTTATGCATCGCTTAACATGATGACATGCTACTTTATTGTCCTGTTCACCCATTAGACTCCGAGTCAGGTCCAAACTAATGCTCAAACTTGAGTTTTTAAATGGTTGTGGCGTACATATTGGGGCGGCAATCAATACTATCTGTCTAATATCTGAATAATCTCAGGTGTCTACTGTGAGTTTCATGTTGGTTTCTAAACAAACATTAAAGGAGCCATCATCTGTATTTTTTAACTGAAGCTATTATCTGCCTGCTATCATTGGTTTTGGGTCTATGCATAAGTAGCTACCATCACTCTGGATTTCCTCATGCACTCCTTACATAATCTCACTATGTTTTATTCCTATGCATGTCAGTTATTGTACACAATGGTACTAAACATGTAGACCAAAAGAGACGAGGCTTGTGTGGCAATAAATTGTCATGCAGACGTCGCTCAATGGTGGGCGCAAAGACAGCCCTCCTCCCACCATTCCATATTGTAATCAAGAGGAAGATAACTTTCAGAGGTGGAATTCAAAGGGAGCAGACCACTCCTGTTTGCCCCCTAAGGTCTTTCTCTAACCTGGCCTGCTGATGTTCGTCATATCATGCATGTGGCGCCTTGCATTGCTTACTTTACACATCAAATATGTCATCTGCTTAGTTTAGACATGCTTTGTGTGAATGTCATCTGTTTAGTTTCTATCTCATATACAAGGTTGTCAGAATCGCGATTTTGAATCGGATCGGAGCCCTGATGGTAGGATCGCTGTGGGGACCCCGACTCATAACTCGAGATCACCGAATGCACGTGTACAGTGATCTCAGAGATCAATGCTCACTGAACACACATAAGCTAAATAACAAGAGTCTTACATCCATACATACCGTATTACACAAATAGGACCATTAAGGTCAAGTCTGGAGTATATCATTGCAGCGGAAATCTTCAATAACAACTTGGACCCATGCCATATGCCTTAACCCTACAGGCATTCTGACTGGGAAGCGTCCTAGCTCGCATGCTCGTCACCAAGAAATCTTCATCATATCCTGTTCTCTCCTGCCTGGCCAATAAAATAACCAGTGGCAAGCCAATGAGTACTTTGAATGTACTCGCAAGCAACCCAAGTGTGATGACGGAATAATTATGCAAGGCTCTACTGCTAAATTGGCAGTTTTGTGGAAAGCTAGTTTTTCATGTGCAAGTATGATCAACATATAACATGGACATGCATGTGCCTGCAACAAGTATCAGGAGGTTTCATACATCAATATCGAGAAAGAGTCATGAGCAACTCTTGCTCACGCTCATCGTGACTTTCTCACAATCACATCGACAGATTTACTCAAACCGTGTTGTTTTCCAGAAACTTATGGACATAGTCTAAGTAGCACCACCCAACTGTCCTTGACCGCGGACATGGATATTCGAATAGTTTGACACTCTGCAGAGGTTGCACACTTTACCCACAAGATCCGGGGAACTTCCGTGTCATCCACGACCCGCGGTACCTCAAGTACCCGGGGTAAGCACCCGATCACTACCTTTCCCTAGACGACACTAACACATAGTCCACTCGATTGGTAACAGCCCCGTGCCAACATTTCACATCTTAAAATTGTGGAGACTTGCTCCCATATTCATCACATACCACTGAGACGGGGTACCAACGGTGTGTTCGGTGCCCTATAAAAACAGTAATGGCCGCCTATCCAAGCATGACCCCGCCCCGTGAGTGACCTCATGTCACCCCGTCACTAGTAATGCGGGCACCATGCTAGTATCGACCTAGGTAATCAATAATGCCCTTTCCCATATAAGGGTAGAGTGGTTGCACATGTTTGGTTGGGATGGTAGTCACACCTAAATCTAATCCATCTCTGTAAACAACACTTTCGTCAAGCCTCGGCACACTACTTCTTCACCAAGTAGTGCCCTAGTTCCTCATCAACTCCCAGGGGCATTAGTGGCACCCACTGGGTTATCTGCAAGTATGTCTTACCACACTTGTTTCACTCAATGCATAACCCAGACCCATTTTGCGTAGCCAACTACTATAGCATACATTTATCTACTCCCACCCACATAACCCTCATAGGAAGGTAGGGTCATGTTTGATGCAAGTTCAATAGCAAAGTAACAAAGCACCAACCAAAGTGGTCACCTCTTCTACATGATTCCGATGCATTGATAATAAGGTGCTATGAGACATGCATAAAAAAGGTTTCTCAAACATGGTCAAAGGGCTGCTTGCCTTGTCCTTCCGAGTCTTCAAACCTTCTGGTCCATCTCCGAGTACTTCGTTTATTTCGTCAACTAACGATGGAAACAATCATAATAAGAAACACAACAAAGCAAAAATAGAAGTGCTCTAAAAATAAGAGTTGGACTTTTCTTGGATACCTCTGGTCATATGAGAAATGACCAAAGGTGTTCTCATAGGCATTGGATCAATGGATACTTTGGAACATTTCAATATGATGGACCCAAGGGGTTTATGGATTTGAAAGAAGTGTACAGAAATATATTATTGAATGATGAGCAAAGGCACCCATCAACAATTCATGATTTTAGAAGCATCTAGGAGTTGGTTTCACTGGATTTGGAGTTCAAATGAATTTCCTAGAATTTTGCAAAGCTGTTAAATATGAAGAAATGGCTCATTATTTGGTGGGGTACGGAAAGTATTAATAAAAATGTTCCAAAACTAAGTTTGGATATGACAGGCACCTAGGAATTTGAACCACTGCATTTGGATCAAATTTGAGCCCTTTGTGATTTTCTAAAGTTCATCACAGAAATAGAATAATGACACTTTGATAATATTTGTGAAGAAAAAGTTTCTGGAAAAATGTGCATGTTGCACCAACAGGTAGATCATGATTTTAGAGACTACCAGAAATTTGAATCACCAAATTTGGAGTTCAAATGAATTATTCATGGATTTTAAGTTATCTGGAAAAAGAAAAAGGAAAAGGAGAAGGGCTTTACCCTTAACAAGCACACGGGGCTGGAGATAGCAGTGGGCCGGCGCAGCTGCACGGCCGCGAGCGCACAGGTGCTACGTCGATAGCGCCTTCCGGGAAGTACGTCTCCGTTTGCCAAAAACGGTTTTCATGGAAGACGTTTCCACTTAAACAGTGGGGCCCGGCCACTGGGTCACTTACACCCAGGGCCCACCGGGCTCTCTCTCTCTCCCATGTCTCCTTTTTCTTCCTCCCGACGGGAGACAGAGGAGGGCGCCGGCCACCGTGGTTCTGCCACCCCACTGCGCCAAACAACGCGCTGGCGGCCCGAGCGGATGCCCCGTTCCACGCCGTGCTCGCTGGTGGTTGCGCTGGTCTCTTGGGCGGCCGGGAGCGAGGCGCTCGACGAAAGGGTGGACGGCGGTGTCGGGCAGGAGGGGGACTGGGGGTTGCAGGCGCCATAGGAGGAGGTAAAGGGTGGTGGAGCGTTGTCGGCGTGCAGTGTCCCCATGGGTGCTCAAGGGAGGGGAGGAGAGCCTTCGGTTTGGGGGAATTCGGGCGAAGACCGACGGTAGCACCTCGCCACGGAGGGAGCAGGAGCGCATTAGAGGGAGAGGGGAGATGTCTAGGAGATGCACGGGAGAGAGGGGGTTCCAATTGAGGCGAAAGGGAGCTCAGGGTGGCTCTATATAGGGAGGTGTCGGTGCACCATGGGAGAGGTCCAGGCCGCGCTCGGGCGAGCTCACGGAGGGAGAAGGAGGGCAGGGGAGGATAGGGCCGACAGGCCTGCAGGCCGCAGACGTCGAGGGCACCTCGGGAGACACGATGGGAAGGCCCGAGGTGGTCGGGTGTGCCTGGTTGGGCGAGGCTACAGTGCGCCAGGGCACTGTAGCGTGCTCCAGAGCATGAACTCTGCATGCCATGGTGTAAGAAAGGTGTCATTGCGTGTCCCCTTATGTCCAAAAGTGCTAGGGGTTAGTAAACAATGCCCAAACGGCCTGGGATGCTCTGAAGGCCACTGGAGTGAGGAGGGAGGTGAGGAAGGAGAAGAATGCTACTGTTCACAAGAGTAAAAATGGGGTTTTCACCCCCAATCATTGAGCTGAGGACATGGGGAAGTTACTGGGGGTAGAAGATGATCAGGTGAAGCTGTGGTAGAAAGTTGAGCTCAAGGGGAATAGTAAAAGTGGTCAAAACAATGGTTTAAGAAAAATGGCAGAAGGTGTTTGATGCAGATTTGGGCAAGCAAAATAGCTCCACTTGACATGAGACTTAACAGGATTAAATGGCCCATACATTTAGGCCCTTCCACCAAATTTGAGCTCATTTGGGCAAAGTTGCCAATGTAACTTTGGTGAACCCTAGAAATCAAAAGAAATGTTTTCACCATGTTTGAGTCAAGCTAATAATATCCCCTTGATGCACCACTTGGTGTAGTATCATCATTTGGGTTTATGATCATGCCCACAAAGTTTGAAGCCCCAGGTAAAAAGTTGATAATGTAAAGTTGTTCAAATTTGAATTTGAACAGAAATGGTTTTGGGGCACTTAGATCAAGTTATGCTTCTCCAAAACTTGTGCCATTTTGCATAGATGCATGATTACATCATTTTAGCATGTGCACCAAGTTTCAGAGCATTTGGACAAGTTTGGCAATGTAAAGTTGCTCAAACTTCAAAATGGACAGAAATGGTTTTGAGGGGATTAGATGATGTTTCCTTGATCTTCAAGGCATGAGGCTTTGCAAGATCATCAAATATGTCACATTTGACATGATGGAATTTCCCTGGAATTTTTGGAGAATATTTCCTTTGTAAATATTTCAAAAGCTTGAAATATCCAGAAAGGGTTAATGAAGGATTTGTCCAATATTTTGAACATGACCATGTGTTGAAACTCTTATATATGGACAATATATGTCCTATGAGTCTCCCTGAATTTTGGCAAATATTTTTGAAATAATTAAATAATTTTTCCCTATTAAAGACCATTTCTGGCCTCAAGAAAAAGATTTTAAATAAAATATAAAAATAACTTTTAAAATTATAATTTTGTGGTTTCTGGGAGTCCTATACCTAATAGGATTCAAATATACTTTTTGAAAGATTTTTCACACCCTAAATAAGGTACTTGTAGTGCAAACCTCAATTCAGGGGTTTTTGGAAAACTAATTTTAGAAAATACTATTTGGCCAAAATATTTTTATAAGAAAATACTATACTGGTCTATACACATGGCATGATCATTGGGAGAAGGTTTTGGATCAAGGAGATGAAGTATCAGAGTTGGAGGATTTATTTGATTTTTAGAGCACTAGCAAACAGCAGACAGAAAATCAATCAAGCAAAGTCAAAAACACTAAAAAGTTTTTGTCAATCCACATTTTTAGCATGATAATTAGCTTAAGCAAAGTGGCATGAAAATCAGGGTGTGACAATCGCAAATCGTGGAATCTTCACTATCAGGATCGTAGAAACGTAGATTCTATGAACTAAAGTCGTAGAATCAGAGGGGTTAGTTTGGATCGTAAAGTCGTAGAATCGTACAATAGAATCGCGATTCTGACAACCTTGCTCATATATGTGAATCATGCAATGTCATCTTGTTTAGCCATGGATCATATATGTGAATTCTGCAATGTCATCCTGTTTAGCTAGTCATCTGATATGTGAATTATATCATGACATCCTTTTTTATTACGTATTAAATTTGTCAACAATGTTAGTACATTGAATTACTCATCCTGTGCATCAGCCATTCCACACGACAAGGGAAAAATCCGGAGTGAAAACAAGGTCTTCAGAGGAGAGAATGCTATCTAATGAAGTGCATGTCTTGCTGGTTACTGATAGCTCCTCAAAGGAGGATTCAGAGATAGATGCCAGTCCTATTTCTCCCCCGAGGTTATATTGCTCATATCGTGCATATGGTGTCTTGCATTACTATGTCATTTCCTTAGTTTATACATGCTTTGTGTGAATGCCACATGTTTGGTGTGTAATTACCATATATGTGAATTATGCAATGCCCTCTTGTTGCAGGACATTATATATGTGAATTATGCAATGCTATCTTGGTGCAAGGCGTTATATATGTGAATTATGCAAGGCCATGCTGTTTACCCAAGCATCATATAGGTGAATTATATCATGTCATCCTTTTTTTTTGTATTACGTATTCCATTTGCTGACAATGTTTGTATGTTCAACTAATCTTCCTATGCATCAACCATTTTAATTGTTGATAGAAAAATCTGGAGTGAAAACAAGTTCTCCAGAGCAGACAATGCTACCTGCTGAAGCAGATATCTTATTGGTTATAGATAGCTCCTAAAGGAGGATTCAGAGACAGATCACCAGTCCCATTTCCCCCCTGAGGTGTATGCTCAAACTTGGCAAGGTTACTCATATCATGCATATGTTGTCTTTCAATGCTTAGTTTTTACATCATATACACAATATTGAGTGCCACCTGCTTAGTTTACACATCATATATGCGGCTGCCCTCTACTCACTTGCTTAGTATATAAATCATATATTTGAATTATATCATGCCATGGTGTTTACATAGACAGCATGTATCTGAATTATGGCATGCCAACCCATTTTCTAAAGACATAATATAGTTATATCATCTCATCCTGTTTACATAGTCATCATATTTTGAATTATGTCATTCTATCCGTGAATTATATCATGCCATCATGTTTCCATCGACGGCATGTATGTGAATTATGGCATGCCAACCACTTTAATAGACACTTCGTATAGTTATATCATGTCATCCTATTTACATAGTCATCATATTTTGAAGTATGTCATTCTATCCTGTTTAGTTAGCCATCATATATGTGAAATTGTGTCATGCTATCCTTTTTAGTTAGCCATCATATATGTGAAATTGTGTCATGCTATCCTGTATGGTTAGACAACATAAATGTGAATTATTTCATGGCCTATTTTATTCCCTACTATCCATTGCACCTGTCTATCATACAATGTGTGTACATTCAATTACTTTTCTTGTTTATCAGGCAATTGGATTGGAGGGGGTGATGGCAGTATCTATGGGAGTAAAAACACGGTCTTCAGAAATGATAGTGCGACCCGTTGATGCAGATAGAACCATGGTTGTACTTGCTAAAGAACCAGCCGCACCACACATAACACAGACTCACACAGATTGTACCCATACCTAGTTGGACAGAGAACCAGCTACACTCCTTCTAACCTGAACCGCAGCAGATATTAACCCAGTTGAGTTGACACAACACCGTCTCTACCACAGATCTCCCAAACACGAGCAGTTAGTAAGGCAAGTGCAGTGCCCAAAGCACGAGGACCACCACTCCGAACCCCAAGTCAACACTTAAAGCAGAAGAAGAATTGTTCTCAAGTCAGGTTCCGTAGCTATGGTTCATACTCCTTTGCTCTTGCATCACAGTATTTACTCATACCAACTAATTTCAAATTTTATGGATGCAATTAAAGCTCCAATGCCGCGATGGGTATGTTTTAAACCTGTTTCTTTAACTGGTTTGCTATTTGTAACTTGCTCTATGTTGGTTTCAGTTTCAATTAAATTAAAAATTATGTTCTCATGCCATGCACATTAAAAGTGTTGTTAGTGCTGTGTAGTTTTCCACACCTATATTCTTTCTATGCTGCTTTGTCTTAAACAGATATGATTTGAACTGTCTCTATCTTGATTTGGCAACATGAACTAGAATAATAAAGACCATAAAGTGACTATAGTACATGGATATATGTTTGTTTCATGCTGTTATCTTGTCCACCTTACTACTGAACTGGTTTACCAAAATGAGTTTCATATATATGCTAAACCTGTGTTCTGTCTGCTTGTTTTTCTTTTAGAACGCGGACAAAATATTGGAGAAGAGTACCCCGTTATGCAAGGGTAAAGGAAGTAATGCAGATAAGGTTCAAGATAGTAAGACATCCCTGTTAGTCTCCAAGATAGGGAGACATCCCTGCTAATAAAACAGCTAGGGAAAACTATCTTGAAGACAATGAGATAGCCCCAAAGTTCTGTCTTGGTGTAGTGTTCGAGTTACCGGCCACTACCGCTGGCACAAGCTCCTCGAACTCACTATCTGAATCAGTTCGGTTTCTTGAGTCTCAACTACAAGGTGAAAGACATCGAGTAGCTGTGTTGCGACAAGAAGCCGAAGGACTGCGGAAGTCCCTGGAGAATTCAGATGCATACTTTCTGGTGCAACAACAAGCGATGGAGGATTTAAGCGCAAAATAAGAGAAAGCTCATAAGTGTCTTTCCAGCATGGTGGATACCGAGGATATTGTTTCTTGAGCTCTTGTGAAGTGGTTTCAGTTCTAGACTTATTTTGCTGCGGCGTTTATTTGCACTGTGTGCCAACTTTGACAACCAGTGTATGTAATATGCTGCTTTGTTCCCCATATTTGCATTGGTGGCGAACTTTGATGCCCAATGGTTGTAATATGTGTAATAGCCCTAATAGCCTAGCGTATGTTGCTTGCTTATTTATTTCCTTGTCGTCTTCTTTATTTGTTTGCTTGTAGTCTGTGCAGTTCTTTTTCCGCGGTGTGCTAATGGCCGCCATAACCTATTATTTAAAATTAGGCCACAATATCCGTGGGCAACATATGGACCATTGTCACCATGGTCCTGCTATCTGCTGTAGTGACCATGGGCCAACTATGGGCCTTCTACGGGCTATAGAATCAATGGGCCTTCTACGGGTCGTATGACCGATTGGCCAAACATTGGCCAATAACGGACTGCATTATGGGTCGTATACGGGCTAGAGTGGCAGTCGTCCATTCATGGGCCGAGCATGACGGGCCTTTAAGAGGTCGACGAGTATATCAGGATTAATTCTATTGACATGCATAACGGGTCGTTAATGGGCTGTATTTGATGATGCTATGAAAACGTCCCAACAGATTAACAGGCCACAAAAAAGCCGACTTTAACCACTGGCTTAATTTGGCACAAAAGCGAAAAAGGCCATTAACGGGCCTAAGCTACCGAATGCTGCAAATTAGCCCAAGAATAAATGGGCCCTTAAAAGGCCGAAAGATAACACGGGCTGGGAAGAGCCCAATGGAGTAATGGGTTGTTAATGGGTATGAAGCGACATACTGTTCATTATGGGCCAGTTTCACTACGGGCCATTAATGGGCCAAGAGTTACAAAGGGCATCATATGGGCCGAAAGACGTCACGGGCCGTACAAGGGCCAGGAGTTACAATGAGCTTGAATCATATTGGACGGCCCAAATGAAGCTAGTGGGCCGAATTAGGAAAGGCCATGATGGGTCGTTAGTTATCGGGCTTGAATGAGCTATATACGAGCAGACAGTTACCGGGCTTTTGATGGGCCGACCCGTTATCCTTTGACTAAGTCAAACGGGCAGGCCTTTTGACCTGAATAGGCCCCTGTTGGGCCATGCCATGTGTCGACGTATCATTGGTGCCTCCTGTCCATTGGTTGGTTGACATCTGTCTGCACGTGGAGCTGACACGTGGTTCCTTCGGCCAATGAGAATTTCACACCTGGAAAATTCCCATTGGTCCTCACTGTTAGCGGGTTATCGGATCCAAGACCAGACCCGATAGCTTAACAACGACCAGTTACGGTGGATGCCACGTGTCAGTTACCCTTGATGAAAGTACTTCCATTACGCGCCATTTATCGTCATGAAAATGAATAGTTCCGTGATGATTATTTTGGTATTGTCATGGAACACTTATACTACAACACATGTATGAGTATCTTGATTCTGGCATAAACTCGTCATGGATGTACATGCACGACAGAAAATGTGACCTACTGTGACAAACACGTATTATCACGAAAGTCTTTTTTGTAGTGTTATCTCTAAATTTAAAGGGTTGAATCTAGAGATAAGATGCCATCTTCAAGTTTGAAGGGGTTTCAACCTTGTGGCCGGCCCTAGATTGGTTTTGGACGCCCTCCCCTGCCCCATAGCCTATATATAGATGGTGGAGGTACATGGGGTCGGCCACCCCTTCACCCTACCCGTCCCCGCTCCCAATTCTTCCCACGTCCATCTGGTACGCGCTTGGCGAAGCCCTGCCGGAATTTTGCTCCTGCCACCACCACCATACCCTCGTGTTGATTTCGATCTCATCTACCTCCTCTCCCTCGCATCCTGGATAAAAAAGGAGAGGATGCCATCAATCTGAATGTGTGCTAATCTCGGAGGTGCCATATGTTCGACACTAGATCAGATTGGATCGCGATTGGACAATGAAGAGTACAACTACATCACACGCGTTACCACGCTAACACTTTTGTTCTACATGGGTATGTAGACACACTGCCCTCTCGTAGCTATGCATCTCCTATATTAGATCTTGGGAGTTTCATAGGTTTTTTTGATTTTCATGCAACGTTCCCCATCAGTGGCACCATGATCTAGGTCTATACGTAGATGTATATGAATGAGTAGAACACAAAGTTGCTATGGGCGTTGATGTTCATATTACTTACTTTCCTTGTCTTATTTTGATTCGGCGCTATTGTGGAATGAAGCGGCTCATACCAACCTTACATGTAGACGAACATGAGATAGGTCCCACTTCTTGACATTGATACGTCTCCAACGTATCTACAAATTTTGATTGTTCCGTGATGTTATATTATCATTCTTGGATGTTTTACAATCCTTTTATACCAATTTTATATCATTTATGGGACTGAACTATTGACATAGTGCCTAGTGCTAGTTGTTGTTTTTTTGCTTGTTTTTTACATCGCAAAAAATCAATACCAAACGGAGACCAAACGCAGCAAATTTTTTGGAGAATTTTTCTTGGCCAGAAGACACCCAATGGGCCAAATAAGCACCTAGGGGGGGGGGGGGGTGCTCCAAGGGGAGAACAACCCACCAGGGTGCCTCGGTGGCCTCCTGCACAGCCTCTTCGCTCTATAAATACCCCAGTATTCCAGAAGCCCTAGGAGAGTCGACGAAATTTTGTTACAGCAGCCGCAAGTTCCAGAACCACGAGATCAATTCTAGAGCCCTTTTTCGGCACTCCGCCGAAGGATAACACGATCATGGATGGGTTCATCATCATCATTGGTGCCTCTCTGATGATGCGTAAGTAGTTCACCTCCGACCAACGGGTCCGTAGGCAGTACCTAGATGGCTTCTTCTCTCTGTGCTTCTCTATACAAAGTTCTATTGGAGATCTATTTGATGTAATGACTTTGTGCGGTGTATTAGTTGGGATCCGATGAATTGTGAGTTTATGATCAGATTTGCCTTGATTTAATACCCATACATGATTATTATAGCCTTGTATTTCTTCTCTGATATTTGGGTTTTATTTGGCCAACTTGATCTATTTATCTTGAAGTGGGAAGAGGTGCTTTGTAATGGGTTTGATCTCGTGGTGTCCTTTCCCAGTGACAAAAGGGGCAGCAAGGCACGCATGTATTGTTGCTATTAAGGATAAAAAGATGGGGTCTATTCCTACATGAGTACATCTTGTCTACATCATGTCATCATTCTTATTGCATTACTCCATTTTTCCATGAACTTAATACACTAGATGCATGCTGGATATCAGTCAATGTGTGGAGTAATAGTAGTAGATACATGTAGGAGTCATTCTAATAATCTTGGACATGATGCCTATATACATGATCATTGTCTTGGATATCATCATAAGTATTCACTTTTCTATCAATTGCCCAACAGTAATTTGTCTACCCACCGTTTGCTATTTCTCGAGAGAAGCCACAGTGAAATCTACGCCCCCTCGGGTCTATTTTCCTATCATATACTTTCAGATCTATATTGCCATTTTCCTTTTCTTTTATTTGCAACTTTTATTTTCCGATCTATATTACTCCCTCCATTTTTGTATACAAGGCCACAAACTCAAATTACAGGTACCAAGATAAAAATCAATGTGTGCTTTACAAGCTAATTAGTTTTCTCGTTTACCGGGTTAATTAATAGGGTGCATGCACATTAGAGAAAGCTGAGTGGTCGTGAGAGAAGAAGTAGGTGAGTGTGTCATTATCATCCACTACATACATGCTATACTAATTAAGCCATGGGTTACTAGTACGAGAAAACAACATTAATATTTGCCTCGATTACTGTTGGTGGCCTTGTATTGATGCAAAATGTATTTTCCATAGTGGCCTTGTATACAAAAATGGAGGGAGTACCAAATATAAAAAAATACCTCACTGAATTTTATTTGCCTTAGTTCCATTTGCCACTACTCATCTATCCTTTTACCAATCAATTACCCAGGAGGGATTCACAACCCCTCTTACACGTCGGGTTGCAAGTATTTGCTATTTGTGTGCAGGTACCATTTACATAGTGTTTCTTGGTCCTCCTACTGGTTCGATAACCTTGGTCTCATCACTGTGGGAAATACCTACCGTAGCTAAGCTGCATCATCTCTTCCTCTTTGGGGAAATACTGACGTAGTTCAAGCGACATCAAAAGGAATTTCTGGCGCCGTTGCCGTGGAGGCATCATTAACATCTATCAGGTTCCTAATAAAAAATCTCCTATCCTTGCAATTTACATTATTTGCCATCTGCCTCTCATTTCCATCTCCCCCATTTCACAAAAAAATGTCATTTTATTTGTCCGCTTTTTCGTTCGCCGTTTTCTCGCCAGATACTTTTCTGTTTGCAATCTTGTTTGCGTAGTCACGATGTCTCATGAAAACACCAAGTTGTGTGATTTTTCCAATACCAAAACAATGATTTTATTGGCACTCCGATTGCTCCTCCCGCCACTAGTGCGGAGTCTTGTGATATCAATGCCGCTTTGTTGAATCTTGTTATGAAAGAGCAATTTTCAGGTACTCCTAATGAGGATGCCACATCCCATCTAAACACCTTCGTAGAATTGTGTGATATGCAAAAGAAAAAAGATGTGGACAATGATATTGTGAAGTTGAAATTATTTCCTTTCTCTTTGCAGGATCGTGCAAAAATTTGGTTTTCTTCTTTGCCTCGCAATAGTATTGATTCTTGGGATAAGTGCAAAGATGCTTTTATTACGAAGTATTTTACGCCCATGAAAATTATTTCTCTTAGAACACAAATCATGAATTTCAAGCAACTTGAGCATGAACATGTTGCACAATCTTGGGAAAAAATAAAATTGATGCTAAGAAATTGTCCTCCTCATTAATAATAGTTTGTTACGTCAGAATCTGAAGAAACTAATTCTGTATGGAGAAACAAAAAATCTCTCATTTTCGATGCGAATAGATTATTTTCTTTCGAAATAAAGGTTCTAGTCGTGTGGGGAACAATGCACAAATTTTGGGAATCCGGTACCAACAAGTATGGTTTAAATCTTTGGATGATCATATAATTTTGTTTTTATGCAGGATTGAATTTTGTTTTTAGTAATCTTTTAGATTCCGGCGCGGGTGGTACTTTTATGGAAATTACTTTGGGTGATGCTACCAAATTGCTTGATAATATTATGGAAAATTATTCACAATGGCATACCGAAAGATCTCCTACTAGTAATTTTTTTAATTCAGTTGAAGAAATTAATTCTTTGGGTGAAAATGTTGTTGCTCTTATGAAAATGGTTGCTAGTAAAAATGCTCCTATTGATCTTAACGATGTGCCTTTGTCTACTTTGACTGAGAAAAATAGTGATGCTGTAGATGGGAATTTTATCTGGTGAAATAATTTCAATAACAATGCTTATAGAGGCAATTCAATCCTAGGCCTTTTCCTGGAAATTCCTCTAATAAATATGGTAATTCCTGCGGTAATTCTTCTTCTTATAATAATAGAAATGTCTCTGATCTAGAGAATAATATTAAGTAATTTATTAATACTCAAAAGGTTTTCAATACTTCAATAAAAGAAAAGTTGAATAAGATTGATGATATGTCGAGAAGTATTGATAGAATTTCTCATGACGTAGAAAATCTCAAGTTGAATTTTTTTTGCCCAAGGTTGAGGAATCAATTAAAGCTTTATATGTTTCTATGGATGAAAGTAAGAAAAGAACCGGTATGCTTAGAGGTAAAAAGAATTTTTAGAAAGATCATTTTCTAATTATTGCTTTCATAAAAATGAAGAAGATCTTAAAGTGATTGGTGTTTCTTCTATTGATTCCTTGTTTAGTAAAGTGAAAATTGATTATAAAGGGACTGAATAAGAGTCAAATTTAGCTATAAGGCGTCCCAATAATTCGGAGGGTTAAAATCTTGTTGAGAAAATTGATAAAACTGGGTTTAGAGAGGTCAAAACTTTAACTAGTGATGTGCCCACTCTTTTGGATTACAAGGACTTTAATTATGCGAATTTCTCTTTGATTCAATGTATCTCTTTGTTGCAATCCATGACAAATTAACCTCATGCCTATGAACAAAACAAAGCTTTTACTAAACATATTGTTGATGCCATGACGAAAGCTTTAGGAGGAAAGTTGGAATTAGAAGTTTCAATTCCCAGAAAATTACATGATGAATGGCAACCTACTATGAAAGTCAAGGTTAAAAATTATGAGTGTTTCGCTTTGTGTGACTTGGGTGCTAGTGTTTCCACAGTTCTGAAATTTTTATGTGATGTGCTTGGTCTTACTGATATTGAAGAGTGTTCTTTAGATTTGCAGTTGGCGGACTCCACTTTTAAAAAACCATTGGGAAGAATTAATGATGTTCTTATTCTTGCAAATAGGAATTATATGCCCATTGATTTTATTGTTCTTGATATTGATTGCAATCCGCACTATGATACGTCTCCAATGTACCTATAATTTTTTATTGTTCCATGCTATTATATTATCTGTTTTGGATGTTTAATGGGCTTTATTATAAACTTTTATATTATTTTTGGGACTAACCTACTAACCCAAGGCCCATTGCAAATTGTTGTTTTTTGCCTACTTCAGTGTTTCGCAGAAAAGGAATATAAAACGGAGTCCAAATTGAATGAAACCTTCGCGAGGTTCATTGTTGGAACAAATGCAACCCAAAAGACTTGGAGTACACGCCAAGGAAGCCATGAGGTGTCCACAAGGCAGGAGGGCATGCCCAATGGGGTAGGCGTGCCCCCACCCTCGTGGGCCCCTCGTAGCTCCACCGACATACTTCTTCGTCCTATATATACTCATATACCCTAAAAACATCTGAGAGCACCACGAAACCCTATTTCCACCACCGCAACCTTTTTTAGCCAATTGATCCCATCTTGGGGCCTGTTTCGGAGCTCCACCGGAGGAGGCATCGATCAAGGAGGGCTTCTACATATATACCATAGCCTCTCCGATGAGTTGTGAAGTTTAGCACAGACATTCAGGTCCATATTTATTAGCTAGATGGCTCCATCTCCCTCTTTGGATTTCAATACAAAGTTCTCCTCGATCTTCTTGGAGATCTATTCAATGTAATTCTTTTTGCGGTGTGTTTGTCGAGATCCGATGAATTGTGTGTTTATGATCAATATTATCTATGAACAATATTTGGTTCTTCTCTAAATTCTTTTATGCATGATTTAAATATCTTTGCAAGTCTCTTCGAATTATCAGTTTGGTTTGGCCTACTAGATTGATCTTTCTTGCAAGGGAGAAGTGCTTAGCTTTGGGTTCAATCTTGCGGTGTTCTTTCTCAGTGACAGTAGGGGCAGCAAGGCGTATTGTATTGTTGCCATTGAGGATAAAAAGATGGGGTTTATATCAGATTGCATGACTTTATCCCTCTACATCATGTCATCTTGCTTGAGGCGTTACCCTGGATAGCGGTCGATTTGTGGAGTAATTGCAGTAGATGCAGAATCGTTTCGGTCTACTTGTTACAGACGTGATGCCTATATACATGATCATGCCTAGATACTCTCATAACTATGTGCTTTTCTATCAATTGCTCGACAGTAATTTGTTCACCCACCATAGAATCTGCTATCTTGAGAGAAGCCACTAGTGAAACCTATGGCCCCCGGGTCTATCTTCCATCATATTAATCTTCCATCAACTAGCTATCTTTACTGTTCTTTTATTTTGCAATCTTTACTTTTCAATCTATACAACAAAAATAACAAAAATATTTATCCTATTATCTCTATCAGATCTCACTTTTGCAAGTGGCCGAGAAGGGATTGCCAACCCCTTTATCGTGTTGGTTGCAAGGTTCTTATTTGTTTGTGCAGGTACGAGGAACTTGCGTGTAGTCTCCTACTTGATTGATACCTTGGTTCTCAAAATTGAGGGAAATACTGACGTTACTTTGCTGCATCACCCTTTCCTCTTCAAGGGATAAACAATGCATGCTCGAGAGGTAGCAAGAAGAATTTCTGGTGCCGTTTCTGGGGAGATCTACACACAAGTTATATACCAAGTACCAATCACAAACTCTTATCCCTCGCATTATAGTATTTGCCATTTGACTCTCGTTTTCCTCTCCCCCACTTCACCTTTGCTTTTTTTTCTGTTCGCCTTCTTCCCGCATGTATCTTTGTTGGTGTTTCCATGTGTCTTCTATTTGCTTGCATCTTTTCTTGGTAAAAATCTATTGATATGGATCCATTTAAAGTGTTCTACTTGGATCATCTTCGATCCTTATGTGCTCGTGGTGAAACCCCAACTAGCCTAGTTGATGGGAAATCTTTAGATGAGCATGCTCATTTTGTGCGTCACCGTTTGTCTGAAAAAGGGAGACTCTTATGGGATCAAATAAACAGATTGTTGTGTTATGCTTCGAATCTTTGTGAAATTTATGATTTTACTTGTTGCTCTAAGAACCCTAAAAAGCACCCCCTACCTATGTGAGTTTAATGATAATGGAATCTTATATTCTTATGCAAAGGGTGTTTATAGTAACTACGATATCGAAAAAATTGAAGAATTTGTTGCTTTTAAGGGTGCTTATGAAGTTGCTTCTTTGATTGAAAAGTATGATATTACTCTCTACGAATCTGAAATTTTTTCCATACTTAAATATTGCTATGAAAACTATGCTCATAATGTCTATGTCAAAGAATTTATTGAAAGAATGACCACTGCTTTGGAAGAAAATAATGATATGCATGAATCTATAGATAATTATGATTCCGATGATTGGATTGAAATATCCCTTGATGAAAATTACGCTTGCTATTCTTTTGGCCATGCTGCTAATATTTATGAATATGAATTTGCCATAGTTCCTTATGTTAAACATGAGATCGTTGCTATTGCACCCATACTTGATAGTTCATTCGATGAGAAGCATGACTACAATGATGTTATTATAAATTCTATTAATGTTAATTATGCTAATGATATACAAAACCCTAAGCTTGGGGATGCTAGTATTGCTATGTCCACTACTTGTTGCAATGATCATGATTGGGGTGATTCTTCTTATGATCTTGAAAATTTATTTAAGCCCCATGATGAATATGAGATTGAAAATAGTGTTTGCAATAATATTTAAAGTGGGTTTGGAAGAGTGTCAACTTTAGATGCCACATATTTGGAGAATGTTCAATCTTATGATTTTTTTTATAAAAGTGGGTTTGGAGAGGTCATGACTTTAGTTAATGTTGATCCCACTATTTTGGAAGAGTGTCAACTCCGTATGCATGTGGATAGTGTTGAGAATACGTTTTGTGATAACTATATTGTTGAATTTTCTTATGATCCTACATGCAATTATTATGAGAGAGGAAAATATGGTTGCAGAAATCTTCATGTTACTAAATTACCTCTCTTCATGTTGAGATGGATCTTGTTTCTTTCTTCTTCCTTGCATATGTTAGATCTTGGTTGTCTTGCTAATTTGTTTTCCTATAAAATGCCTATGCATAGGAAGTATGTTAGACTTATATGTGATTTTCACATGATATATGATGCTCTTTTTGTGCTTCAAGTCTTGTCTTTCATGTGAGCATCATTGAATTCTAAAGCCTATCTTAATGGCTATGAAGAAAGAGCTTGTTGGGAGGCAACCCAATTTTATTTTTGTTCCTTGCTTTTTGTTCATGTTTAGTAATAAATAATTCATCTAGCCTCTGGTTATATATGGTTTTGTGTTTTAATTAGTGCTTGTGCCAAGTAGAACCTTTGGGAAGACTTGGGTGAAGTCTTTGCGATCTTGCTGTAAAGAAATAGAAACTTTTATGCTCATGAGATTAGCTCCCATTTTTTTTACTGGAGAGTGATTTTAGGTTGATTTTTTTGCAGATGATTAATGGACAAATTCCTCACATCCAACAATTTATTTCAGAATTTTTAGAGTTACAGAAGTATTCGAAAGTTATAGATTGCTACAGACTGTTCTGTTTTTGACAAATTCTGTTTTTCATGTGTTGTTTGCTTATTTTTATGAATCTATGAGTAGTATCGGGGGTATGAACCATAGAGAAGTTGGAATACAGTAGGTTTAACACCAATATAAATAAAGAATGAGTTTAATACAGTACCTTAAAGTGGTGGTTTGTTTTCTTATACTAACGGAGCTCACGAGATTTTGTATTAAGTTTTGTGTTGTAAAGTTTTCAAGTTTTTGGGTAAGGATTTGATGGACTATGGAACAAAGAGTGGAAAGATGCTAAGCTTGGGGACGCCCAAGGCACCCCAAGGTAAAATTCAAGGACAACCAAAAGCCTAAGCTTGGGGATGCCCCGGGAAGGCATCCCCTCTTTCGTCTTCGTCTATCGGTAACTTTACTTGAGACTATATTTTTATTCACCACATGATATGTGTTTTGCTTGGAGCGTCTTTTATGATTTGAGTATTTTCTTTTTAGTTTACCCCAATCATCCTTGCTGTACACACCTTTTGTGAGAGACACTCATGAATCGGAATTTATTAGAATACTCTATGTACTTCACTTATATCTTTTGAGCTAGATAGTTTTGCTCTAGTGCTTCACTTATATCTTTTTAGAGCACGGTGGTGGTTTTATTTTATAGAAATTATTGATCTCTCATGCTTCACTTATATTATTTTGAGAGTGCTTTAGAACAACATGGTAATTTTCTTTGGTTAGAAAATTAATCCTAATATGATAGGCATCCAAGATGGGTATAATAAAAACTTTCATATAAAGTGCATTGAATATTATGAGAAGTTTGATACTTGATGATTGTTTTCAGATATGAGGATGGTGATATTAGAGTCATGCTAGTAGAGTAATTGTGAATTTGAGAAATACTTGTGTTGAGGTTTGCAAGTCCCATAGCATGGACATATGGTAACCGGTGTGTGACAAATTTGAAGCATGAGGTATTTCATTATTGTCATCCTTTGTGTGGAGGTCAGGATCGTGCGATGGTTAACTCCTACCAACCCTTCCCCTAGGAGCATGCGTGCATTACTTTGTTTTGATGACTTGTAGATTTTTACAATAAGTATGTGAGTTCTTTATGACTAATGTTGAGTCCATGGATTATACGCACTCTCACCCTTCCGACATTGCTAGCCTATCTTGTACCGCGCAACTTTCGCTGGTACCATACACCCACCATATACCTTCCTCAAAACAGCCACCATACCTACCTATCATGGCATTTCCATAGCCATTCCGAGATATATTTCCATGCAACGTTCTAGCGTTTCGTTTATTATACCATGCTTCATCATTGTCATATTGCCATGCATGATCATGTAGCTGACATCGTATTTGTGGCAAGGCCACTATGCATAATTTTTTATACATGTCACTCTTGATTCATTGCACGTCCCGATACACCGCCGGAGGCATCCATATAGGGTCATATTTTGTTCTAGTATCGAGTTGTAATCTTTCAGTTGTAATTGAATAGAAGTGTGATGATCATCATTATTAGAGCATTGTCCCAAAAAAAAGGCCAAAAAAAGAAGAGAACAGCCAAAAAAAAGGAAGGCCAAAAAAAAAGAAAAAAAGGGGACAATGTTACTATCTTTTTTCCACACTTGTGCTTCAAAGTAGCACCATGATCTTCATGATAGAGAGTCTCTTGTTTTGTCACTTTCATATACTAGTGGGAATTTTCATTTTAGAACTTGGCTTGTATATTCCAACGATGGGCTTCCTCAAATTCCCTAGGTCTTCGTGATCAAGCAAGTTGGATGCACACCCACTTAGTTTTTTGTTGAGCTTTCATACATTTGTAGCTCTAGTGCATTCGTTGCATGGCAATCCCTACTCACTCACATTGATATCTATTGATGGGCATCTCCATAGCCCATTGATACGCCTAGTTAATGTGAGACCATCTTCCTCCTTTTTGTCTTCTCCACAACCACCACTCTATTCCACCTATAGTGCTATATCCATGGCTCACGCTCATGTATTGCGTGAAAGTTGAAAAAGTTTGAAAACATTTAAGTATGAAACAATTGCTTGGTTGAAACCAGGGTTGTGCATGATTTGGGTATTTTGTGTGACGAAGACGGGGCATAGCCAAACTATATGATTTTGTAGGGATGAACTTTCTTTGGCCATGTTATTTTGAGAAGACATAATTGCTTTGTTAGTATGCTTGAAGTATTATTATTCTTATGTCAATATTAAACTTTTGTCTTCAATCTTTCGGATTTGAACATTCATGCCACAATAAAGAAAATTACATTAAGAATTATGTTAGGTAGCATTCCACGTCAAAAATTCTATTTTTATCATTTACGTACTCGAGGACGAGCAGGAATTAAACTTGGGGATGCTTGATACATCTCCAAGGTATCTATAATTTTTTATTGTTCCATGCTATTATATTATCTGTTTTGGATGTTTAATGGGCTTTATTATACACTTCTATATTATTTTTGGGACTAACCTACTAACCCAAGGCCCAGTGCAAATTGTTGTTTTTTTACCTATTTCAGTGTTTCGCAGAAAAGGAATATCAAACAGAGTCCAAACGGAATGAAACCTTCGTGAGGATCGTTTTTGGAACAAATGCAACCCAGAAGACTTGGAATACACGTCAGGGAAGCCACGTGGTGGCCACGAGGCATGAGGACGCGCCTAGGGGGGGTAGGCGCGCCCCCCACTGTCGTGGGCCCCTCGTAGCTCCACCGACAGACTTCTTCCTCATATATATATACTCATATACCCTGAAAACATTTGAGAGCACCATGAAACCCTATTTCCACCACCGCAACCTTGTATACTCGTGAGATCCCATCTTGGGGCCTGTTCCGGAGCTCCACCAGAGGGGGCATCGATCATGGAGGGCTTCTACATCAACACCATAGCCTCTCCGATAAGTTGTGAGTAGTTTACCACAGACCTTCGGGTCCATAGTTATTAGCTAGATGGCTTCTTCTCTCTCTTTGGATCTCAATACAAAGTTCTCCTCGATCTTCTTGGAGATCTATTCGATGTTATTATTTTTGCGGTGTGTTTGTCGAGATCCGATGAATTGTGGGTTTATGATCAAGATTATCTATGAACAATATTTGGTTCTTCTCTGAATTCTTTTATGCATGATTTAAATATCTTTGCAAGTCTCTTCAAACTACCAGTTTGGTTTGGCCTACTAGATTGATCTTTCTTGCAATGGGAGAAGTGCTTAGCTTTGGGTTCAATCTTGCGGTGTCCTTTCCTAGTGACAGCAGGGGCAGCAAGGCACGTATTGTATTGTTGCCATCGAGGATAAAAAGATGGGGTTTATATCATATTGCATGACTTTATATCTCTACATCATGTCATCTTGCTTAAGGCGTTACTCAGTTCTTATGAACTTAATACTCTAGATGCATGCTGGATAGCGGTCGATGTGTGGAGTAATAGTAGTAGATGTAGAATAGTTTCGGTCTACTTGTCACGGATGTGATTCCTATATACATGATCATGCCTAGATATTCTCATAACTATGTGCTTTTCTATCAATTGCTTGACAGTAAGTTGTTCACCCACCGTAGAATCTGCTATCTTGAGAGAAGCCACTAGTGAAACCTATGGCCCTCGGGTCTATCTTCCATCATATTAATCTTCCATCAACTAGTTATCGTTACTGTTCTTTTATTTTGCAATCTTTACTTTTCAATCTATACAACAAAAATATTTATCCTATTATCTCTATCAGATCTCAATTTTGCAAGTGGCCGAGAAGGGATTGACAACCCCTTTATCGCGTTGGTTGCAAGGTTCTTATTTGTTTGTGCAGGTACAAGGAACTTGCGTGTAGTCTCCTACTGGATTGATACCTTGGTTCTCAAAAACTGTGGGAAATACTTACACTACTTTGCTGCATCACCCTTTCCTCTTCGAGGGAGAAACAACGCATGCTCGAGAGGTAGCACACTACTAGGAAACCCTTACTAGTAGCGCTGTTTTTTTTGCTATAAGTAGCGCTGGCAGACGCGCTACTGCTACGATGCTACAACTATTTTTTTAGCAGTAGCGCTTGTTTGTCCCAGCGCTACTGGTAGCTGAAGCTAGCTGTAGCGCTCTTCCCTCCAGCGCTACTGATACCTATTTACAGCGCGTGTAGCTAGCCAGCACTATTGTTATTTGAGTGCTACTGGTAAACTTTACCCCCACGCCACTGCTAACTTTTGTAGTTTTTTTTTTGCGTTTTGGCTCTGTACACATTTAAACAGATCTACCATTTATACAATAACATGCCTATTCATTGAAAAGCAAGTGAGTCATTGACGAGCCAAAGTTATTAGAAGTATCTACATGTCTCAAGTATCTCATCATCATCAATCATGGTTGAACACATGTCTCAAAATAGCGTTACAAGTCACTAGAAGTTCCCAATACATGCAACTACATGGTCACATACTCATGTTTCATCATCTATGTAGACTATGATATGACCGCGTAGAAGATAAGAGCGATCCCGATGATCAAAAGTGGCATTATGTTGTAGTTTTTGTGGCACTGGTTCTGACTCCCTTGTTGCGCTATGAATCTCAAGTAACTAGCTTCGGCTTCCGCTCTACTATCAAACCCTTTCTAGCTTCCGCCCGAGAAGCCAGACACTTGGGCCTGACACTCTGGCCACTCATCGTACACACCCGGAACATGCCCTACATACACGGCGTACCTCTTCCTTGCCATCGTTGATCTATATATCATGAAGTGAATTCAACGAAACAATTATGAAATAGAAGCCACATATACAGTAAACGTAGTTAACAAATTTCATCGTATCGAAAGTAATTAACTAGAGCGCGACACCATTTACATCTAATAGTTTTGTTGTAGTGAGACATTCAAAGTTTCGTCGTACAGAAAGTAACAAGTAACTAAACAGACACATTGTTTTTAAGCAGTGCACTCTTCCCATCCGTCCATACCCGGGAGGATGTCCCCAAGCTTAGTGAAAGGCGTCATGTTCTGAGGCTGTAGGGCAATGCAGGTTCGGACGTCAGCTCGCGATACTGGGCCACCGTAAAACAACCCATTCTCTTCGAGGACATCTTTTATGATGATATACGCAATTTCCTGCTGGACCTGGTAGAAATCTTTTCGAAGTCTATTATCCGGCATGGCTCCAAAGGCTTCGGCCCATCTCCGTTCATGGGTATCAGATGAAGATTTCATGCAAAGTGATTGCACATCCCTTCTTAACTCCATCATTAGATGGATGCAGTAGAATCCATCGTTCTCACTTCTTGCCGGTTGTTGGATGCAACGGAAGTCCGTCTTATGGCCGAAACAGAGCCCGACCTTATTTGTTTTTTGGCATTGGATGTAGCCACCCCACATGCTGAAGCCCAAGATAGCTCTGTCCAGAACATACTTTATGTGTGTGTATTATTTCTTCTGTATGTTCTTCGACAGGTCCAAATATAGAGCGCAGGAGTAACGCGAGTAAAGAATGATGAGAACGGCATGGCACCCCCCGCTGCGCAAAATACACGATCAAGTTAGCCTCCATGCGTGCAAAGTAATTATTGAAATGCACGAAAGGATGTATGTGTTATAGTGGCTATCCGCGGATGACTTACCCGGGATGATAAGGTAGGAGAATCGTTTGTTTGTCCTTATTGCTGACCAAGAAGTATTCGATGTACTGACTCGTATATTGACAGTTGGCGTCGTTGATTGACAAGAAGCCCTCGTGCATGTAGTATGGGTCCGCAACCCCAACACCAATGATTTTCTCTCTCCTGACGATGTAGTTCATGTGCAGCGCATACAAGCGGACGAATGTAAAATTGAGTCTCCTCATCTGAAACATCTCGAAGATGTAATCAAATCGCAGCAAGAACAGGTCCACGGGACATGTGCTGACGTACATCTTGCCACTGCACGGCACACTAACCATATAAAGTGGATATCGGGATCATCCGAGGTTAGGAGGCTTCTCTATGTCGATAGCACATGGTCATGAACACTCCCGAGATCCCCTATTATGGCAGCTAGCGCATCCACCGGTACCATTGGCTTTCCCGCTACATGGAGTAATTGCTCTAGTTTCATTGGTACACTGTCAACCCTGGTCCACGGAGGCGGCTGGCTGCTAGAAACAACATTGGCAGCTTTCCCTTTTGTCGTCGGTCTCTTCCTCTGCTTCTTCTTGGTGGGCTCAGGTGCTGGTGGGTCTGTCAGACCCTCCCTGAGCACCACCCCTAGTGTTGTCGGGCTCAGCGTTGGACGACTCTGGCTAATTAGTTGAGCTAGGGCGCAACCGGCATCTGGAGGCGTGTCCTGCGAGGATTGCATGAACAAAGACTTCTTGCACTCCCGAGGATGTTCTGGCTCTGGTACATGCATCTCATATTCATATGGTTGACTCATTGTTACTTCGTTGTCAAAGCCGGTACTGAGATACTGGAGAGGGTCATCGACCTCTTCCATGTCATGATCCATATCCTCTTCCATGGGGCAGATGGCATCATCTGCCAGAACGGTTGGCCCTCCTTCCTCGTGTCTCTCGACAGCACATATGACGGCTGTACTTGTGTAGGTGGGGTTGTGGTCATACCTTCCTGAGGTCCCATTGGTGTTCTCCCGGCCAACTCGACATGGAGAAAGATTTTTCGGCCACATGATCGACAATTTTTGCATTGGCCAAGCTACGTGGGGGTCTCGTCATCCTCTCCATTGGTTTGTATCGGATGAGGGAAACCCTCATAGCCCGCTTTCACACTCGCCACGGAGACCCTTAAAGCGTTGTCAGGCATTTGCTGGCAGTGGAACACTCGATCCTTGGGCTTCACAATAGTACCCTTCCCCACATCCACCAACCCGCCCTTCATGTGGTAAAGGAGGGTGCACGGAGTGGAGTCAGAGATCCAGAAATAATGGCAACTGAAGATTAATTAATTAGTTGAGTTGATGAGGGTGCGACGCGTATTTACCGTGAGGACATCGAGCTCAGCCAATGTCGACGGGCGGACATTCAAGCCAGAGACAGAGCTAGGGCTGCTGTGAGAGCTAGGTGCAGGAGCAAGTCGGTAGGTGTGGGTGTGGTTCCCATACTACGTATGGGTATGGGTGCGGTGTTCATTGAGTTGCTCCTGGTGAAGCTGGGCATGGGAAAATCAGTCGGTGGTGCTTTTGGACTTTGTTGCACCCAGGTGACCACAGTTGGGATCAAGCTTGTAAAGGCAGCCACCATATCATTTCTATAGGCAGCTACCTCTTCCTGGATTACCTCAGCTTTGGTCTCATCTTTTGTTTTCTCCATCGTCCGGGCCACCTTCTCGTCGATAGTCACCTGACTGAACTTTTTTCTCTGTCTTTTTGCCTCGGGGTCCTCGTTATAATAGTACTTCCATGTGGCGTCGTCCCCGGCGTCGTGCCCACATCCTTATTGCGGCCGCTGGCCCGGCGGGTGTCCCATTATTATGTTCCTAGCCCGGTTGAAAGGAGTGTCCCACTTGTACTTCGTCGACGAGTCGCTTTCGGCCGCAAGCTTGTGTTGCTCTCTCTGCAAAATGAAGCGTGAATCGTTTACGAATGCGACTAGAATGTAGTAGACTTCATTTATCAGAAGCTAATATGTAAGATGGTAAAAGGATAATTACCAGTAATCTCATGAATTTGCTAGTTGGTCCGTCATTGAAAAAAATTCTTTTTTTGGGGGTCCCACGAGAATCGGGCCCTTATGAAGTCGTGCTCCTACTGGTTAGTGAAATCAGCCAATGTGTCTGGGATCCCCAGACATTCACATTCTGCATCCTCCTTAGCACACATGGGCCTCTTTCCTGTGTAACCACGACTTCCAAGGCGGTGGTTCCCCATGTTCTTTGTCTGCAGCTGCTTGCCACTCTCCGACCTGGCCTTGGCAGCTTTATTGCAAGTCTCCTTGAACTTTTCAAAGTCCTCTATCATAACTTTTGGAATCTCTGCAACAATCTCGACGTAGGTTTCATGGTCTACTTCAATCGCCTTCTTAAACTGTTCATTCTTTCGTATTTTCGTGGTGTTGATGTTAGCGGTATCCCGTAGGATGATTGCTAGTCGGTTGCCATAACACGCTGCCACTTCCCGCGGCTCTATTTGCTCGAACTTGCCAGGGTGCACCACTGTGACCACCAGTCTTCCGGTGCCGAAATCATTTGGGTGTCGTGTCCTCTTTTCCTTCTTTCCTTCACTGGCTTGGGAGGTCCCACCTTCCGTGATGTCGTTAGCAACATCACCAGGGCCAGTCTCAGTGCCGGTGTTGGTGGCATCAGTATCGGCGCTGGCGCCACAACCATCGTCGTTTGTTATGACAAGGGGGTCCTGACACCCAGCTTGGCATCTCTCCTCATCCGCCACAAAGTCGAGGTAGGCGTTTGATCGACCTAATTGGGAATCAGAACCTCCGGCCTCATCAGTGTCGGTCAAGTTTCCTAGGGTTCAATATCGTAGTCGTTTAATTATTGAGCTTTATATAATAAAGTGAATAATGACAAAAAAAGTGTTTTGCCTGAATGTCGTTTCATTCTGTCGCGACAAATCTCGAGCACTCCATATGTCCAACTTTCTATCACAAGTCCTGCCGAAATTCACGGAAAATTTCGGCATGACCTTTGCTAGAAAATGCACATATAGAGCGCCTGAGATTTGCCGGAATGGAAATGAATCAACATTTCCGGCAAAACATAGGTCACTTGCAATCGGTTTCCCTACAAATGACAATAAGCACTATGTGATGAACTCATTTTCAAATTGAACATCAACATAAGCTAATTTTCAAAAACTGTAATTTTCATTTTCATTTTCATTTAAAAACAAAGCAACATAAGCTATTTTTCATTTCAATTTTCTATCAAATCTTATTTTAATTATCTGTCAAAGCTCATTTTCATTTTCATTTAACTACTGCTGCCTTCAATATACTTCTCTGCTCATGTCAAAGCTCATTTTCAAAATACTACTGCTCATGTCAAAACCTCATTTTCATTTTCATTTTCATTCTCTATCTACTCTGCTCATGTCAAAGCTCATTTTCGTTTTCTATCTAGTCTGCTCATGTCAAAGAACAAGAGGAGAGGAGAAAAGGGGGTGGCTCACCGCGCGTCGGGGTCGGGGTCGCCGGCGTGGGGCTGAGGGGGTCGGCGTCGTGGTCGCCGGGGCAGAGGGGGTTGTGGGCGTCCTTCTCCTCCTCATCGATCTACACCTACGTAGCTTCAATATGCACACAGAGAGAGAGAGAGAGAGAGTGAGGGAGAGAAGAGGGAGGGAAGAGGGAGGGATGGCGCACCTTATTGTTGGGGACGGGGTCGTCGGAGGTAGAGGGGGTTGGGCGTCCTTCTCGGGGGAGGGGCCAGGCCGGGGGTCGACGGCGGCGTGGGCGGGTGCGGCGTCGGGGTCGGGTGCAGCGTCAACGGCGGCGTCAGCTCAGAGAGAAAGGGGATCGAGAGGGAGAGAGAGTGAGAGAGACGAAACAAATAGGAGCTGTCGGACCGGTGTTGTAGGCAACTTAGCTATAGCGCGTCTTGGCAAAACACGCTATAGCTAAGTTAGCTATAGCGCTGCCCAACACAAACCGCGCTACTGCTAACTTTTTATTTTCCTTTTATTTTTCCTTTTATTTTTATTTTTCTTTTTATTTTCATTTTCCACAACTTATTCCTTCCCTTTTCTTTTTATTTCAATTGCATTTTTCTTTTTCTTATCTTTCATTTCCATTTGTACAAGTTTGTATAGCAGGGGTATATGTAGCTCTAGCTAGCTAGGGTTTAATGTGGTCAGTCGTTGGAGCAATACAACCATTTACCCTCTGGATAATAATTAATATAATATATATTACATCATTGGACCGCTAACGGTGGTATACAAAATATATAAACACAAATTTGTGGATTAGTTTGTCAGCTTGGGCGACGACGACGCGTCAGACTCATCTTCTTCCCTCTTTTGTTCGTTGTCGAATAATTGAGCCCATGGTCGTGGCTTTTCCTTTTCCAGGGATTGCGATCTTTCAGAGGTACATTCTTCTTTTGACGTATGTATCATCATCGACATCAGCATCATCTTCCCTCATCGGATCACCATACTGGTCGTAGTCTTCCTCGTTGGCGACTCCATCCATTCCGACGATGCTCCTTTTGCTTCTTCTCACGACAACACAGCTAGGATTGCTCGGGTCGGTTATGAAGAAACATTGTGTCACATGTTTAGCGTGTACCCATGGCCCATTTTTGGCCATGGCTTTGACGGTATTGCTATCGGAGTCGGGTATTCACATGGTAGTGAAATGTCGGTTTTCTCTTTCTTCATTCTTAGCACATCTGACATGGAACATCATCACGCTATGCAATCCAGAGTAGTTAAGCTCCCATATATCTTCGACCCTTCTGTAATATCTTTCAATTACATTCCCGGTCATGGCTTCCATCATCACCCCTGAGTTTTGGGCATCACTATTTATATCTTTCTCCTCCGTGTAGAACGTGTATCCATTGATATCATATGCTTGGTAAGTTGCGAGGTTGGTCGACGGGCCATGTGCTAAGGCATATATGAGCATTCCGTTCGGAAAACCCTCTTCCGGGGATTAGACAGAACTCGCTCTTTGAGCTAATGCAAAAAATTTGAGTTGTGCTCTCTAATAACTTCAGCGTCCGTCCTGTGCACCCCACGGTCATGGTACTTCTTTGCGATGGTCTCTTTGTGCAGTGTCTCAAAATCTTCTAGCACATCTAGGTGTTGTAGTAGTACTAAGTTTGCCATGTCAAGGTTGTTTTGTCGGCCCGAGCATAACACATTCACATCCTTATGACCATTGGTGCGGCCTTTGAGCCTTCCACAATGCTTGTTGACGGGCAAACCAACAACAGGGTCTCTGGTGCCTACTAGATAACTCTCATAGAAAGAGATGCACTCTTTGGTCAGATATCCCTGGGCTATGCTTCCATCTAGACGGGACATGTTACGAACAAATCCTTTGATGACCCCATTCATCCTCTCGAACGGCATCATGCTGTGAAGGAATGTCGGCCCTAGGTCGATGATGTCGTCCATGATGTGAACACATAGATGCACCATGACATCAAAGAACGCGGGCAGGAAGTGCATCTCTAGCTCCTTCAGTATGACAACAATCTCTTCCTGTAGCCTATGGAGTTGCCTCACACTGATCGACTTTCGAGAGATAGCATAAAAAGGTGGCATAGGCCAGTAAGCGTCTCACGCACATGTGTGTCCATAATCCCTCTAAGTGCAACCGGGAGTAATTGCGTCATCATGACATGACAGTCGTGAGACTTCATCTTGCTGAACCTTTTTTTCTTAGTGCCCAGATATCTGCTTGTCTTCCCACAGTATCCGGAACTAACTTTGTTATCGGAAAGACACTTGAACAATTGATCAACCTCCTTCGAATCTAAGGTGAAGCAAGAGGGGGGGGGCAATATTCTTCCTTCTTGTTTATTTTTTTGCCCGTATCTTTTGTCTCCGTCTCCGTCTCGATCTCCTCTGACAACTTTTTACCGGGCATTTGGAGATCTTTCCTGATAATCAAAAATTCCAAGTCTTTTCTTGCCTTAGGCCCATCCTTGGCCCTCTCCGGCATGTTCATCAATGTTCCAAGCAAACTCTTGAGGATATTTTTTGTGACATGCATTTGATCAAGGCTATGAGGCGTGTCGAGTTTGGGCCAGTAATCCAAGTCCCAAAAAACAAATCTCGTCTTCCATACCTTCAGCTGCAGCTTCGACGCCTTTTTCTTCGTCTTTCCCTGCGGGGGGGCACTATTCTCAGTTCTTCAATAACTCATATATTTCTGCACCGCTACGCTTACGTGGAGGACCTCGATGCTCAACCTTACCATTGAATAGATCTCCACGCTTTCTCCACGGGTCATCCTTCTCGAGCCATCTTCAATGCCCCATGTACATGATTTTTGAAGACCCGCCATCTTTCGATAGCTGCCGAGAAGTTGTATCATCCATGCACCTCATGCATCCGCAATATCCGTGGCACACCTGGCCAGAGAGATAGCCGTAACCGAGATAGTCCTGCATCGACGTGATCAGCGCGGCTCTCATGTAGAAATACTCTCCTTTGCTTGCATCCCATGTCTTGGCCGGCGTTGTCCATAAGGTCTGTAGCTCCTCTTTCAGTAACCCGAGAAACAAATTGATAACATTTCCCGGTTGTCTCGGCCCTTGAATAACCATAGCCATGTGTATGTATTTTTCCTTCATGCACAACTAGGGGGGAGGTTGTACATCCAGACAAACGCGGGTCATGTGCTATGATTGGTGTTCTGGTTGCCAAACAGATTCATGCCATCACTACTAGCACCAAGCACGATGTTCCTTGGATCATTTGCGAAAAATAATAATTCAAATTCAGCGTTTAATGCTCTCAAGTGGCTAGCATCTGCGAGGTGTCTCAGCTTCTGATCATCTCCGTCGTCTAGCTTCACCCTCTCCGCATGCCTGTAAAATCCCAAAATTCTAAATTTTGGAATGTTAAATTAAATAGATAGTTTTTACTGCTAGTGTGATGTGCTGTGTGAAATTGAGTGAAACTTGAAACTTTTGAAAGTTAAATGAGAGGGAATAAAAGGACTTTCCCAAACTTTCATTTTTACTTCTGATCTCCGTGAATTCAAATTCATTTCATCACAAGACCCTATAGTGAAGATGATATGACTTCTTCCATTTAATAAATGAAAAAGGTTTTGAAAAGATCTGAATTATATTTTTGAAATATTTCAAATTCAGAAACTTTAGGCAACTCAATGATTTCATGAGAGAAGATAAAATGACTTCTTCAAATTATAGAAATATGAGTTGGAAGTTCCTTTGAAGTATTTTTGGAACTCATTTTCAAATTTGAGGTATTTGGTTTTATTCAACTTATTTTTCTCCAAAAATAAAATATATTGAACATAGGGTAAAATGATTCCCTACAACATAAAATTGGAGAGAAACAAATTTGAAATCCTTTTTTGGCATTTTAAAAAATGATTTTTATTGGATTTTATTGCAATAGTAGCACTATTTGATTTATTTAAATTTCTGTGGATTTTATTTGACTCTAGAAAAATGTTCATGATGTAGAAAATCTTTTTCTGAAAATTTTGATATATAATACGCCTATAGTATATTTCTATTTTATTTGATTTATTTTATTTTTATTGTCCGTGAAAAATTTGTTTAAAAAAAAAACTCTTCTGGACCGACCGGACCGGGCCGGCCCTGCTTGCCCAATGCGCCGCCTCGCTCGTCCCCGAGCTCGGGACAGAGTCCCGAGCCAACACGCGCCGCCGCCGTGTTGCGGCCGGACACCGCCGCCGCCTCGGCTTGCCTCCTCCACCAAGCAAGCCGTCGCCCCGCCCCCTCATAAATACCGTCGTCCGACCTCTCTCTCTCCTCCTCCTCTCGTCTCACTTCACCGCTGCCGCAAGTTGCCACCGCCGCCTGGCTAGCTCGCCGCCACCGCGCTGCACGCTGCCGCCCCGCGCCACTTCCGTCGCCGCTGCCACTCACCGTCGAAGCTGCCGCACTGCCCTCGCTGCTGGCCGGAACCCTCGTCGGAGCTCCGCGCCCGATCTGCTGGACCCGAAGCTCGGACCACGCCGGTTTATTTTCGAAGAACGCCTACGGTATAAAAACCGCCCCGGTTCTCCTTGTTTTTTTAGTTTAGGTTTTTCTTTTAACACCGATCGGTTAGTTATTTAGCGAACATTCATTCGTTTAGTTTCTGTAACGAACGAATTCGTTCGTGAGTCTCTGTTAGCGGACGTTCGTCTGGCAGTTTTTTTTTCAGTTTTAATTTTAGTTAGGGACCTAGATGTAATTATTTATTTTACAATTTAGCCTCTGAACTTCAAACCCTTGCAACTTTTTACTAGTTAGTCCAAATCGAACGAAACCAATGCCCGCTTCTTCGTTATGGTCTCATCTATCCAGATAACCAACTTAAACATATTTTTGAAAGTTTTAAAATTTGATTTCAAACAGATTTGTTTTAAAAATTCTTTTTGTCATAACTTGAGTTTCGTAACTCCGTTTGAGTTGATTCTTTTTGCAAATCGAAGCTCTTGACCTAGACTTTCTGATAAGGCCAAATTCACTTAATTTTGGTAATATTAGAATATTTTCAGTGACAAGAGTTATTTGCTTGGTTTTGAAGTTTCTCGAAGTGTTTCCCTTGTTCTGTCTGATCTTCTGAGTGATTGCTTATGTGTTGTTACTACTGATTGCTTATGATAGATTGATCGGAGTGTGACGAGTAGATCTATCAGGAGTTATGAGTGTGAATCATCTACATCAATAGTACAAGGCAAGTTCAAACTTTGATCCTACTTTCCAATACCTAGTTTTATTGCATTAGTTCTATCCTCAAAGATAACATGAGTAGGACTCGATCACATGTTGTATTGCTCAGTGGTTCATGAGGTAGGAACTCAATGACTTGAGATCAACCCAAGCGAATATACGCTATGTTACTTATTGCTTAGCCATGCTCGTAGACGTGGATTGGTATGTGAGATTTCATGAAAGTTGCGAGAGTAATATTATCTAAGGGAAAGTTTAAGGTGGAAATTTAATACACATCTGTGTGGATTGGTTGTGGCACCCTGGTGATGTACCAGTGGTTTGCCAGGGCACCCTGGGGATATACCAGTAGCTTGCTCAGACACCTGGGGATATACCAGTGTTGTCCTAGGAAATCCTGGGGGTACCGTGTGATTATCCTATGGAATGCCACCTAGGCTCAAAGGGATCATATGATATTTTCATGTCTAGAAACTTCCATGTGCTGCCACAAGCCATTATGGGCTCTGGCATAGTTGTGTATGTTGTGTGAGCTCTTTCAGTGGTGGACTAGCAGATGTAGGGAGAATGTAGGTGTATCGGTCCATCCGGGGTAAAGAGTAAATGCTTCTGAAAGACTGTGTCTCGGTCATCCGGTTCTGAAACACCATGCAGTGCGAGAAATTAAACAGAGGCGATCGAGTCTTGTGGGGAAAAGTGCACAAACCTCTGCAAAGTGTACAAACTAATCATGATTAGCCGTGTCCACGGTTATGGACATCTTTGAGTATCTAGAAGTGGATTATTTGTTGATGTCAACACTCTATATAATTAATTGGTTGGGTTATAAATGAATTTGGTAATTTAGGGATTTGAGATGGGGGTACCATTCTCAATATTTGCTTAGCTAAACTGAGTAGTAAAATAAATCTATTCCGTTGTTGTAGAGAAAAATCATCTTTATGCAAAATTAACCTTACAGCCTCCATGAGCCAAATATGCATGTAGAGATAGATTTTGTTCATCATTATTCTATGGTGTGAATTTGGCAATACATTCAATGCACTGACCTACATGGCTGCAACGTCTCATGTTGCAGGAATTATTCGATGAGTAAGTGTTACATTAGGGTTGCGCTATCTACACTCAACTTTGCCATTGGTGTTAAAGGCACTCCAGAACCTTTGTTACTTCCGCGGTGTTGATCGAGGTAATAGTATTTACGTTACTTTATACATGTGATTTACCTCTGTTATAAATCCTCGAGTACCGTGTGTGTAGCATATCGATCCAGGGATGACACTTAAGCTCATAGACTTGACCCATTCGGGTCGGGTTGCTACAAGATGGTATCAGAGCACATGTTGACTGTAGGACGTGATCCTAGAAATTGGCAAGCCCATAGGAAAGGGTTTCTCTAAAACTTTATTTTCGAAAAGATTTTTTACCTCTCTTGTTTTCTGAGTTTCGTCAAATCTTTCCTTTTACCTTAAATAGTTAGATAATACCCTTTTCCATTTTGACCACTTCGGAGTAAAGAGGATTTCACCATGCATTAGAAGTGTTGATGCTACAAGGGTGGATACTCCGAAGATTTGAAGAGTTGACGACTATGAAGATATATTGACCTTTAGAAAACCAAACCCCTGTTATGTACTTACGTTAGATGCGGCAATTGTGAGCCGTCATTTGTTTGATGTTTTTCCGACGGCCACAAAATAAAACCCGTCTCTTCAAAACTATTGTTTGTATTGAGTGTATCTCTCTCCATCTCTTGAATCACATCCCAAAACCCTTGGACACAACAGAGGATGAATGAAGATAGACTTGTATTCTCTGGACCAATGACCCAGCCAAAGGCAGAGCTATGGATACAAAACATTGAGGACCACTTTGGGAAAAAATTGTTTGCAAGGAAGTATGAGGCTCAATACGCTCTTCAGTACTTTACAAAAAGTGTTGCAACATGGTGGAAAATGCATCAAGCCATACAAAGATATAATAGAGAAAAAACTTGGGAGGAATCCAAGAAGACTTTATTAAAATCCTGTCTCATCCGAAAGCGTGGCGACAACCCGGAGAAGAAACCTTGTGCCTGCAGGATTTGTGGAGAAATAGGACACACCCAGGAGGAGCACAAGGATGAATGCCCTAATTTTGAAGAAAGTCACCCGGCTGAAGAATGCCCAACTAGGCAGATTACTTGTTTCTTGTGTGAAGGGACTACCCACTACCCTTCTCAGTGTCACATTTACCCCATGGTACAAGGAACTATCCAGCAGAAGAAAGAAGCCTCGAGGAAATTTCAAAGGAATCCGCGATGGAGGAAGGTATTGACGACCCTGATGGAGAAGGCCTAAACAGATATTACTCCCATGCTTGCTACTCATGTGGAGAAGAAGGACATTTTTCACGGTATTGCACGAAGGAAAGCCACGAGTATCTAGGAGACTTCCCGACAAAAGAGGTGGAGTATGATCCATAAGAGATAGAAGGTTGATAGGAACGAAAAAGTCGAGGACGAGAAAGAGCATGTGTCCCCAGAACAACCCAAGTTCTGTGAAAAAGGACCTGAGTAACATCACATGTTACAGGTGTAAGGACTTAGGTCATTACGCTAACAAATGCCCAACAAGAAAGCCAAGAACCCAGTGAACCATGATAGTCACCATGAAGCCCTAGATTTTGTCTGACGTCATTTGTTTACAGTACAAGAAAGTGGGGCATTTTGCCATAGAAGGTTCAGACCCGAGGAAAGGTTGAGCAGAGTAGTTGAGATCTTGATATTGGAATAGAGCATGTAAACGACTATGGAATACACTTTTGTTATGATGTTGAGAGTTATGGAAAGGACATTGTAATAGTTTGTGAAGCAATAGAAGGTGATATGTTTGGAATCTAATATGAAGTGTTATGAGTTGTTGGCTGAGTGTGAGTGCTTCTCTTGCTATCTCACCCAGACTAAAACCTTGAACCCATGGACAAGCTGACCCCAAACCTTCTCGGACAAACAAGCAAATTTCACCCAAGGAAAGTACATACATTATCCCGAGTACCCCTTCTGTATTATACTTACAGATGATAACCCTTTACGAGTCTTTCCTCAAGGGCCCAGAAACAATCATGACCCTGACTAGCGATCAGGATTACCCAAAGATCCTGAAGGACATGATGAAGCATATTCACCTTGAAGGAGATGTAGTCTACAAGGGTTATCCCTTCATGGAGAATGGAGTGGAATTTGGTACATGGAGGTACACCTCCACCGCGTGAAAGGTGTTTGCCCAAAAACGATGGGTCAATACTTTTTCATCTCTCGAGTACCCCGAACAACATTCTTCGACTATGTTCGTGAAGCTGCTATGGAGGCCATACTCCAGATTGGACAAATACTTGAAGCAAAACTTTGTCACACTCAGGAATACCTGCGTGGGGTGCATGCAGAGATGATGGAGATGAAGCACACGGCCATTATGATGAAGCAAAAGATCGATGATTTCAAGAATCACATCTCACAATTCCAGTGGGACTGAAGCATCCTCAGCAAGGACAAATGAATAAAGATAGAAGGAATGCTTGACCCTACCAAACTATGTGGATGGCAGCACTTGTAGTGAAGCACCTTTGAAATTTGAGTGTTGAGTAGTGGTTCAAGATGTAATAAAAGATTTGATATGATGAGAATATGAATTACGGATGAACTAGTGCATTTTTTTGGGGCGATACTTTTCTGTGTGAACACTAGACCAATGGAAAGGAAAATGTTGCTCCAAATAGTGAAGTTTGCACAAATAAGTGGTAGTTTATTCTTGATATGATGCTTACCCCAAGGGTATGAATGAAATAAGTACAATTGGATTTAAAGAGGGTGTAATGCTAGAGTGTGGAGAAATAGTGACTCCAAGGATGAGTTAAGGGTATACAAGTTCTGAAGTGGACCCATAAGCCGAGGACCTAAGGAGGCTACATAATCACAAGGGAACCACGAGACTTGTCAGTAGTAATATGTTTCTCCTGTAATGTAGCAGGGCACTATGCTAGAGATTGTCCCAAGGAGAAGGAGACTTGTGCTAAGTAGTTGAGCTGAGGCATGAAATGGAAATGCAATAGAATGTAACAATTTGAGAATCAATAAAGGTAGCATCATGGTATTGATTTTGGATTTTATGGGTTGTTACTATATAAGTGACGCATGAATTCATGATGCATGGAATAAGATTTTGAGGAAAACAAGGGTTTTTCATTTTAAGGGTGGTAGAACCCAACACCGTTACCTGAATACAAGAGCTAGAGGTTAGTTACGTCAGACTTTGGAATGGACCACTCAATGATGAGTCTGAGTAATTACATCATAATTTCACCAATAGAAGGAAGGGAAACTGTACAAATTGGATGGATTTACGAATGCTAAGGAAGCTAGATGTTGGAAGAATGATCAGTTGCAGCCCGATGATGAGGCCAAGTGTTACTAGTGGTGAGATGAGCCATAACCCACAGGCCCCAACACCTGTCAAAGAAGCGAGCACACTCTTACTGAAGGAAAACCCCCTATAGAAGTTGTGAGTTTAACACAGACGATCTTATAGGAGTTTACGCAAAACCCGGGAGTTGTGAAGAAACGATAGATGTTTTTTTCAACTTGCAGTAGTAATGGATTTTAACCGAAATTAGTTCGTTGACAAGAGAAATTCTGCAATTTTTGTGAGGATGACCGAGTGTTAGAATTCGAGATTCACTAAATCATATACAAGGTAATGATTTGGGTGCGGAATGGATTGATCACCATACCGACTTACTCGTATTATTCGCCTCTGCTATACGAGATGGTAAATCTGAGTGACTTACCCATAGTAGAGAGACGACGATATCAAAACCTTGTTTAAACCTTAGAATGGTATGACAATTTTCCCTTGTACAAGGAAGTGTTGCCAACCGTAGGAAATACAGTGAGAATGAAGCCTAGACCTGTTTTCTGCAGGGACCTAGTTAATTTGTTGATGACCACCAAGGGAGATTGATAGTTGTTTAGTATTGGCGCCAAACTTGTGAGCTATGAAGAACCAGTCTCGGAAGAACCTTACCAAGAATAAAGGACACAAGTATTGAGGAAAAAGGTTATGCCACTACCGAAAGAGCCCAGAGATGGAACTACCCTAAAGATCTGAGAAGACCGACACCGTCAACCCAAAGAATGGAGTACCTGAGTTTGATGGAACCATATCCATGCTTCTAAGTGTGGTAGCCCCCAAGACCATACCGATCAATGGATGTGTTAGGAGACTCCGACCCCGAACCCCAACCTATTTTTTGCTAGCCTCTTCGAATCTCGAGGAAGAGATTAATTTTAAGTGTGGTAGGTTTGTAACATCCCAAAATTCTAAATTTTGGAATGTGAAATTAAATAGATAGTTTTGACTGCTAGTGTGATGTGCTGTGTGAAATCGAGTGAAATTCGAAACTTTTGAAAGTTAAATGAGAGGGAATAAAAGGACTTTCCCAAACTTTCATTTTTACTTCTGATCTCTGTGAATTCAAATTCGTTTCATCACAAGACCCTAGAGTGAAGATGATCCGACTCCTTCCATTTAACAAATGAAAAGGGCTTTGAAACGATCCGAAGTCTATTTTTGAAATATTTAAATTTCGGAAACTTTAGGCAACTCAATGATTTTCACGAGAGAAGATAAAATGACTTCTTCAAATTATAGAAATATGAGTTGGAAGTTCCTTTGAAGTATTTTTGGAACTCATTTTCAAATTTGGGGTATTTAGTTTTATTCAAATTATTTTCTCCAAAAATAAAACATATTGAACATAGGGTAAAATGATTCCGTACAAAATAACATTGGAGAGAAACAAATTTGAAATCATTTTTGGCATTTTTAATAATGATTTTTATTGGATTTTATTGGAAAAGTAGCACTGTTTGACTTTGTAAGTGCATATAGTGCCACCCCTAGTTGGTTTTGGAGTATTGACGACAAACCTGGTTGAGGGACTAATGTGTTTGTCAGAATTGCAGGATAACACAGGTAGTAGTCCCTCATTGTTTCGGTTTACCTACCGGAGATGACCCCTAAAAATGTATAAAGACATTGACAACAGTGGTGGTACATGAAGATAACCTTATTGAAGACTATGACAAGAGAAGACATTGTGTGAAGACTATGGAGCGCGAAGACTTAGATGTTTCGTTGTTTCCTTTTCTTCTTTGTTGAGTCATAGGAACCACCGTACTGTTAAGTGGGGGTCCAAGTGAACTAAGTCAGAGTGACTGAAGTGATGCTCAACCAGATCCTATGTCTTCGAGCGAAGAGAATGAGAGCAAATCTTATCCAGAGCTGGATGAGTCAGCTTTACTTGTAGCCCAAGTAAAGTTGCCATGTGAGTGCTTGAAATCTGACCGTTGGAACACGTGTCAGTTCCTTAGTGACCCAGGGTCACTTCGGACAAATCAGGTCGGGTTGCCCAGTGGCTATTAATAGCCCACCCCCTACACCATAAATTGGGGGCTGCTCAGAGTTATTACAGGTATTTTGTCGTTTGAGAGCAACCCACCTCCGAAGCATTTGAGAGAGAGATCCTTGCGAGGACAAAGCCAAAACACCCAGAGCCAAAGAGTGTTAGGCATCACTGAAGTCTTTCTGTCTGTGTGACCTGAAGACTTATTACACTTGAGGACTGTGTTTCCTCCAGCCGGTTAGGCGTCGCGTTCTAAGCATCCAAGAGTCATTGTGGATCACCGGTGAACGAAGTGTGTGAAGGTTTGGAAGTCTACCTTGAAGACTTACCAGAGTGATTGGGCGAGGACTAGCTGTCCTTAGCTCAAGGGGAATAAGGTGAAGACGCGGTCTTCTGAGTTAACTCTCAGCCTCCCTAACCAGATGTACAGTTGTCACAGCAACAGGAACTGGTCTAACGAATCACTGTCTTCCCCGAGCTACTGGTTCTATCCTTCCCTTCCCTTTACTTACTGTCTTATGTTGTGAAGTCATTGCCTGCCTACCTTATTTGATTGACTTCACTGAGTGGCTACTTGTTCTGATTGGCTTCATTCCTTCTTCCATCTTGATCCCTACTGCCTAGCTGCTATTAGTCTTCGTGCTTTCACTTCATTGAATACCTGACTATGTATTGTCTAGTGTAGTCTACTTTCCGCTGCATACAAATAGGACTGGATTTATCCTTTGTCTTCGAAACTACCATGTTTTGAAGCATTTCATAAAAATCGCCTATTCACCCCCCCTCTAGTCGATATACTGCACTTTCAATTTGTCTTAGAGCAATGTACTCCCTTGATCTGTGTGATTCGGTTTAACCACCTGGAGTTTTAGCTATGTCGACTGCAGGGATAATCAAAGTCTCCGCTGCGTGCCCCGTCTTCGATGGCACCGAATATCCGTACTGGAAGAACAAGATGCGCATGCACCTTGAAGCCATTGACGTGGACCTCTGGTTTGTCGTCAAGAATGGCGTTCCCAAGACTGGTGAAGGTATCACCCCTGCTGATGCCAAGAGGCTCGTTCAACTGGATTCAACGGCCAATAACATCATCTGTGGTCATCTGACCAAAGGACAGTATGGTCGTCTAAGTGCCTTGGAAACGTCAAAGGAAGTCTGGGACTGGCTCTCAAAGGTCAACGAAGGCGTCTCAACCCAGAGAGATCAAAGGATCAGTGTCCTTCGCAATCTCTTCAATTGCTTCAAGCGACATGACAATGAGAATGTCCAGCACACATTCGATTGTCTCACTGACATCACAAATGAGCTTCAGGCACTTGGCGCCACTGAGATCACCAAGCATGAAATCGTCAAGACTCTCCTGAGATCACTCGACAGCTCATTTGATATCCTTGCCCTGATGATTCAAGAACGCCCTCACTTCAAGACTCTCGATCCGTCTGACATAGTTGAGAGGCTCAACATACATGAGTTCCAGCTATCTGAGAAACGAGACATCTATGGTCCCAACTATGGCCGATCTCGCGCCTTAAAGGCAAAGGCTGTTTCTTCATCTGAAGAAGAATCTGACTGCAGTTCTGATGATCCTGAAGACATTGGAAAGGAGCTTACCATGCTTGTGAAGAACTTCCAGAAATTCACTAGGAAGAAAGGTTTCGGAAAGTCTTCATGATCCAACTCAAGAAATGATGAAGCTTCCACCCATGAATATAAGAAGAGAACATGTCATAAGTGCAAGAAACCTGGTCACTACATCTCTGAGTGTCCTCAGTGGGACAATGAGAAGAAGAAGAAGAAGAGCAAGGAATATGATTCTGATGACAAGAAAAAAAAGAAATACTCAAAGTCTTCTTCCAAGTCTTCATCAAAGTATTCATCACACAAGAAGAATTCATCTGGCAAGGCTCGTGCGTTTGTTGGCAAGGAGATGCATTCAGAGGAGGAGTCTGCTTCTGAAGAAGCAGAGGTGGAGTCCGAGGAGGAGTCCGATTCTGGTGCTGCAAGTCTGGCTCTAGCCACTGCCTACGTTGCCAAGTTCATCTTCAATACTGAAGAAAATGGCCCCGTCCCCAACATTGATGATGAGGACGACGACTCTGCTCCCACCTACTGCTTCATGCCACGCGGTGCCAAGGTAAAATCACGTGATGCTTACTTTCAAACATCTAGTGAAGATGACTCTGATTGTGAATCAAAACCTAGCTACAAAACACTTGCTAAAATTGCCACTGAACAGCAGAAAGCCATGGAACATATTCAAAAAATGTTAGGCAAAAGTGATGACCTGTTGGACGCGGAAATGACCCGTTCTCAATCCTTAGTTGAAGACATAAAAAATCTTCATGTTAAGTACGAGGAACTTGAAGGTCTTTATGAATCACTCTCAAAAACTCATGAAAAGCTTTCCCACGATTACCTTCAAAGGAAGCGAGAACTTGAAAAATTGAAAGAAATTCATGAAGATCTTCAAAAATAAAATGAGTCACTCCGCGCACAACTGATCAGCTCCACTCAGGAAGAGTTTGAACCACCATGTCTAAAATGCATTGAGCGTGATAACGCTACATCTGTTGCTGAATGTTCTACTGCTGTCACTGTTGCAATATCTTCAACTACAGATGTGGTAACTAACCCCTCTACTGAGGATACCACTACTATTGCTGATGAAAATGCTAGGTTGAAGACTTTGCCTGAAACATGGATGTACAAAAGCCTCGAAGGGCATCAGACTCTTCGTGATGTCCTCAAAAAGCAGATACTGAACCGAAACCCTAGAAAAGAGGGTGTTGGGTTCGACAGGAAAACGAATGTTGATGGTTCATACTGGAAGCCTGAGCAGTATCCCAAAACCACATGGGTTGCTGCAATGGAACCGTCAGTGGATCCATCTACCCTATCTAGCTTCACTTGTGCTAATCCTATCATTGATGAATCCTTTGATACAAACTATAAACTGTTTAAGAATCAAAATGGTGAAGTGTTTGCCAGGTATATTGGTACTAACTGCGGGAACTGGAAACCTATGAAGAAGATCTGGGTACCCAAAGGTTGTCTTGAGAAACTTCCAGCAAATATTATCATGACACCTCTTGGGAATAAGACAAACCCCAGACCAAAGGCTTCATATGGTCCTAAGGCTTCATACAGACAAAAGACTCACCTGAGTCACCCTAATGCAAATGTTTTGCAGGAAAACTATACTCAGACCCATGAATATGAGCGTGTTTCCTCAAACCGCTATATTCATAAAACAAATAAATTTTCTGCTTATTCTTATGAGTATTATTCTCCTCCTGCAAGATTATTTGCTAGGGCTCCAAAGCCAAAATTCTCAGATGCTGCTCTTAGACTCATTGCTACTAAGCCACCCCTGAAGATGTGGGTTGTTAAGAAGAACTAACTTTCTCTTACAGGGAAAGGTCTCCAGCCGAAAATCAAAGGCGTCTGATGCTATTGCTGGGGACCTAAAACACAGGTAGGGCACAAGATCAAATGCCCAAATAATTTACTGCTAATGAATCACTTGCTAATCATCTTATCATTCCTAACTTGGATCTAAGCTTTCATAATCCACTTGTGCGTCAAATGTTTATGCTTCACAATGGCTTTTGGTGAAGCCTATCCTCCTAACTGCATTGTAGGGAGTGACACCAAAGTCTTCAAAATGGATTACAGACAGCGGATGCACAAATCATATGACTGGAGATCGAAGTCTTCTCATGGACTCAACATTACATCCATCTAACAAGAGTCACATCACATTTGCTGATACTGGTAAAAGGAAAGTGTTGGGTCTAGGTAGAGTTGCAATCTCAAGGGATCAACACATGGATAAAGTCATGCTTGTTGAATCTCTTGGTTTCAACTTAATGTCTGTCTCAATGCTTTGTGACTTAAACATGATTGTGATATTTGGTAAATCCCGTTGCCTTGTACTAATGGAATCTGACAAGTCTTTAGTATTTGAAGGATACAGAAAAGGTGATCTGTATATGGTAGATTTCTCAGCTGGACCGCAGATGGCCGTATGTCTTCTAGCAAAAGCTTCAGAGTGCTGGCTCTGGCATCGGAGGCTAGGAAATGCCGGCATGAGGAACTTGCACACTCTCGCAAATAAGAAGCATGTCGTAGGCATCGAGGACGTCAAGTTCAAGAAAGATCATCTATGTGGTGCATGTGAAGCTGGGAAGATGACTAGGGCCAAGCATCCCTCGAAGACAATCATGACGACATCCAAACCCTTCAAGCTGCTTCACATGGACTTATTTGGCCCCACTCACTACTCCACGTTCTCTACCATAGCTTGTCTCTATGGCTTCGTCATTGTTGATGATTATTCAAGATACGCATGGGTGCACATAATACTCTACAAGACTGAAGTGCAAGATGTCTTCAGACGCTTCACGAATTGTTCTATGAATAACTATGGCGTCAAGATCAAGCATATAAGGAGTGACAATGGCACTGACTTCAAGAACACCGGCCTTGATCTTTATCTGGATACAATGGGGATCACTCATGAGTTCTCAGCCCCGTACACACCTCAGCAGAATGGCATCGTTGAGCGCAAGAATAGAACTCTAATTGAGATGGATCGAACGATGCTTGATGAATACAAGACACCAAGAAGGTTCTGGCCCGAAGCTATTGATACTGCATGCCATATCATCAACCGTGTTTATCTTCACAAGCTTCTGAAGAAAACTTCCTACGAACTCCTCACTGGAAAGAAGCCTAACGTAAGTTACTTCAGAGTATTTGGAGCTAGGTGCTGGATCAAGGATCCACATCATAAGTCAAAGTTTGCACCAAAAGAAGATGAAGGTTTCATGCTCGGATATGGAAAGGACTCACACTCCTACAGAGTCTTCAACATCTTTCTCCATAAAGTAGTTGAAACTATGGATGTGCGGTTTGATGAAACAAATGGTTCACAAAGAGAGTTCCTGCCAAATGTGCTAGATGAGGCTTCACCAAATGAATATATCAAGCTAATGGGAACCGGTGAGATCATGCGTTCTGAAGCACAGCCCGACGAGGAACTCATCATTTCTGCTCCAAATCAACCTGACGACAATGCTCAGCCTGAAGACAACCCTCCTGATGATGACAATGTACAGCAAGAGCAAAATCTTCGTCCAGCTCATCCTTGTGTTGCAAATGAAGTACAAGTTGAGAAGATAATTGACAACATAAATGCACCTGGTCCACTTACTCGTTCAAGAGCAACACAGCTTGAAAATTTTTGTGGGCACTTTGCTTTTGTCTCAATATCTGAACCCAAGAAAGTTGCTGAAGCTTTTATGGAACCCGAATGGATTCAAGCAATGCAAGAAGAGCTTCAACAGTTTGAGCTGAACAACGTGTGGGAACTTGACAAGCATCCTAACCCTCGCAAGAACAACATAATAGGCACAAAATGGATTTATCGCAACAAGCAAGATGAGCATGGTCAAGTTGTCAGAAACAAAGCTCGTCTCGTTGCTCAAGGATACACTCAAGTTGAAGGCATTGACTTCGATGAAACATTTGCTCCTGTGGCTAGACTTCAAACTATTCGTATACTACTAGCCTATGCAAATCATCACAACATACTTCTGTATCAAATGTATGTAAAGAGTGCCTTTCTCAATGGAAGGATTGAAGAAGAGGTATATGTTGCACAACCACCTGGCTTTGAAGATCCAAAACGTCCTAATATGGTATACAAACTCAACAAGGCACTGTATGGCCTCAAACAAGCGCCTCGTGCTTGGTATGACACACTCAAGGACTTCCTGAAGAGCAAAGGTTTCAAACCTGGATCCCTAGATCCCACACTTGTCACGAAGACATATGATGATGAACTGTTTGTCTGCCAAATCTATGTGGACGACATTATCTTCGGCTGCACTGACAAAAGATACAGTGATGAGTTTGGTCACATGATGCAAGAGCAATATCAGATGTCCATGGTGGGTGAGCTGAAGTTCTTCCTTGGTGTTTAAATTCGTCAGCAAAGCAACGGCATCTTCATATCTCAAGATAAGTACCTTCAAGACTGCCTGAAGAAGTTTGGAATGCAAGACTGCAAAGGGTACTCGACGCCTATGCCAGCTAAACACCATCTGAGTCCCGATTCAAATGGTAAAGAGTTTGATCAAAAGGTATACCGCTCCATGATTGGTTCTTTGCTTTATTTATGTGCATCTAGGCCAGATATTATGCTTAGTGTTTGCATGTGTGCTTGATATCAAGCGGCACCAAAGGAGTCACATCACTTAGCTGTGAAGCGAATACTTCGATATTTGGCTTACACCCCAACACTAGGATTATGGTATCCAAAGGGCTCAGAGTTTGATCTAGTTGGATTCTCAGATGCTGATTATGCTGGTGACAAAGTTGATCGCAAGTCTACATCAGGCACATGTCACTTTCTAGGACGATCTCTTGTCTGTTGGTCTACAAAAAAGCAGAACTGTGTATTACTCTCCACTGCTGAATCTGAATACATTGCTGCTGCATCTTGCTGCGCTCAGCTTCTCTGGATGAAGCAAACGCTCAAGGACTATGGTGTCCATCTGAAGCATGTGCCACTCTACTGCGATAATGAAAGCGCTATCAAGATTGCCAACAACCCAGTTCAGCACTCGAAGACAAAGCACATTAAAATTCGTCATCACTTTCTCAGAGATCATGTCATGAAGGAAGATATTGATATCATACATGTCAACACTGAAGAGCAACTGGCAGATATCTTCACAAAGCCCTTGGATGAGAAAAGGTTTTGCAAGTTGTGGTGTGAGCTAAATATCTTAGAATCCTCAAATGTCCTGTAATCAGGCACACATCCTAACACTTATGCATATTGATGACTTAGATGTGCAACACACGAAGTAAAGTATATCTTCAATCAATGAAGACTTACATTCTGAGTGTGAATACATTAACACAGAATTTGACTTTGGAGTGCCACGATAATTGTGCGCCGTGTCTGGGTCTAATACTTCCTATACGGTGGGTAACGCCACCACCAAATCTTTGTTTGAAGTGTTTCTCGTGGCGTTACATTTGCAAAGTCTTCACACTTGGTTTATCTTCATATAGGATATATATACAGCCGGTCTATTCTCATAACATTATGAGAATAATATTCTCATAACACTCCGAACTGCATTGCAAAATTGCATTGGAGAGCTAAACGCACCGCACCACAGAGACCAGCGAACTTCATGTTGAAAAAACTGTACGTGTTGTTTTTTCGGTACCTTTTTTGCTCTAGTTTTTTAACCGTTTATCGGAATTATGCGTGTAATATACCGTTGAAAAGCTATGGAGTAGACGCATCTTCGCCATGTTGAACACTTTTCAAGATTCCGCACGGTTTAAGAGCAGTTTCGAAAATCATGCGGCTCACAACGAATGGCAGCGAGCGTTTTTTGGCTTTTTTTACTAAAACGCTCGTCGGAACGAAACATATGATACACTGTTGGAAAGGTATCGTCGCCACGCATCTTTTTCATATATATTATTTTTTCTAATTCGCTACGGTTTAAGAGCAGTTTTGAATTTACTAAATCGCGGAATTGTATTTTTCGAATTTTTTCAAATTTTCGGTACTGTTTTCACTCCAGTTTTTAACCGTTTGTCGAAACAAGGTGTGTAATATACCGTTGGAAAGCTACGAACGAGGCGCAACTTTCATATGTTGAAATGTTTTTGAGATTTCTTACGGTTTTTAGTTAAATTTGAAAATCGTGCGGCTGACTACGTACGACAGCAGCCGTTTTTTCGTGAAAATTTTACAAAAAGTTGGCCGAAATGATCCAAATGATACACCGTTGGAAAGATATCATCGAGACGCTACTTTTTCATGTAGAACACGCCCACTAATTCATTACGGTTTAAGAGCAGTTTTGAAACTACAAAAACATGAAAAGCGCACTGCTTCAAACTGAAGAACGCACAGCATCAGACAGTTAATCAAACCTCATGATTTATTTTGTTGGACGTAGATTTTTCTCAGAGGAGTTTTGTTGTCTTTTTTCCAACTTTTTTTTTCGAAGGAAAGTGGACCGCAACACTCCCCAAAGTGAAGCGGAACACTACCAAAACTGAACCTCATTAATTTTTTGCGCGCGTTGAGAAGTGTTTTGTGAAGTGAGCTGCTTTCCGATGTGTGTTTTCTTTTTTGATCACCAAGTGAACCGCATTACTATTTTGTGTTGTTTTGGTAACATTTTTTTTTGAGATTCCGCTATTTTTTTTTTGCATTTTCATGTTTGAGAAGTGAGCTGCTTTTCCGATGTGTTTTTATTTTTTGATCACCAAGTGAACCGCATTACTTTTTTGTGTTGTTTTGGTAACAATTTTTTTTTTTTGAGATTCTGCTATTTTTTTTTCATTTTCATGTTGGGGGCAAGTGAACGGCATCACTTAAAAAGGGACACAAATAGTACACACGAGAACACACCTAATTCAGTATCCAAAAGAACACACCAAATTCAGTATACACATTTTTCTTCATCACACAATGACCAAGTGCACTGCAGATGGAGCATAGGGATAAGGAGCTGCTACACAAATTGTAACCAAATTGAATTCGGTTACAATTTCTCGTCCCTGGAAAATTAGCAAAAAACAATGCACTGCAAATGGTGTTTTTTAAATGCCTTATTCTCATAACGGTTATACTTTCGACATACTGAGACGGCACCACTTAATTCTTTTTTTCCTGCAAAATAAGCAAATGAACCTAAGAGAAAATCATAGTGCACTTCATTTACAATTTGATTTTTCCTTAGAAAAAACACCAAATAGTGAGGCGAGCAACTCGGCGGCCGTTAGAGTTTTGTTGAATCGGCGACTGCAACTCGGCTAAGCCGCATCGCTGATCGAGGTGAACTGAGGCACAACCCATGATTTTGAAATGGGGGGATTCCACCTGTGAGCACAAACTTTCACCGGGCAAGCACAAACTTTCATTGGCAACCATGGGAGGAGGCGGGCGGACTGCATCACCTATCATTTTCTACAAAAAAGAGAGTAAAATGAACCTTAAGAGCAAAGAACAATGGACTGCATCGGTACTCTTATTTCTCTTCAGAAGAACAAAAAGCAAAAATCTCGTCGTCGCCGGGGGCGTGACGGAGGAGGTCGCTTGGGCAGGGGGTGGAGGTGCATGGTGCTGAGTGGTGCTGGCCACCAACCACCAAGCGAATCCGACGCGGGATCCAGGGATGCGTGGTCGGGGGTCACCAGATCGAGCAGTGTGGGTCGGGGCTGGAGCGCCGTCGGGGCACGGTGGTGCGGCACCCGTAGTGGTCGCGCGAAGGAGCTCCGGTAGTGGTCGTAGGCGGGCGGTGGCCGCTGGATCTGGTGGAGGAGGCCTTGCCGGGGGCCAGTGGCGGCCGGATCCCCGCCATCGCCGCGGGGGTGCGCCGGCAGTTGGGGGCGCGCCTGGAGGGGTGGAGTGGTGGAGCGCCGCAGGGCTGGGAGGTGGTGGCGCGCCGAAGTGCTGGGAGGTGGTGGCGCGCGCGAAGGCAGGACGGCGGTCTGGGGTGGGGATCCGGCAGCGGCTCCGGTAGAAGGCGGGGTGGGGAGGGGCCGTGGTGTGCGGGCGCTGCCGCGCTAGAAGGCTGGGTCGGGAGGGGTGGGGAGGGGTGTGGGGGGTGTTTTGAGAATAAGGTCTTAAGGGGTGTTATGAGAATAGACCCACCCTATATATATATATATATATATATATATATATATATATATATATATATATATATATATATATATATATATATATATATATAGAGAGAGAGAGAGAGAGAGAGAGAGAGAGAGAGAGAGAGAGAGAGAGAGAGTTGTGTTCTGTCCTCTACATCATTCACTTATAGCTATGTGTTCTTATTTGAATCTTTTGAACTAAGTGAATGTGAATGGACCCTAACCTCTCTATGCTCTCTCATCTCACACTCTGTCTATCCAAATCATATGCATTCTGTTGGAACTGTCGAATATCTTCTCTGCGTCCTTGTCAGCAGAAGATACGGAGACAAACTTTAAATCTGATTTTAATGCTCCATCCTTTATGCCTGAAACCCGGAGAAGCCGGAACGACCACTCCGACAGTCGTGGCGTACGTGGGATCGTGGGACAACTCCCAATGTGTTACATGACCGCCACGTGTCCCTCAGATGTGAACCGCCAGGGGCACCTGAGTAATTGCGCTGTGACGTCTCCCATGCTTATAAATGCACGTCCCATCACGGTCAAAAATTCTTCTACCACCTCTCCACCTCGAGCAACCCTAGCGCCTCCGCTAGCTCTCGACGACTCCAACGACGAAGCGCTTCGCTGCCGCGACCTCGTCGACGCCGTCTTCACGTCGGCCGCGGACATCGTCTACTTCGCCGTCGCCGTAGTCGTCCTCCATCGCCAAGTTAGGGCACGGAAGATCGAACTGCTGGGCATCCAACTCCTCTCCGTCTAAGCAGTTCATCGTGTGGTAAATTAAACTCTCTTTTTACCATCTTCTTGATCCAGAAAGATTCATCACTTTTATCACAAGAGGTTTCTGCCTACACATATATAGATCTATTCTGTCTGCATCTCATATCTTTCCTAGTACATTCACATATGCTTCAAACATAGTTAGATTCCTCACTTGTACCTATTCATGGATTCGTACAAATCTGGAACCAACTCTCATCATATAAGTGAATGTCTTCGTGCTATGAGGTCAAAGTCTTCTAAACTGATTTATCTTCTAAAGCTTCTGAGAATGCATATGACCTCTTCCCCTTCCCTCGCATCTCTAATGCTATCACAGGTACATGTCCGTGGAAGAATCCCTTGGTTCTCATAGTCTGCATTCATTTGCAGAATTCTTGCAGCGTCACATTCACTCTCCTGAAGCCAGTTACTGTCTGACCAGCAAACCGAAGCATTTGTCAGTGTTGAAGCCATTCAGTTTGAAGCCTTTCAGATTGAAACCAATGGCAACCGAAAAGTCAGTTAGGAAGGGTGGCAGACAGCGCCGTGGCAACACCTCCAAAGATTTGCCTCCTGATCTAAGTGAGATGTACAAGACCGATCTAGAGGAGGATTATAATCAAAGGAAGACACGAATCCAATGGATTCGAAGATATTGGGATGAACAGTGGTTCAAGTACAGGTTCGTGACCCAAGATTATGCTGAAAAGAACGCCATCAAGCATCCATGGGGAGATATTACCTACAAAAATCTTCCACCCAAGACTCGAGCTGAAGCCATTGCTCAAGGCTTCTATCCTTGCATGGTCAGAGGGCCTCAACCTGCTTATGTCGATGCTTCTTCTCTGCTCTGGTGTTGCGACGACAATTTGTTCAAGCGAAATCTTCAATATGCCAAGAACTCAGCCAATGAGAAAAGAAAAACTGGGGATTGGACTTCAATCATGGCCCCTCTGCGCCTCGTGCTGATGGCACGCGCGAAGCTGAACCAAACCTGGTTGGGACTTTCTACAATCTAGAAGGCCTCATCAGTCACATTAGGGTTCAAGGGGCGGATGTGGATCAACCTGCAGATGATGCTGATTCTGATGAAGCGCCTGCAACTCCGAAGCCCAAGAAGAAGAAGAAATCCAAGGCTTCGAAGACCACTCCACCAATTGCTTCTAGAGTGAAGCCCTTGTCCACTGCTCCACCAGCACCAAGTGTGTAGTCTGAGGAGCACTCACTGATGGCTTCTTGCCCCTCGTTGGTTACCCCAAGTGGAAGGTTGAGATGTAGCGTAGCGGCAAATTTCCCTTGGCAAAGATACCAAGGATCGAATACCGTGAGACTCCGAGGATCGACAAGTAGGTGTCAACGGCGCCAGAAACTTAGCGATTGACGAGACCTGCACACAGATACAGATAACTTTGCTTCCAACGAGTACAGAGAGGTTGTCAATCCCTCCGGCCTTGTTGTTTACAAAGGATCAAACCCAAGAGATAATAATGATAGCTAAGACTGCAACTAGGAAATAAAAACAGGAAGTAAATAGAAGGTGTGATCTGCGGTGGTAATATGGACCGGGGTCCCATGATGTTCACTAGTGATGTCTCTCTCCCAAAAGACGATAAAACAGCAAAGCGAGGTAAACAAATTACAGCTGGGCAATTGATAGGATTATGTGCGCAAACCAATGCTAACTATGCTGCAAAGAAAGGTAGAGGCTCGAAAGCATGGGCGGTACGCCAAGGCAAGTAGACCAAAATCCATCTGCATCTACTACTAATCATCCACCTTGAGATATCTATCCAGAACATCTCGCTGGTATTAAGTAGCGAATCCCACCTAAAGTGTAAACTCAAAGCAACAGACAACTGCAATAAAAGAAGTTTGCGTAAAGTAAACAATCCTTGCACCCGCAAGTACAAGCACCGTTGTTTTCTCCCTTGTGGCAACAGCACATCCCCTAGACTCATGTTTCTGTCACTCAAGCTAGTCATCAGGGGGCATGAACCCACAATCAAGCATAACGCTCCCTCTTGGAGTTACTACCTACTACTTGGCCAAAGCAATAAACAGCAACGGAGAACATGCAAGAATTACTCAAGAACAAAGATATAAAAGAGGTGAATCAAATATATTACTCAAACACAATCTGAACATAGTCTCATAATCCATCAGATCCCAGCAAACTCAGCAAAGCAATAGCAGAAAGATTACATATGTGCCTCGATCATGTAGGGCATCTCACGAGGTCTAAACCATGAAGAGCAAAGAGGGGAGGAGAACATCACATAGCTACTGATCATGGACCCATGGTCCAAGGTGGACTACTCATGACTCATCCGGGAAGCGTCCATGGTGGCGGAGCAGCTCCCGGTGGTGGTTCTCCCCTCCGGCAGGGTGCCGGGAAGAGTTCTCCTGATGCTCCCGATCTTGGAAGCGCTGCGGCGACGGAACAGAGGCGAGATCGCGAAAAAGGGTTCTGTCCTCGAGGGTTTCGGGACGAGAGGGATATATAGGCGAAGGGGGGCGCCAGAGGCGGAGCAGGGGCCCCAGGCGCCCCCCTGGCGCGGCCAGGGGTGGGGCCGCGCCAGGTGGCCGCCTGGGCCTCCCCTGGCTCCCCTCTGGCCCATCTTTGGTTCTTCGCGAAGCTTCATGTACGCTGATTTTTCCTATATTTTTCCTGGAATTTTTGGAGCACTTTTAATATGGGGGAAACCTGCAATAGAAAAACAGCAAAAAACAGGAACTCGCACTGTGGTGCACTGAGTTAATAGGTTAGTCCAAATATGATCAAAAGTGTATGGACGTGCATCAATATCATAGCAATATCACACAAAAGAAGCATGGAGCAAGCAGAAATTATAGATACGTTTTGGACGTATCAACATCCCCAAGCTTAATTCCTGCTCGTCCTCGAGTGGGTAAATGATAACAAGCATAATTTCTGTGGTGACATGCTACCAACCATATAAGAACTTTTTAAGTAAAGCAATCAAGGCATGTAATTCAATTCAAGTCATAACAAGCAAGAGTCTTTATTAGCATTGTAACAAGCAACATAAGAACATAAAGGTGCAAGAGCTCTCGCTGTCCGTGACTCGAATGTCTCCAAATGGTGTTTGCGTGCAAGAAAGGGGATAGGGATATACGAGAGAGTAAAACATAGTTTTTGTATTGTTGAGAACTTAATCTGCTAAAGTTTCACACTTGGTCTTCTTTGGAATCTTATCTTGACTCATCCCCAGACCACTAGCCAGGTACAAGTCAAAATGATCCACTCCCTTTCGATATTTTGAGCACTCATGCAATGGATGAGCGTAAGCAAGAAAGTTGACACTTAGGATGGCAAAGAGAGAAAAATGATGAAGGGGGAAGACAAAAAAGGTGTGAAAGGCTCGCATCAATGAGGACAATCATAGGCGAGAGAAAGCCAAATGGTAGATATGATGTGAGGAGTAGGGATTGCCATGCAACGGATGCACATATGAGCTAAGGTAAGCTCTCCAATGGAACTAGTGGGGGTGCATCCAACTTGCTCGCTCAAGAAGACCTAGAGCTCTCTTGAGGAGGCTCATCATTGGAATATACAAGCCAAGTTCTATAGTGTGAAGGTCCCCACATAGCTATATGCATGAATGATAATCTCTATGGAGTACAAGGTATATGATGGAGTACGAGTGTGGATCTCTCAAAAGGAATAGTAGTGTGCCCCCTTCTCTCTTTTTATTTCTTTTTCTCTTTTTTTTATTTTTTTATTTTTTGTGTGGCCTCAATGGCTCTTTATATTTAACTCTCATTTGTCCTCTTTGGGATCTTTTGATTTTGTCCTCTTTGGGTTCTTTTCCTCACTTTAGGGGCAACACTCTATATATTACAAGAAGTATAAAAGATCTTTCACACTTTACAAAAGTACTCAACATAAAGAAAATGAAACTATCATGATGTATGCAAATGTATGCCTCTGCCAGTGTAGCAGGATATGCAATGATACTAGCGCGTCATGTAGCAATGATTAGGGCAAGGCCCAACTAGCATGCGGCTCATCGATCAAGCAAAAGCATGTATGACATGAAGATCAAGTCATGAGAAGATGGATGTTGCATGGCAATGTATCTCGGAAAGGCTATGGAAATGCCTTGATAGGTAGGTATGGTGGCTGTTTTGAGGAAGGATATAATGAGGCTTATGATGACAAAGCGTATCGTTCCAAGGATTTGGATGCACCGGCGAAGTATGCGCCAACTATCGAGGTGAGAAAGGACAATGCACGGTACCGAAGAGGCTAGAAAAAATATGGCTAGGTGGAAGTGTCAACTTTCGAATACTCACATTAGTCCAAAGAACTCATGCACTTATTATCGGTAACTCTCAATCTAATTAGGAGGTTCACAAAGAGACAAGTACCCCAAGGAGGAGTGTATGGGGGATTGGTTATCCTTGCGCATCCTCGACTCATGGTACGTGAGTGTACTCTAATATTTGATCCCTCCAAAGATTAGTGATCCATCTAGTAGCTAAAGTTCTCAACTATTTTGTAGGTTTTTGAAAATAAACACGGATTGCCCAAAATACGACATCTATCACTAATAGGCTAAAGCTCTTGACACCAAAAGTTCAGACATTACTCATGGCAATACCTCAAAACTATTGCAAGTTACTACTAAAATTAAATAGCAACTGCAATTACCTACTTTAAGTTAAGACACACAACTCAGTGCAACAGGCAAACTCTCTTAACAAGATAAACATGAAAACTCAAGAGTTCAGCAACCAACTAAACAAAAGTTCTTTAAAAAGAAAAGCATGAAAACTAAGAGCTAAACATGACAGCAGCTATGGAAAGACAAAGAACACACATAGCAAAGATAAGCATGAAAATCCTATGTTGTGTTCTAGGTTGAAGTGGAGCGTGTTTCTCTCCCACACAAATAAAGCTGGGTTCTAACTTGTTATGAACAGCAAGCAAAGCTAAAGAAAACTAAAAAAAGAAACTAAGAGCAAGACGCTCCAAGCATAGCACATAACGCATGAAGTGAAAAATATAGTGGAACGAAAGACGAACTGATAATTGTTGATGGAGAAGGGGATGCATGGGGGCATCCCCAAGCTTAGACGCTTGAGTCTTCTTGAATATTTCTTGGGGTTGCACGGGGGCATCCCCAAGCTTGAGCGTTTGACCCTCCTGAATCTTCTTTTATCATCTTCCCTCGCACACTTGAAAACTCCCTTCATACATAACTCATCATAATCTGATTAGCGAGGTTAGTACCCACAATAAAATAATTTTTCCCTACTGGAAATAAAGATAATCTTGAAGAGGTACTGTTTCTCAAGATTGCCAAAAGGTTTTTGCAAAGAAAAAGCAAGCTCAAGGTTTGCAAAACGAAGAAAAGGCAAAACAGGACAGAATATGTGAAAACAGACCAGCAGGTAGTAAATAATTTTTTCGGGGCACTTCTGCAACTCAAATCAAAAAACTCAGAACAGACGCTCGAAAGCCAATTGTATAGAGCACGCTGTCAAAAAAATTCAGATCAAAAATTCAGATCTGGTGATTTTATTCGAACTTTTCTGTCCAAGGACAGAATCTATTTTCTGGACATCACGTCACAACTTTTGAACTTTCTTGCAATCGGAGGCTAAACTTGGCACAAAGCTGAAAAGAAAAGATACAATGATGATGCTACTGTAGTAACAAACATCAATACACAACAAAAGCAAAATAATACCTAATTCGTTGTGGGCGGCCTCCCAAAAGCGCTTTCTTTTATGCCATTAAGCTAGGCATGATGCAAAAAGAGAAGATCAAGTTTTATCAAGAGTAAGAGAATAGCTAGCCCGTGTAACGGACCCGAAAGGCAACTTAATCTTCTTTCTAGGGAAGTGTTCCATCCCTTTCTTGAGAGTGAATTGGAATTTTATATTCCCCTCTTTCATGTCAATGATAGCACCAACGGTGCGAAGAAAAGGACGTCCCAAAATAATTGGACATGAAGGTTCACATTCAATATCCATAATAGTAAAATCAACGGGAACATAATTGTCATTGACAATGATAAGAACATCGTCGATCTTCCCCAAAGGTTTCTTTACGGAAGAATCAACAAGATGAACACCAAAAGAACAAGGATCAAAAGGTTTCAATTCAAACATATCATACATTCTTTTGGGCATAACGGAGGTACTAGCTCCAACATCACATAAAGCATATCAAGAGAAGTTATTCAACTTAATTTTAATCATAGGATCCCAACTATCTTCTAGCTTTCTAGGTACGGAGGCTTCTACCCTAAGCTTCTCCTCCCTAGCTTTGATAAGAGCATTAGTGATATGCTCCGTGAAGGCAAGGTTAAGTGTGCTAGTGTGGGGGTCTTTAGCCATTCTTTGTAAAAAGGTGACAACTTCTGAGAGACTACAATTATCAAAATCAAAGTCACTACTATCAAGTAAAGTGGTAGTGGTGTCTTTAGGCTCACTTGTTTGGTAGCTTCTATGGTTATAGGAGTTTCTTCTTCTACGGTTGAGGTCATAGCATCACCATTAATAGGTCCAATGCGACTAGGAGTGCATTGGGTGCTAACAGTTTGGATATCCTCAACAACTTGGATAGTAGCAACAGTGTGGTGGGTAGGAGGGCTCTTAATCCTATCTTCTTCCTCCTTTTCTCTAGCCCATCGCTCTTTAAGTTTAGCCATCATCCTAATGTTTTCATTAATTTGCAGTTGAATAGCATTCATAGGAGTGGTCTTCCTCTCCTCAAGAAGAGAAGTTCTAATTTTAAGCAACTCTACCTCATGGGCTAAATTGTCTACCTTCGAAGAGAGATTATCTAGTTTGTCTAGTTTTTCTTCTACATTCTTATTGAAGGCCTTTTGGGTAGTGATGAAGTCTTTAAGCATAATGTCTAGTTCCGAAGTGGAGTTCTTGGTGCTAGGATAAGCATTGTTGTTCCCATAGGAATTAGAGGGGAACGGTCTAGGGTTGCTACCAAAATTACTCCTATAAGCATTGTTATTGAAATTGTTTCTAGAGATAAAGTTCACATCTACTTGATCTTGAGCAATCAAAGAATTTAAAGGAACATCATGAGGATCAATAGAAGATTGCTTGGAAAGTAGAGACATGATCAAGTCAACTTTTTCATTTAGGGAGGAAATCTCCTCGACAGAGTTTACCTTCCTACCTGTTGGAGCGCGTTCGGTGTGCCATTGGGAATAATTGGTCATCATCTCGTCGAGAAGCTTCATGGCAGCACCAAGTGTAGTTGACATAAAGGTTCCTCCCGCGGCCGAATCTAACAAGTTCCGCGAGGTAAAGTTCAAGCCTGCATAAAAAGGTTGGATAACCATCCAAGTAGTCAAACCATGAGTAGGGCAGTTCTTGACAAGAGATTTCATGCGTTCCCAAGCTTGGGCAACGTGTTCATTATCCAATTGTTTAAAATTCATTATGTTACTCCTTAGTTGGATAATTTTAGCAGGGGGATAGTACTTCCCAATAAAGGCATCCTTGCACTTGTCCCAAGAATCTATACTATTCCTAGGCAAGGATTGAAACCAGATTTTAGCTCCTCCTCTCAAGGAGAAAGGAAAAAGCTTAAGCTTAACAATATCACCATCTACTTCTTTGTACTTTTGCATATCACAAAGCTCAACAAAATTATTTAAGTGCAAAGCAGCATCATCTCCAGCACCGGAGAATTGATCTTTCATAACTAGGTTCAGCAAAGCAGGTTTAATCTCATAAGAAGGTGCTGAAGTGGCAGGTGTAGCAATAGGAGTGCAGATAAAGTCATTGTTGTTATGACTAGTGAAGTCACACAACTTGGTGTTCTCGGTGGAACCCATAGCAGCAGCAAGCAAGATAACTTTTTTTGTGATTTTTGGTAAGGGACACTAAAGCAAAAACTGAAAGGTAAACTAACAAGACTAAAAAGCAAAGATAAAAGATAGCGTGCAACTCCCCTATCTTGAAGAGTGGAGTCCTCGGCAACGGCACCAGAAACTTGCTTGATGGCTTCTCGCCCCTCGTTGGTTACCCCAAGTGGAAGGTTGAGATGTAGCGTAGCGGCAAATTTCCCTTGGCAAAGATACCAAGGATCGAATCCCGTGAGACTCCGAGGGTCGACAAGTAGGTGTCAACGGCGCCAGAAACTTAGCGGTTGACGGGACCTGCACACAGATACAGATAACTTTGCTCCCAACGAGTACAGAGAGGTTGTCAATCCCTCCGGCCTTGTTGTTTACAAAGGATCAAACACAAGAGATAATAATGATAGCTAAGACTGCAACTAGGAAATAAAAACAGGAAGTAAATAGAAGGTGTGATCAGCGGTGGTAATATGGACCGGGGTCCCATGATGTTCACTAGTGATGTCTCTCTCCCAAAAGACGATAAAACAGCAAAGCGAGGTAAACAAATTACAGCTAGGCAATTGACAGGATTATGTGCGCAAACCAATGCTAACTATGCTGCAAAGAAAGGTAGAGGCTCAAAAGCATGGGCGGTACGCCAAGGCAAGTAGACCGAAATCCATCTGCATCTACTACTAATCATCCACCTTGAGATATCTATCCAGAACATCTCGCTGGTATTAAGTTGCGAATCCCACCCAAAGTGTAAACTCAAAGCAACAGACAACTGCATTAAAAGAACTTTGCGTAAAGTAAACAATCCTTGCACCCGTAAGTACAAGCACCGTTGTTTTCTCCTTTGTGGCAACAGCACATCCCCTAGACTCATGTTTCTGTCACTCAAGCTAGTCATCAGGGGGCATGAACCCACAATCAAGCATAACACTCCCTCTTGGAGTTACTACCTACTACTTGGCCAAAGCAATAAACAGCAACGGAGAACATGCAAGAATTACTCAAGAACAAAGATATAAAAGAGGTGAATCAAATATATTACTCAAACACAATCTGAACATAGTCTCATAATCCATCAGATCCCAGCAAACTCAGCAAAGCAACAGCAGAAATATTACATATGTGCCTCGATCATGTAGGGCAGCTCACGAGGTCTAAACCATGAAGAGCAAAGAGGGGAGGAGAACATCACATAGCTACTGATCATGGACCCATGGTCCATGGTGGACTACTCACGACTCATCCGGGAAGCGTCCATGGTGGTGGAGAAGCTCTCGGTGGTGGTTCTCCCCTCCGGCAGGGTGCCGGGAAGAGTTCTCTTGATGCTCCCGATCTTGGAAGCGCTGCGGCGGCAGAACAGAGGCAAGATCGCGAAAAAGGGTTCTGTCCTCGGGGGTTTCGGGACGAGAGGGATATATAGGCGAAGGGGGCAGCCAGAGGCGGAGCAGGGGCCCCAGGCGCCCCCCTGGCGCGGCCAGGGGTGGGGCCGCGCCAGGTGGCCGCCTGGGCCTCCCCTGGGTCCCCTCTGGCCCATCTTTGGTTCTTCGCGAAGCTTCCTGTACGCTGATTTTTCCTGGAATTTTTGGAGCACTTTTAATATGGGGGAAACCTGAAATAGAAAAACAGCAAAAAACAGGAACTGGCACTGTGGTGCATTGAGTTAATTGGTTAGTCCAAATATGATCAAAAGTGTATGGAAGTGCATCAATATCATAGCAATATCACACAAAAGAAGCATGGAGCAAGTAGAAATTATAGATACGTTTTGGACGTATCACTCACGCATCTCCAAGAGCAGACAGCTAAAGAAGAAGCCCGTGCACAACCTCAGTCCAGCTCTCACTCCTGACGCTGTTCTGAAGACTGCAAATGAAGCCTTTGATCTCTCGAGCGATGAAGATCTAGGTGACGATGCTCTCGAGCAATTGATCAAGAGCAAGCAAGACGCAGAAATCTTCAATGATTTGCCGCTCTTCGACGTGGAAGTGCTAAACAATTTCATTGATGAATGGTTTTACACCCCCAACCTCAGCTTCGATGATCTGCAGCTTCTAGTTGGCCTCAGCGTCTCCTTCCATGGCGCCATTGCTTCTGAGCTAGCTCTTGCTCAGAGAATCGTTGAGCTGAAGCAAAAGATTGATTATGAAAAGGCTCAGTTCAAGAAGCATCTGGACAAGCTCAGCATCTAAGAGATTCAGAACTTCAAAGTCATGATGCATGAGCTCAAGGAAGCCTTTCGCAAGAGGCGTGATGAAGCTAAAGGTTCTCGTGAGCGAATCAAGGACTTGGCTGCCAAATGCGTTCAAACATATAATGCAGCTGAAAAGCGCAAGGCCCTTGGGCGTCCTGGCATTGACCCAAGGATGGCTGCCAAGAAGAAGAGAAGCAACCTGTGCCCGAAGCAGAAGAATCTAGGCAGGAAATGCCTAGCATTGTCTTCCCTGCCAGCATGACTGGCACAAAGCCTAAGGTCACCCCAACTGCTTCAGAGCTCAAGAAAACAAAGGTGGCTGAAGCTGAAGCTCGCAAGTGCAAGCAAACTACTGATGAAGCTCCACCCACCAAGAAGCGCAAGACAAAGAAGGACAAGGCTGCTTCCATAGAGCCCATCTTTCTCAAGCCCATATCAGTTGCTCGTCCTGCATCTACACACCGAGAACGTCGCATGACAGTCCATGAGCCTGCTCCCACAGAGGCTGAAGACATTCTAGCTGTTGACCCCATCGCAGTTGAAAACATTGGTCCTCATGACAATGTTGAAGATGATGTAGTTCTTCCTCATATTGAGTACAACGTCTAATCTTCGCCTGTTCTTACGAACAGCGAATGCATCAGCATTGGTCGTCCATTGACGCCAATTGCACATGATGACTCGTGGGCTTATCACCCACAAGATACACCAGCAACACCCCAACCAACTCAAGTCACCAGTTCGGTGCTTGAAGATGAAGATTTTGAGGCTCAACAAACTCCATCTCCTCAGGCGTCGCCAGCATTTCGCAGGCTTCGCAAAGGACCAAGGCCTCAAGTCGTCACCCCAAGTGTTCCAGAAGGAGAAGAGCAACAATCTGTTCCTGAAGCTGCTCCCTCTATGAACCTCTCAGAATCTGAAGCCAAAGCGGCTGAAGATATTCCGGCTGCATCAGCCGAAGAAGAACAACCCCAAGAAGTAGAAGCACGTGCTGCCACACCCCTGTTTTCGAGGAGAACGTGTCCGACCCTCCAGCTCCTGAAGTGGAAGTTACAAATTCAGAGGCTGCCACCACCAACACTGAAGCCAATGACGTGGTCATGGCTGAAGCAAATGTGGCACCTGAAGTCATAGTGGTGCCTGAAGTGATGGCGCCTGAAGCAAGTGTTGCACCTGAAGCAAATCATCAGCCTGAAGCCACTGCCTCTGCTCCTGTTCCGCCTTCAAGGCCCCATACAATTGAGCAAGCTTACAACCAAGATGATCAGCTCATCACTGTCCAATGGCCCATTCTGACTCCACCACTTGCTGCTGGATCGCATGCTGCTAGTCCTCAGTTTGACCATCAAGTTGAGCACAAGCCTCAGGTTCAGAAGCCGAAGCCAAGACTGCCAAGGTTTCTAGGTATTGCCACCTCTCAAGGGTCAATCAATGCCAATAGCTTCACTACGCACAACACATTCTTTGACAGCGCCAAGAACCCCTATTCCAAGCCAAGAATATCATCAGATAGGTTCTGGAGCCATCAGCAGCGCAGTTATTACTCAAGAGTACTCTATGATCAAGGGCGCATTTTCCCTCATATGCGTCTTGACACTGAAGCTATTGCTGGACTGCCCTGTCTAGAGGAAGCTCTTGATTGCTTCCGTGATGCTGGCCTGCTCAACTTTGTGACTGACAAGGAGCATTGGAATGAAGAGCTGCTTCTGCAATTCTATGCAACCCTCCACATTCGGGGCTACAACAGGGATCCGAAGACATGGGTCCTTGAGTGGATGACTGGCAATGTCCATCATGAAGCCAAAGCCTTTGATCTCATTGAGCTTACTGGCCTGCCCACTCCAGGAGAATTGTATGAACTTGGCTGTCAATTGCACAATGAAGCTTTGGAGAGTATCTTCCAGAAGCGCAAGCCCAACATGAGCCAAATGCTAAGCATGATGAAGCCTTTGCCCAGCGATGCCGAATATCCAAAGGAATTCTTTGTTGAAGACCTAGAGTATCTGCCACACACCATCTATCATATCATCAGGCGTACTCTATGGCCTGTCAAAGGACATTCTTCATCAGCCAAGCTTGAAGGCACAATGAAGACATTGGTCTTCTATATCTTCAATGGCATCAGCTTCAATGCTCAAGATTTCTTCATCCGGCAGTTGGCTGAAGATTTCTTCATCCGGCAGTTGGCTGTGTCTGGCTCTGATGTGTTTGGTCTGAAGTTCTATGCTCCATGGATTATGCGCCTCATCAAGCTTCATTCAGCTATCACCTATCAGCCCTCTGCTCGCAACCATCATATATTCTTGCCAGAGGTTGATATGTTAGCTGAAGCTATATACCAAGAGCCTGCCAAAGAGCCTGTTAGTCTTCACAACGCTGATCACTAGAGCTTCACTCAGGAAATTGAAGGAGTTCCCACAATCTCTCGCGTTTATCCTCTGGCTGGCCGTACTCGTCTACCTCGACATGCTGAAACTGAAGCCACTAAGAGCACCATTGCCCAAAGGCCTCAGAAGCGGTCTCGTGTTCTCAATAACCGAGAGCTTCTGGTTGCCCTCCATCAGAAAAAGATAAACATCTCTACTGGCTGAAGCGTCAGATGCAAAGCCTCTTGGTGGATGTAAATCGCATTCGCAATCTTGCCACCAAGAATATCTTTGTTGCTCATGAAACCTGTCGGAGGTCATGGAAGAGTTTAACTCTGCTAAGTGCTGAAGCGGATCTTCAAGACGATGGCTTCACAGAAAGATTCAAGTTTGACAACACTTTTCCAAGGAATGTTGTTCTGCGTCGAACTCCATCTCTTGAAGATTCTGACTACTCCTCCTCCGCTACAACGGTTGACGCCAGGGTGATAGGTGATCAAGATGATGCTACCTCATCACCTCCTACTTCAGCACATGTCGACACTGCACCAACTACTTCTGCACCACCAAACACCAACGCCGACCCTGCATCCTCTCCTGCTCCAACTGGGAACGAGTAGAGGCTCTATGTCTTCAAATCTTTTTGGTCCTTACTGACAAAAGGGGGAGAAGCATATGAGTTGATAGTCTTCAAACGGGTCCATATGGGCGGGTGCTTTATATTTTGCCTAGTGCTTACAACTCTCGTTTTTGCTACATTTGGTTCTTTGAATTGTAACACTTAAACTGATGGTCGTCTGCTATGTTTTCTGCTACTCTGTAATGCGATGATAAATTCCGTATGTGCTACGTTATATTCCGCAATTAGTCATTTTTGCAGACGTCCATTTCTCATTATGCATATCATTATATTCAACATATCAATTGTGCATGATGAATTGTCTTCATAAGTTGAAGAGGATCTCCACAAGTACAACCTGCCATGTGCATTTGCATTCAAAGGCAAATCAACTATATGCACATCTTCAGGGGGAGCCTCTTGCTACTTACGAAGACAATACCTTTATCCGTTACAATTTCACATACTTTTTATCCCTGTTGAAAACTTCAACCAGTTTGTCATCAATCACCAAAAAGGGGGAGATTGTAAGTGCATCTAGTGCCACCCCTAGTTGGTTTTGGAGTATTGACGACAAACCTGGTTGAGGGACTAATGTGTTTGTGAGAATTGCAGGATAACACATGTAGTAGTCCCTCACTGATTCGGTTTACCTACCGAAGATGACCCCTAAAAATGTATGAAGACATTGACAACAGTGGTGGTACATGAAGATAACCTTATTGAAGACTATGACAAGAGAAGACATTGTGTGAAGACTATGGAGCGCGAAGACTTAGATGTTTCGTTGTTTCCTTTTCTTCTTTGTTGAGTCATAGGAACCACCGTACTGTTAAGTGGGGTCCAAGTGAACTAAGTCAGAGTGACTGAAGTGATGCTCAACCAGATCCTATGTCTTCGGGGGAAGACAATGAGAGCAAATCTTATCCAGAGCTGGAAGAGTGTTAGGCATCACTGAAGTATTTTTGTCTGTGTGACCTGAAGACTTATTACACTTGAGGACTGTGTTTCCTCCAGCCGGTTAGGCGTCGCGTTCTGAGCATCCAAGAGTCATTGTGGATCGCCGGTGAACGAAGTCTGTGAAGGTTTGGAAGTCTACCTTGAATACTTACCAGAGTGATTGGGCGAGGACTAGGTGTCCTTAGCTCAAGGGGAATAAGGTGAAGACGCGGTCTTCTGAGTTAAATCTCATCCTCCGTAACCAGACGTACAGTTGTCACAGCAACTGGAACTAGTCTAACAAATCACTGTCTTCCCCGAGCTACTGGTTCTATCCTTTCCTTCCCTTTACTAACTGTCTTATGTTGTGAAGTCATTGCCTGCCTGCCTTATCTGATTGACTTCACTGAGTGGCTACTTGTTCTGATTGGCTTCATTTCTTCTTCCATCTTGATCCCTACTGCCTAGCTGCTATTAGTCTTCGTGCTTTCACTTCATTGAATACCTGACTATGGCTTGTCTAGTGTAGTCTACTCTCCACTGCATACAAATAGGATTGGATTTATCCTTTGTCTTCGAAACTACCATGTTTTGAAGCATTTCATAAAAATCGCCTATTCACCCCCCCTCTAGTCGATATACTGCACTTTCAGATTTATTTAAATTTTTGTTGATTTTATTTGACACTAAAAAAATGTTCATGCTGTAGAAAATATTTTTCTGAAAATTTTGATATATAATACGCCTATGGTATATTTCTATTTTATTTGATTTATTGTATTTTTACTGTCTGTGAAAATTTTGTTTTAAAAAAACTCTTCTGGACCGACCGGACCGGGCCGGCCCAGCTAGCCAGACTGCGGCCGAGCCGGCCCAACTAGCCACCTCGCTCATCCCCGAGCTCGGGACAGAGTCCCAAGCCAACACGCGGCGCCACCGTGTCGCGGCCGGACACCGCCACCGCCTCGCCTTGCCTCCTCCACCAAGCAAGCCGTCGCCCCGCCCCCTCATAAATACCGTCGCCCGACCCCTATCTCCTCCTCCTCTCGTCTCGCTTCGCCGCCGCCGCGAGAAGCGGTCGCCGCCCCGCGCCGCTTCCACTGTCGCCGCCGCTCGCCGTCGAAGCTGCCACCTTGCCCTCACCGCCGGCCGGAACCCTCGTCGGAGCTCCGCGCCTGATCCGCCGGACCCGAAGCCCGGATCGCGCCGGTTTATTTTTAAAACCGATCGGTTAGTTATTCGGCGAAGATTTGTTCGTTTAGTTTCTGTAATGAATGAATTCATTCGTTAGCGGACGTTCTCCTGGTAGGTTTTTCTTTTTCTGTTTTAAATTTAGTCAGGGACCTAGATGTAATTATTTATTTACAGTTTAGCCCCTTAACTTCAAATCCAACGAAACCAACGCCCACTTCTTCATTATGATCTCATCTACCAGATAACCAACTTAAACATATTTTTGAAAGTTTTAGAATTTGATTTCAAATAGATTTGTTTTTAAACTTCTTTTTGTCATAACTTGAGTTTCATAACTCAGTTTGAGTTGATTGTTTTTGCAAATCAAAGCTCTTGACATAAACTTTATGATAAGGCCAAATTTACTTAATTTCGGTAATGTTAGAAATTATTTTCTTCGAAAAGAGTTATTTGCTTGGTTTTGAAGTTTTCCGAAGTGTTTCGCTTGTTCTGTCTGATCTTCTGAGAGATTGCTTATGTGTGGTTACTACTGATTGCTTACGATAGATTGACCAGAGTGTGATGAGTTGATCTATCAGGAGTTTTGAGCGCGAATCGTCTACATCTACTGTACAACACAAGTTCATACTTTCCAATACCCACTTTTATTGTATTAGTTCTATCCTCAAAGATTGCATGAGTAGGACTCGCGGTCACATGTGGTATTGCTTAGTAGTTCATGAGGTAGGAACCCAATGACTTGAGATCAACCCAATGGAATATACGCTTTGTTACTTATTTCTTAGCCATGCTCGTAGATGTGGATTGGTATGTGAGATTTCATTAAAGTGGCGAGAGTAATATTATCTAAGGGAATGTTTAAGGTGGAAATTTAATACACATCTGGGTGGATTGGTTGTGGCACCCTGGGGATGTACCAGTGGTTTGCCATGGCACCCTTGGGATATACCAATGGCTTTCTCGGACACCAGGGGATATACCAGTGTTTTCCTAGGAAATCCTGGGGGTACCATGTGATTATCCTAAGGAATGCCACCCAGGCTCAAAGGGATCATATGCTATTGTCATGTCTAGAAACTTCCATGTAAAGCCTAGCAAATTATGGGCTCTGGAATAGTTGTGTATGTTGTGTGAGCTCTTTCAACGGTCGACTAGGAGATGTAGGGGGGATGTAGGTGTACCGGTCGATCTGGGGTAAAGAGTAAATGCTTCTGAAAGACTGTGTCTCGGTCAACCGGTTCTCAAACACCATGCAGTGCGAGAAATTAAACGGAGGTGATCGAGTCTTGTGGGGAAAAGTGCACAAACCTCTGCGGAGTGTACAAACTAATCATGATTAGCCGTGTCCATAGTTATGGACATCTTTGAGTATCTAGAAGTGGATTATTTATTGATGTCAACACTCTATAAAATTAATTAGTTGGGTTATAAATGACTTTGGTAATTTGGGGATTTAAGATGGGGGTACCATTCTCAATATTTGCATAACTAAACTGAGTAGTAAAATAAATATATTCCTTTGTTGTAGGGAAAAATCAGCTTTATGCAAAATTAACCTTACATCCTCCACCAGCCAAATATGCATGTAGAGACAGATTTTGTTCATCATTATTCTATGGTGTGAATTTGCCAGTACATTCAAAGTACTGACCTACATGGCTACAACGTCTCATGTTGCAAGAATTATTCGATGAGTAAGTGTTACGTTAGGGTTGCGCTGTCTACACTCAACTTTGTCGTTAGTGTTGAAGGCAGTCCACAACTTTTGTTACTTCCGTTGTTTTGATCGAGGTAATATTATTTACGTTACTTTATACATGTGATTTACCTCTGTTATAAATCCTCGAGTACTGTGTGTGTCAGCATGCCAATCCAAGGATGACACTTAAGCACAGAGACTACACACATTCGGGTCGGGTCACTACAATGCCAGTGCATAAGCATTGCTTCCTTAGGATCTATGAAATACCGCTTCAAACGCGAAGTGATCAGAAAGTACCATACAACTTTCTGTGGAGCTTTCTTTCCGGCATTTTTATATCGTGAAGCATTGCACTTTGGACAGATGGTTTTTTCCTCTTGCTCATTCCGATATATGATGCAATCATTGATGCATTTGTGATATCTTATGTGGGGTAGATCAAGAGGGCACACGATTTTGTTTGCCTCCTCGACACTAGTAGGTGCTACTTCTCGAGCTTGCATTGTATTCCCTCGAAGAGGAAAGGGTGATGCAGCACAGTAGTGTAAGTATTTCCCTCAGTTTTTGAGAACCAAGGTATCAATCCAGTAGGAGACCACGCGCGAGTCCCTCGCACCTGCACAAACAAATAAGAACTTCGCAGCCAACGGGATAAGGGGTTGTCAATCCCTTTACGGTCACTTACGCAAGTGAGATCTGATAGATAGGACAGTTTGATTTTTTTGGTATTTTTGGATATAAAAAAAAAGAAAGTAAAAGCAAAAAAGTAAAGTAGATTGTAGATTGATATGTTGAGAATAGACCCGGGGGCCATAGTTTTCTCTAGTGGCTTCTCTCATGATAGTGGCAATCTATGGCGGGTAAACAAATTACTATCGAGCAATTGATATAAAAGCGAATACTTACGAGACTTTCTAGGCATGATCATTATATATAGGCATCACGTCCGAGAGAAGTAGACCGAAACGATTCAGCATGTACTACTATTATCCACACATCGAGCGCTATCCAGCATGCATCTAGAGTATTAAGTTCATAAGAACAGAGTAACGCCTTAAGCAAGATGACATGATGTAGAGGGATAAACTCAAATAACATGATATAAACCCCATCTTTTTATCCTCAATGGAAACAATACAATACGTGCCTTGCTTCCCCTTCTGTCACTGGGAAAGGACATCGCAAGATTGAACCCAAAGCCAAGCACTTCTCCCATTGCAAGAACTATAGATCTAGTAGGCCAAACCAAACCAAAAATTCGAAGAGACTTGAAAGGATATTATAATCACACATAAAGAGTTCAGAAAGGACCAAATATTTCTCATAGATAATCTTCATCATAAACCGACAATTCATCGGATCTCGACAAACACACCGCAAAAAGAGATTACATCGAATAGATCTCCTTGAAGACCGAGGAGAACTTGGTATTGTGATCCGAAGAGAGAGAAGAAGCCATCTAGATACTAGCTATGGACCCAAAGGTCTATGGTAAACTACACACAACTCATGGTGAGGCGATGATGATGATGTAGAAGCACTCCGTGGTAGATCCCCCCTCCGGCGGAGCTCTGGAACAAGCCCCAAGATAGGATCTCACGAGATCAAAAGGTTGCGGTGATGGAACTAGGGTGTTCTCTCCTCTTCTGATGGTTTCGGGGTACGTAGGTATATATAGGAGGAAGGAGGGCACCGGGGGCCAAACGTGGGGCCCACGAGGCAGGGGGCGCGCCCTATAGGGTGGGGTGCGCTCCCCACCCTTGTGGACGCCACGTGTGCCCTACTCCGTGGTTCTCAAGTCTCCCGTGCGTATTTTGCTCCAAAAATATCTCTCCCGAAGATTCATTCCGTTTGGACTCCGTTTGATATTCCTTTTCTGTAAAACCCTGAAATAGGCAAAAAACAACAATCTGGACTGGGCCTTTTGGTTAATAGGTTAGTCGCAAAAATAATATAAAAGTGTATAACAAAGCCCATTAACCATCCAAAACATCATAAATAATAGCATGGAACTATCAAAAATTATAGATACGTTGGAGACATATTAGTAGGACACAGACTTCCCGCCGGAAGAACCTTCTTTAGATACTTCAGAAGCTCATCCAAGCTTGCATCCGTCCATTTGTTTTATGCCTTTGTCTTTAGAAGTTCTAGTGTGAAACTCAAGCGGGTCACCTCGGGACCGCAACCATCATACAAAGGAGTCATCGAGTTTACCTCCAGTTGCGCCCGTTTGGTTTCCTCTCTAGAAGCAGCGCTGTCGCTAGTTGTGTTCTTGTGAAGCAATTCTCGAGCATGCGGGTCCCGCATGGCTGAACTTAGTAGCAACGAAGAAGGCGGCGTGTCCGCATCTTCTCCGCCTTGAACCGCCTCTTCACCATCGACATTTCGGAGGCAGTCTTCCTCTTTGAGTAGATAATCGGTCATCTCTTTGTCTGGTGGCCCCATGTCGTTATTTCCCGCCCCGTCGACGTCCTCCTCCCCCTCATCATCTTCACTTATCCACCGAGTATGGCCATCCATGAAACCATGCATGAGCAGGTGCAACTTGAATTTACCACCCTCAAAGGGGTCGAGCCTGACTATTCCTTTGCATTTTTGACCTGGACATACAACATCCTTCAGTATTTTTTCATACATGTCATCCACCGCGGATTGCCAGTATCTTTCCACCATCCTTCCATTGACCTTCATCACCTACGCACGGAGCAAATATTATAACCGCGTATGCATGCATGGATCAATTTCATATAAAAATTCAGCATGACCATCCCTAAACATAGGACATATTGAGTTTGCCTGAAATTCGCTGAAACGGAATTGAATCGACATTTCGGCAAAACATAGGCAACTCATGTCACCCGCATTATTTCAACAAATACAGAAACACTTTTTCTGCTCATCGATGTGTTGAGAGGGATATCGAGCACCTTTCTTCTTAATTACTTAGTAGCTCTAGATATAGCTCTAACTAGTTAGCTAGCTAGTGAGAGAGAGAGAGAGCTATGGAGAAAGAGTGAGGAGAGGGAGAGGAGAGGGAAGGCATTAATGAAAGGGGGTGGTGGAGGGCAAAGAAGAGGGGGAGGAAGGCCATTAATGGTGGGGTTAGTGGTGGAGGGGG
>LR738710.1:299608477-299695097 GCA_902687465.1 Secale cereale
GAGGGGGCAAAGAAGAGGGGGTGGTGGAGGGCAAAGAAGAAGGGGAGGGAGGTCTTTAATGGAGGGGTTGTGGAGGGCACATAAGAGGAGGGTGGTGGAGGGGCAAAGAACATGGGGAGGAGGGGGAGCATTGTAAGGAAAAAGCAAGGTGCAAGGAAAGGAGGAGAAAGGAAGGGGGAAGAAGAGAGGGGAGGAAGAAGAGTGAAAGATGGTAGGTGGGTGGCGGACATAGCAGTAGTGCGGGTCACCTATGCGCGCTACTGCTATGGGCGCCTGTAAAATATCTATGGCTAGGTGTTGCACTACCTATAGCGCGGGCTAGGAAAACACGCTACTGGTAAAATGTTACACATAGAAGAAATAGCAGTAGCGCACTTATGTAAACAAGCGCTATAGATCCTAAACTAACATTAGCGTCGGTTAGATGACCAGCGCTGCTAATATTTATTGATCAGGGGGTGTGGAGTGGCACACTTAGCAGTAACGTGGTACAAGGGAACAAGCGCTGCTGCTAATAAATACTAGTAGTGCTCTTTGTACCTAGCGCTACTACTAACTACGAGTAGCGTGGGGTCATAAACAAACGCTACTAGCAAACTTCTATCTATAAGCATTTTCCTAATAGTGCCCTCTTGTCCAATTATACTTGGCAGACCATTTTTACGCACTATGGTGCCGTGATTGATATGAAAGAAGGGAATATTAAATTCCAATTTCCCTTGAGGAAGGGTATGGAACACTTACCTAGAATAAGAATTAGGCCACCTTACGAATCAATCATGAGGGCATCATATGGATCTAGAACTAAGGATGACAATACTTGAGATCTATGTGCTTTGCCTAGCTAGGGGCGTAAAATGATAGCGCTTGTTGTGAGGCAACCCAACTTCTATCATTTTCCTTTTTGTTTTTCTTGTTGTTTTCCGATAAATAAACAAATATGCCTATGTTTAGATGTGTTTTTGTTGTTTAAATTAGTGTTTGTGCCAAGAAAAGCCTTTGGGATGATTTTGTTGATAGTTGATTTGATTGCGTTGAAAATCAGAAACTTTTTGCGCCAGTGCCAGAATTGTTATGGCCATTGGAATGTGATCAATTCTTGAAATTTTTACATGTTATCCACATACAAATTGCCCATGTTGTACTAATGTTTCAGAATTTTTAGAGTTAGAGGAGGAGTCCAAGCTCAGGAGAACAACAACACCATCCAAGAGGAAAGCCTGGAAGTGGAGAAGGAACCATCCAAGAATAAGGAAGTAGCTCCCACGTGACCCCATGCGCACGGGCCTCCCCAACCCCGTGTCCACGGGCATCTGAGGCTCCACGGTCTTGAAGATCCCGTGCGCACCGTCGTGTACCGCGCGCATGGGACCCCGGTGTCCACGGGCCTCACAGACCCCGTGCGCATGGGCTACTGCTTCAGGTCGCTGGAGACCCCGTGCGCACGGGCTCCACTTACCCCGTACACACGGGGCACCCTATGTGTTGCTGTTGGGCTTTGCCCATGTATTGCCATTTCACCCCTCCTTACCCCTTCATCCCTTGGACCTATATATACTCCTCCACCTCCTCAATTTATACTTAGCTAAGAATAGATCTAACATTAGATCTTAGCTCATTTATCTCCCCTTGTGGGATTCCTCTTGAGAGAGAGAGAAGACTCCATTGGAGTAGAAGGCATCCGAATGGAGAAGGATCCCTAGGATCATCAAGACCTCCAAAAGAGAGAAGGACTCCACAAGTGAATCATCAAGATCTCACCTCCTTTGGAATTGGGATCAACTCTACCTTGTATATTTTCCTTTGATTGTTCATGTACCTTATGGACCTCGTGTGTTTGTTAGTCTAGTGGATGTGTGATTGGACTTTCTCTTGATTGTTTCTCTTGTGATTTCCCCTCTCGTTCTTCATGTTCATCGTGTTCCTCGTTATAGCCACCTACAATTCATGAACATCAGGACAAATTGGGGCACTTTGGCCTGTGTCCTACATCATCATGGTATCAGAGCCATGTTGACACGAATTTGGAGCCCTACCCCCATGTTCTAGCCTAATTTTGCTTGTTTTCGTCCAGTTTGGAAAATTCCCCACAAAAAGAGCCATACCAAATTTTTGTGATTTGTTGTTCCTAGTGTATTCTTGTTGATTTCAATAGATGGATCTGGTGTTTAGCAAGTAGATCCACGTCCTATATCATCCCCATAGCCAAATTTTCACTTTCCCCTTTGAATTCGGAGTTCAGATCATGAAATTTATGCCACCCTCGTGTCCACGGGCCATAGACCCATGCCCATGGGCCCCCACGAAGTTCCTGGACACCCTGCGCCCACAGCCTTATACCGTGTGCACGGTACCCAGTTTCCACGGGCCTAAGACCCCGTGCACATGGCCCCCAACTGCAAGCCAGCACCGCTTCACCGTTTTACCCATAACTTTCACTTCTAAATTACGATTTGGGTGTTATTTGACTCATTAGAAAGCTAGCAATGTGCCTGAGCGGCTTATCTTGGTTTTATGACCATTTGAATACATAAAATTTTGTGCATTTCTTCATCTTTGCATAGGTCCTCCGCCACAACTTCCTCACCACCACGTAAAACTTCCAAAAACTAACCTATTTTGGTTCCCATTTGCATTTGTGGTTGTTAGAGTTGGTATTTGAGTCTCCTAAGGTGTGTCAGATACTTTGGGATGGTTACATGTTCATCCATTTGTATCCTTTTGTCAGATTTAGGGCTCCGCAAAACCCTACTAGGTTCGAACACTCGGGTGCGTGCGAAGATCTCAACCTCGCCTATCTATCTACTCGCCGTCTCGTGAACTAGCACGATGAACATGAATGTAAAAGAGACACGAGGTAGTTTATCCTGGATCAGGACACCTAGCGGTGAGTGGCCCTACTATAGCAGTATGATGGATTAGCCTCGAGATGGGCCGTGGATGATGTAGTACAATGGGTGAACGCCCTCCGGAGGTGAGGTGTTCTTGCTTGGTGGTGGAGGAGAGTGTTTGAATGATCCGTCCCATTGTTGGGTGGTGGCTATCCTACTTATATCGTGGCCTTGGTCCTCTTCCCCGAAATGTTTGGCAAGAAGGGATCCCACAACGGCCAATTTTGAAGGGGGCCAACTAGTACATCTTATCCTACCTACAGGTGGTCTTCGCCTGCAAAGCCTCTATTCCCGACGCCATGGTGGGCTCGATGATGACCTCCATCCCATCGTCTTAGCAGTCTTGGTCTTGTTGCACTAGAATGGAAACCTTTGGCAGATTCCTCGGGACTCTGTGCCTGAGCCCGCTTCCTTAGCACCAAAGAGGAAACTGATGTATTGCACCCGCTGGCGCCTGCCTAGCCTTGGTCGTCATGCAAACCTCGCGAGGTGGGGGTTGAATAGAGTTCTCCTCTTCTCAGGAGCTAGCCAGACAAGGCCGCACCTTCTGGAGGTCTTGGTGTTGTCCGCCCTGCGAGGCCTGGCCCCTCGCGAGGGTCTTGAGTGTCGATGATGAAGATGGACCATACCAGGCCCGGAAAGGAGCCACGTCGCGGGCCGCAGGTTGGCAAGTCTAGGTACCCTCGTTCCCAGAACACCGACAGTACCCCCCCCCCCCCGAGCCCAAGACACGCTTGGACTTGGCTTCGAGGCGAGCCAAAGAGCAAGGGCGAAGCGACGCGGGCCCCAATTGCATGCGTTCCTAGTCGACGTGTGGCGCTTGTATTGGACGTGAGCATATCCACTTCCCCATGTCGCCTTGACAACCGTTCGACTTGACTGGAGCCTACTGCATGCAGAAAACGGTCATCATTACCTATGATCATGGGGGTTGACGATTTGCCTCCCCCTTGCTATAAATGAGGAGGGGTAGGATCCCCTCCGCTCATCTCCATCTCCATGCTGCTTGCTTCTGCTCTCTTATCCACCTTCACGTTGTGTTCATGGCACCGATTCAGAGGTTCTGAGAAAGGCAAAACCCCTACAGAAGGGCCTGGGAAACTTCCGCCGAAGAAGAGGCCTGGTCGCTCCATGAACGCCACCGGAGGGCTTGAAGTGACACGGCCTTGGCTGGAACAGCCACCGCCGGGCTTCCCGTTCCCCTTGCATGCGCAAGGCCAAGGGCGAGAAGGTGGCGCCCGCCTTCGCCTTGGAGGTGAACGTAGAGGACCAGCCGCGGCTGGGCGATTGGTTCGCGATGGTGCCCATGACGAGGGCACTTCTCGGGAGTTCGTGGTGTGGACGGCGATGCTACCACCTTCTTAGATCCAGCTCCCGAGGTTCTTCGCGGAGCTGATGCCGGTGAGGGGTCCTGCTGAGCTGTGGTTGCAGCACGCTGGGTGCTGCAGCCAGGCTTCTAAGGCGGAGGTCGAGGTCATCCCCCAGCCAGCGTCTTCATGACTCGAGGATGGGGCGAAATCGCCCGCGCTTGCCGTCCTGAAGGAGCCACCATCATCCACTTCGAGTTCGACGGAGCCTCCACGCTCTTCTTCAAGATCTTCATGAAGATGGCCAACGCTTGGAGTGCTGCCCCGGGAGGACCAGCTCGCGTGATGCAGCTGCGGGCACTGAACTTGCCCTTGGCCTTGTTAGTGGCTCTTCCTCCAATAGCGAATCACCAGAGCCCAGCGACAATCCTGAGACCAGTGACGATGAGAGCTACGAGCCGCCGAGCTCTCGCCGAGCCCGTAACAGGGCACGAACGTTCGTGCGGCGCCGTCGGTGACGTTCTTGGCCACGCTCTCCTCGAGTTCCTTCTTTTGTTCCCTACATGGAATCTTGTCGAGCCATGTGGGGGCGTGTAAAAATTGAAATGCTTTTGCTTTAATGTATTCACTTTTTGCTTAATGTTGCGATCACACATCCCGCACGAGAACTATCCCTTTTTTCGTTCTCGAGATAGCTTGATGCTCTATGCTGACAGGACCCAGTCCCCAGGCAGGCTTCAGCCATCGCTGGTATGCCAGGTCGCGGTGCCATGGTCAAGGCCAGGAGGTGAGCGGCTTGCAGTCCGGTAAGAGCCCTGAGGCACGATGCTCAAGAGGTCCCCTTTAGCGCGCAAGCGGCTCCCTAGAGGCCGAAAAAGAAGACGAAGTTGCCCAAGTGGGGCTGCGAGAGGAAAGGAGAGAGGCATCCGGCCGCGAGGTCTTAGCCGATACGGTAGCGTGACTTATCTTGCTATGGTTCTTCGTGGAGGGGGTTGTTTGTGTCCTTGCTATAGTGTTCCAAGGCTAGGCCCGCGCCGGTCTCTCCCCCTTTAGCTCACATGGGTGCTCTACGCCCTCGGGTCCTGGCCCTCAAGCGGGGCTCAGCCGCCGCTGGTATGCTAGGTCGTGATGCTATGGTCAAGGCCAGAAGGTGAGGGCTCGAGAGCCAATAGGAGATCCTGAGACGCGATGCTCAGGAGCACCCCCTTTAGCGTGCAAGTTGGTTGTGTCAGGGGAGTAGCATGTGGGGCCACTCCGGGTCCGGCTCTGAGGTTCCTGCGAATCAAACTAGAAAAGGAGTCATAGTGCGCGGCAACGCTTGCTCTGCTATCATTGGTCTTTCCGCAAGAACGCGAAGGCAATGAGGACCCAGCGAGGTGACATGCGCGAGGCTAGCCGCGAGTCAGAGCTCAGTCTCTCAGATTTTTTGGCGCTGTAGGGACAAACCCGAGCACAGGCACCATGCCGATGGTCTCTTGGAATGAGCATTGGCATGTCTGTAGCGAGCGGCGGCTATGAGGGGTGCTGGGGCACCGGTGACCACAAGGTAACTCAGGCAAGTGTAAGGCAAGTTCTAATAGATGCGCAAGCGATACATGTTGTAGGGACGGACCCACATGGTCTGGGGATGATGCGGCCCGAGGGGCACCCCCAAATGAATAAAATGGGAAATGTCACCTGGCACCGTTGCTGGAGAAGTGTTGGAGTAGCTGCAGATGCTTGCTCCAGATGTTGCTCCTCATGAGTTGCATGGCTCCGGGATTTCACGAGGCTCCTGAGGTTCCGGGAGCTCGCAAAGGACCAGTGCCCCCTCCGCCAGGATCTCCTGATGCCTGGCTTCATGAGCCGCCAGGACGCCCCGCATGTGGCGCTGGTGCAGGGCAGCTCGGTTGGGCAGGCCGAAGGGCATGCAAACATAGCTGTGTGGAGGGCCCTCGCATCGAGCCACCTGTGACGGCCAGTAGAGCTCCTGAGACGTGACTCTGTTGAGCCATGGTACGTTGACCCAGACGCGCGGCCTGCCGCCCGAACCTGGGATGGCAGCTGTACTTGGTGGTGGGGGGCGGCGCTCGCCTCACATTGCTCTTGGTACCTGCAAGTCTTCGATGATCTGGGTGATGAACTCTAGAGCACTCGACGCCTCGCGCCTTGTGCCCTCCTCGCGGAAGCGTGTGCTGAAGCACGCTTCCAGATGGTGCCTGAGTGCCTCCCTCGTGGCGTTGGCTAGGTTAGAGGCCCTCCATAGGAGATCCACCCCAGCCTAGCCGGAGAGGGGCGCCGGGCGCGCCTTCCTATGTGAGGGAGGAAGGCGCCCTGTTCATGGGCGCAGATCCTGAGGCGCGGCCGTTGGGTGTTGCTTCCTCGTGAGACTTCAGGGCGAGAAGCTGCTTCTTCTTCTTTGGGACGGCTTCAGGAGGATAGCCAAAGCCCTTGGTGTTGGGTTCTCCACTGCCGCAGCTTAGTAGGTGCATTCGAGAGCGCACACCGCATCCTTCTCATCACAGGCAACCACAATGATGTCGCCACTTCCCGACATCTTGAGGACATTGTAGCCGTGGTGGGTCGCTGCCATGAACTATGCCATGCCTAGGTAGCCAAGGATGGCGTTGTATGGGTGCCGGATGTGGGCAACGTCGACATCGATGAACTCCGTGCAGTAGTTCTTGCGGTCACCAAAGGAGACAAGAAGGCGGATCTGTCCTATTGGTGTTGTCGAACCATCGGTCACTTTGGAGAAAGGCCTGTTGGGTTGAAGCTGGTCGTATGGCACCTGGAGGGTGTCGAAGGTCTCGATGGAGAGGACGTTGAGCCCTGCACCACCATTGATGAAGGTCTTGGTGACGAGCACTTTGTTGACGGCAGGTGAGCAGAGCAGAGGGAGGGTGCCGGCCGCGGCCGCGCACTTGAGCTGGTCAGCCGAGTCGAAGGTGATGGAGCACTTGGACCATCTGAGAGGACGCGTTATCTCGAGCTTGGGGAGGACTGCATTCACCTCTCGGGCGAACTTCTTGATGACGCAATGAGATGCACGGGCCTGAGCGCCTCCCAGGATGCATGCCGCAGTGACTCCTGAAAGCCTCCAGCCCCTTTATGTTGTTGTTCCTTCTCGGCGTTTGTGGCAGCGGAGGAAGGGCTGCGTTGTCTCGGGGGCGATCTTCATGCGGTTGGTCCCTCTAGTGATCCTCATGAGGCCGGCCCTGCCAGTGATCCTCGCGGGGCCGCTCATGCCAGCCTTGGCGAGAGTCACGATTCTCCCAGCGTCCTCCTCCACAGCAACTTCCATGACCGTAGCCTCGTTCGCCACACTCCGGGCGGCATCCAAAGCATCCATCACGGATGGCCCTGAGTTCTTGACAGTCATTGGTGTTGTGGCTGTGCACGTTGTGGAAGGCGCAGAATAGGCGGCTTCACTTAGAGGAATCGGGGTAATCGCATCCGCGCGTCATCTCAGGCTCAGCCGCGAGTACAGCGGGTCCCTTGCGCTTGGCCTCCTTGGTCTTTGCATTATTGTCTTCTGGATCAGCCTCGGGAAGCTCGACGAGTGAGAGGCATCCCTCTTGTGCCTTTGCGCACTTTATTGCGAGGTTGAACAACTCCAGAGCCGAGCATAGGTCCTCTTGAATGGCGAGCTCCTCCTTCATACTGACATCTCGGACACCATCAGTGAACACCGACATGATGGTTTCATCAGATATCTTGGGGATCTTGATCCGGACGTTGGTGAAACACTACATGTAATTGAGCAGGGTCTCTCATGGCTGCTGCTTGATGCACCGCAGGTCGCCTACCGCCGGGGCACGGTCGCGAGTCCCTTCGAAGTTGAAAATGAAGCGTTCGTGCAGCTGACCCTAGGAGGAGATCGACTCCGTCGGGAAGTTCATGAGCCACGAATGAGCGCCATCTTTGAGAGCCATGGGGAACAAGTTGGCCATGACCTTCTCGTCGCCACTGGCGGCTTTGATGCTTATCTCGTAGAGCTGCATGAACTCTACTGGGTCGGGTGTTCCATCATAACACCGGGGTAGATCCGGCTTGAACTTCCCGAGCCAAATGACACGACGGAGCACCGGGGTGAACGCTCGGCAGCCCGCCGTGCTGACTGGTGCCTGTTGCTTTGGTGGAGCCTGGTCCGAGTTTTCGTGTGCCACTGCACAGGAAGGCGCTCGACCTTGACGAGGTGGAGCATGAAGCACGTGCACCTCGCCTTGTGGCCGCTGCACCACTTGATAGCTTTCTTCATCTCGCGCGGCCACCTTGCGCGGCTGGTCATGCTGGGGGGCTCGCGCCTTGGCTCGGGGAAGACGTCTCTCCGGAGCGGTGGGGGAGGTACGCCTCGGGCCTCGTCGCCTGCCCGAGGTTGTGGAAGACTTAGCGAATGGCACGATACTGGAGCTTCTCCCGCGACGCTGATGAGCTCGGCGATGCGGTCCAGCCATTCTTCGTAGAGGTCTTTGGCTGGGCAGTAGCGCAGGAGCTCACACGCCATGAGCAGCGCGACCTACGATTCACGGGGCCGCAATGGGCATGAGAGGATGAAGCAGCTGCTGGAGTCAGTGACGGGGTTGCAATGCGGCCGCCGTGCTGTGCGGAGAGCGGGAACGACGAATCCTGCTGCTCGTTGCCAGCGGGGCCGGTGGCAGCGTTTGCCGCTGGTGAAGGAAAGCAACGGGGGATGCCATCGCCGGGGGGTGCCGTCTGGTCCATGCGAGCGGCGAGGGTGGCCCGACGCTCAGCACGGACGCAGCGAGCGTCAGCCACGGGGCGGTGAGACCACGATGAGCCAAACAGACGAAGAGGAGCTTTAGCGCACCCCTACCTGGCACACCAAATGTCAGATTCAAGGCTCCGCAAAACCCTACTAGGTATGAACACTAGGGTGCGTGCGAAGATCTCAACCTCGCCTATCTATCTACTCGTCGTCTCACGAACTAGCACGATGAACATGAATGTAAAAGAGACACGAGGCAGTTTATCCTGGATCAGGCCACCTAGCGATGAGTGGCCCTACTCCAGCAGTATGGTGGATTAGCCTCGAGATGGGCTGTGGATGAACTAGTACAATGCGTGAATGACCTCCGAACGTGAGGTGTTCTTGCTTGGTGTTGGAGGAGACGGTCTGAATGATCCGTCCCCTTTTTGGGTGGTGGCTATCCTACTTATATAGTGGCCTTGGTCCTCTTGCCCGAAATGTTTGGCGGGAAGGGATCCCACAACGACCAATTTTGAAGGGGGACAACTAGAACATCTTATCCTGACTAAAGGTGGTCTTCGCCTGCAAAGTCTCTGATCCTGACGCCCTGGTGGGCTCGGTTATGACCTCCGTCCTGCCGTCCTCGTGGTCTTGCTCTTGTTGTACTGGAATGGAAACCTCTGGCACATTCTTCAAGACTCTATGCCTGAGCCCGCTTCCTTAGCACCACAGAGGAAACTGCTGTACTGCGCCCGCTGGCGCCCGCCTGGCCTTGGTCCTCATGGCTTGCGTCATGCAAACCTCGCAAGGTGGGGGCTTGCATAGAGTTCTCCTCTCCTCATGAGCCAGCCAAACGAGGCTTCCCATTCCGGAGGTCTTGGTGTCGTCCGCCCCACGAGGCTAGGCCCCTCGTGAGGGTCTTGAGTGTCGATCCTGAAGATGGTCGTACTAGGCCCGGAAAAGGGCCACGTCGTAGGCCGCAGGCAGGCAAGTCTGGGTACCCTGGTTCCTAGAACGCCAACACCTTCCATCTACTACATCCACTATGAGCATCTACATCAACGAAGAACATCCATCCTTCAAGACCATCTTCAACCGGAAGCAAGGCCGGTTACCCCCGACTTCGTGAAAGGTTAAGTGTGACGAAGGTATCCATTCCGTCAGAAACTTTTCCGTCCTTGCCATTTCAGCTTGATAGCCCCACCAGCTTTGTGAATACCATCATACCTAATGAGACTATCTATCCGAGTATTGTCACGCTTAGCGAAAACTTGTGCGACACACAAGAGGTGTAAACTTACTATAGTGTACAAGGTTATCCCTTGACGTCTTCGGACAAACACACTTAATGCGCCGCCTATGTGCCCCCTTAAATTTATCGGGGATGGCAAGGAAGCTTGTCTCGCCCACTCCCGTCTCATCTTGCTCCGACACACGTCTAGGCTGACAAGGCTTGTGGTGCCACGCTGGCTACTTGTTGCTGTGGTAGCAGGTTCTTCACGAAGATCTGCATGCCACCATGCAGGTGCTTGCAGTTGGCTTAGGGACCGCATGCTGCCACATATGTGCTTGTCCAGTTGGCGAGCCAGTTGTTGCGTAGGAGCGGCCGTGGGGCGGCGAAATCTTGGCGGGCGCGGGCCTGGCTGTGGCCCCGCAGACGCCCCCGACAAGGGGTGAGTGTCCCCCGCAAGGATCTTGCCAGGGGTCTTCGATCGCCCCGGGAAAGGCTCTTGTCGGGGTTCTTCGCCTTCTGATCCCTTGGCTCTACAAGGGTCTGCAAGCCACTACGCAGGTACCCCTTGAAACTTGGCCTTGACGTTGTCGATGGTGTCGGGGCTCCCAGACCCAAGGGCGGTGGGCTTGCTGGTGTTTGGGCGAGCGGCCCCCGGCAAAGCTCTTGCCGGGGTTGCGTAGATCACCCCAGCAAGGGTGTTGCCGAGGGAGGAGCCCAGCTTGCCCCTCTGTCCTTCATGTCTATGGCTTGAGAGTTGCCTCGGCGGCCTCGTGCCTTCCTTCTCCTACTCCGCCAAGCGTGGCTGTAGGCGTGGCTCCAACTACCCGTGCACAAGTAAAGGGGTGCAAAAGGACCCCTACTTTTGTACATCGACAGGAGCCCCCATGCCTGGACGACACATAAGTGCAGAGCGTTGTTGGGCCAGGCCCAGAATGGTGCGCGGGCACGCGTGGTAGGGTTTTTGACTGTGGTGATCTTTTTTACCGGTTGCGCTTCCCCAGGACTTGCGTTAGTGCGTGACGTGGGGGTCATGCGTGGGGCAGCTGCAGCGCGCCTGCGTCATGGTGAATAGTAAAGAGGTGACCCGCGCATTCCCCATAAAAGAAGGAACCACAAGGGCGCTGCTCATTTACCCTCCACGTCTTTTCCAATCTCAGAACCGCCGTTCCCCTTTCCTTCTCCAGGCGCAAACCGGAGTTCTTGTCCCTGCTCACCGCCACCGTGCTTTCACTACGCTTGGTTCTCTTCCCTCTCTCAGCCGTCATGTCGCCCAAGATAGGCAAGGGTAAAGGGGCCGACGAAGGAGGGGACGGCAATAGATGCCGGGGGGAAAGCATCACCGAAGAGCGCGTAGGTGGAGCTGCAGACACGGTTCCCACTCTTCGAGCCGACGGTCGAAGCGTTCACCCTCAAGGACAAGTTCAAGTACCCGTGGTGGAGGGAGACGACGGCGCATCCCACCACACGCGTCGTCCCTGCCTCCTGCTTCGCCAAGGGCGGTCCACGTCGGCACCCTTTCTTCGTCGATTACTTCTCTTGCGGGCTCTCCCCCCTTTCTCGGACCTCACACCGAATGTCGTGGCATGCCTGGCCTACTTCGCCCATCTCTGTGAGGGCTTCGCCAGAGTGCACCCCAGTGCGGTGCTCTTCCGCCACTACTTCACTCGTCGCATCCAGTCGGGGGGCGCTATCTCGGGCTGCATTGCTTGGATTCTGAGGCAGCATACCAAGGGCGCGTACCCGGAGGGCGCCACGAAGGAGAGGTGGGAGGAGTGGCGAAGCCAGTGGTGCTGGATCAAGGAGACGGACCCGCCGGAGCTCTGCCAGGTTCGTTTGAAGCCTCCGGTCTGTTGCAAGGACTGGAGCGATCTTGACGTGGAGGACCATAAGCTTATGATCGCCACCACCAGGATTCATCGCCTTGCCGCGGCCGGGCTCACCCTCGAGATGATCAGGGCTGATTTTATCGGCCGTCAGATCGCCCCACTACACAACAAGGGGAGTCCGGCCTGGGATTTCAGAAACGCGGCCGATATCATGAGGCTCCGCCCTAGTTTAAACCACAACTTCACGATGTTGCAACACACCCAGCTTTGCCAAAGGATCTTCCTGCTCAGGGTTGACAAGGCCAGCCGGGTCGAGAGGACCGACAAGGCTTAGAAGGCCGGCAAGGCCAATAAGGCAGGCAAGGCCGGCAAGGCTGAGAAGGCTGCCGAGGCCCCCAGGGCTGCCAAGCCTGACAACTTGTTCGGGTTGCCGGCGGGGCTAGTCCCGCTGATCAACAACTCTCGCCAGGGCGCCATCATTGCCATGATGCCGGTCTTCGACGCGCACGGCCTCGATCCGACCTGGGTCGAGCCCAGGGCCGGTCCTGAGATTTTCGGGGCCCGGGGCGAAACTAGAACCTAAGGCCTCTTAATATATGTATCAAATCATAACCCCCAGCTCATAAATCTGAATATTATATATCCCTAATTGTGTCTCATCAATCATTTATTAATGATCATATTTCCACAAAATGAAGAAGTAATATTGATTGTCATTTATAAATATTGGTCATTTTACCAATCGTTTTATCATAATAAGTATTTGTCAATCATCATGGCAAAACGCAGGCATATGTTATGAGAGCCATACCTTCTCAAATTCTCCCTAATCCGATGATTACTTTTCTTCCAAGGATCAAGCGGAAGGATCATAAGGCAACCACGACTCATAAATCTGAATAAATAATATCTATTGCTGAACTGTGTCCAATTAATCCATTTCCAATGGCCATATTGCAACAACAAATAAGTAAATACAGAACATTTTACTCAGATAAACGGAGTGCATATACTATTAGAGCCATAGCTTCTTTGATTCTCTCTAATCTGCTAGTTATATTTCCTCCAATGTTGAACGGGAAGGGTCAAAGGCAATGGCCTGGAATGAATTTGCAGTGGTAGTGAACGTGATCCTGGTGCGGTCACCTCTCGGGGTGGAGATCCGGCAAATCTACGATGGGGTGTCTCCAACAGGGAGGGTGGCATGGCCGAGTCGGGGTAGGCGTTCGATCAGTGAAGCCTACAAAAATCAGGCAGCGACACATGACTGGAGCGAGGATCAAGCGCCTAGCCGGGTACGCAGGGATTGATTTTTGGGGGGTCGAATGATTTGATGCATTGATCCCACCGTGATGCGAGGCCTGCTTTCAGTGCGTACCGTGTTTCCCTCGGGCTGATTTCGACCTGCGTATTGTTTTTAACGAGGCCCTTCTCCATGATATTACTGGGCTGCACATCACAACCTGGGGGCCCCTTGGCTTCGGGGGCCCGGGACAGCCACCCCTCTGCCCCCCTCAGGGCCGGGCCTGGTCGAGCTAAAGGTGGAAGTGGCACATGCATTTTTTGACAACTTGTCGGAGAAGTACGTCCGCGAGGAGCCATAGCTTATCCACGACACAACCGCGGAGGAGCTCGCCTACATTGCCGCCAGGGCAGAGGAGGTAGCCCTTGCCGAGGAGGCCGACAGCTTTGTCACCGTGGAGGACGAGGACGATGCGGCCGTGGAGGAGAGAGAATTCGCCGAGTGGGTGGAGCCCGCCGGGGAGGCCAGTAGCGCTAGTGCTGGGTCTCCCTCCATTGAGGAAGCGTTCGAGGAGTCGGTCGAGGAAGAGACCGATGCGGATGACCCCCCGGTCCTAGGGAAGAAGCGCGTCTTGCAGCGGGCGGGCTCCAGCAAGCCAGTCTGGCCCGGCAAGTCCACGAAGCGGTAGCAGGCCCAAGCGCCACCCGTACACAAGACGAGGGCCGCGACGAAGGTTGCGGTTGCCGCTTCTTCTTCGTCCAGGTGTCCCTGGACGCCGTTCCCTTCCCCTCCACCTGTCGATGTCGCCCCGGAGGCCAATTTCGATCTCGGGTCCTTCAGCCCGAGGAGAAAGAGGAGGCCAGAGGATGAGGAGGAGGAGGACAAGTAAGCATTTTGTCCTCCACCATCTCTTATCTTTCTGCCCGCACTGTTCTTCCTCAACTTGGTTTAATTTTTACAGCGACATGGAGATGCTGGACCATAGGGCGGCGAAGAGGTCCAGAACCTCAGCGGGCGACGAGCCCCCAGCGAGCGCTCCGCGCACGCTGGCGTTAGTGGTGATTAGCCCGGAGAACAACCCTCAGCGTTGACCCCACTGCAGCCCCCAGCGTGAGTCCATTCTCCACTCCTTGTTGGCGGGTGTTAGGGTGTGCTCTCTTGATATTGACTTTGCCGCGTTTGCAGGAGGAGAGCGGCAACCGGAGGAGTCGCAGAGAGACGCCCCGGACATGCCCTCCCCGGCAACTACGCCACTCAGAGGGGCGTCACCGGCAAGGGCACCCACTGGCGAGCCCATACACACGGAGGAAGAGGGGACGAGCACGGGCATTGATGGCTCTGCCCCGGCGACGGATGTTGGTGGGGAAGGAATCACCTCTCCTCAGCCGAGCAAGGGTAAGTCGCCAGCTCCTGGTCCCCCGTCATCTCCGCCACGCGATGCTCTTTCTTTTCTCCGTTCTGAACCCTTGGTCTTGGCCCCGCCTCATCTTTTCTTCTTGTTTCCAGGCTCCCTCCTGGCAGACCGAATGGACGTCGACACCGTCATCGAGGAGGTGGCCAAGGATGCTGAAGCTGAGGCCACTGATATCGCGGTCGGAGAGGCCGTCGCGCCCGCCACCGAGGAGGCCGCAGAGGGGTCTGGTGGGGAGACCGGCAAGGTTGCTGTCGAGGAGGATGCCAAGGGTCCTGCCGGGGATCACGGCAAGGCTGTTGCCGAGGTGGCTGGCAAAGGTCCTGCCGGGGACCCCGGCAAGGACGCTGCTGAGGAGGCCGCCAAGGGGCCCGCCGGGGAGGAGATGGCCAATGACCAACCCTCCTCCTCCGCAACTCCCGCCACGGGCAAATATTTGAAGGTGGGTGATGATCTGTTCGTCCTCCTCCCAAGGACGATAAGCACCAATGCGCTAGCCGAGGGGGAGGTCTTTGACGATGAGGTCCTTGCCACCGCTGGGCTTCAGGTGGTTGACGTACCGAGCGCCAGCAGCGGCGGTTCTCAAGAGGAGCAGCTCCTTCGGGCCATGAGGGCCAATTTCCAAAAGCTTCAGGCGCTCTACCGCGCCCGCCAAGACAAGGCAAACTCCAGGATGGCGGCCATGGACAAAGCGGAAGCGGACTTTGAGGACCGTATTGCCCAGACAGAAGTCTGATTCGACGAGGCCCGGGACGTGCTGGGCGCCATCCAGGTCCCGCTAGACCAGCTCAAGCGGGAGCTCGCCCTGCAGCTGGCCAACGTCGAGAAGGCCCAGGAGTTAGCGAAGGAGAAGGCCGCCAAGGACGAGGCTGCCCAGACGTAGCAAAAAGCTCTTCTAAATGCCCAAGAGGAGGACCTTGTGGCCCGTCAGCGGGCACTTGCCGCCACGCTCAGCAACAAGGACGAGGAGATCGAGAAGCTTGTCGTGCAGCGGACTCGGGCGCTGGAGCAGAAGCACAAGGATGCTCTTGACGCTCTGGCCCTGGTCTAGGCCGACAAGGTGGAGGAGCTGGAGCGGGCGCGGGAGGGGCTGAAAGAGGAGGTCTTGAAGCTAGCCGAGGAGAGGGACACGAGCAATCGCACGCTGGCGGATCTGCAGGTCATCGTCTTTGACAAGACCAAGCTGCTCTCTGACGCCAACGTCTCCATCCACGACTTGAAGCTGAAGCTAGATGCCCCGGAAGAAACACTCTCGGAGGTCAAGGCCCATTAGGAGACCCTGACCGAGGCCCTTGAGAACGAGAAGCAGCAACGGCAGGATGACGCCGCCCCCCCACAATAACTTTGTGGGTAGGGTTCAGCTCTGGACGGAAGACCTCATCGACATTGTGGAGAGGCTCAGTAGCCAGCTATCCATCATGGGTATGCCGGACTTTAGGTACTCCCAGGAGGCGAGAGTGACCCCTAGCGCCAGGCTGACCTTGTTCTTCGGGCGCATCATCGAGGCCATGGAGCAGCTCCGCTCCAATCTGGCAACTTATTTGGCCAGCGAGGCTCGGAGGCTCTGCCGGGGCGCCCTGACCAAGGTGCTTACCAAGGTGGCATTCTGGAACCCCGACGTCGACTTCGCCAACGCGCTTGATAGCTTGCCTGAGGATGCGGACCTCGTGGCGCTCGAGGAGCGTATCAATACTATCATCAGCTGCATCGACGGAGTCAAGAGGGTGGAAGGCCAGCGCAGGGACTAGCCACCCTGCTTCTTAGTGCCGCTGCAAGTTCATGCCTAAGATAAATTTATCTTAAGTTAGAACCGTGGCAACCAATGATGTAATGTAACTATGTCGTATTTTGAAACAATGCATGTTGTCTCCCTGTTTGATCTTCCCTTGTATGTACGCACCCTACGCTTAGTTGGATAGACTTGCCGACGCGTAAACCCATGACGCGGCGCTTTGAGGATGGATCCTTAGCAGCTTGCTGGGGGCGCGTGCTGCCGGGTAAGCCACCCTGCCGTTCTCGGCGCATCCGCTTGAACTATTGAGCGGACTTGTAATAGGGCAAGGGCGTTGCCAATAGCGTCAAGGCTCCTTTGCGTATAGGTTCTCCATACAAGGAGCGGGATCTTTCGAGGAAAACAACCATATATAAAAAAGGAAAATTCTTAAGTTTCTGTGTGACTTAGCTTTTTCGTCGCCATGTAGATGGTGGTTGCGGCCGCAGACGACACCGCCCGCCTAGCCGACTACACCAAAGCCATGGGGATGATGCTGACCTCCCCTTCCTTCTCCTTTGCGACCATGTGCGATGGAGGAGGTGGTGCGCTCAGTCCGAGACCAGATTTTCACAACCTAGGCCCCCGTACATGGCGCGGCAAAGATGTCGAGGAAACGACACCTATGGGATTCTGGGATCCCTTTTGCTGCGGTTGCGGGGCGTAGAGTTGTGCAAAGAGCAGGTCTGGACGATCAACGCGTGGGATTTTTTACCCCGGTTCGGTTCGCAAGATGATGCGTAAAACCCTAGTCCTGCTTGTCTGTGTATATTTCGTGTTCTTGAGCTCTTGAACTGGCCTCTATGCGTGGCTGTCCAAAAAGTATGAATCCTCTCTCGGTATGCCTTGGGCCTCCTTTTATATGTCCAAGGGGTTGCCACAGCGACACATAGGAGGTGTAAAGTTACTACAATGTACAAGGTTATCCCCTGACGTCTTAGGACAAGCGCACTTAATGCGCCGCCTATGTGCTTCCCTAACTTTATCAGGGACAGCAAGGAAGCTTGTCTCGCCCACTGCCGCCTCATCTTGCTCCGACACACGTCCAGGCTAACAAGGCATGCGGTGCCACGCTGGCTGCTAGCTGCTGTGGTGGCATGGTCTTCACGAAGATCTGCATGCCACCACGCAGGTGCTTGCAGTTGGCTTAGGGGCCGCATGCTACCAAATATGTGCTTGTTCAGTTGGCGAGCCGGTTGTTGCGTAGGAGTGACCGTGGGGCGGCGAAATCTTGGCGGGCGCGGGCCTGGCTATGGCCTACAGATGCCCCCAGCAAGGGGTCTTGCCGGGGTCATGTGGCCGTCCCCGGCAAGGATCTTGCCGGGGGTCTTCGGTCGGCCCCAGCAGGGCTCTTGCCGGGGGTCTTCGGCTTCTAATCCCTTGGCCCTACAACGGTCTGCAAGCCACTGCGCATGTGTCCCTTGAATCTTAGCCTTGACGTTGTCGATGGTGTCGGGGCTCTCACACCCAAGGGCGGTGGGCTTGCTGGTGTTTGGGCGAGCAACTCCCGGCAAGGCTTTTGTCGGGGTTGCGTAGGTCTCCCCGGTAAGGGTGTTGCCGAGGGAGCAGATCACCTTGCCCCTCCGCCGTTCATGCCTCTGGCTTGAGAGTTGCCTCGGCGGCCTCGTGCCTTCCTTCTCCTGCTCCGCCAAGCGTGGCCGTAGGCGCGGCTCCAACTACCCGTGCACAAGTAAAGGGGTGCAAAAGTACCCCTACTTTTGTACACCAGCACAACCGCTAGCACAAGCTCTTCGAACTCACTGTCTGAATTAGTTCAGTTTATTAAGTCTGAAAGATATCGATCAGTTGTGCTGTGACAAGAAGCCGAAGGACTGCAGAAGTCCCTAGAGAATTGAGATGCATACTTTGTGGTGCAACAACAAGCACTGGAGGATTTAAGAGCCAAACAAGAGAAAGCAAATAAGCTTGCTAAGCGTCTTGCCGTCATTGTGGATACCCAGGATATTGTTTCTTGAGCTTTTGTGAAGTGGTTTCAGTTTTGGACTGGTTTTACTATGGTGTTTATTTGTACTGCTCGCCAACTTTCACAACCAGTGTATGTAATATGTTGCTTTGTTCCCCATTTGTGCACTGGTGGTGAACTTTGATGCCCAGTGGTTGCAATGTGTAATAGCCGTAATAGCCTAGCGTATGTGATAACCCATAAGTATAGGGGATCATAACAGTTTTCAAGGGTAGAGTATTCAACCCAAATTTATAGATTCGATACAAGGGGAGCCAAAGAATATTTGCAAGTATTAGAAACTGAGTTGTTAATTCAGCCACGCATGGAGATTAATTATCTACATCAAAGTGTTTAGTAGCACACTAATATGATAATTTTGATAGTAGTGGTAACAACAACAGTAATGATAACAGTGATAGCAATGATTTTGTAGAAGTTGTAACAGTAACAGTAGTAGTAGTAACTTAGCAAGATCAATATATAGGAAATTCTTTGGCATTGGATCGGCAATTTGTTGGATGATATTCATGATGTAACAGTCATAACCTAGGGCGATACAAAACTAGTTCCAGTTCATAAATATAATGTAGGCATGTATTCCGTAAATAGTCATACATGCTTATGGAAAGAACTTGTATGACATCTTTTGTCCTACCGTCCCGTGGCAGTGTGGTCCATAAGGAAACTAAGGGATATTGAGGCCTCCTTTTAATAGAGTATCGGAGCAAAGCATTAGCACATAGTGAATACATGAACTCCTCAAACTAAGGACATCACCAGAAAGTATCCCGAATACTGTCACTCTGGGTTTTTTGAATCATAACACATAGTAGGAGAATATGACTTGCAAGACCGGATCCAGATCATATATATAAAGGTAATAACATAAACAGTTCAGATCTGAATTCATGGAACCCGAACCCAAAGTGTCAAGCATTAAGCATAGCAAAGTCATAACAACATCAATCTCCAAACATAATGGATACTAGGGATCAATCCCAAACAAAACTAACTCGATTACATGATGAATCTCATCCAACTCCTCACCGACCAACGAGCCTACGAAGGAATTACTCACCCCAGGTGGAGAGCATCATGAAATTGGAGATGGAGGATGGTTGGTGATGACGAAGACCAAACATTCCCCTCTCCGGAGCCCTAAACAACCTCCAGATCCGGCCTCCCGATGAAGAACAAGAGGTGGCGGCGGCTCCGTATGGCGAAATGAGATAATTCTTCCTTCTTCATTTTTTTCTGGAAAAATAGGTATTTAAGGAGTTGGACTCAGGGTCTGTGGGGCCACCAGGTGGGCACAACCCACCTGGGCGCGCGTGGAGTGGGCGCGCCCTGCTGGGTTGTGCTCACCCAGCCTCCCCTCAAGTGGTTCTTGGCTCTGGTATTTTTCTTTTATTCTAGAATAATTCTGCAAAAAGTTTCGTTCCGTTCCGAGAACTTTTATTTCTACACAAAAACAAGACCATGGTAGTTCTGCTGAAAATAGCATCAGTCCGGGTTAGTTCATTCAAATCATGCAAATTAGAGTCCAAAACAAGAGGAAAAGTGTTAGGAAAAGTAGTTACGATGGAGACGTATCAACTCCCCCAAGCTTAAACCTTTGTTTGTCCTCATGCAATTTTAGATAAACTGAAAGTGAAAAATAAAAACTTTTACGAACTCTTTTGCTCTTATTTACTTAAACAAGTTTAAGTAGCACCCAGGTTTTCAGCAAAGATCATGACTAACCATGTCAACAATAACTCCTAGAAATTATATTAACTCATATCAATAGCACAAACAATTAGAGAGCAATAATAATATATCTCAAATGACAACACTTTATCAAAACAACCATGATATAATATGACAATAGTGGTATCTCACTAGCCTTTTCTGAGACTGCAAAACACAAATGCAGAGCACCTCTAAAACTCTAGCAGCGACTCAACATTGTAATTCATGGTAGAAAAGATCCAGTCATGCTAACACCTAACATTAACTACACACAATGCATGAGGATGACAATAGTGGTCGCAGATCTGGCGCTTATTTGAGAAGGTGATGACTCAACATAAAAGAAAATTGATAGTCCCTTCGCAGAGGGAAGCAGTGATTTGGAGAGGTGCCATAGCTCAGAATTTTCAAACAAAGATAAATGTAATGTTGAGAAACGCACCCTTCATATTTACTTTGCGGCCATTAGTTATCAATATCTTCCATGCTAAACACATTAGTGGCAGTTCCCAAGCGGTAAAGTAAAGTTTTTTTTACTCCGTAGGTGTTTTTTAAAATTAATTGTAAGTCTTTTCTTTTTGAATTTGGGACTGGGAATCCCTATTACCGCCCCTCTCGTGCAAGGACAAGTGAATAAACACTCGTCATGAGAATAACCCGCTTAGCATGGAAGATACCGACTATCTCCTGTCATTCTAGGAACAATCCAGGCACATAAAAAGGATGTTTATTTGAAGTTTTTAGAGGTGGCACATGCAAATTTACTTAGGACGATAGGGTAATACTGCATATAGGTAGGTATGGTGGAATCATCTAGAATAACTTGGGTTTCAAGATGTTGATGCACAAGCAGTATTTCGGCTTAGTACAGGCGAAGGCAAGCAAATAGGTTGAGAGGCAGCCAACTAGAGAGCGAAAACGGTCGTGAACATGCATTGTGCATAATAAACATTGAACACTAGCATGAGTAGGATATGGACACCATGAACATTAATATCATTAAGGCTATGTTCGTTTTGATTCAACTACATGCGTGAACATGTTCCAAGTCAAGCCACTTGAAACATTCGGAGGAGGATACCATATCATCATACTACATCACAATCATTTTAATGCAATGTTGACCTCCAAGATAAATCATTATGCACTCCTAGTTACTTAAGCATGGCATGAGAAAGTATGATCTCTAATTGTCATTGCAACATGTTTGATCATAATAGGCTGAATCATGGATACTAGGTTAAACATATTTACAAAAACATTACAAGTTGAGTTCATACCGGTTTCTCTCTGCCGCACATAGTTCATCAAATATCATCATTATTGCCTTTCACTTGCACGACCGAATGATATGAAAATAATAATAGTGCAAGAGTGCCATCGACTAAGATGGAATCTGCAAACATTTTATTCAAAAAGGAGAAGACAAGGCAATTTGAGCTCTTTGTAAGATAAATGATAATGCATATGAGAACCACTCAACATTTTCATCGTGGTCATGTCCCAAGTACTACTCAAAAACTAGAAGAGAAATTCAAAGAAACACAATAAAATATTTTTGGAGTTTTTAGTTTTTCTTGAAAAAGCCAAATTAAAGAAAGAAAACAAAAACGAGAAAAAATATTTACATGGGAGAGCTCCCAACAAACAAAAAGAAGAATAGAGAAATCCTTTTGTTTTTTCTCTTGAGTACCCCAACTAGCAAAGTTAAAAGGAAAAATCGAAAAGAAACATGAAATATTTTTGGGTTTCCTCAAGGTTTTTCAAACACACAACAAGAAAGAAAATCTAGCATGGAAAATACAATGAAAAAGTGTGAACACCGACAACTGGAATGAAATACGTGAACAAGAATATAATGTCGGTGGAAACACGTACTCCCCCAAGCTTAGGCTTTTGGCCTAGCTTGGCAATCACCATTCGTAGTAGCCATCCGGTCCCATGTCAAAATGTTGTGGTGGTGGCACCTGAGCGTCCCACTACTGAGGCTCCTCCTCTACAGCTGCCTGGACGTTCCCATAGGCAACGATGTCTTCTGGCATAATCATGTATCCGCTCCTTGCAATAGGATCAAACAAAGCAGGTGTAGGCAACAGAATAATAGCACGGGTATCCACACTGAAAAAAGGTTGTAAGTAATATGAATAGTAGTGTTATCACCATCAATAAATTTATGAGCCACCATGGCTAGGTGATCTAAGTAAACCTTGGGCAAGCGATAGTCATGTTCACATATCTGAATATTAAAGTGACTTGCTAGGAAAGTGGCATACATACCGCCATGAATTTTACCCTTGGTTCAATTAAGGTATATGCGACGTCCAATAATAGCTCCTAGGCTATAAGTGTTATTGCCGTATAGTGCACAGCGTAAGACGGCGAAATCGGGGGCACTAAATGCACCAACCTTCTCTCTAGCAAGTAAACACTTTGTGATAAATAGAGCAAAATAGTGCACAGAAGGAAAATGCAAGCTAGTGGCAGTGACACTCGATACCCCTCTCTCACTCCCACTAACAGAGTACGAAAAGTCCTCGAACTCCCTAGGTCTAGGTTCTCTCAATTCCCCATCAGAAGGTATCAAGCAAATATCAGAAAAATCACTGAGTGGTACCTGACGGGTCTCAGAATATAAGTTAAACTGCACCTTAGGGGGATTATTCCAACTTAGAAAATGCAAATTTTGCACAAAGGAATTTGTAAGGAGACATTATTGTTCACACTCAGCTGCGATGAAGTCGGTGAGGCCAGCATTAGCAGCAAATTGTGCAAACTCTTGACGGATTCCGGCTCCATCCATGAATGGGTTGTGCGGCCATTAACCCGGCCGCACCTCCGCCATACTCCGGGTGTGGAGGTCATCGTCCGATGACTCCCTAATAACTCCCTTGGAGTTCTTCTTGGAAGCAAACTTCCTAAAGAAACTCATCTCATTCCTATAAATAAAATTCAGATATTTTTAGTCAACAAAAATTTGTTAACAAAACTTCACAAGATTGATAGCAACTACTCATAAGCACGCCTAGAGGCCATTTTGAGCATTCAAACCAATGTTGAGGATATCGCTTATCGTTATCGTCTCGGTCACCTGGGGATTAGAGATTAATCGGAAATCGGCCGAGTAATCGATTTTATCGGTCGACTATTAGTCAGCCATTTTTTCAAATCCCAGGTTCCCAACACTAAAATATGCAATATTCAACACCAAAACAATACTGAACATAAGTGTTACCTTGAATCCTAGCCTTTGAATCGTGACATAATGATAAACATAATAGAAAAACATTATATATTGCGTAACAAGGTCCACAAAACACAAATAAACATAGTTCTTGCAAACATAGTGCTACAAATAGGCCCGATTTATCTGTAGATTCCCGATAAATCGCTTGTCATAGCGATAAATCGGCCCAAATGATAAATGATGAAGATAAGGCATAATCTTATCGGTCACCCCAAGAGTAGCGATAAATCGGACGATAAATCGCTGAATCGGAAGATTTCTTGAACAGTGATTCAAACTACTTAGAACTCTAATAATTCAACATGCAAGCTCATCTACAGCAGCACCAAGAGTAGCTAACTATTCAAAATACAAACCATTAAAGTAAAAACAAATTGGAGCAATGGGGCAGGCACATACCAAGTAGCAATCCCCAAAACAGTTTTGGAAACGGAGCTTAGAGCAAAGAGATAGAAATCCGCGGGTTTGAGAGCAAGAACATGAGGGAGAGAGCAATGGTAAATTTTTTCAGGAGGTAGGGGATGATGTGGACTAAAGAGATAAGTGAGGGGGCCCACATGGGGACCACAACCCATCAGGGCACGCCTGGGGCTGCTGGCGTGCCCATGTGCGTTGTGCCCACCTGATGCACCCCCTCTAACGTTATTTGCATTAAAAATTCAGAAAAAACCATATTAAATTTTCAGGGCATTCTGAGCATTTTTATTTTTGGGTCATTTTTTATTGCACAAAAAAATAGTAAACAGACAAAACATGGTATTTTATTTTTATTAAACTAAGAAAAATAGAGAATAAAATGTAGGGACAAAAGGTAATGCCTACTAAATTCATCAATTTCATACATCTAAAAAATGATCCACTAATAAGGTTGATCAAGTCTTATTAACAACCACTTTCGATTAGCATGAAAGCGAAGAACTTTCGTAAAGCACTAAGTTACCTCAACGGGGATATGTATATCCCCAACAATAAGTATATCATATCTCTTTTTGGTAGTAGGTAGAGATAGTTTAAAACTTCCAATAGTGTGCGACGGAGAATTTTCAATAACATTAATACCATTCACTTGGAATTATTTCTTCAGAAAGTACATTGTATGCTCATTATCATTGATATGAAAAGTGACTTTGCTTCTATTACAATCAATAACAGCCCCTGCAGTATTCAAAAAGGGTCTACCAAGAATAATCGACATGTTTTCGTCCTCGGGCATCTCAAGTATAACAAAGTCAGTTAAAACAATAACATCGGCAACAACAACAGGCACATCCTCAAAAATATCGATAGGTATAGCAGTTGATTAATTGGCCATTTGCATAGATATTTCAGCAGGTTTGAGCTTTTTCAAATCAAGTCTTTAATATAAAGAGAAAGGCATAACACTAACACTAGCTCCTAAATCCCACAAAGCAATTTTCACATAATTTCTTTAGATAGAGCAAGGTATAGTTGGTATTCCCGGATATCCAAGTTTTTTAGGGACTCCATCCTTAAAAGAATAATTAGCAAGCATGGTGGATATTTCAGCTTACAGTATCTTTCTTTTATTAGTAATAATGTCTTAAAATATCAGTCAAGGGGTGCACAAAAAGAAAGGCCTAAGCATTTCAGCAAAGCATACAAATTATTAACCATTTTTTCTTAGTTGATTGAGGTGGAAAGGGCACGGATTTTTGTACCCATGGTTCTGTTTCCTTTCCATGTTTTCTAGGAACAAAGTCTCTTTTAGCATATCTTTTATTTTTAGGTTGTGGGTTATCAAGATCAACAATAGGTTCTATCTCAACATCATTATCTCGTTGTTTATCATTGTCTGGTTATGTGTCTTTATGAACATCATCACTGTCTTTTTCATTATCACTAGGTGAATGTTCATTACTAGATTGAGTTTCAGCATCAGAGATTGTCGGTGCAACAAACCTTGGGTCTGTTGCCCACACTGTGCACAGGCGCGAGGACAAGATTAAAGCACCAACCCAAGTCAGAGTATAAGAAACCAAGAGATTCAGAGTACCAGCTCGGAGCAGAGAGACCAAGGCCAAGCCAGAGAAGCAAGACATCACCATGAGAAGGGCCTCCCTTGCCGGTCAGGCGAGCCCGACAAGGGGCGAGGCAACCCCCGGAAGCAGATTGCATAGACAGCCCGGCAGGGCCTGCCGGGGGCTCGCGGAGACCAAACCACCTCACCGAGCACTCAAGCGCGACCGATGTCATCAATCAATGTGGTGTAAAGCCGCAAGATGATTAAGTGGTAGCCATTAGCCACATGACGGCCAATTCCTACAAGAAGAACCCGTAGATGACACCCATCATGCGACGTGTCAAGAAGACATGAGTGGAGCTGGCGAGATAGCTCGGCAAGCCTTGCCGGGCAGTCATTGATGTGACACTAAGTGTTGCATTTACTGCACCCTGTCAGCCCGCAGAGTTAGGTATGATAGCACAATTTTCTATCATGTTAGTGGAGAATGACTACTTTGCCACTGTGGTCGCCCCTTGATCTATAAAAGGAGGCCCATGGAAACCGTAGAGAGGGTTGGAAAATAGAGAAAGCCACACCACCGTATGCGCGTAGTCAAGTGTACTACACTCCACCACCACCATTCCATCATCAATCCACCAAAGCAGGAGTAGGGTCTTATGCCTCGCGGTGGTCCGAACCTGGGTAAATTAATTGTGTGCTCCCCGTCGTTCTGCCATGCGTTGGTATGCTCTTAGTGCAATGCGACATCCCCCTGCCGAACCAGCAAGGGGCCTCCTGGTCCCATAGGTGGCCTTGGATATCCCGTGATAGCTTTGGCGCGCCAAGTAGGGGGCTCGCTTGCGCGAACCTGAAAGCGTGTGCAATGCGTTATCATCATCGCCGTCTCCATCTTCGACGCCGCCATCAGCTATGGCGCCCAAGAAGAAGTCCGGTGCTTCTGCCCATCCATCCACCTCGAAGGCTCCGCCGCCCGCGGCCACTAATGCCGTGGGGGTCGCGGATGCAAGCTGAGACGTGAATGCTGCTGGGGATGTGGTTGGAGGAGGCGGCCCCATCACCACATCCCCCGTGTCTGACGCAAGGGAAGGAGACGTTGGGAGATAACAACATCAGCAGCGCCTTGACAGCCACGTTCCGCAATGTGTTGGCGAGGGGGTCACTCCATCCGCACCCTCTCCTCCCACCAATGGACACTGCAGCAGCAACTGCGCTCGGTTCGGGATAGGCCATCGCCCTCCGGTAGTCCTCACCACGGGAGCAAACGCGATGCATGGACAATCCTCTACGCTCAACAGAGCCGCTGATCCTCGAGCACCATCGCCGCTTGAACCCATTGCCCAGGTGGTCGTTCCGCAGCAGCGTGGGCGCATCGCCGTGGTAGTTACCGCCGCTGGCATCATTAGGAGCCAGGCGACGATACGGTCGACATCACCAACATCCATGCTGAGCACAACCACAGAGGCTATGGCGCAAGCTCAGCTACTGCTGAGGTTTTCGCCAGCAGCCGAGCAGATGGATGAATGGCGTGCCACCATCCAAAGCCTGCTCGGTTATGCCGAAGCTGGGGGCTCTCGGCAAGTTGGCCCACCACAGCCTCCCCAAGCAACAACAACTACCCGTACTACTTGCCGAACGGAGGGTGCCGTCCCCACGGTGCAGTCCCTGCCGCGGCAGCCGATGCGGGCGCAGCAGAATCAAGAAACCAACGACGTCTCGATGGCCTCTTCTGGCCCTCGAGCACATCCTGGCCAAATTCAAGCCCCGGGCGATAGGCGACAGGGAGAAGCGCGCGTCGTCACAGGCCGACGCCACGATGATCTCCGCCAGATCGATGGGTGCGGCGGCCTCAACATTGACGAGCCTGCACTCTGTGTTGGCGGGTGCCTACCACTCGACGTCTGCTCCCCTGCCTTCACGCAAGTGCTGCAACAAGTCAGTTGGCCGTCTGTCTGCACATTCAAGCCAGAGATACCTGAGAAGTACGATGGGAGGCTGAACCCGACAGAGTTCCTAAGCATCTACACCATCGCAGTTCAGGCTGCCGGGGGAAGAGACGAGAAGGTGTTCGCCAACTACTTACCTTTGGCCCTCAAGTCCAACGTGAGGTCTTGGATTATGCACCTACTAGAGGGCTCCATTTCGTCATGGGTAGACCTGTGCCAGGAATTCATCAGTGCTTTCACCGGTGGCCACCAAGAGCTTGGCAGGCCCAGTGACCTGCAACTCCTTCGGCAGAAGGAAGGAGAAACTCTCCATAAGTATTTACAGAGATTCAGTAAAGTTCACAGAAATATTCCAAATAAATATCCGGCAGCCGTCATAGCAGCTTTCAAGTCCAATGTGCGCAACCATCGCATTCGTTCCAAGATGAACGTGCGGTTGCCCAAGACTGTGAAGGAGCTATACACACTGGTGGGTAAGTGTGCTCGGATGGAGGAGGGAAGGAAGTTCCCCGGAGAGGAAGATTGTGCTGATGTTTATTCATAGGATGAGGATGAATCAACTAGTCATAAAAAGGGCAAGAAGCGCAATAAGAAGCCAAGAGACAAAGTTGTGATGACTGTAGAAGCATCAGGCACACCTAGTACCGGCAAGAAGGCCAAGGCAGAGGCGCCCGATAAGGAAGCTGTCGCTTGCGCTGCCGTCCGGGAAGTCATTGCCGCTGAGAAAGCTGGGAAGGGTGATGGGCCGTACTACAAGATCCATCGGACCAAGGGCCATGACCTTCATGAGTGTTACCAAGTTGAGCAGCTTGTCAAGAAGCACAGAGCAGAATATGATAAGCATGGCAAGGAAAAGGGTCAGAATGCCGCTGGTGGTAAAGGCTGAGGCGGTGAAGAAAATTGCCCCTGGCAAACCGTTTTGGAACCAAGGAAAACCCACAAGGGGTCAAGAGAAGGAAGTCTGTGTTAATGTGAGTGATGGAGGGGATGAAGAGGAAACCAGTGAGCAGGAGTTTCAAAAAGCCACCAATGCCCCGTGCATTGATGGGGGTGCATCTTTGCACACCTCTCACCACCAGCTCAAGCGGTGGGCACGAGAGATCAATGCTGTGGAGCCAGCGCTAGAGGCCCGGAAGCCGCTGAAATGGTCCTGCACACCCATCATCTTTGACGAAGAGGATCACCCTAGCCGCACCACTGCGGTTGGATGTTTGCCATTGCTGGTCTCCCCAACAATTGGCAACCTCAAGGTCACAAAGATGTTAGTGGATGGCGGGGCTAGGTTGAATCTGATCTCCCCGACAGTCATCAACGAGCTTCAGATAGAAGAAGAAGTGCTAGAGGTTACCAGCTTGTTCCAAGGAGTCAATCCCGGTAGGAGCCATCCCAAGGGAAAGATTACACAGCCGGTAACGTTTGGGGGAGAACTGAACTATCGGACTGAGAATATTGTGTTTGATGTGGTTGATCTCCCCCTGTCGTACAGTGGGATTTTTGGACGCGCGACCCTGGCCAAGTTCATGGCAGCATCTCACTATGCTTACAACACTCTGAAGATGCCTGGGCCACGAGGGGTCATCACTATCCCATCAGATGAGAAGGATGCAATTATCTGTGTGGACAAGATGTACCGGGATGCGGTTGCAGCAGAGGTAGCGGCAGCAGTAGTTCCAGCCAAGGAAAGGGAAGGGATGGTAGGACCTCCGGCAAGGAGTCCGGCAAGTGATGACCCCCAGTGGCCCCCCTCGGAGTGCATGGCACGTTGGCGACGTGCCAGTGTGTTCCAATAGTAAGAGAACCAAGGTTGCTACACCCCAAGTGAAAAAGGTCCCGGTAGGGCTGGCTGGCGTTGATGGTACTTTCACCATTAGTGCCACCCTCGATGACAAATAGGAAAGCGCGCTCGTTTCCTGCCTGCAGGTGAATATCGATGTGTTTGCTAGGCAACCATCTAATATCCCCGGTGTTCCCAGGGAGGTAATCGAGCACCACCTTGATGTCTGCACACACGCCCGACCTGTGAAGCAGAAAGTCCAGAAGCAGGCCTTGGAGAGGCAACAGTTCATTGCCGAAGAGATCAAGAAACTAGAGGCAGCTGGTTTGGTCAGAGGAGTATTGCACCCTACTTGGTTAGCAAACCCAGTGGTCGTCTGGAAGGCTAATGGGAAGTGCACACTTTGCATTTATTTCACAGATCTCAACAAGGCTTGCCCAAAGGATCCATCTCCCTTGCCGCGCATCGATCAGATTGTGGATTCCACTTCAAGATGTGATTTTCTCTCCTTTTTGGATGCATATTCCGGACATCACCAGATCTTCATGTCCACAAAAGATTAAGAGAAGACGTCATTCATTACTCCATGTGGTACGTACTGCTTTATCCGCATGCCATTCAGATTAAAGGGTGTCGGGTCAACTTTTGCAAGGGCAGTCCAGATCGGTTTTGAACATCGGTGGCACAGAAATGTAGAAGCTTATAAGGATGATATCATGGTCAAGACCAAGGATAAGGCCACCCTTGTCTAGGATTTGGAGGAGACATTTGCCAATCTGCGCAAGATCAATTCGAAGCTCAATCCAGAGAACTGTTTGTTTGGTGTTCCCTCCGGCAAGCTACTTGGGTTATTCGTGTCCCACCGAGGTATCGAAGCCAACCCCGACAAGATCAGAGCCATTGAGCAGATCCAAGCACCAATGACAGCTAAGGATGTGAGGCACCTAACATGATGCATTGCCACACTAAGCAGATTCATATCCAAGTCTACCGAGCGTGCCCTGCCGTTCTTTAAAATTTTGAAGAAGGCAGGACCTGTGAAGTGGACCGCGGAAGCAGATGCAGCCCTGCAAGAGTTAAAGGAATACCTCTCTTCTGTGCCCACCTTGGTTGCTCCCAAACCCCAAGAGCTGTTGTTGCTATACTTGGCGGCAACCAATCAAGTGGTCAGTGCAGCCTTGGTAGCGCAACGAGAAGTGGAAGATACAGAAAGCAAGTACAACACAGCAGAGTCAGAAGAGAATCATGACAGTAATGAGCACGGCAACAAGAGCAACCCCATGGACCCGGGAAGGAAGAAAGTGGTGCAGCGCCCAGTGTACTTTGTCAGCTCCTTGTTACAGGGGGCTAGATGAAGGTACTCTGGTGTGCAAAATTGATCTTTGGTCTCGTTATGGCCTCAAGGAAACTGCGCCACTACTTCCATGCAAATGAGATCACGGTTGTCACTCATTTCCCATTGCGAAGGTTACTCGGAAACTCTAAGACTACTGGCAGAATAGTGGAGTGGGCTTTGGAGTTATCCAACTTTGGATTGAAGTATGAAAGCACACCAACTAGTTAGTGCAGGGCATTGGTAGAGTTTATTGCAGAATGGACGCCAACCCCTAAGGAGGAGATAACTGAGACAACTATCTCCGGCAAGGAATCACCCCAAGAATGGATTTTGTATTTTGATGGTGCTTTTTCCCTACAAGGTGCTGGAGCTGGTGTGCTTCTTGTTGCCCCCTCCGGGGAGCACTTGCAGTATGTCGTCTAGATACATTTTGCTTGGGAAGAAGCCACCAACAATACAACAGAGTATGAAGGGCTCCTTGCCGGGCTTAGGATTACAGCTGAATTGGGAATTAAGAAACTGATTATTCGAGGAGATTCACAGCTTGTGGTGGGACAAGTCAACAAAGATTACCAAAGTCCATTGATGGAGGCATACATTGATGATGTGAGTAGATTGGAGGAGCACTTTGATGGGCTGCAAAAAGAGCACGTACCCCGTGCAGAAAATAGCATAGCTGATCATGTGTCTAAGTGTGATGCGCAGAACCTTCCTGTGGAACCAGGAACTTTTGTTCTCCATATCTGTCAGCCCTCTGTATCCCCATCAACAATGGCCCGGAAAAGGAGAAAGTTGGACTATGGTAAGCCTCTCCCGACAGAGCTATCCGTTCCCGGCAGAGACCCTGCCGGAAACAACTCCTCATAGCCAGCTGGACCACCCCCTCTAGCCGGGCCAATGGACCCCGCGAACGAGGCTGGTGCTCCTGCAGCAGAGGAGGTGCCGCTAGTACTTGTTGCCGAGCCACATGCTCCAGCTTGGGCAAGGCACATTGTCCACTTCCTCCAAACCTGAGAACTCCCCAGCGAACAAGATGAAGCTGAAAAATAGCCCGGAGGGCCATTATATATAAGTTTGTCGATGGCACTTTGTACAGAAGGAGGCCCAATAGTGTGAAATTGAAGTGTGTCTGCCGGAAGGATGGAAAGGAACTACCGGCTGAGATTCATAGAGGAATGTGTGGCCCCCACATTGGATCAAGGGCATTAGTTGGGAAAGCATTCTCGCAAGGATTCTATTGGCCCACAGCCCTCCAAGATGCAGTTGAGCTCGTCACGACATGTGAAGCCTGTCAGTTCCATTCCAGGAAAATACACCTGCTTTCCCAAGCTCTTCAAACAATCCCTCTCTCATGGCCATTTTTGGTTTGGGGGCTCGATATCCTCAGCCCCTTCCCCGAAGCAATCAGGGGCTTTGAATTATTGTTCGTTGCCATCGACAAGTTTACAAAGTGGTCGGAAGTGACTGTCATGAGAAAGGTGACTACTCAGTCAACTATCAAGTTCTTGAAAGAATTGGTGTGTCATTTTGGAGTTCCAGCAAGGATCATCACCGACAACGTCACCCAGTTCATGAGCCATAGCTTCATGCAATATTTTCATACCCTCGGATGCAAGATCTCATTTGCTTCCGTGGAACATCCCCAGAGCAATGGACAAGCTGAAAGGGCGAACACTGAAGTGTTGCGTGGACTCAAGAGAAGAACTTTCGATATGTTGTAGAAGCACGACAGGCGGTGGATTGAGGAGCTGCCGGTAGTTCTCCGGTCCCTCAGAACGACACCAAACTGAGCTACTAGGTAGACTCCCTTCTCCCCAGTCTACAGGGCAGAAGCAGTTATCCACACGAAACTCATTTACGGGTCTCCTCGAGTGCTTGCCTACGATGAAGTAGCGCAAGTTGAGCACCGGCGTGACGACGTTGTGCTACTCGAAGAGAACCGTCTCCGGGCCGCTACGTGTGCTGCATGCTACCAGCAAGCCCTGCGTTGCTATCACAACCGCAGGGTTCGTGCCCTATGTTTGAGGAAGGTGACCTTGTCCTTAGGCGCGTTTAGTCCTCCAAGGGTACAAACAAGCTGTCACCGAAGTGGGAAGGCCCTTATCGGGTGGTATGAGTCATTGGACCTGGCGCAGTCCGTCTGGAGACCAGAGATGGCACTCAGTTGCAAAACTCATGGAATATTGAGCATCTCCGCAAGTACTACCCGTAAGGTGTGGCTGTGGGGCTTGCCCGGCAGCCACCCATCCGTACAAGCCTTGCCCAAGCTGCATGTAACCCCTTGTGCGGAGCCGGCACGGTGACCCCGTGCAAGAGAAAATAAAGAAGTGTTGTAGGGGGGCCCCTAACCGAGATTGCATGCATGCACCATCACACCAAGATCACTGCATAAGCATTTCATGAGCATTTCCATATGCATATAGATAGGATTCCATCCTGCATTCATTCTCATCTACATGAAATTGCAGGTTCCTACCGTGGACATGGCTTCGACAAGTAGTTGAGAAGATTGCCCGGCACTGCAATCCCCGGCAAGCCAAACAGATAAGTTTAACCTCATGTGCTTTAGTGTTCGGTAAGCTATAACTTGTGTATCAGGAAACCTCGCCACACTCTTTTGAGGCTTAGGTGCTCCCATCCCAGACTCGAACGTTGCTTCGGACGAGATGGATGCTATGGCCTTTGGTGAAAGGGAGTTGCCGGGGGGGCTGGCCCCTCCGTCTATTCCCCGACAGACGTAGTTCTCCGGCAGACAAAGAGGGTGCGGCAAGGTAGCTTGCCAGGAAAACTCGTTTTATTACAAAAAAGAGGCATTCCACCTCTGCATGGACGTACACATGCATGGTTCCCGGGAAGATTTATCTTTTTCATTCATATGTTGATACAAGTACAAGCATTACAGATCACAAAGATGAACTCGATGGATTACATTATTTGAATTAAAATTTGGCAATTTCCTACAAGTTTAAGATTGAAAAAAGATAAATGCCCCGTGATGCCCTTTCTTGTGCCTTCCTCCCAGGCACGACCATTGAAGGCGAGGGAGGACAAAAGGAGCGCCTGGACAAGTCCCCGGCCAACCTCCCTCCGGGCTCTAGGAGAGGTAGCACAGTGGGAGCGGGGCCACCGGGGGAGCACAACGACGGGGAGCCAAGCGGAGGCGACCAGTGAACCACCGTCACCAGGGCTAGCAGGGCACGACAAGAACATCAGAGCTACAACCCAAGAGGAAGCCTGCCGGGGTCCAGCTGGAAGACTACTAGAGGAGCCCAGTGGCACCACCCCCACCCCTGCATCCAGCTCCCCGGGAGATCTCCCTGCCGGGAAGAAGATGCAGGTGCTAGCGCCTGATGAAGATGGTGTGGGCGACGGTCAGCCGGACTCAGATTCATTGATCCCTTGCCCGCTGCCGTCGTCACCGCCGTCACTGTGCTCCTCATCGCTTTCACTCGAGGAAGAGCTTTCGTCGTTAGTTGAGCTCTCCACACAACACCCTAAGCGACCACACGAGCGCCCGAAGATCTTGACAGCAGGCCATTCACCATTAATTTGAACTGAAGAACATGCCCCTTCGAGAAGTCGTTGCCACGGGGAAAGGTCTTCTAGCCACGATGAAGTTACATCACATGAGGGGCGGGGAAATCGACGTCAACCCTCATAGCTCCACTCTGCAGCCCCTCATGTGCAGCCGCAGGGTGCGTGGTTGTTCAAGCTCCATCTGTCGAGCAAAAGGAGTTGGGAGGCGAAGATGACCACACAAAGGCTTATATAGCCTGATGATGAACTCCCAAGGCTGGTCACCAACATGGCCTTCCAGTGGGGGAGGAGCCGCCGGCAGGGGCGTCGCCAAGGCACCACCCCTACCTCCTCCTCCTCGAGCACCACGGCGACCGCGTCTACGTCCCCTCCCTCCTCTCCTTGCGGACGACTCCACTACCTCTGGATCCGGAGGAGGAGGGGCGCGCTGTCGAGCAGAGGCCCTCGTCACCACCATCGGAGCACCACCACGCCCTCGCCCTCGCACCATGGCTAGAAGAAAAGGAATGCAGGGAAGAAGGAGGAGTGTGTGCAGAGGAGTGCTGCCTCAACTCGCCTTTATAAGGGAACGGGGCATGGGACAGGCTCCCCTCATGGGAGATGGCCGCCCCTCTCCCCCAATGCGGCCTTCCTACGCCCGCTGTAACTCTGGGGGCCGAGGCCGCCCCTATGAGCCAACCGTCGACACTCGGTTTATGGCCGTGGCACTCCACCCCATATCCTCCGCGTCCGCCACCTACCGCACCCAATGCATGCGGGGCATGTGGCAAGTGCATGCGGAACGTGGGGCGAGTGGGATGGCAGTTACAACCCCGTGGTCGTGGGGCGAAGAGAACACGCGGGCCACGATCCAAGTTCTCCCACGACATCACACATGACGCACGGGGAAACCGGAAACTGGCCCGGAATCAAGGCCGATGAAGTAGCAATGGAGACTTAAAGGAACTAACCTCTTCAGTAACTCCGCCTATGCACTTATTAGGCCCTACCCCGGCAATGCTCAGCTGTGCGGTCGGGGCAGGCCCTGGGTCTGTTGCCCAGACTGTGCACATGTGTGAGGACAAGATTGAAGCACCAGCCCATGTCAGACTGTAAGAACCCAAGAGATTCAGAGTACCAACTCGGATCAGAGAGACCAAGGCCAAGCCAGAGAAGCAATACATCACCAAGAGAAGGGCCTCCCTTCCCGGGCACGCGAGCCCGACAAGGTGCGATGCCACCCTAGAAAGAACTTAGGAGAGACACCCCGGCAGGGCCTACCGGGGGCTCGCGGAGACCAAACCACCTCACCAGAAACTCAAGCTCGACCCACGCCATCAATCAATGCGGTGTCAAGCCACAAGATGATTAAGTGGCAGCCATTAGCCACATGGCGGCCAGTTCCTACAAGAAGATCCCGCATATGACACCCGTCCTTCAACGTGTCAAGAAGATTGGCGCGAAGCTGGCGAGATAGCTCGGCAAGCCTTGTCGGGAAGCCATTGATGTGACACTAAGCGGTGCATTTAATGCACCCTGTCAGCCTGCGGAGTTAGGTATGATAGCACTATTTGCTATCATGTTAGTGCATAATGACTATTTTGCCACTGTGGTCGCCCCTTGATATATAAAAGGAGGCCATGGCAACCGTAGAGAGGGTTGGAAAATAGATAAACCCACACCACCGTACGCGCATAGTCACAACTTCCCAAGGGCAACCCTTGCCGGGCAAGTGTACTACGCTCCACCACCATTCCATCATCAAACCACCAAAGAAGGAGTAGGGTCTTACACCTCACGGTGGCCCGAACCTGAGTAAATTGCTTGTGTGCTCCCCGCCATGCTGCCGTGGGCTTGTCTGCTCTTTGTGCAACGCGACGTCCCCCTGCCGAACCAGCAAGGGGCCTCATGGTCCCATAGGTAGCCTTGGATATCCCGCGACAAAGATAGAGACATCTTTACTATTTTCAAGGGGTTTTTCAGGTTCACTAGAGGTGTGCACAGTCCTATCATTTTTCTTTTTCTTTTTCTTTCTAGAAGGACTAGGTGCACTAATTTCAAGTCTTTGTGAATCTTGTTCAATTCTCTTAGGGTTTCCCTCGGTGTAAAGTGGTTCCTGAGTCATTTTACCTCCTGTAGTTGCTACTCTAACATCAAAATCATTTATATTATTATTCATTTAATTTAGTAGTTCTTTCTGAGATTGAGCAACTTGATCTAATTGAGTTTGAACCATAGAGGCATGTTTTCCCACGCCCCTAACATCATTAGAGATTCTAAATAACAAGTCACTCAAGTGAGCAATCCTATCAGAGTTGTATTTCAAATGTTTCATGACATTGACATTCAAGTGATCTTGTTTTCTAATATAATTATGAAACTCATAGAGGCATTGACTAGGATGTTTATTGTAAGGGATATCACTTTCATCAAATTTCATTAAAGAATTTACCTCTACCATCTTTGATGGTGCTATGTGATATCTACTACGCAACTTTATTCTTGTAGACTCGTGTTGGGCCTCCAAGCGTAGAGTTTTGTAGGACAGTAGTAATTTTCCCTCAAGTGGATGACCTAAGGTTTATCAATCCATGGGAGGTGTAGGATGAAGATGTTCTCTCTCAAATAACCCTGCAACCAAATAACAAACAGTCTCTTGTGTCCCCAACACACCAAATACAATGGTAAATTGTATAGGTGCACTAGTTCAGCGAAGAGATGGTGATAGAAGTGTAATATGGATAGTAGATATTGATTTTTGTAATTCTAACAATAAAAACAGCAAGGTAGAAACTAACAAAAGTGAGCACAAATGGTATTTCAATGCTTGAAAATGAGGCCTAGGGTCCATACTCTCACTAGTGCAATCTCTCAACAATGCTAATATAATTGGATCACATAACCATCCATCAGCGTGCGATGAAGAATCACTCCAAAGTTCCTATCTAGTGGAGAACATAAGAAGAAATTGTTTGTAGGGTATGAAACCACCTCAAATTTATTCTTTCTGATCGATCTATCAAGAGTTCATACTAAGATAACATCAAGTTATCCATTCCAATCGGTCTATCAAGAGTTCGTACTAAAATAACACCATATGATACACATCAACCAACTCTATTGTCACCTAGATGCTCCAATATCACCGCGAGTATCCGTGAGTTAATTATACGATATGCATCAAGCAATTTCAGATTCATAATACTCAATCCAACACAAAGAACTTCAAAGAGTGCCCCAAGATTTCCACCGGAGAAACAAAGACAAGAACGTGCATCAACCCCTATGCATAGATTACCACAATGTCACCTTGGGAATCTGCTAGTTGAGTGCCAAAACGAACATCAAGTGAATCAATATGTACCCCATTGTCACCATGAGTATTCATAGCAAGACATACATCAAGTGTTCTCAAATCCATATAAGTATTCAATCCAAACAAATCTCAAAGGGAAACTCAATTCATCACAACAAGATAGAGGGGGGAAAACACCATATGATTCGACTATATTAAAAAATCCCGTGATACATCAAGATCGTGCTATCTCAAGAACACGAGAGAAAGAGAGAGAGATTAAACACGTAGCTACTGGTACAAACCGCCAACCCCGAGCGTGGAATACTCCCTCCTCATCATGGTGGCCGCTGGGATGATGAAGATGGCCACTGATGATGATTTCCCCCCTCCGGCAAAGTGCCGGAGAAGGGATCTAGAGTGGATCTCATGGTTCTGGAGCTGGTGGTGGCTAGAACAAAATTTTGTCGACTCCACTAGGGTTTTTGGAATATTTGGGCATTTATAGAGCGAAGAGGCGATGTGGGAGGCCACCGAGGTGGCACAACCCACCTGGGTGCGCCTGGGCCTCCAGGCATGCCCTCGTGGGTTCTGCCCCCCTTGGGGCACCCTAGTTGCTTCTCTGGCCCACTGGATGTCTTCTAGTCCAAAAAAATCTCCAAAAAGTTTCGCTGCATTTGGACTCAGTTTGATATTGATTTTCTGCTATGTAAAAACCAAGCAAAAATAGCAACTGGCACTAGGCACTATGTCAATAGGTTAGTCCCAAAAAATGATATAAAGTTGCTATAAAATGATTTCAAAACATCCAAGAATGATAATATAACAACATATAACAATAAAAAATTATAGATACGTTGGAGATGTATTAGCATCCCCAAGCTTAATTCCTGCTCGTCCTCGAGTAGCTAAATGATAAAAACATATTTTTTGGTGTGGAATGTTGCCTATCATGTTCATCACATATTATTTTCTTTGTAGCATGGACATTTGGACTTTTATATGGTTCAAACCAATAGTCTAGTTTTGACATGAAGACTTTAATGGTCAAGCATAGCAACAAGAAACCATGTATTTCAAAATATCAATACAAACGAAAGTTATCCCTAGCCCATCATGCTCAATCATTGATCAATTCATGAAACAGACTCACATATTAGCTACAACCAATGCTCATGTACGATCATAGTGCCCCTTAGTTGGTGCTTTATAAGAGAAGATGGAGACTCAAATAAAAATAAAATAGCTTAAAGTAAATAGAAAGGCCCTTCGCAGAGGGAAGTAGAGATTTGAATAGGTGCCAGAGCTCAAAGCTTAAATAGAGAGATAAAAGTAATTTTGGGAGGCATACTTTTCCCGTCAACGAAAATGACTTAGAGTTTCCAATACATTCCTTGCTAGATACAATATAAGTAGTTCCCAAACAGAAATTAAAGTTTATTCCTTTTTCTACCATTCTTTCACAATCCATGGCTAACCGTATCCACGGGTGCCCTCCATACCAACACTTTCAAAGGAATTTATTATTTGAAAACATAAAGTAAATTCATTTGTCATTTCGGGACTAGGCATCCCTAATACCTTTGCCGTACTCTCGTGCAATGACAAGTGAATAGACACTCATCTTGAGAATAACACATCTAGCATGGAAACATATTTTCCACCCCTCACTGCCTCATGAGCGGTATGGGCACACAAAACAAAAGTTTATTTTGAAATTTAGAGATGGCACATACAAATTTGCTTAGAAATACAATGGAATACCGCATATAGGTAGGTATGGTTGACTCATATGGCAAGACTGGGTTTAAGGATTTTGGATGCACAAGTAGTATTTCTACTTAGACAAGTGGAGGCTAGCAAATAAATTGGGAAGCAACCAACCAAGAAACGAAAAATCACATAAGCGAGCATTGAGCATAACAAACACTGAATAATGCACCACAAGTAGGATGTAATTTCATTGCATAACTATTGACTTTCGTGCTTGCATAGGTAATCACAAACCTTAACATCAATATTCTTACTAAAACTTAATTACTCATTAACATGCTTACATATCACTGTCATCATATCTCAATAATATTACAAAGATTCAAGTTTATTTTGTCCAATGATCTTCATGAAAGTTTTCACTATATCCTTCTTGAATATCTATCACTTTGGGACTAGTTTCATATGTTGCTTTTTGATAGGCTCAAACAAATCTAAGTGAAGAACATGAGCATAAAATTTCTTTCTCTCAAGATAATCTAAGTGAAGCAAGAGAGAATTTCTACAAAAATATTAAAGCACACGGTGCTCAAAAACATATAAGTGAAGCACTAGAGAAAATGACAAACTACTCCAAAAAGATATAAGTGAAGATCAAGCGGGTAGTTATGTAAATAGGTAGCTATGTGAAGGCTCTCTTTTATTAAAAAAAACTTTCAGATCTAAGTATTTTATTCAAACAGCAGGCAAAACAAAATAAAATGACATTTCAAGAATAGCACACATCATGTGAAGAAGCAAAAACTTAGGCTCAACCGATACTAACCAATAATTGTTGATGAAGAAAGGTGGGATGCCTACCGGGGCATACCCAAGCTTAGATGCTTGAGACTTCTTGAAATATTATCTTGGGATGCCTTGGGCACCCCCAAGCTTAAGCTATTGTGTCCCCTTAATTCCTCTCATATTACGGTTTCCTAAATCTCAAAAACTTCATCCACACAAAACTCAACAAGAACTCGTGAGATAAGTGAGTATAACTCAATGCAAAACTTTACCATTCTCTACTGTAGCAAATCACTAAAATTATTATTTAACATTGCATACTAAATGCCTCTTCTAATTTAATACTCCTATTCTCAAATAGAATCATTAAACACGCAAACATAACAACCATCTGTCTAAACATGATAGTCTGTAAAAAGTGCAATTTTCCTCATACTTCCCTAACACAAAAAATTCTAACAAAATACCAAGTTACATAGAAATTATTAATGCTCACTTTGTAAAAGTTTCAGGATTTTATCACATTCTGACTATCCAAAAGAATTCAGACAATGATAGAAAACTTTCAGTTTTCAAACAACAACATGTAGACTTGCAAAATAAGCATGGTAAAGGCTATACTTGACATTTTAATTGAAATAAATGGTGTAAACATTATTCTAAATACCAACAATCAAATAAAAACAAAATAAAATGACACTCCAAGCAAAACTCATATCATGTGACGCATAAAAATATAACTTCAAGTGAGGTTATCGATAATGTTGGAGACGAAAGAGGGGATGCCTTCCGGGGCATCCCCAAGCTTAGTTGCTTGGGTGATCCTCAAATGTTACCTTGGGGTGCGTCGGGCATCCCCAAGCTTAGAGTCTTCTCACTCCTTGTTCTCCTCATATAGACATCTCACCCAAAAATTGAAAACTTCAATCACACAAAACTTAACAAAAGCTTTATGAGATCTGTTAGTATGATAAAGCAAATAATTCACTTTGGGTACTGTCAAAGACAAGATTCATAATTGTTTGCACACAATGCCTACTGTAACATATCATTTCAACAATTTATATTGATCAATATAAGCCATAGAAACTAGAAAACAAGCAAACGATGCACTGAAAACAGAATCTGTCTAAAACAGAACAATCTATAAAGATCTGAATTGATGTCATACTTCTGCAACTCACAAAATTCTAAAACTTTACTAACGCGTATTAAATTTGTATATAAATCATCTGTAAAAATTTCAGAATTTTATCACGTTCTAGTGAAGCTCATAAATTCCAGCAATAGATGCAAAAGTTTCTATTTTTGCACATAATCAAGTCAACTATCATCCACACTATCCCAAAGGCTTTAATTGGCACTTTATTGAAACGAAAGCTATAAAACATGCTTAATACAGTAGCATAACCATATTAACACACAAAAATAGTATGGGTAAATATTGGGTTGTCTCCCAACAAGCGCTTTTCTTTAATGCCTTTTAAGCTAGGCATGATTATTACAATGATGCTCACATAGAAGTAAAGAATTGAGACATAATGGGAGAATCATGCATCACATGTCAAGCACATTTAAGTCTAACCCACTTCCTATTCATAGGGATTTTGTGAGCAAACAATTTATGGGAACAATAATCAACTAGCATAGGAAGGCAAAACAAGCAATACTTAAAAACTTTCAACATAAAGAGAGGAAACTTGATATTATTGAGATATGTAAAAGCAAAAGTTCCTCTCTCATAATAATTTTCAGTAGCATCGTGAACGAATTCAACAATATAGCTATCACATAAAGCATTCTTTTCATGATCCACAAGCATAGAATTTGTATTACTCTCCACCTAAGCAAATTTATTCTCATGAATAGTAGTGGGAGCGAACTCAACAAAATAACTATCATGGGATTGAAAATTAAATTCATGATGACAAATTTCATGCTTATAAATATTCTCTATAACATATACCTCATCACCATAATCATCATAGATAGGAACTTTGTTGTCATAGTCAATTGGAACCTCTTCGAAAATAGTGGAATCATCATTAAATAAAGTCATGGCCTCTACAAATCCACTTCCATCAATATAACCATCATAAATAGGAGGCATGCTTTCATCATAATAAAGTTTCTCATCAAAACATGGGGGACTAAAAATATCATCTTCATCAAATATAGCATCCCCAAGCTTATGGCTTTGCATATCATTAGCATCATATATATTCATAGAATTCATACTAACAACATTGCAATCATGCTCAACATTAAAATATTTTATGCCAAACATTTAATTGAATTCTTCTTCTAAAATTGAGCATAATTTTCCTTTCCATCATTTTCAAGAAAGACATGATAAAGATGAATAATATGAGGCCTCCTCAATTCCATTTTTTGTAGTTTTCATTTACAAAGCAAACTGGTGATAAAACAAGAAACTAAAAGATCAGATTGCAAGATCTAAAGATGTACCTTCAAGCACTCACCTCCCCGTCAACGGTGCCAGAAAAGAGCTTCGTGTCTACTACGCAACTTTATTCTTGTAGATTCGTGTTGGGCCTCCAAGCGCAGAGTTTTGTAGGACTGTAACATTTTTCCCTCAAGTTGATGACTTAAGGGTTATTAATCCATGGGAGGTGTAGGATGAAGATGGTGTCTCTCAAACAACCCTACAACCAAATAACAAAGAGTCTCTTGTGTCCCCAACACAAAAAATACAATGGTAAATTGTATAGGTGCACTAGTCCAACGAAGAAATGGTGATACAAGTGTAATATGGATAGTAGATATTGATTTTTGTAATAGTAACAATAAAAATAGCAAGGTAGAAAGTAACAAAAGTGAGCACAAACGATATTGCAATGCTTGAAAATGAGGCCTAGGGTCCGTACTCACTAGTGCAATATCTTAAAAATGCTAATATAATTGGATCACATAACCATCCCTCAACATGCAATGAAGAATCACTCGAACGTTCCTATCTAGCAGAGAACATAAGAAGAAATTGTTTGTAGGGTACAAAACCACCTCAAAGTTATTCCTTCCGATCGATCTATCAAGAGTTCCTACTAAGATACCAGCAAGTTATCCTTTTCGATCGATCTATCAAGGTTTCGTACTAAAATAACACCATATGATACACATCAACCAACTCTAATGTCACCTAGATACTCCAATGTGACTGCGAGTATCCGTGAGTTAATTATAGGATATGCATCAAACACTTTCAGATTCATAATACTCAATCCAATACAAAGAACCTCAAAGAGTGCCCCAAGATTTCTACCAGAGGAACAAAGAAAAGAATGTGCATCAACCCTATGCATAGATTACCCTAATGTCACCTTGGGAACCCGCGAGTTGAGTGCTAAAACGCACATCAAGTGAATCAATATGATACCCAATTGTCACCACGGGTATTCATAGCAAGACATACATCAATTGTTCTGGAATTCATAAAATTATTCAATCCAAAGAAATCTCTAAGATAAAACTCAATTCATCACAAGAAGATAGAGAGGGTAAAAGACCATATGATCCGGCTATATTAACAAAGCTCGCGATACATCAAGATCGTGCTATCTCAAGAACACGGGAGAGAGAGAGAGATAGAGAGAGATTAAACACATAGGTACTAGTACAAACCATCACCCCGAGGGTGGAATACTCCCTCCTCATCATGGTGGCCACCGGGATGATGAAGATGGCCACTCGTGATGATTTCCCCCTTTGGCAGAGTGCCGGAGAAGGGCTCTAGATTGGATCTAGTGGTTCTGGAACTGGCGGCGGCTGGAACTAAATTTCATCGACTCCCCTAGGGTTTTTGGAATATTTGGGCATTTGTAGAGCGAAGAGGCGGTGCGGGAGGCCACCGAGGCGGGCACAACCCACCTGGGCGCGTCTGGGGGCCCAGGCGCACCCAGGTGGAGGGGGGCACAACCCACCTGGGCGCGCCTGGGGGCCCAGGTGCCCCCTGGTGGGTTGTGCCCCCCTCGGGCCACTTCCCAGGTGATTCTATGGCCCACTAGATGTCTTCTGGTCCAAAAAAATCTCCAAAAAGTTACGCTGCATTTGGACTCCATTTGATATTGATTTTCTGCGATGTAAAAAACTAGCAAAAAACAGCAACATGCACTGGGCACTATGTCAATAGGTTAGTCCCAAAAAATGATATAAATTTTCTATAAAATGATTGTAAAACATCCAAGAATGATAATATAACAGCATGGAACAATAAAAAATATAGATATGTTGGCGACGTATTAGTATGTTAAACCCATGTATCTCTTCAATAGGTGGTAAATTCTTAACATCCTCTCCCTTAATACCCTTTTCCTTAATACTTTTCTTTGCCTCTTGCAAATCTTCGGGACTAAGATATAAGAAACCCATCTTCTTCGGAGTGGGTTTAGGCGGTGGTTTAGGGAGTGCCCAATCATCTTAATACTTCAATAAATTGTTCAATAATTCCACAACTTGTTGAACAGTTCTTTCCCTGAAAACACAACCAGCACAACTATATAGGAAATCCATAGAAGCATCGGTTAGTCTATTATAGTGGATATCAAGTATTTCATTTTTCTTATGTGGATGATCGGGCAAAGCATTAAGCAATTGGAGAAGCCTCCCCCAAGCTTGTGGGAGATTCTCTTCTTCAATTTGCACAAATTTAAATATTTCCCGCAAGGAAATTTGTTTCTTATGAGTAGGGAAATATTTTTCAAAGAGTAATAAATCATATCCTGGGGACTACGCACACAACTAGGAGTAAGAGTATTGTACCAAGATTTAGCATCACCCATTAATCAAAACATAAATAATTTGAGGATATATTAAAAGCAAGTTTTCTCATCATGAGAAAATAGGGTGGCTATATCGTTCACTTTAGTAAGATGTGCCACTACAGTTTCATTTTCATAGCCATGGAAAGGATCAAATTTTACCAAAGTAATTAACTCTGGGTCGGCAGGGAGTTCATAATCCTTATCAGCAACACAAATAGGAGAAGCAGCAAACTTACAATCACATTTCATTCTAGCATTCAAATATTTTTCTTTCAGTTTGCATAATAATTTCTTAAGATCATCTCTATCATTGCAAGCAAGAAAGTCTCTAGTTGTCTCCTCCTCCATAACATAACCTTCTGGTATTTTTGGCAATTCATATCTAGGATGGCTAGATCTAATGGTGTTTCAAGATTTCCAGTTTCAAGTACTTCATCAGTTTCAACATTCTCAATATATTTAGCTCTAGCAAGTTGTTCATCAAGAAATTCACCCAATGGCACAGTCTTATCAAGCAACATACTAGCATCATCATGAGCATCATTTATAACATCATTCATAGCAGAAGTAGAGTCACCAATAACATGCAACATATCAGGATTAATAGCAAATTGTGGTGTTGCAAGGTTACTCATAACTGAAGTAGAATCAAGTGCGGAGCTAGATGGCAATTCCTTACCTCCCATCATTGTTGAGGGAAAGATCTTAGTTCTTTCGTCCTTCAGCTTCCTCATGATGATAAGTAGATAATAATCCCAAGCGACTCAGCAAATATTGCCATGCTCCCAGGCAACGGAGCCAGAAAGAGGTCTTGATAACCCACAAGTATAGGGGATCACAACAATTTCGAGGGTAGCATATTCAACCTAAATTTATAGATTCGACACAAGGGGAGCCAAAGAATATTTGTAAGTATTAGCAATTGAGCTGTCAATTCAGCCGCACTTGGAGATTAATTATCTGCAACAAAGTGTTTAGTAGCATAGTAATATGATAGTTTTGATAGTAGTGGTAACAACAATAGTAACGATAACAGTGATAGCAGTAATGTTGTAGCAGTTGTAACAGTAACAATAACAGTAGTATCTTAGCAAGATCAATATATAGGAGATTCATAGGCATTGGATCGGCAATTTGTTGGATGATATTTATCATGTAACAGTCATAACCTAGGGCGATACAAAACTAGCTCCAGTTCATAAATATAATGTAGGCATGTATTATGTAAATAGTCATACGTGCTTATAGGAAGAACTTGTATGATATCTTTTGTCCTACGCTCCCATGGCAGCGGGGTCCATAAAGAAACTAAGGGATATTAAGTCCTCCTTTTAATAGAGTACCGGAACAAAGCATTAGCACATAGTGAATACATGAAATGCTCAAACTAAGGTCATCACCGAAAAGTATCCCGAATACTGTCACTCCGGGGTTTGCGGATCATAACATATAGTAGGTGAATATGAATTGCAAGATCGGATCTAGATCACAGATATAAAGGTGTTAACATAAATGGTTCAGATCTGAATTCATGGCACCCGGGCCCCAAGTGTCAAGCATTAAGCATAGCAAAGTCATAACAACATCAATCTCTGAACATAATGGATACTAGGGGTCAAGCCCTAACAAAACTAACTCGATTACATGAAGAATCTCATCCAACTCCTCACCGACGAGCGAGCCTAGGACGGAATTACTCACTCCAAGTGGAGAGCACCATGAAATTGGCGATGGAGGAGGGTTGGTGATGACAAAGACCGAAGACTCCCCTCTCCGGAGCCCCAAATGGCCTCCAGATCTGGCCTCCCGATGAAGAACAGGAGATGGCGATGGCTCCGTATCGCGAAACGAGATAATTCTTCCCCTTCATTTTTTCTAAAAATAGGTATTTATGGAGTTGGACTCAGGGTCCGCGGGGCCACCAGGTGGGCACAACTGACCTGGGCGCGCCTGGAGGGGGGTGCACCCTGGTGGGTTGTGGTCACCCAGGCCCCCCCTCCGGTGGTTCTTGGCTCCGATATTTTTCTTTTATTCTGGAATAATTCTCCAAAAAGTTTCGTTGCATTTCGAGAACTTTTATCTCTACACAAAACAACACCGTGGCAGTTCTGCTGGAAACAACGTTAGTCTGGGTTAGTTTCATTCAATTCATGCAAATTAGAGTCCAAAACAAGAGGAAAAGCGTTAGGAAAAGTTGATACGACGGAGACGTATCAATATGTTGCTTTCTTATCTATTCGTTTGCTTGTAGTTAGTGCCATTCTTTTTTCGAAGTGTGCTAGTGGCCGCAATAACCTATTTTTTAAAACTAAGCCACAATAACCATGGGCAACATATGGACCATTGTCATCATGGCCCTGCTATCTGTTGTAGTGACCATGGGCCTCCTACGGCCTTCTACGGGTCGTAGAATCAATGGGCCTTCTACGGGCCGTATGATCGACTGGCCAAACATGGGACAATAACGGACCACATTATGGGTTGTAACGGGCTAGAGTGGCAGCCGTCCGTTCATGGGCCGAACATAACGGGCCTTTAAGAGGCCGATGATTATAACGGGCTTAATTCTATCGACAGACATAATGGGTTGTTAATGGGCCGTATTTGATGACGCTATGAAAATGGCCAACGGATTAATGGGCCACAAACATGTCTACTTTAACCACGGGCTGAATTTGACCCACAAGCGGAAAAGGCTAGTAACGGACCGTAAGCAATCGAATTCTAAAAATCAGCCCAAGAATAAATGGACCCTTAAAAGGCCGAAACATAACATGTGCTGGGAACGACCCAATGGAGTAATGGGACATTAATGGGCATGAATCGATATACTGTTCATTATGGGCCAGTTTCACTACGGGCCGTTAATGGGCCAAGAGTTACAAAGGGCCTCATATGGGCCGAAAGACATCATGGGCTGTACATGGGCTGGAAGTTACAACGGGCTGGAATCATATTGGACGGCCCAGATGAAGCTAGTGCGCCAAATTTGGAAAGGTCGTAATGGGCCATGAGTTATTGGGCCTGAATGGGCTATATGCGAGCAGGCCATTAGCATGCTTTCGATGGGCTGGCCCGTTAACCTTTCACCAAGTCAAACGGGTCGGCCTTTTGACCAGAATGGGCCACTGTTGGGCCGTGCCATTGTCGACGTGTCATAGGCGCCTCCTGTCCATTGGTTGGTTGCCATCTGTCCGCACGTGGAGCTAACACGTGGTTCCTTCAGCTAATAAGAATTTTACACGTGCAAAATCCCCGTTAGTCCTCGCTGTTAGCGGGTTATCGAATACAAAACCGGGCCCGATAGCTTAACGGCGACCCATTACGGTGGATGCTACGTGTCGGTTACCCTTGACGAAAGCACTGGCATGATATATTCTCCAACGTATCTATAATTTTTTTTATTGTTCCACGCTGTTATATTATCATTCTTGGATGTTTTACAATCATTTGAAAATCATTTTTATCATTTTTTGTGACTAATCTATTGACATAGTGCTCAGTACCAGTTGCTGTTTTTTGCTTGTTTTTACATCGCAAAAAATCAATACTAAACAGAGTCCAAATGCAGCGATACTTTTTGGAGATTTTTCTCGGCCAGAAGACACCCAATGGGCCAAAGAAGCACCTGGGGTGGTCCGAGGGGAGCACAACCCACCAGGGCGTGCCTGGGGTAGTTGGTGCGCCCTGGTGTCTCGTGGATGCCTCAGACACCCCCCGTGATATTTGTAGTGCCAGATATTCTCAAATATTCAGAAAATATCGTGTTAAATTTTCAGATCATTTGGAGAATTTTATTTTTGGGCACTTTTTTATTGCACGAATAATTCAGAAAACAGGGTATTCCTAGCATTTTATTGCATTTAACTAAAAATATCAGAAAATAAAGAGTGGGTATAGAAGGTGGTGTCTACTAGATTCATCTAACACATGCCTCTAAAAATGATCCATTAATAAGGTTGATCAGGTTTATTAACGACCACTTTCAATTAGCATGAACCCAAAGAATTTTCGTAAAACAGTATGTTACCTCAACAAGGATATGCATATCCCCAACAATAAGTACTTCATATTTCCTTTTAGCAGTAGGTAGAGGGAGTTGGAAACCTCCAATAGTGACTGCCGGAGTTTTTCTAATAACATTAATATCATTTACTTACAATTGCTTCTTCGGAAAATGAACTGTATGCTCTTTACCATTAACATGAAAAGTAACCTTGCTTTTGTTTGCAATCAATAACAGCCCCTAAAGTGTTCAAAATGGGTCTACCAAGGATAATTGACATGTTGTCATCCTCGGGCATATCAAGTATAACAAAGTCTATTTAGATAGTAACATTTGCAACCACAACAGGAACATCCTCACAAACACCGATAGGTATGGCGGTTGATTTGTTAGCCATTTGCAATGATATTTCACTAGGTGTGAGTTTATTCAAGTCATGTCTTTTATATAAAGAGAAGGCATAAGACTAACAGCGGCTCCTAAATCACACAAAGCAGTTTTCACATAATTTGTTTTGATGGAGCAAGGTACAGTTGGTATTCAGGATCTCCTGATTTTTTAGGTACTCCATCCTTAAAAGAATAATTTGCAAGCATGGTGGAGAATTCAGATTCGGGTAATTTTATTTTGTTGGTGACGATGTATTTCATGTATTTAGCATAAGGGGTTATCTTCAAAATATCGGTCAAATGAGTACGCAAAAATACTGGCCTAAGCATTTCAGCAAAGTGTTCAAATTCTTCATCATCCTTTTTCTTAGTTGGTTAGGGTGGAAAGGGCATGGGTTTCTGAACCCATGACTCTCTTTCTTTACCATGTGTTCTAGCAACAAAGTCTCTCTTATCATAGCATTTATTTATAGGTTGTGGGTTATCAAGATCAATGACAGGTTTTATCTCAACATCATTGTCTGGTAGAGCATCAGTATGAACATCATCATTTTCTTTATTATTATCACTAAGTAAAAAGTCATTACCAAACTTGGTTTCAGCATCAGAGATAGACACATCATTATCATCCTCTGAAGGTTTTTCTACCTCAGGTTCATTAGAAGTATGCAAAGTCCTATCATTTTTCTATTTATTTTTAGATGGACTAGGTGCATTAGCATTAGTTCTTTGAGAGTCTTGTTCAATTCTTTTAGGATGACCTTCTGGATAAAGTGGTTCCTGAGTCATTTTACATCCTCTAGTCATTACTCTAACAACATGATCATTCACATTATTATTCATTTCAATGAAGAACTCACTTTGAGATTTAGCAACTTGTCTAATTGAGTTTTAACCATAGAAGCATGTTTTCCTACTCCTATTACATCATTCGAGATTCTAAATAACAAGTCACTCAAGCGAGCAACCATATGAGGGTTTTGCTTTATTATTTCATAACATAAGAATTGAAATGATCTTCTTTTCTAATGTTGTTGTCGAACTCATACAAGCATTGATTATGAGGTTTATAATAAGGAATATCACCTTCATTAAACTTTAAAATACAATTTACCCCCACCAGCTGTGGTGGTGTGTCGAGTGAAGGAAATATGCCCTAGAGGAAATAATAAAGTTGTTATATTTCCTTATCATGATAGGGGTTTATTATTCATGGTAGAATTGTATTGATCGAAAACTTAAATACATGTGTGGATACATAAACAAATATCATGTCCCTAGTAAGCCTCTACAAGACTAGCTCGTTGATCAAAGATGGTTAAGGTTTCCTAACCATAGACATGTGTTCTCACTTGATAACAAGATCACATCATTAGGGGAATGATGTGATGGACAAGACACATCTGTTAGCTTAGCATATGATCGTTCAGTTTATTGCTATTGCTTTCTTAAAGTCAAATACTATTCCTTCGACTATGAGATCATGCAAATCCCAGATACCGGAAGAATACCTTGTGTGCTATCAAACATCACAACGTAACTGGTTGATCATAAACATGCTCTACAAGTATCTCCGAAGGTATCTGTTGAGTTGGCATGGATACACATCACAAAAAGCTTCCAAGCGAAATAACCAGGAGTTAGTTACGAGATGATGTATTACAGAATGAGTAAAGAGATTAGTTGTTCGAGATTGAACTAGGTATGGAGATACCAACAATCGAATCTCAGGCAAGTAACATAACGACAGACAAAGGGAATTATGTATGTTGTCATAACAGTTCGACCGATAAAGATCTTCGTAGAATATGTAGGAACCAATATGACCATCTAGGTTCCGCTATTGGTTATTGATCAGAGAAGTGTCTCGGTCATGCCTACATAGTTCTTGAACCCGTACGGTCCACACGCTTAACGTTCGTTGATGATATAGTGTTATATGAGTTAGGTGATTTGGTCACCGAATGTTGTTTGGAGTCCCGGATGAGATCACGGACATGACGAGCAGCTCCGGAATGGTCTGGAGGTAAAGGTTGACATATAGGACGATGATATTTGGTGACCGGAAGAGTTTCGGGAGGTACTGGGTAGTCATAATATCACTAGAAGGGGTTCCGGGAAGCCCCGGGAGGATGGTGGGCCTAATGGGACACTAGAGAGGAGCACACCAGCCCACAGGGGCTGGCGCACCCTTCTATGGCAGCCGTCCAAGGGGAGAAAAGGAAGGAGGGGGATTCGGCCTCCCACATGCCTTCCTCTCCTTCCCCTTCCTTTTCCCTTCGGGCAAATATTGTAAGGAGGCGCAGCTAGGCAGCCAGCCTAGGGCAGCCGCCGGCCACTTGGGGCGCACTATGCGCTGCCTCTCCCCCCCATATATATATATATATATATGAGGGAGGGGGCGCCACATAAAACCACGACAATCTCTTAGCCATGTGGAGCGCCCCTCTCCAAAGTTTCGCCCCTCAGTCATATTTTCGTAGTGCTTAAGCGAAGCCCTGCAGAGATAAAATCACCACCACCATTACCACGCCATCGTGCTGCTGGAACTCATCCACTACTTTGGGTGTCGTACGTTTGGTACTTGATCCGTTGGATCGCGAAGAAGTTCAACTACGTCAACCGCATTAATAAATGCATCCGCTTACGGTCAACAATGGTACGTAAACACACTCTCCCTTCTCGTTGCCATGCATCTCCATGGATAGTCTTGCATGTGCGAAGATTTTTTTGTTTTCCATGCATCGTTCCCCAACAGTGGTATCAGCGCCAGGTCTATGCGTAGATGATATGCATGAGTAGAACACAAAGAGTTGTGTGCGGTGATGGTCTAACTGCTTACCACCTACCTCTTATTTGATTTAGCGGTATTATAAGATGAAGTGGCCCGGACCAACCTTACATGTCCACGTACATGAGACCAGTTCCACTGATAGACATGCAACTTGTTTTGCATAAAGGTGGCTGGCGGGTGTCTGTTTCTCCTACATTAGTTGAATCGAATTTGACTACGGCCGGTCCTTGAAAAAGGTTAAAATAACAAACTGGATAAATCATTGTTGTGGTTTTTGCCGTAGGTAAGAACGGTTCTTGCTAGAAGCCCGTAGAAGCCATGTAAAACTTGCAGCAATAAAGTACAGGATGGCTAACGTGTTTTTGCAGGGCATGTTGTGATGTGATATGGTCAAGATGTGATTTGATATACATTGTTGAATGAGATGATCATGTTTTGTAATATCGATAACCAATGGGAGCCTTAGGGTTTTCTCTTAGTTATTATATGAAATGCAAGCGCCCGGTAAGTGCTTTACTTTATCGCTATGTGTTAGCAAATGTCAGGACCCCGATCCTAAGTCACACAGGTATAGCGTGTAACACATCATATCACTTTGCGGCCTCATGCATGGTATCCCCACGGGTGCCACCTTACCTGGCCTGGGACCGTTTGCGCATTTTGGCACACATATATGATAGTGTCGCTAGCATCCATATGACAGAGAACCCGGGCCGACATGACTAGTTATAAACCAAAAGTGATACTAAATTACAGAGACAGGCATACATGACCTAGCAACGAATGTGTCGGTCATCAACATATGAACCCAAGTCATAGCAAGCTACAAGGACTTAAAGGAACAACGCGTGACATTTCCCCTAAGGGACAGACACAGGAACGAAGAAGGACACATGCCGACCAGCCTAAGTGTTCCGGAACAGTAGCAACCTACCAAGGCTTAGTGGAAGCACTAGGAGGCATTTCCCTGTAAGATAGGCTACCAAGGGTAAACAACTAGGTGTCGGATCCCGCACATAGCAATACACACTACACGTACGCATAACATGAAAGTATGTGTTGTACAACATGGCATCACAACATAACTCAACAACTCATATAGATAAGGGCCCAGAAGATCCATCATAACATTTATTACAAACAGAGGTCACATGACCCAACATACAGAGCATACAGGCAACGGAAGCATAACATGTCTGAGTACAGACAACTACAAATGAAAAGGCCTAAGAAGCCTGACTATCTACCAGACCCTCCCAAGGGTACAAGATCGTAGCTGAGGTAACAAGCTAAACGTCGAAGTCCACGCCGAACCACTAGTGAGACTGAAGTCTCTCTGCAAAACATAAATTAAGCGAACGTGAGTACAAAGGTACTCCGCAAGACTTACATCAGAACTAGCTACATATGGATCAGTATGAACAAAGGGGTGGTGTAGTTTGACTGCATCAAGCCAGCTTTGACTCGGTGGCTATCCTGAACTACGACTGCAAGTAACTCTTTTGAAGTGGCGCACACGAGTCCACATATTCACCAAACAATACACCACTATGGATCCGCTCCCGTCTCCCTACGAGAAGGCCATCCATAGCACTCACGCTTATCTTGCGCGTTTTACAGTATCCACTTTCACTTGTCTATGAACTGTACAGGTAACCCAGAAGTCCTTTACCACGGACACGGCTATTCGAATAGATCATTTATAACCCTGCAGGGGTGTACTCTTCACACACACTCTCACCACTTACCACCGTTTACACGACATGTACTCGGAAACCGTCGAGCGGAAGCCCAGCGAGGGTGTCGGCCACGACCTGACTAACCACACAAGTCTCTAGTCCAGGTTTATCGCCTATTTGGGTTCCATCCGTGAGAAGATCCGACCGGGGTGTCGCTCACGGCCCCAAACGATGTGTACAGGGTTCCCGAGCCACCAAACGGGCGACTCGATACACCGTGCCACGTACCTACCGCATCATAGCCTACCCAAGGGTCAGCGCTGCGTGCTGCTTCTAGTAGGCTACAAACACCAGAAACTAATTGCAACTCCTGGACAGAGATCAGGTTGATTAATATGTCAAGAGGGTCCATTGGTTTTGGGCCCAATGCATGGTAGTAACGGGTCATGGATCACAAACCTAGAATTCAGTTCCTGAGGACGGCTGCAATGAGACAATCCATCATGTACTCCTACATGGCCTCTCATCGCTAACTTTACCAAAACATGTTCACTCACTTCGCTCTCAATAGTAGGACATGTTCACCACATTCCAATTCACCCTCGATGAATCAGACCTGACAAAACTCTAAGAAATAGCAGGCATAACCAGAAAGCATGAATGAGTAGGCACAACATGGCTCAAACAACTCCTACTCATGCTAGTGGGTTTCAACTATTTACTGTGGCAATGATAGGTCATGCAGAGGAAAAGGGGTTCAGCTACCGCAACAAATAGCAGTTGAAACGTTGTTGTCCTAATGCAGTAAAAAAGAGCAAGACGGAGAGAGTGGGATTGTATCGGAATGCTCAAAGGGGTTTTGCTTGCGTGGCACTTCTGAAGATAGCATAGCTCTTCATCGGTGTCATCAAACTCATCGTCGGAACAACGTCTACTGAGAGGGGACGAACACCGGCAAACAAGAGAGAACACAATCAATGCAATGCGACAATATGATGCACGATCATGACATGGCAACATGCTGTGATTTGAGCTAATGCAACTAGCAGTGATCTAAATGAAGCTAATTTGAACCAAGGGTTCAAATCCAAACTCCATATGTTAATATTCAAATGGCATTTAATTGATTTGACCTGATCAGCAGGCATAAGTTGCTCAAACATGCATGATAATGCCATAAACAGATTCTTCATATTTTTCTGATCATTTTTCATATATAAATCTTTTTCATCTGAGCTACGGTTGATTTTATATGATTTTTAGAAGTTTGTGGTATTTTATGGAATTTCCTGAAAAGAATAAATCCAGAAAATACTTATTGCATCAGCATGACGTCACTATGATGTTAGCTGTCGGTGTGTTTGATCGACACCTATGGGATCACAAGAATCCCTACTACGGTTGCGGGGCGTGGAGTTGAGAGAAGAGCGGATCAAACAGATAGCACACGGTTCTTTTACCCAGGTTCGGGCCGCGAGGATGCGTAAAACCCTACTCCTGCTTTGGTGGATTATATGTTTGTGTTCTTCAGCTAGCTACGGGGCGTGAGGAGCTCCAAAAAGCCGAATCCTCCTCCTGGTCGTCTCGGGCCTCCTTTTATAGAGAAAGGGGTCGCCACAGTGGCACACAGGAGGTGGAAAGGGTACAGTGATGTGAGGTTTATCCCTCGCGTTACATGACAAGGTGCATTTAATGCGTCTTGCTTAGGTGTCCTTGCTTTATCAGGGACGGGGGAGAGGCATGTCTTGTCTGCCGCCGCTCCTTCTTGTGTTGACACGCGCCCTGACCAACGGTGCCTGAGATGCCATGTAGGCAGGCAGGCAGCTGATGTGGCGCAATGGTGGGTCTTCACGAAGATCTGCATGTCACCACGCAGGTGCCTGCCTAGCTGGTTGGGTCGGCAGCTGCATAGGGCGGTGGAAGCTTAGTTGGCGTGGGTCTGATGGTGGCCTCGCGTATGTCCTCGGCAAGGGCCTTGCCGGGGCCCCGGCAAGGGTCTTGCCGCGGTGCCTGCTATCATCCCCGGCAAGATGCCAGTCGGAGGTTTGTAGTCTTCCTTGACTGGGATCCCGCCAACGGTCGTCATCTTTCTTAGTGTGTATCTGGTCTTGAATGTCTTCACAAAGATCTGCATGCCACTACGGGGATGTCTCCCGAATCCTTGCCCCATGGGGGCAGTGGACTCAAGGGTGACCTGCTCCGTAGGCGTGGGGCGAGTTGCCGCGGCAAGGGTCTTGCCGGGGCTGCTAAAGCCGGCCCCGGCAAGGATCTTGCCCGGGCTGCTAAAACTAGCTCCCGGCAAGGATCTTGCCGGGGGCTCTTTGTGGTCTTGGCTTTCGGCTTCAGTCTCCATCGATCTTCGTTCTTACCCTGGCTCACCTCCCTTGCCGTGCTTGGTGTGGTGGTGCCCGTGGCTCAGACTGCCCGTGCACAGTCATAGGGATACAAAAAGTGTACCCCCTTTTTGTACACCGACAAGAGCCCCTGGACCTGGGCCACACATAAGCGCGACGCGTTGTTGGGCTAGGCCCAGAACGGTGCGCGGCCAGGCGGGATGGTTTTTACCGTGGTAAGATTTTCTGCGCGCTGCGCCTCCCACGATCCGCGCGCGCGGCATGGGGTGGAGGGGCGTGCGCGACGTGGGCGACATGCGGGGGGTGGTTTCCGCAGGCATGCGTCACATCGCAGTTAATGTGAAAGGAGGCGGCCCGCGTTCCCCCCCATTAGAAGGAATAACCGCAGGCGCGCTGCTCACTTCCTCCGCTTACCTCGCGCCTCTTCCAATCTCAGAGCCGCCGCTTCCTCTTTTCCTTCCTTCCGAAGCTTCCACCATCGCCTGCCGCCGTTGCTTTGCCCTCCCCCTCTCTCAGACATCCAACTTTCTCATCCGCTATGGCGTCCAAGTCCGTCAAGGGCAAGGGGGCGGCCAAGGGCGCCGGGACCGTGGAGTCGCCGGAGAGCGCGCTATTGGGGGATCGGACAAAGTCCGCCTTCTTCTTCCCCTCAACAATCGACGTCCACGAGTTCCGGGCCGCCTTCAAGCCCCTTTGGGGGGTGAAGAGGGGGGGGGGGATTTGGGACATCCGGCGACGCGCGTCATTCCTGCCGCTTGCGTCGAACCTGGCCCAAATCGATATCCCTTCTTCGTCGACTACTTTTCTTGTGGGTTATGTCCTCCCTTCTCTGATTTCTTCTGTGATATCATGCACACCTTCGGCTTCCGCCTCTTGGATTTTACGCCGAATGAGGTGGCGTGCATGGCTTTCTTCGCGCACCTTTGCGAGGGCTTCGCCGGGGTGCAGCCCAACACGGCGCTCTTTCGCCACTATTTCTCCCCTCGGATCCAGCCGGGAGGTGCCATCTCTGGATGCATCACCTGGATTCCAAGATCCAAGGGAGCGTACCCGGACGGCGTCGTGAAGGATAGGTGGCATGAATGGCGCGGCCGGTGGTGCTAGATTGAAGAAGAAGATCCGCCAAGATTCTGCAAGGTCCGCCGAGTGCCGCCGGTCCGTGGTAGTGATTGGAGCGACATCGACGCTGCTGACGGGAGGCTCACCGTCGCCACCACCAGGATTCTCTGGCTCACCCAGGTCGGACTCACCCTTGAGATGACCGGGGCGGCCTTCATTCGCCGTCGGATCGCTCCGTTGCACAACAAGGGGAGCCTAGCCTGGCTCTTTAGGAATCCGGCTGACGTTATGCGACTCCGCCCTGGCCTCGATCACAACTTCACGGTGATGGGACATGCCCATTTCTGCCAGCGGCTCTTCCAGCTTGATGTGGGTCGCGACGGCGAGGTCGAGCGGACCGGCAAGGCCGCAAGGGTCCCCGTAAAGGACGGCAAGGCCATCAAGGGGCCGTTCTTCAAGTTGCCAGCGGGGGTGGTCCCGTTGTGCAACAATTTGCGTCATTCCGAGATCATCGCCATGATGCCGGACTGCAATGCGCACGGCCCTGTCCCGAGCTGGCAGGAGCTGGCGGACGCGGACGTGCAGCAATTCTTCGACTTTCTGGTTGAGGTGTATGTCAATCCTGACGCCGAGCGGTGGCTTGTCATGGACACCACCCAGGCAGAGCTGGACTACATCACCACTAGGGCGAGGGAGGCGCAGCTTGCCATGGAGGCCAGCAGCACCGGGGGTGTGGAGGACAAGGCCTCAACGGCTGCGGAGGAGGAGGAGCTCGCCCAGTGGGCGGCGGCCGCCGGGGAGGCTAGCAGCGCCGGCACCGGAGGTCCGCTGGTCGAAGACGCGGCCGACAAGTCGTCGGAGGAAGAGGACATGGCGGTGGGCTCGGCGCCAGCCAGGGGAAGAGGGCGAGTCCTGCGACGGGCTAGTTCCGGTGAGCCGGTCCGGCCCGGCAAGGCTGCGCAGCCTCAGTTGGCCCTGGAGGGGTCCGGGCGTCACACGAGGGCCACGACAGCGAGGAGGCTGACGAAGGCCGCTGAGAAGAAGAAGGCAACATCCCCTTCTCCATTTGGGCGCGCACAAACTCCACCTTCTTCGCCTCCCCCGGCAGACGCCGACTCGGATGTCGACGCGGAGTTCCCCTTTGATCTTGGGCCCCTCAGCCCGAAGAGGAAAAGGAAAGTGGTGGAGGAGGAGGAGATGGGAGACGAGTAAGTACTCTGTTCCTTACTGCCATTTCCATTCCCGTGAACTATGTCACTCATCTTGATCCGTTTTTGCTTCTTCAGAGATGCAGAGACGTTGGCCCAGAGGATAAAGAGGGCGAAGGCCTCGGCGAGCAGCCAACCCTTGGCTGGGGCTTCAGAGACGCCACTGGTGGTGTTGAGCAGCCTGGACAGCAGCCCCCGGCACAGCCCCCAGCGTAAGCTCGTCACCCTCGTCTTGCTCGACATGTGGTAGGTGTTCGATGATATGGTGCTAACCTTGTCGGTTTTGTAGGACGGGAGTGGCAGCAGGAGGAGCCGCAGGGGGCTACCCCCAACACACCAGCCCCATCGACTACGCCGCCGCGAGGGGCGTGCTCGGCAAGGGCACCAAGCATGGAGCCCACACCCATGGAGGAAGAGGGGAACTTGAGCGCTGGTGGCTCTGCCACGGCGCCAAATACTGGTTGGGAGGGGGCTTCTTCTTCACACCCTAGCAGTGGTGAGTCGCCTGTTCTTCGTCTCTGCTTTTCCCTCATTCTTTTTTTTTCTTGGCTTCACAGTCCCCATCACTGCCCAGGCCCTCCTTCAATAGATATGGAGGACGTGGACACTGTCGTCGGGAACATTGCTGAGGAGCCGCGGCAGATGCTGACAGGATTGCCGCCGAGGAGGCCGCCAAGGATGCTGACGAGGCCGCCGCCGACGAGACCGCCAAGGATGCTGTCGAGGGTGCCAGCGGTGGGCCTGCCGGGGAGGCCGGCAAGGCCACAGCCGAGGAAGAGGTGGTTGATGATCAGCCTTCTTCCTCCACAACCTCAGGCCCCGGCAGATATCTAAAGGTGGGCGACGATCTCTTGGTCCATCTCGTAGGGGCGGCAAGTTCTCGTAGGGGCGGCAAGTTCTCGAGCGCCCGCCGGAGGGGAAGTCTTCGACGGCGAGGAGCTCGCCGCCACCGGGCTCGAGGTTGTAGATGAATCGGGCGTCGGCGGCGATGGTTCCCCAGAAGAGCAGCTCTTCCGGGCTATGGGGGCCAATTTCCGGAAGCTCCAAGCGCTCTATCGTGCCCGTCTGGACAAGGTTATGTCTAGGATAGCAACGGTGGACGAGGCGGAGCTGGACTTCAAGGCGCGCGTTGCTGAGGCACAGACCTGGTTTCACCAGGCTCGCGAGGAGCAGAGAGCCTTTCAGGAGGAATTGTCCAAGCGCGATGCAGAGCTCATCATGAAGATGTCTGACATCGAGAAGGCCTAGGAAGAGGCGGCAAACTTGGCTGCCGCGACCGAGGCCGCCCGGAACCAGCATCAAGCCGCCTTGGATTCCCGGGAGGAAGACCTCTCTCCGCGCGAGGTGAAGCATGCCGCAATGCTCCGCGGCAAGGATGAGGAGCTCGAGGTCCTTGTCGAGCGGCGGACTCGCGAGCTGGGGCAGAGGCACAAAGAGGCACTCGATGCCCAGGCTTTGGTCCATGCCGGCAAGGTGAAGGAGCTGGAGGTAGAGCGAGATGAGCTAAAGGAATAGGCCCTCAAGCTGTCCGACGAGAAGGGCACACTCAACTATGCCTTGGCAGAGGCGCATGGAGCGGCCATCAGCAGGGCCGGGGAGCTCTCCGAAGCGCAAAACTCCACCAGAGATCTCAAGCTGAAGCTGGAGAATCTCGAGAAGATGTTGTCGGAGAGCTCGGCTCGGGAGGAGACCTTGACCAGGAGCCTGGAGGAGGAGAAGCAGCTGCGGGCGGACGAGGCCGCCTCCCACCAGGAATATGTGGCGGGCGAGAACAGATAGATCAGCCGGCTAGAAGACATCGCCGGCAGGGATACCTCATAGTTGGCCCTCATGGGGATGCCAAACGTGAGGTATGCCCCTGAGTGGAGCGGGACCATCAACGCCAAGTTGACCCTGTTCTTCGAGGGCGTCCTCGGCGCCTTGGCTAATCTTCACTCCAACAGAACGGCCACGCTGGCCGGGAAGGCCCGGCGACTTTGCCGGGGGGTCATGACCAAGGTCCTCACCAAGATGGCGTACTAGAATCCTGCCCTCGACTTCGAAGCCGCGATGGATAGCTTGTCGGAGGGTGCTGACCTCACGGTGCTCAAGGAGCGCATCAAGCCCGTCATCAGCCGCATCGATGAAATCAAGAGGGTGGAAGGCCAGCGCTAGGATTAGGCATCCCGCTCTTCTTCGCGGCTATGGGTTCATGACCAAGACAAATTTTATCTTTAGTTTGAACCACAGTGATGATATGATGTAATATAACTTTGAACTACTTTTGGAATTATGCATGCTATTTCCCTGTTTGTTTCCTCTTTGTATGTCCACCCGACGCTAGCTGGGTAGGCTTGCCGGCGCGGAAACCCAAGGCAGCGTCTTGGGGACGGGTCCCCATTGGCCTGTCGTGCAAGCGTGCTACCGGGTGAGCCACCTTTCCGCCCTTAACGCAGTCGCTCGAACTATCGAGTTTGACCCGAGTCAGAGTCGAGAGCCTTGCCAATTGCGGAAGGCTACCCAACCATTTCCAATGCAGCCGTTTGAACTGTTGAGCGGACTCGAAATAGAGCAAAGGCGTTGCCAATCGGGAAGGGCCCCATTTGCGTGCAGGTTTCTTTTTGTACAAAGAATGACAGCTCCGAGGATAATAACCTTAAATAATAGAATGGAAATATCCAGGGTTCAATGTAACTTAGCTTCTATTCATAGCCGCTTGAGTGCTGATCTTCCGGCCTCCTTCCTTCTCAAAGAGCCACGAAGACGAAGGAGCGCTGGGCTAACTGCTAGAGCCGATTCTCACAACAACATCCCCCTACCTGGCGCGCCAAAGATGTCTGTGTGTTTGATCGACACCTATGGGATCACAAGAATCCCTACTACGGTTGCGGGGCACGGGGTTGAGAGAAGAGCGGATCAAACAGATAGCACACAGTTCTTTTACCCAGGTTCGGGCCGCAAGGATGCGTAAAACCCTACTCCTGCTTTGGTGGATTATATGTTTGTGTTCTTCAGCTAGCTATGGGGCGTGAGGAGCTCCAAAAAGCCGAATCCTCCTCCTGGTCGCCTCGGGCCTCCTTTTATAGAGAAAGGGGTCGCCACAGTGGCACACACGAGGTGGAAAGTGTACAGTGATGCGAGGTTTATCCCTCGCATTACATGACAAGGCGCATTTAATGCGTCTTGCTTAGGTGTCCTTGCTTTATCGGGGACGGGGGAGAGGCCTGTCTTGTCCGCCGCCGCTCCTTCTTGTGTTGACACGCGCTCTGGCCAGCGGTGCGTGAGATGCCATGTAGGCAGGCAGGCAGCTGAGGTGGCGCAATGGTGGGTCTTCACGAATATCTGCATGTCGCCACGCAGGTGCCTGCCCAGCTGGTTGGGTCGGCAGCTGTGTAGGGCGGTGGAAGCATAGTTGGCGTGGGCCTGATGGTGGCCCCGCGGATGTCCTCGTCAAGAGCCTTGCCGGGGCCCCGACAAGGGTCTTGCCACGGCGCCTCCTGTCATCCCCGGCAAGATGCCTGCCGGAGGTCTTGTAGTCTTCCTTGGCTAGGATCCCGTCAAGGGTCGTCGTCTTTCTTAGTGTGTATCTGGTCTTGAATGTCTTCACAAAGATCTGCATGCCACTACGGGGATGTCTCCCGAATCCTTGCCCCATGGGGGCAGTGGACTCAAGGGTGACCTGCTCCGTAGGCGTGGGGCGAGTTGCCGCGGCAAGGGTGTTGCCAAGGCTGCTAAAACTGGCTCCCGCCAAGGATCTTGCCGGGGAACCCGCTTCGTCCCTTTGCTCTTTGTGGTCTTGGCTCTGGGCTTCAGTCTCCATCGAGCTTCGTTCTTACCCTGGCTCACCTCCCTTGCCGTTCTTGGTGTGGTGGTGCCCGTGGCTCAGACTGCCCGTGCACAGTCATAGGGGTACCAAAAGTGTACCCCCCTTTTTGTACACCAACATCAGCGGTCAACATGGCCGGTCCAGGTCAAACCTGACCAGTGGGCCCCACTAGTCAGTCTCTCAGTACTAACTAATTAAGTTTAACACTAAACTAAAAGTTAACAGGGTATGGGCCCAACGTGTCAGTGACTAACTAGCTAACCAGTTAATTAGTACTAACCTAGGTTAATTAACAGGGAGGGCCCCACTTGTCATTGACCCAGGGGAGGTCAAACCCCTGGTTAAAGGAGTCAAAATCATTGGTGTTTTGCCGCCGGCGAGGCCCGAAACGGCGGCGAGCTGTGGAAACGCTGCTCAGGGCACCATTTGCCGCACGGTTTGCTCCTATGCGCTTCTGGGAGTGAGCCGCATCGGCTGGTGATGGTGGCCGAGCTCAAGATGGTCGGGAACGGCGCCGACGAGGAGCACAATGGCGGCCGGAGTTCGGGCATCGACGAAATCGATGCTGTGGTGCACGATCGGAGAAGAAGAAGATTGCTACGGGCTCCTGGAGGTGCGCTGAATGCAAAGGAGTGCTTGGACGCGTGCATCGGCAACTGTGGCCACGACGGTGACATGGCCGGCGGCGAGGAGCGCTCGGCTCCGGCGGTGGAGCTAGCTACGAGACACGACAGAAGACGGGGCAAGGGGGGTTTCGAACGGGGGCTCACATCAGTTCGGAAGAGGCAGACGGGGAGCTCGGGGAGGCACCGGAGGCGGCAAATCGACGACGACGATCGCCGGCAACCGAGGTCGAAAATGGCGGCGTTGGCGAGGCTTCAAGGCTTCCGGCTAGGCATGGCTCGGTGAGGGGGGTCGATGACAACGTCGCGAAGTTTGTGGGCACAAAGGAGGGACGAGGGGGTAGCTGTGGCCGCGGTGGTGCTCGCCGGCGCGGCCGTGGTGGCTTCGGCCATGGTGAGGAGGAGCAGGGGAGCGAGGGGGAGATTGAGTGAGGGGGAGAGAGCGGTGGAGGGTGGTGCGTGGCGTCTCCAGGGCGATGGGGAAAAGCCTCGAGGGTGAGGCAGGCAGGGAGGAGGTGGCGGCCTCAGCGCGCGCCGTGCCCGCTTTCGCCTCTGCCTACTAGCAGAGGTTGAGGACGACTGGCACTGTGGGCCAGTGGGCCGCACAGTGCTGGGCTGGCTGGGGCGCCAGGTAAGCCCAGGTAAGTGCTCTCTCTCTTTTTTTATTTCTGTTTTGTAATTTCTGTTTTTGTTTTGCTTTAATAAAAATGCTAGAGCATTTTCATAAATCATGAAAATATTTGTGGGCACTGTCTGGATTAATTCCAACAACCCTCATTTACTTCCAAGATTATTTGGACATTTAAAATCATTTATAGGATTTAAATGTCCAAATGCGAATAGTTATGACTTAATTCAAAGATCTAAAATGGCTCCCAAAATTATGAAACCATTTTTGGCAGAGGTTTTAGCCAAGACCAAAAATGATGAACATTTTGTGAAGGGCACTTTGGGTACATTGAAAAGTATTTATTAAACCCTAGTTGATTTGATCTGGTGCTAGGGTTTGAACAATCCCCATTTCAAGTTTCTGAGAAAATTAAACATGATGCAACAGACAAGTGCTAGCCTAGTGCAGGGTGAAGCTAGGGATGTGACAGCAATAGTTGTAGAAGCAATAGTTGGCAACATTACCCCGGCGCAACGATGGAGATCAAGGTGTCGAGCCGGTGACGATGGAGATCAAAAGCACAGGATGATGATAGCCATATCATGTGACATATTTTGATTGCATGTGATGTTTATCCTTTATGCAACTTATTTTTCTTAGAACAGCGGTAGCATTATAAGATGATCCCTTCACTAAATTTCAAGATAAAAGTGTTCTCCCCGAGTATGCACCCTTGCTAAAGTTTGTCATTTCGAAGCACCTCGTGATGATCGGGTGTGATAGAATCTACATTCACATACAATGGGTGTAATCTAAACTTTAAGACGGGGAGGCTACAACCTCGAATAGCATGGGATCAAATTTATATCGCGCGCTCTAAGCGGTGCCCCCCTCTCGGTCCCAACCGGAAACACCCATGCCCCCTGACCGGATGACGGGCTTTAATCCAGGGCCATGGAACCCTCATCACGGCCCCTCTACTTGGCGTGTACAAGGAAAGAGGTTTGAAACTGACTAAACCACATTCTTTGCAGAAGACATGTGGCAGCACGAAAAAGGAGACGAACGGGAACATGACTTTGATCCACGTTAACACTGGAGTTAAACAGTTGACTGGCATGCTTCAACAATACCAGCTTACAACCTATCATGTCACCACATGATCAGGTTGGCTCACCACCAACTTTCGAAGCTCACGTGTAGCTTGTCTTGCATGTAATATAACACCCACAAAAATGCTTATATAAACATGCCATGAGAAAAACTACTCAAGCAAACATGCAAAGCACTCATCATATCAAAGGTTCAAACATGCTTGCCTGGTTCGGAGTAGTCGGAGTCTAGCTCGGCGAAGTTTGCGGCTCCGTCACCTCCTTCAGTATCTATGTATAAAATAAATCGGATACTAACGTAAATACCGTGCGTGCATAAAAATTTTTCCAAATATTTTTCAAATAAATATGATAAAAAACTAGACAGAAAAATAAAGATGATAGAAAAAGACTCAATTCAAAATCATCTTCTGTTAAAAAGTTATAAAGGTTTTAGCCCAAGGACTTATCTGTAGTGAAACAGAAAGTTTCGAGGGGTTTGTTCATAAAAACAGAAATCGTTTCAGTAAGAAATACGCCAACCCAAAGGAAAAGCATACTTTGCCCGAAGGCGTTTTCCAGGAAAACGGTTCGAATAGAAAAAGAGAGGCTGACGAGGGGGTCCCACCCATCAGGTTTAAATATTCGAAAAGGAAAAACAGAGTACACCGGCGCCCGAGGACCGCGGTGGTCACCGGCGCCGATCCATGGCGAGGTAGGGGGAGGGGATGGTACATACGGACTCACGGTGCTCTCCCGTGTCTCTGGGTGGTGGAGTTGGACGTCGGCGAGCACCACGTCGACGTCGGCCTTCACTCCGGCGGACGGTGGTTCGGGCGGTGGTGGATCTCGTCGGGGAGGGCTGCAGAGGCCAAATTGATACGAGGGTTTGATGAGTGGGTTCAGTATGAGGCTTCTGGCAAGGTTTGGGAGGCGGGGGTCGTCTCACCAGAGGGAACTGTGCCGGAGCCCGCAGCGGATCGGGGCGGCCGGAGTCGGGGAAGAAGCCCTCCCCGAGGTCTTCCTAGTAGCTAGGCGTGGCTCTGGTGAGGTGGAGGAGAGGTGCAGGGTCGAAGGCGAGCTCGGGGTCGCTATTTATAGCCGGCCCGAGGCGGTTGCCGCAAAGGGGATAACTCCGGCGAGTGATTATGGCGAGGCCGTGGCCGAACAGGCGGTTTAGGCGACTGGGCATCAACGTGTTGGTCTACTAGTTCCATCCAGAGGCTAAACGTGGCAAAACTTGGGCGGTACTCCACGTTCCCTAAGGAACGGCTTCACGGGGCACGTCGGCGGCACAAAGCGCGCTCTGCGCCTCTCAGGCCACGACGACGGTGCTGCAGCGTGCACATGGGTGGGGACGGCCAAGTGTAGGCTTCTGGTGGCTTGGGCGGTGTCGGACGGCGCCGTTCTGCAGGGCTGGCCCCTGTTGGCTGCCACGGGTGGCTCTGCAACCGTGGAAGATGCCCGCGCAGGCAGGACACGTCGCCACCGACTCTTGCGCCCGTCCAAACGACCGTGCGGCGTTCTGGATAAGGAGGGAGGGGGGCAGTGAGCAAGGTGACACTGCAAGTCGCCATCTTCCAATATTGTTTGTGTTGAGCCAACACAAGATGAAAACCCTCAAGACCAAAGATCAAGGTTGAGAAGACCCATGAAATATTTGTCATAAAAGATTTGAGAAGGAGAGGTTTTAAGAAAAGTTTAAATAACCTCCTTCCAAGTAAATAAAGAATTTGATAAAAACCAATCCAAAAATTTTGGAGTGTTACATGACATCTGTGGGCGAGCTAAACTACAGGACGGAGAGGATTGCTTTTGATGTTGCCGAGGTCCCCTTGCCTTACAACGGGATCCTCGGCCGCCAGCGTTGGCCAAATTCATGGCGGCGTCGCATTATGCCTACAACACGCTGAAGATGCCTTGGCCGATGTCCATCATAACTGTCCCCTCCGACAAGAAGGATGCGCTGATCTACGTTGATCAGCTTTACCGGGAGGCAGTTGTAGCAACTGCCGCCAAGGCACTTCCTCCTGCAACTGAAGCCCCGGGAGGAAAGAAGACCGATAAGGTCTCTCGCCCCTACTCCGGCAAGCGCTCCTCTTCGGAGTGCAGTGCTCCCGTCGAGAACAAGCCAGAGAGCTCCACCGGCAAGAGCAAGAAATCCAGAGCTTCTCCATGAGAAACCAAGCGAGTGTTCGTCAAGGAGGATGGCACGGGAGGGGCTTTCACCATAAGCTCCGCCCTCGACAGCAAATAGGAAGACGTGATCGTCACCTTCCAGTGGGCGAATGTCGACATGTTTGCATGGCAAGCGTCTGACATCCCCAGCATTCCCAGGGATGTGATTGAGCACCATCTTGTTGTCTGCCCTCATGCGTGACCCGTCAAGCAGAAGGTCAGGAAGCAAGCTCTAGAACGGCAAGAGTTCATCAGAGAGGAGACCAGGAAGTTAGAGGCAGCAGGCTTAGTGAGAGGAGTGCTCCATCCAATGTGGATGGCCAATCCGGTGGTGGTGCGTAAGGCAAATGGGAAGTGGAGACTGTGTATTGATTACACAGACATCAATAAGGTTTGTCCAAAAGACCCTTTCCCATTGCCACGCATAGACCAGATTGTGGACTCCACGGCCGGATGTGACTTGTTATCATTCCTCGACGCTTACTCAAGCTACCATCAGATCTTCATGACGAGAGAAGATGAAGAGAAGACAACATTCATCACCCCATGTGGTACGTATTGTTTCATACGGATGCCTTTCGGGTTGAAGAGTGTTGGATCAACATTTGCAAGAGCAGTCCAGATTGGTTTTGAGCCTCAGCTACATAGAAATATGGAAGCTTACATGGATGATATAGTGGTCAAAACCAAGGACAAAGCAATGCTCATACAAGATTTGGAAGAGACGTTCGCGAATCCGCGCAAGATCAACCTTAAGATGAACCCTGAGAAGTGTGTCTTCAGCGTCCCGTCCGGCAAGCTTCTCGGTTTCTTCGTGTCACGGCGTGGAATTGAGGCGAATCCAGACATGATCAAGGCCATCGAGCAGATTGAAGCACCCATGAGGATCAAGGACGTGCATCGGCTTGCTGGCTGCGTTGCCGCCATGGGTAGATTCATCTCCAAATCTGCCGAGCGCGCCCTCCCCTTTTTCAAGATTTTGAAAAAGGCGAGCCCAATGGAGTGGACCCCAGAAGCCGAAGCGGCACTGCAGGATTTGAAGAAATACCTCTCCTCTATGCTGATACTGGTCGCGCCTAAACCACAAGAGCCGTTGCTGCTGTATTTAGCGGCAACGAATCAAGTGGTCAGTGCTGCGCTAGTGGCCCAGAGGAAGGTCAATACGGAAGTGATATCAACGACAAAACCTGATGCCACTAGGGCCGAAGCTACGCAACCAGATGGAGTAATGCAGAAGAAGAAGATGATGCAGCACCCGATTTACTTTGTCAGCTCCCTACTACAGGGGGCTAAGTCAAGGTACTCCGGCATGCAGATATTGCTCTTCGGCCTCCTTATGGCCTCGAGGAAGCCGCGTCATTACCGGCACACCGGTTTAATCCGAAACTTTCCCGGAACACTTCCGGTGTCCGAATATAGTCAACCAATATATCAATCTTTATGTCCCAGACATTTCGAGACTCCTCGTCATGTCCGTGATCTCATCTGGGACTCCGAACTAACTTCGGTACATCAAAACTCATAAACTCATAATACCGACCGTGATCAAACGTTAAGCGTGCGGACCCTACGGGTTCGAGAACTATGTAGACATGACCGAGACTCATCTCCTGTCAATAACCAATAGTGGAACCTGGATGCTCATATTGGCTCCTACATATGCTACGAAGATATTTATCGGTCAAACCGCATAACAACATACGTTGTTCCTTTTGTCATCGGTATGTTACTTGCCCGAGATTCGATCGTCGGTATCTCAATACCTAGTTCAATCTCGTTACCGGCAAGTCTCTTCACTCGTTCGGTAATACATCATCTCATTACTAACTCATTAGTCATTTGCTTGCAAGGCTTATTATGATGTGCATTACCGAGAGGGCCCAGAGATACCTCTCCGACACTCGGAGTGACAAATCCTATTCTTGATCTATGCCAACACCACAAATACTTTCGGAGACACCTGTAGAGCATCTTTATAATCACCCGGTTACGTTTTGACGTTTGATAGCACACAACGTGTTCCTCTGGTATTTGGGAGTTGCATAATCTCATAGTCATTGGAACATGTATAAGTCATGAAGAAAGCAATAGCAGTAAAACTAAACGATCATAGTGATAAGCTAACAGATGGGTCTAGTCCATCACATTATTCTCCTAATGATGTGATCTCTTTGATCAAATGACAACTCATGTCTATGGCTAGGAAACATAACCATCTTCGATAAATGAGCTAGTCTAGTAGAGGCATACTAGGGACATACTATTTTGTCTATGTATTCACACATCTACTAAGTTTCCGGTTAATACAATTCTAGCATGAATAAAATACATTTATCATGATATAAGGAAATATGAATAACATCTTTATTATTGCCTCTAGGGCATATTTTCTTCAGTCTCCCACTTAAACTAGAGTCAATAATCTAGATTACAAAGTAATGATTCTAATACCCATGGAGTCTTGGTGCTGATCATGTTTTTCCCGTGGAAGAGGCTTAGTCAACGGGTTTGCTACATTCAGATCCGTATGTGTGGGGACCCCGACTTAAGAGTCGAGATCACCGAATGCACGTGTACAGTGATCCCAGAGATCAATGCTCACTGAACACACAGAAGCTGAATAACAAGAGTCTTACATCCATACATACCGTCTTACATAAATTATGACCATTATGGCCAAGTCTTACATAGATAAAGCCTCATGGGCTGAATAGCAAATAAACTCGATTAGCGGAAGTCTTCGTAGATAAGTAGAACCCATGCCATCTGCATTAACCCTACAGGCATTCTGACTGGGAAAGCGTCCTAGTTCGCATGTTCGTCTCCATAGAACTCTTCTTCAAATTCCTGCTCCTCCATGCCTGGCCAATTAAATAACCAATGGCAAGCCAATGAGTACTTTGAATGTACTCGCAAGCAACCCATGATTTGGTTCAAGGTAACAATGCAAATTGTACAACAATGAGCAACCTAGCTACAAGCTAGATTAAATATTCTACCATTTGTGAAACATGCATCAATGTACTTGGGTAACCTCGAAGACAGGTTACACATATCAACATGAATAGATTTCAATTCATAATAAACGAGTCCAGTCACCACCTTGACTGAACACACACACATTCTTTCCACCGAGATTGTAAAATTCTGGACATAGTTTAAGTAGCACCTCCAAACTGTCCATGACCGTGGACACGGCTATTCGAATAGTTTTACACTCTGCAGAGGTTGCGCACTTTACCCACAAGATCCGGGAAGTTTTCGTGTCACCCACGATCCCGTAGTACCTCAAGTACTCGGGGGAAGCATCCGGTCATTACCTTTCCCTAGACGACACTAACATAGGGTCCACTCGTTTGTGCACAACCCTCGTGTACAAACGATAAATCCTGGGACTTGCCCTTTTTACACTGTCACGCATACACGAAGGGACCAACGGTGTGTCCGGTGCCTTGTGAAAACTGTCATGGTCGCCTATCCAAGCACGACCCCGTCCCGGGAGTGACCTCAAGTCTCCCCCGTCACTAGTGATGTGGGCACCATGATAGTATCAGCCTAAGTAATGAATAATGCCCCGTCCCATAAGGGGTAGAGTGGTTGCACATGTTTGGTTGGAACGGTAATCAAACATAAATCTAATCCATCATTTTACCCACACACGAGAACTTTCTTTGGTGCACCACTTCTTCCTCAAGTGATGACCTTATCTCAACATCACCCTCGGGCATTAGGGCCACCCGATGGGGTTTTCGAAAAGAATGCAACCACGAAGGATTCATGGCACACATGCATCACTATGCATCACAACTAATCTTTTGTCATTGCATCTAGGCACATGGTAAGGATCATGAGTAGGGTATGCATCATGTGGTGGCTCTCAACAAGTTTACCACCGTCACTCTTTATCATCATGCATTCGGAAATAAAAGGGTTCCGAGGAACAAAAGGGGGTATCGTGGTCAAAGGGTTGCTTGCCTGGATTGGCTTGGTCTTCAAGGTCTTCAAATCCTTCCCCTCCTTCTTCTTCAGCAACCTCGTCAAACACGGTATCTAATCGTCGCAATAAACAACGGGAAAATAAGACAATAATAAAAATAGAAAAACCAAAGTGCTCAGAAAAATGTCAACTTATTTTTATAAAAAACTAGAGGGAAAAGTACGATGGCAAAAATTATTAGTTTGGAATTTGAAGTGACATAATGGGGTACATGAATTTTTTGAACAGAGGTTTTAGTGTTCTAATTTATATTTAAATTTCAACAGAACAGATAAGGTTTATGAATATAGGTGAAAGTGATATCATTAAATAGGTTCGAATTTTACAAGTTTTTAGGAACTGGAATTAATTTATTTGGATAAATATTTTATCCTGTGGAATTATTTGAAAAACCTACAGAAAAGAAAAGGAAAAGGGCTACGGTGCAACTGGGCCAGAACGGCCACAGTGCAGCAGGCCTAGAGGGGAAGGAGCCTAGCGCGCTGGTGCCTGTGCACGCACCAGGTTTCAAACCTAACGGGCGGGGGCCAGGCGTCAGCGAGAAGAGAGAGAGGCGAGGGAGATGAGAGAATGACAGGCGGGGCCCGCCTGTCATCCCTAACCCTCCGATAGAGGGCCGACGAGGGCACGGCTAGACTCAGTGTCGAGTCGCCGTTCTGGTGGAGGTGGAGTTGGTCACCGGGGTGGCCTGGTTCGCTGGCGGTGAGGTCACGCGGCGGAGGAGCTTCAGGTGGTGGTGGTTCCGGCCGTTTCCGGCAGCTACAGAGAGGGGAAACGAGGGGGAAACAATCAGCGAAGTCTTGTGGTGCTAGATCGAGCGAGAGGAGCGGCGGGGAGGGCTTGTACCTCCGGATCAACCGTGACCCGAGGCGGCGGAGCTCGAGCTCGGGCCCATCTGGAGGGGAGTGAGTGGCGTAGGGAGGTGATTAGGTGGGTGAGAGAGCGGTTGGTGAGGAGAGGGAGGGTGCGGGGTGTCCTTTTATATGCGAACGGCGAGGTGCCGTGGACCCGTGGGCCGGCGAGCTTCTGCTCGTTGCCACAGGACTCGGGAGGGGCTGGAGCCATGTCTGCGGCGTTGCTGGATGCGGTCCAGAGCCGGGGAGAAGAAGAGAGAGAGAGCAGGGGGAGTCCAAAGCAGCGCGCGTGTGGGGTAGCTCATTGGAGCTCTCGGGCGGCCGTCGCACATGCGAGTTGGGGCGAGAGGAGGGAGAAGGAGGAGGGGAAAGGGCCATGGCGTGTCGCGGACGTCGCGGCACCTCGACTGGCGCAAGGGGGAGGCTCGAGGTGGTCGGGCGCTGCGGATTGGAGGTCGCTATAGTGCGGGGGCGCACTGTAGCATGCTCCAAAGCGCCCATATGGCCGGCATGGCCGTGTCCCACGCGCTCTGGGGGCGGCCACCCAGTCCATTGGCTCTAGGGGGAGTAAACAACATAGGAGAGGCATTGGATGCCAGGGAAAGCTTCTAGAAGAAGAGAGGGCTGAGATAGCATGGTGAAAACTGCTGTCCAGAATGTAAATTGGGGTTTTACCCCTACTCAATCATTGAGTTGAGGCCAGGGGAGAGTTACTGGAGGTGCAAGGGAGCCTGAGGAAGCTGTGGTAAAAAGTTGGGCTCAAGGAGAATATGGAAAGGGGTGAAAGTGGTAATTTTGGAAAATCACCAGAAGGTGTTTGATGTGGTTTTGACCAACCAAATGATTTCCACTAGACATGAGACTTAACAGGATCAAATGGTATATAGAAATAGGGTGTTCCACCAAGTTTGGGCTCATTTGAAGAAACTTGCCAATGTAACTTTGGTCAACCGTAGAAATTAACAGAAATGGTTTCACCAAGTTTGAGTTAAGCAAATCATCCCTCCTTGATGCACCACTTGGTGTAGTGTCATCATTTGTGGTTGTGATCATGCCCACAAAGTTTGAAGTCCCAAGTAAAAAGTTGGTAATGTAAACTTGTTCAAATTTGAATCTGAACAGAAATGGTTTTGGGGTACTCTGATCAAGTTACCCTTCCCCAAAACTTGTGCCATTTGGTCTAGATGCATTATTAGACCATTTTAGCAAGTGTACCAAGTTTGAGAGCATTAGGGCAAGTTTGGCAATGTAAAGTTGCTCAAACTTCAAAGATGGACAGAATGGTTTTGAGGGGTTTTGATGATGTTTTCTTGCTTCCCAAGGCATGGGGCTTGGCAAGATCATCACACATGTCATATATGACATGATAGAATTTCCCTAGAATTTTTAGAGAATATTTCCTTTGTAAATAATTCAAAAGCTTGAAATATCCAAAAAGGGTTTCTGAGGGATTTGTCCAATATTTTGAACATAACCAAGTGTTAAAACTCTCACATATGGAAAATATATGTCCTAAGAGTCTCTTTGAATTTTGGCAAATATTTTTGAAGTAGTTAAATAATGTTTCCCTATTAAAGACTATTTCTAGCCTTAAGAAAAAGCTTTTAAATAAATTAGAAAAATAACTTTTAAAATTATATTTCTGTGGTTTATGGGATTCCTATATCTACTTGATTTCAAATATACTCTTTGAAATATTTTTCTCACCCTAAACCAAGCACTTGCAGTGCAAACCTCAATTCAGGGGTTTTTGGAAAACTAATTATTGAAAATACTTTTTGGCCAAATTATTTTTGTAAGAAAATACTATGCTGTTATATACACTTGGTATGGTCATTGGGCAGGAGTTTGGGGTAAGGAGATGAAATATACAAGAGGTAGTAGTTGACTTTAAAGAGAGAAAAACTTAATTCCAAATAAAAGCCAAATGATGCCAAAAATTTTGTTGGTCCAAATTTTCATGCGTTATTAATGCAAATGACATGTTACAAAATGCAGGGTGTGACAGTGTATCTTGCAAATTTCTATGTCTCCCTCCTTGACTTGATCGGGGAAGGAATTGAAGCGTCTTTTGATGTGCTTTGTTCTCTTGTGAAACCTGGATTCCTTCGCCAGGGCTATTGCTCCAGTGTTCTCACAAAAGATTTTCATTGGACCCGATGCACTAGGTACCACACCTAGATCGGATATGAACTCCTTCATCCAGACACCTTCATTTGTTGCTTCCGAAGCAGCTATGTATTCCGCTTCACACGTAGATCCCGCCATGATGCTCTGCTTGGACTGCAACAACTGATAGCTCCACCGTTTAATAAAAATAAATATCCGGTTTGTGACTTAGAGTCATCCGAATCAGTGTCAAAGCTTGAATCGATGTAACCGTTTATGACGAGATCTTTGTCACCTCCATATATGAGAAACATATCCTTTGTCCATTTCAGGTACTTTAGGATGTTCTTGACCGCTCTCTAGTGATCCACTCCTGGATTACTTTGGTACCTCCCTGCTAAACTTATAGCAAGGCACACATCAGGCCTGGTACACAGCATTGCATACATCATAGATCCTATGGCTGAGGCACAGGGAATGACTTTCATTTTCTGTCTATCTTCTGCAGTGGTCGGGCATTGAGTCTTACTCAACTTCACACCTTGTAACACAGGCAAGAACCCTTTCTTTGCCTGATCCATTTTGAACTTCTTCAAAACTTTATCAAGGTATGTGCTTTGTGAAAGTCCAATTAAGCGTCTTAATATATCTCTATAGATCTTAATGCCTAATATGTAAGCAGCTTCACCGAGGTCTTTCATTGAACAATTCTTATTCAAGTATCCTTTTATGCTATCCAGAAATTCTATATCATTTCCAATCAACAATATGTCATCCACATATAATATCAGAAATGCTACAGAGCTCCCACTCACTTTCTTGTAAATACAGGCTTCTCCAAAAGTCTGTATAAAACCATATGCTTTGATCATCTCATCAAAGCGTATATTCCAACTCGATGCTTGCACCAGTCCATAGATGAATCGCTGGAGCTTGCACACTTTGTTACCACCTTTACGATCGACAAAACCTTCTAGTTGCATCATATACAACTCTTCTTTTAGATATCCATTTAGGAATGCAGTTTTGACATCCATTTGCCATATTTCATAATTATAAAATGCGGCAATTGCTAACATGATTCGGACAGACTTAAGCATCGCTACGGGTGAGAAAGTATCATCGTAGAAAACTCCTTGAACTTGTCAAAAACCTTTCGCAACAAGTCAAGATTTGTAAACGATAACATTCTCGTCAGCGTCGGTCTTCCTCTTGAAGATCCATTTATTTTCGATGGCTTGCCGATCATCGGGCAAGTCAACCAAAGTCCATACTTTGTTCTCATACATGGATCCCATCTCAGGTTTCATGGCCTCAAGGCATTTTGCGGAATCCGGGCTCATCATCGCTTCTTCATAGTTCGTAGGTTCATCATGGTCTAGTAACATGACTTCCAGAACTGGGTTGCCGTACCACTCTGGTGCAGAACATACTCTGGTTGATCTTTGAAGTTCAGCGGAAACTTTATCTGAAGTTTCATGATCATTATCATTAGCTTCCTCACTAATTGGTGTAGGAATCACTGGAACTAGTTTGTGTGATGTACTACTTTCCAGTTCAGGAGAAGGTACAATTACCTCATCAAGTTCCACTTTCCACCCACTCACTTGTTTCGAGAGAAAATCCTTCTCTATAAAGGATCCATTCTTAGCAACGAATATCTTGCCTTCGGATCTGTGATAGAAGGTGTACCCAACAGTCTCCTTTGGGTATCCTATGAAGACACATTTCTCCGACTTGGGTTCGAGCTTATTGATGTCTACTACGCACCCTTCTTCTTGTAGACGTTGTTGGGCCTCCAAGTGCAGAGGTTTGTAGGACATTAGCAAATTTCCCTCAAGTGGATGACCTAAGGTTTATCAATCCGTGGGAGGTGTACGATGAAGATGGTCTCTCTCAAGCAACCCTGTAACCAAATAACAAAGAGTCTCTTGTGTCCCCAACACACCCAATACAATGGTAAATTGTATAGGTGCAATAGTTCGGCGAAGAGGTGGTGATACAAGTGCAATATGGATGGTACATATAGGTTTTTGTAATAGGAAAATATAAAAACAGCAAGGTAGCAAGTGCTAAATGTGAGCATAAACAGTGTTGCAATGATAGTAGAGAAGGCCTAGGGTTTATACTTTCACTAGTGCAAGTTCTCTCAACAAGGATAACATAATTGTATCATATTACTAGCCCTCAACATGCAACAAAGAGTCACTCCAAAGTCACTAATAGCGGAGAACAAACGAAGAGATTATGGAAGGGTACGAAACCACCTCAAAGCTATTCTTTCTGATCGATCTATTCAAGAGTCTGTAGTAACGTTTAATCTATCATAGAGTTCGTACTAGAATAACACCTTAAGACACAAATCAATCAAAACCCTAATGTCACCTAGATAGTCCATTGTCACCTCAAGTATCCGTGGGCATGATTATACGATATGCATCACACAATCTCAGAAACATCTATTCAACCAACACATAGAACTTCAAAGAGTGCCCCAAACTTTCTATCGGAGAGTCAAGATGAAAATGTGTGCCAACCCCTATGCATAGATTCCCAAGGTCACGGAATGTCGGTGTATTTGGATCGACACCTATGGGATCACAAGAATCCCTACTACAGTTGCGGCGCGCGGGGTTGAGAGAAGAGCGGATCTAATGATCAGGACACGGTTCCTTTACACAGGTTCGGGCCGCAAAGATGCGTAAAACCCTACTCCTGCTTTGGTGGATTATATGTTGGTGTTCTTCAGCTAACGAGGAGCTCCAAAAGAGTCGTGAGGGGTTCCGAAAAGCCGAATCCTTCTCCTGGTCGCCTCGGGCCTCCTTTTATAGGGAAAAGGGGTTGCCACAGTGGCACACAGAAGGTGGAAAGGGTACAGTGATGCGAGGTTATCCCTCGCATTACAGGACAAGGTGCATTTAATGCGCCCTGCTTAGGTGTTCCTGCTTTATCGGGGACGAGGGGAGACGCCCGTCTTGTCCGTCGCCGCTCCTCCTCGTTTCGACACGCGCCCTGGCCAGCGGTGCCTGACGTGCTATGTAGGCAGACAGGCAGCTGAGGTGGCGCAACGGCGGGCCTCCATGAAGATCTGTGGGTCGCCATGCAGGAGCCTGTCCAGCTGGTTGGGTCGGCAGCTGCGTGGGTCGGTGGAAACCCAGTTGGTGCGGGCCTGATGGTGGCCCCGTGGGTGTCCTCGGCAAGGGCCTTGCCGGGGCCCCGGCAAGGGTCTTGCCGTGGTGCCTGCTATCATCCCCGGCAAGGTGCTTGCCGGGGGTCTTGTGGACCTCCTTGTCTGGGATCCCGCCAAGGGTCGTCTTCTTACCTCACATTTGATCTCGAAGGTCTTCACAAAGATATGCATGCCACCACGGGGATATCTCCCGAATCCTCCCCCCGTGAGGGTGGTGGACTCAAGGGTGATTCGCTCCGTAGGCGGGAGGGCGAGCTGCTACGGCAAGGGTCTTGCCGGGGGAAACCGCTTCGTCCCCTTGCTCTTCGTGGTCTTGTTCTTGGTGTCGCTCCAGTCTTCATCAAGCTTCAGTCTTGCCCCGGCTTGCCTCCTTGCCTTGCTTGGTGGGATGGCGCCGTGGCTCAGACTGCCTGTGCATAGTCATAGGGGTAAAAAAGTGCACCCCTCTTTTTGTACACCGACAGGAGCCCCCGGGCCTGGGCCACACATAAGCGCGACATGTTGTTGGGCCTGGCCCAAAACGGTGCGCGGGCAGGCGGGGTGGTTCTCACCATGGTAAAATTTTCGTGCGCTGCGCCTCCCACGGCCCGCGCGAGCGGCGCGGGGTGGAGGGGCGTGCGTGACGTGGGCGGCATGCGTGGGGCGGTTTCCGCACGCATGCGTCACGTCGCAGTAAATGTGAAAGGAGGCGGCCCGCGCCTTCCCCATAAACGGGGGAAGGTGTGGGGGCATGGCCCGCTGACTGGATGGGGCCGAGGCGCGGTCTGCTAGGCGTCCACTCCCCACGATCACGGGGTGGGGAGAAGTCGCCTCACCCGTCCCTTCGGTCCCGTGCGTTCGCCACGTGCCTTCCATGCGTTCGAGGTGGCAAGCGGTGGAGGCGGGAAACCGAGCCGTCGTTGGTTGGGGTGACGGGTCGGTCCCAGCCCCTCTCGCCTTCTGCGTCTTGATTGGTCGAGCGGGGCGGTCGAGCTCCAGCCCCGCCCCTTTATAAAGGGCGGAGGGAGGGGACGGCGCTCCGCACTCCTCCATCTTCTTTCTCCTCCAGCTTCCGCTCCTTTCTTCTATCCGCCATGAAGACGGAAAACCCCGGCTCCTCAACGGTGGCGGCAAGGGTCGCCGCTCGACAGCGCGTCCCCCTTCTCCTGCACCCGTAGTGGCCGAACCAGCTACGAGGGGAAGAGGGAGGGGGCGAGGCCCTGGGCGAGGCCGGGGTGCTCGGGGAAGAGGAAGACGGGGCGGCTCGCCAGCCTCGCCTCCACCAGCAGCTCCTCCTTCGGTGGAAGGTCATGTTGGAGATGACCCCTGCAAATTCTTCATTAGGATGCGGGGGTCGCCGCATCGTCGCCTTCGTCTCCCGACCCCGTTTGCGCGGGAGATGGAGGCAAACCCGCCGGAGTCGCTGCGGTTGCACATGAGGGGTTGTGGAATCAATGGCACGCGAGCCCTCGTCGACTTCCCCGCCCCTCATGTGATGTATCTTCGCCGAGGATGGAAGAGGTTCGCTCGCATCCATAGCCTGACGGACAGGCTCACCCTCCACTTCAAGCTGATGGGGGATGGACACCTCTCCGTCAAGGTATTCGGGCACCTCGGAACTCGCGCGATGTGCTGCATGGAGAGCTCCTCCGATGACGAAGACTCCTCCTCGAACGAGGGTGACGAGGAGGACAGCGACAGCGACGACGAGGGCGGGGGACGGCATGATGACGGGTCCGACTAGGTGTTGGGCGCCACTCCTGGTGGCATCGGCGAACCATCATCCGTGTCGCCGGCTCCTTGAACTTCTCGGGGTCGTCTCCTTGGCGGCTGGCGTAGGGAGGCAGTGGAAGAGGAAGAGGAAGAAGGTGGGCGGCAAGGTCGTCATGTCGGAGTACGCGGGCACCGACGCCTTCGTCTCCTACAGACGTCATGCCGCCTCGTCTTCGAGCTCAGCCTCCGGCGCCGTCATCACCGTCCAGCCCTGGGGAGGCCGCCGAGATGCCTTCTCGGTGTCTTCTGCCACCCGTAGCTCGCCTAGGCGCCCCTTTTGCCCTCCTCGCCTCCTTGACCTACCTCCCGAGGAGAGGGACAAGAAAGGCATTACGGACATCTTATCTCTTTTTATTCTGTAAGCCTTCGGGCATGTGTAAAATTTAAAACTTGTAATCTCCCTTATTCATGCTTCTTATTCCCTATGGACTGTACCTAAATGGAATGTTTTTAATGAAAAAGGAATGTCTGCCGGGTCCTTTTGATCGTAGGTAAAAACCCACAACAGGGAATAAATCCCTGATATCCTTAAGATGAACATTTTCTCGCCCGGCAACAAGCCCTGTCGTTTCCCCACTTCGCTCGACCTTTCTCACGCTCTTGGCGGAGGCAGGGATGAAGCGGGCCTAGGCTCCTCATTTTATCCTTTTTGCCGCCGCGCTACGACCAAACTTAGTCCCAGGGACGAGCCTTAGGACCTAGAGTTATGGGAGCACGGTAGCTCAAGGAAAAGAACGAGGTTTCACATACCTCAGTCCATAACAGAATGCATGACAAGGGAAAAAGGACTTATCTGAGATTGCAGCCCCCAGCAACTCTGGTCTGCCGCGGGCGAATTCTTGCTCTTGTAGCCCCCGGCAATGCTGGCTTGCCGGGGTCCAAGTACTGATTTGTTCTTCTCTCCTCCCTCCATGTGGCCTCGGCAAGGATGTATGTGCGTCCTGTAAACCAAGGAAGACAGAGGAAAGACAAAGACTCGACCTCTAAGCTAGGGGTTAGCCGCTGCTAAGCACTATCAACCCTAACCAAGGACGAGACTCGACTCACCATGCATGCTAAAACTCAGGGCGCCAGCGCTTCATTTATTTATGCTCAGGGTCTGCGCTTAGCTTTGCACAAAGGGTTACATGCCTTGCCGGCAAAGCTTGTACAAAAGGGTGGCTTGCCGGGAGGCCTGGCAAGCCGGGCCTTATGGGTAAATCTAGCGAAGATGCTCGATGTTCCAGGAGTTACTCACCGGAACGACATCCTCTGTCTCCAGGCGGACTGCGCCAGGCCTAGTGACTCGTATTACCCGATAAGGGCCCTCCCACTTCGGTGTGAACTTGTTCGTATTCCTGGCCGATTGAACACGCCGGAGAACAAGGTCACCTTCCTCAAAGCTTCGAGCATGAACCTTGCGGCTATGGTAGCGGCACAAGGCTTGCTGGTAGCGCGCTGCTCTCACAGCTGCCCGAAGACGATCTTCCTCAAGTAGCATTGCGTCATCTTGCCGCAATTGCTCTTGCTCAAGCTCATCATAAGCGAGCACTCGAGGCGACCCGTATATGAGTTCCGTGGGGAGAACTGCTTCTGCCCCGTATATCAGGGCAAAGGGCGTCTAGCCGGTGGCTCGAGTTGGCGTCGTCCGGATCGACCAAAGAACCGCCGAAAATTCATCAATCCAGCGCCTCCCGCTCTTGTGCAGCCTGTCAAAGGTCTTTGTCCTTAATCCTCGCAGCACTTTAGCATTTGCCTTCTCAGCATGACCATTGCTTCGAGGGTGAGCAACGGAAGCGAAAGAGACCTTGCTGCCGAGGTCTTGGGTATATTGCATGAAGGTGCGGCTTGTAAACTGCATGCCGTTGTCGGTGATAATCCTGTTGGGTACACCGAAACGGCACACTAGCCCCTTGAAGAACTTGACGGTTGACCGAGCTGTGACCTTCCTCACCGCCTCCACTTCTGGCCACTTTGTGAACTTGTCGATTGCAACGTACAAGTACTCAAAGCCCCCGACGGCACGGGGGAAAGGGCCCAGTATGTCGAGCCCCCAGACTGAGAAGGGCCAGGAGAGAGGAATGGTTTGAAGGGCTTGAGCTGGTTGATGAAGCTTCTTTGAATGGAGTTGGCACGTCTCACACCTGGTGACCAGCGCCGCTGCATCCTGGAGGACAGTGGGCCAGAAGAAGCCTTGTTGGAATGCCTTGCCGGCAAGGGCTCTTGACCCTATGTGGGATCCACATATGCCTCCATGTATTTCTGCCAACAGCTCTAGTCCTTCCTCTTGAGGGATGCACTTTAATTTCACACCGTTCGGTCTCCTCCTGTATAGGACGTCATCGACGAACTAATACATGGCGGACCGACGAGCTACTTTCTCCGCTTCTTCCTGCTCCTCGGGAAGTTCCCCAGTTTGAAGGAATCGGACGGTATGCTGCGCCCATGCTGGAGCCTGGGGCTCGACGGCAAGGACTAAAGGCATCTCCTTCGCCAAGGGAGTGGCCACCTCGACGGCAAAAGCATGACGCTCCGCCGGAGTTAGCCCTCCGATGGCGGACTCAGTGTCCCCGGCAACATCCTCGCCGGCGGCTCCGGGGAGCGCGGCGGGAAAGTATTTGCCGGGCCCTAACTTCCTCCTCTTGTTCTGCTCTGTTGATGGATCCACGGATGGCTGAGAAAGCTAGAGCACAAAGGTACCTGGTTCCACAGGTAACTTGAGAGTAGCGCGCTTTGATAGGTAATCGGCGATGTCGTTCTCTGCTCGGGGAATGTGCTCCGCCTGTATACCGTCAAAGCGCTCTTCCAACTTCCTCACTTCATCGACGTAGGCCTTCATCAACGGGCTCTGGTATTCCTTGTTGACTTGTTTGACGACAAGCTGTGAGTCGCCTCTGACAATGAGCTTCTTGATTCCGAGGTCCGCCGCGATCCTAAGACCGGCAAGCAGCCCCTCGTACTCGGCAGTGTTGTTCATTGACACCTCCCTAGGGAAGTGCATCTGGACCACGTACTTGAGGTGCTCTCCAGTGGGCGCGACCAGCAGTACGCCAGCCCTGGCGCCCTGCAAAGAGAAAGCACCGTCAAAGTACATGATCCAGTTGCAACTTGCCTCTTTGCCAGGGAGAGTAGTTTCTTGGACTTCTTCATTAGGCGTTGCAGTCCATTCTGCGACGAACTCTGCCAGGACTCGGCTCTGAATTGTCGAGGTGCTTTCAAACTTGAGGCCAAAGCTGGACAGCTCCAGTGCCCACTCCACAATCCTTCCCGTTGCATCTGGATTGTGTAATATCCATTGCAGAGGGAGGCGAGTGACGACAGTGATCTCGTGCGCCTGGAAGTAGTGACGCAGCTTCCTCGAGGCCATAAGAAAGCCGAAGAGCAGTTTCTACACACTGGAGTACCTTGACCTAGCCCCCTGCAAGAGGGAGCTAACGAAGTAGACCGGGTGCTGCATCATCTTCTTCTTTGGCTGCACTCCAATCGGCTGTGTCGTCTCTATGCCAGTGGCACCAAGCTCCGTTGCTGCTATCACCTCATCATTAATTTCTCTCTACGCCACCAGTGCAGCACTGACCACCTGGTTCGTTGCCGCTAGGTATAGCAGCAACGGTTCCCGTGGTCGAGGCGCATCCAGTATTGGCGTGGAGGAAAGATACTTCTTCAGATCCTGTAACACTGCTTCGGCTTCTGGCGTCCATTCCATTGGGCCCGCCTTTTTCAAAATCTTGAAAAAGGGGAGGGCGCGCTCAGCAGACTTGGAAATGAATCTGCTCATGGCGGCAACACAGCCAGCAAGCCGACGCACATCCTTGACCCGTTTGGGTGCTTCAATTTGCTCTATTGCTTTGATCTTGTCCAGATTGGCTTCTATCCCACACTATGATACAAAGAACCCGAGAAGCTTGCCAGATGGAACGCCGAAAACGCACTTCTCAGGGTTCAGCTTGAGGTTGATCTTGCGCAGGTTCACAAATGTTTCTTGTAAATCCGGTACAAGGGTTGCCCTGTCCTTGGTTTTGACCACTATATCATCCATATAAGCCTCCATATTTCTATGGAGCTGGGGTTCAAAACCAATCTGGACTGCCCTCGCAAATGTCGAGCCAGCACTCTTCAACCTGAAAGGCATTCGTACGAAACAGTACGTACCACATAGGGTGATGAATGCTGTCTTCTCTTTGTCTTCTCTCTCCATGAAGATCTGGTGGTAGCCGGAGTAGGCATCGAGGAATGATAGCAGGTCACACCCTGCCGTGGAGTCGACAATCTGGTCTATGCGCAGCAACGGGAAGGGGTCCTTTGGACAAGCTTTATTGATATCTGTGTAATCAATACACAGCCTCCACTTCCCATTTGCCTTGCGCACTACCACTGGATTGGCCAACCACGTTGGGTGGAGCACTCCTCTCACCAAACCCGCAGCCTCCAGTTTCCGGATCTCCTCGGTGATGAACTCTTGCCGTTCCAAAGCTTGCTTCCTGACCTTCTGCTTGATGGGCCGCGCATGAGGGTAGACAGCAAGGTGGTGCTCAATCACCTCCCTGGGAACGGCGGGGATGTCGGATGCTTGCCAGGCAAACACGTCGACATTCACCCGCAGGAAGGTGACGAGCGCGTCTTCCTATTTTTTGTCAAGGGCGGAGCTTATGGTAAAAGCCCCTCTCGTGCGGTCCTCCTTGACAGAAACCTTCTTGGTTCCTGGCAGCGTAGCCCTTGATCTCTTGTTTCTGCCGGTGGAGCTCTCTGGCACGTCCTCGACGGGAGCGCGACACTCTGAAGAGGTGCGCTTGCCGGAGTGGGTGTCTGAGGTCTTGCCGGTCTTCTTCTTCCGGTGGAGCTCTCAGGCACGTCCTCGACAGGAGCACAACACTCCGCAGAGGTGCGCTTGCCGGAGTGGGCGGCCGAGGTCTCGCCGATCTTCTTCTTCTTCCCTCCCGGGGCTCCAGTGGCAGGAGCAAGTGCCCCAGTAGCGGCAGTTGCCGCAACTGCTTGCTGGTACAATTGGTCGGTGCAAATCAGCGCGTCTTTCTTGTCGGAGGGGATGGTGATGATCGTCACGGGCCCTGGCATCTTCAGGGTGTTGTAGGCGTAGTGCGACGCTGCCATGAACTTGGCCAGCGCTGGGCGACCAAGGATCCCGTTGTAAGGCAGGGGGATCCTGGCAACATCGAACACAATTCTCTCCGTCCAGTAATTCAGATCACTTCCAAAAGTCACGGGCAGTGTGACTTTCCCCTTTGGTTGACTCCTTCCTGGGCTAACCCCTTGAAACGTGCCCGTCTCTTCGAGGTCTCCATCAGGAACTTGCAGCTTCTCAATCACGGTGGGCGAGAGTAGGTTTAGGCCGGCCCCGCCATCGACTAGCATCTTCGTCACTTTGAGGTTGCGTATTGTTGGTGAAACCAAAAATGGCAAGCACCCGACCGCAGTAACGCGATCAGGGTGATCCTCGGCGTCAAAGATGATAGGTGTGCTGGACCATTTCAGCGGCTTTTGGGCACCGGGTGATGGCTCTGCCGCAATAATCTCTCGCGCCCAGTGTTTAAGCTGGCGGTGAGAAGCATGTAGCGAAGCGCCACCATCGACGCACATGGCGTCCGTAGCCTTCTGAAATTCTTGGCCACCGGACTCGTCGTCCTCTTCGTGATCGTCGTATTCAGGTCTTCTATCGCGGCCCCGGCTGGGCCTTTCTTGTTGTTTCTCCTTGCCGTGATGGCCCGCTTGGCCATCACGCTTCTTGCTGGATCCTTCAGCGCCGTCTTGGACCTTCTCTTTGTCCCGCCTCTCATATTCGGCTCTTTACTTCTCAGCAAGGAGCTCAACCTGGTGGCAGTCTTGGAGATCATGGCCCTTGGTGTGATGGATCTTGCAGTACCGTTTGCCGGAGTTTCCTGGCTTCTCGGGGCCACCAAGGCCCGGCAGGCGACACATCCGGCGATTTCCTTGCCAGGGTCACCCGCCTTGGTTTTCTTGGCAGAGCCGGCGTCATCAGATCCCTCAACGGCAAGCACGGCCTTCCCCTTGCGCTTCCTGTTGCGGTTCAGGCTCTTCTTCGCTGGAACAGCGGTATCTTCGTCCGAGGAGTCGGTTTCCGCACCGGCGCTCGCGCCGGTGTACTTCCTTCCCTCTTCGGCTCGGGCACATCTGCCGGCAAGAACGTAAAGTTCTGCCACGTCCTTCACCTTGGTCATCGCCAGTTCTTCGCGCATCTTGCGGTTGCGCATGTTCTGGTGGAACGCGTTGATGATGGCGGCAGGGTGAACATCAGAGATATTGTACTGTACCCGGCTGAATCTCTGTATGTACTTGTGCAGAGTCTCGCCTTCCGGTAAAGGCGCCAACAAACTCATGGCACAAGTCGGACCAGGAGGAAATAGAGTCTACTGGCAAGTGCATCAACCACCACATGGCGTTAGGTTTAAGAGCTAACGGAAAGTAATTCGCAAGCACCTTATCGTCGCGGGCCCCAACAGCTTGCATCGTGATGGTGTAGATGTTGAGGAACTCCGACGCGTGGGTCTTGCCATTGTACTTCTCGCCAACGTCAGGTTTGAAGGTGCGGTGAGAGGGCCACTTGAACTGCCGCAGCTCACGGGTGAAAGCCGGACAGCCCACCTCATAAGGTAGACCTCCAGGGCTTTCCAGTGCTGGGCGGTCCATGGCGGGCCCTGCTCGCCTTTCTGACTGGTGGCGCGTTTCGCACCGGCGCTCGATGGTGGTTCGAGCGTCTTCATGGGCTCGCTCCTGAAGGACTTGACGCTGGTCGCCGCGGGTCCGCGGGTCGGACGACGCTATGGAGATGGCGTCGCCCGCGATGTCCCGATGGGTCGACGCATGCGGCGCTGGGCCAGGAGGAGGCGAATGCACCGTAGCCACGGCGCTGCCAGCTCTCCCGCCCGCGGTGCGTGGGACCCCATCGGAGCGTCGGCCTGGGAGCCCCGCTGGATTTAGGTCATCCCTGTTGGCAACTGCGACAAGGCTTCGGATGGTGGCTCTCCATTCATCGAGTTTCCCCATAATGGGAGGAAAGTCGAGGAGCAACTGCACGCGCGCCAAAGCTTCAGCTGGCGTCGGCGGTAGCGAAACCTGCGCGGATCACGACGCGCTTCGACCCCTGACCGCGTCAGGCGGGCTCCATCATGATCCCGCGGTCGCCTATCGTCTCCACTAGCGCTTCGGTGAACGGGAAGGCCTTCTACGTCTCGGGAGCGGTGCTCGGGGCTCTTCCCATGGCGATGTCCGGGGTCTTCGGGACAACGACGCCGTTCGTCGCGCGCTGCTGGCGCCAGCGTGGGAGTTCTCGAGGGCCTCGCGTCGTCCTCGAGTGGTGCGTCCGCGGCCTTGGAGGGCCCCGCGCCACCTGAGTAGGGCCGGGTTCCATCTCTGGAACTGGCGACATGCGGCCTGTTACCAGGCGCACAGGCATCGCCACCTCCCAAACTCCGGCTATTGGGGTGGCGTTGGTGTTCGCGAGCAGCGCCCCGAGTCCTTTCAGCGACTGGTCCACTGCTCGCCCGCGTCGGGACGGGCTGTCCGGCTTCCGACTGGCCAACCGCCACCGTCGTCTTCTTCTTGGGTGCCATGATGACGCAGAAGCGTCGAACTAACCGCTAAAGCCGATTCTCACAAGTGCGCCCCCTACCTGGCGCGCCAAAGATGTCGGTGTATTTGGATCGACACCTATGGGATCACAAGAATCCCTACTACGGTTGCGGGGCGCGGGGTTGAGAGAAGAGTGGATCTAACGATCAGGACACGGTTCCTTTACCCAGGTTCGGGCCGCAAAGATGCGTAAAACCCTACTCCTGCTTTGGTGGATTATATGTTGGTGGTCTTCAGCTAACGAGGAGCTCCAAAAGAGTCGTGAGGGGTTCCGAAAAGCCGAATCCTTCTCCTGGTCGCCTCGGGCCTCCTTTTATAGGGTAAAGCGGTTGCCACAGTGGCACACAGGAGGTGGAAAGGGTACAGTGATGCGAGGTTATCCCTCGCATTACAGGACAAGGTGCATTTAATGCGCCATGCTTAGGTGTCCTTGCTTTATCGGGGACCAGGGGAGACGCCCGTCTTGTCCGTCGCCGCTCCTCCTCGTGTCGACACGCACCCTGGCCAGCGGTGCCTGAGGTGACATGTACGCAGACAGGCTGCTGAGGTGGCGCAACGGCGGGCCTCCATGAAGATCTGTGGGTCGCCACGCAGGAGCCTGTCCAGCTGGTTGGGTTGGCAGCTGCGTGGGTCGGTGGAAACCCAGTTGGTGCGGGCCTGATGGTGGCCCCGTGGGTGTCCTCGGCAAGGGCCTTGCCGGGGCCCCGGCAAGGGTCTTGCCGTGGTGCCTGCTGTCATCCCCGGCAAGGTGCTTGCCGGGGGTCTTGTGGACCTCCTTGGCTGGGATCCCGCCAAGGGTCGTCTTCTTACCTCGCATTTGATCTCGAAGGTCTTCACAAAGATCTGCATGCCACCACGGGGATATCTCCCGAATCCTCCCCCCATGAGGGTGGTGG
>LR738710.1:299695155-299734347 GCA_902687465.1 Secale cereale
GGGGGGGGGGCGAGCTGCCGCGGCAAGGGTCTTGCTGGGGCTGCCAGAGCCGGCCCCGGCAAGGATCTTGCCGGGGGAAACCGCTTCATCCCCTTGCTCTTCGTGGTCTTGTTCTTGGTGTCGCTCCAGTCTTCATCAAGCTTCAGTCTTGCCCCGGCTTGCCTCCCTTGCCTTGCTTGGTGGGATGGCGCCGTGGCTCAGACTGCCCGTGCACAGTCATAGGGGTACAAAAAGTGCACCCCTCTTTTTGTACACCGACACGGGAACCCGCAAGTTGATCACAAAAACATACATCAAGTGGATCACATGATATCCCATTGTCACCACAGATAAACACGCGCAAGACGTACATCAAGTGTTCTCAAATCCTTAAAGGCTCAATCCGATAAGATAACTTCAAAGTGAAAACTCAATCCATTACAAGAGAGTAGAGGGGGAGAAGAGATCCAACTAGAATAGTAAAGCTCGCGATACATCAAGATCGTGACATCTCAAGAACACGAGAGAGAGAGAGAGAGATAAAACACATAGGTACTGATACATACCCTCAGCCCCGAGGGTGGACTACTCCCTTCTCGTCATGGAGAGCGCCGGGATGATGAAGATAGCCACCGGAGAGGGATTCCCCCCTCCGGCAGGGTGCCAGAACCGGTGTAGATTGGTTTTCGGTGGCTACAGAGGCTTTCGGCGGTGGAACTCCCGATCTAGGTTAATTTCTGGAGGTTTCAGTATTTATAGGATTTTTGGAGTCGGGGCCAAGTAAAGGGGAGCTACGGGCCGTCCTCGAGATAGGAGGGCGACCCCCAGCCCAGGGCGTGCCCTCCACCCTCGATGGCAGCCCGTACGTACATACGGGTGGGGTCTCGAATGCGTACTAGTGCATTTGTACGACCAGGGCTCGTGTACATGGAGAGGCAACAGACGGCAGTGATGTCGTCCTGTTCATCGGCAGCTAACCAGGTGGGTCAGGACAGAGGAAACAACGTCGTTTTCACCGAGAGCCAAGTGATTGGGTCGGAACGCGTCCTGTTCATCGGGAGCGGAGCCACTGGGTCGTAACGCGTCCTATTCATCGGGAAGGGCCTGGCGTACCGTAGAACAAAGGAAACAAACTTGTGTTTGAGATCCTATGGTCAAAATGAGGTGTTGTTGATCGGAAGGGGTGTGGCGTGCCGCAAAATGGAGTAAACAGGCTTGTGTTTGAGTGCATATGGTCGAAACAGGGTCATGTTCATTGGGAGGGGTGTGGCATACCACAAAACGGGACTCCACGGGCTACTGTTCATTCACCGTCTACTGCCTTGCTCCGGCCTCCACGGGCTGCTGTTCATCCACCGTCGACTTCCTCCAGCATCCACCTGCTACTGTTCATCCATCGTCGACTTCCTCCCGCCTCCACCAGCTATTGTTCACCACGGGGTCCTATTCATCTAGCCTCCACTGGCTACTATTCAACCAACCCTCCACATGGGGGGTCCTGTTCAACCAGCCCTCCATGGGGTACTATTCATCCACCCCCAACCGGCTCGGGGTGTAGCGGCCTCCTCTCGATCAGGGTCCTGTTCATCCAGCGGCAACGGCCTGTACTACCAAGGGGTCCTGTTCATCCAACCTCCACCTGGAACTGTTCATCCAACCAACAAATACAGTCATTGTTCATCAAGAGGCAGTAGCAGGGTTCGATCGGTTTCAGTTAGCAGCAGTAGCGAAGGAATCGGTCGGGTTCAGTTAGCAGCCAGGGATCGATCACTCGAGTTCAGTAACTTGGGTACTGCAAATCGCTCGGGTTCAGTTAGAGCCCAATGCCTCACACATACAAGCGACGTGTAAGAGAGAATGCGCAAACTTCCGTGCATCGCTCCGCCCCGACCACCCACTGTAATTGGGAACTCCAGGAAATTTTCCTCGCCCTCGCTTCTACCACGATGTTTTCGTCATGGATGGCCCAAAGAATGTCATGCAGGTGCGTCCCAGGCCAGCCTAGGAGGAAAAGCCTATTTTATGTCATGATTCTTTTTATAGAAGTAGGAGCCCACCACATCTATGACGACATGGGGTTTTCTCACAATTATCATAATAGAAGCGTCACAATTTTTTTTCGTTCAGGCCAAAATGTCACGGATGTGTCTTTTTTTTGAAGTGGCATAACGGGCAAGATTCTGAAACTCGACATTGTAATACACAGACATGCTGCCTTGCTTTAGATTGTGCAATTGCTCACGCATGCCTTCAATGACACTTGTTGGGATGTGATGGGCCTGAAGTCACGACAGTAGGCAATCTAACTGATCGCTCGACCCCCATTGGAGTCTTTGTATTGCTACCACCAATCTGCTGCCTAGCCTTTTAGCTGAAAATATGCGAACTTGACATAGTCCTCATGCTTGATATTACTGCACTCAAAATGTGGGCTGGTTTGCGAGAGACTGATTAAGAGTAGCAAACTTAGGCTGATTGTTGTTGTTCCCTTGGCCTTGGCCTTGGCCTTTGTTATGCTCTTGCATAAGCTGCATCAAAAGATGAGTGTTTGCGTTGGTGGCCGCCATTAGAGCTTACCACGCCCTAGAAGGAGGGTTGGCATGGTTTGGGGAGCCATCATGAAGAAGATGACATCCGTTAGAACCACAATTGACAGGATAGATAAGTGATGACTATACCTAGCCAAACGGGCTAGCTCGGCGCAGCATGACACAGCCTGTAGTGGCACATTTATTAGCCACGTCGTGCCGTGCCGGAACACTGGCGGGGGCTCACATCCCAGACACATCGCGTAGCCTAGCTGGGCTGGCACGCGGCACGCCCAGGCATGCCGGCTTGTGCTGGCACGCTAGCCCGCCTGGCGCCTATTTTTCTTTGTAGAGCAAAAACATGTCCAAAAAATGTAGAAAATTGCAAAAAAAATGTAGAGTATTGTGTGGGATAAATCTAGAGTTTTTTTATTGCTTGCCTCATTAAAACCTTCCATCCAAAAGAAGTAAAAGAGTACAAAATTTGTTCTAGAAATACTAAAAGATTAAAGGAATAAGAAATACTTTTTTTACAAAGACTAGTGCTGAACTAATGTGGATCATTCAACCTAGCCCGGCAGCCATGGCCAGCTCGTCTCTCTTGATGTGTGCTGCTCTGTGCCTAGTAAGGATATTTACTGGACCGTGGCAGGCAATGCATAGCATCTTACCACGTCTTTTGCACCGTGCTTTTAGCTCGGAGACTCTATCATCCATAACTACTTGTGAATCATAGTAGTCCCAGATTCTGAAGCCTCTTGCATGAACATTTTGATTTGGGCCATCCATGTTTGTATTGTGAGAAATGAGAAGGGCGGGCATCCGTTTTTATAGCAAAAAAAGGCACGCTAGGCACGTTAGAGTATTATGTGGGATAAATGTAGAATTTTATTAGTGCTCGCCTCATTAAAACCTTCCATCCCAAAGAAGAAAAAGAGTACAAGCCTTGCTCTAGAAATACTAAAAGATTAAAAGATAGAGAAAGGAAAAAAATACAAATAATACTATTGACTAATGGGATCCTTTCAACTTTGCCCCGCAACCGCATCTATAGCCGCATCCTCGGCTGCCTTGATGTGTGTCGTCTTGTGCCTCATCAGGTGATCGGTTGCAGCATACCTGCCATCATGCTTTGGCACGAGCAACTTATTACCACATTCTTTGCACTTTGCAAAAATATCGGTGACACCTTCGTCATTTGTAATGAATTCTTCATCATAGTACCTCTAGATGGGAGCTTGTCTCCGAATAATGTTTCGAAGAGGAACAACCATGTTTGTGTCTGATAAATGAGATAGAGTTTGAGTGTGAGAAATGAGAAAGTGGGCATCCCTTTTATAGCAAAAAAAGGAACGTTAGGCATGTTAGGCACCGCAACAATAATGCATAAATAAAATTTGAGGCAATGTATCACCTGAGATAAATGTCGAGCTTTATTAGTGTCTTCCTCATTAAAACCTTCCATCCATCGGAAGTAAAATAGTACAAAGCCATTCTCTAGAATTAAAAGAGGGAAAGCAAATTACAAAAAGATAAGAACATTACAAAATGATAAGAAAATGACTACACTACAAGTCTTCGACTATTCTTCCGGGTCTTCTTCAAAGTTCATATCTTCAAACATGGCTAGTAGTTCTGTGTTTTCTGTAGTGTGTTGCGCTCTCCCTCTTGATGACTCCCCACCTTTGACGGACATTAGTGTTCTCACCATATCACGGGCGAGACTAGTCCTTCTCTCCTCAATTATTGTTCCAGCAAGGCTGAAAGCAGACTCCGATGACACCGTAGAGACAGGCACCGTTAACACATCACGTGCTAATATGGAGAGCCCCGGAATTGTTTGCTTGTGTTTTTGACACAACTACCGTATGTTGAAGTCTTCCTCACTATCTAAATCATACATGACTTTATCACTGTTGAGGTACTTCGCTAACTCCCCGCCACCTTAAAGCATAGATGTTGACGTGGAAGACCTTACGGCGGTCGAGGAGGACGAAGAACCAAAGATCTTGCTCCATGCTCCTCTCTTTTAACCTGCAGTAGATGCTGGTGGAGGTCATTGCATTCGAACTCCGGCATATTTTTCCTCATACTTAGTAAAAACTTCAAAAAGCTTCTCATGAGCCTTATTGAAGTCGTTAGTATAATCTAAACTTAGGGATGCAGATAGTACATTGAGTTCACTACGATACCCTTCAAGTTTAGCTCTAGGATACAAGATAAACGCAAATGCATATAATAGTGGAATTTGCTGCTAATATTTTAAATACTTGGTTTTCATGTCAGCAACAACATTAAGTAACAATTCATCCCCTTCATATGTTGTCAGATGCCTAGCAATGTCTAACATGGTATGCACCATCAAAGGAGATGTCGGGTAATAAACCCCAGACAAAGTAACTTTTGCATTATTGAACAACTCAAGAAATGCAGTCAATGCTGTAATAATATGCCAAGTTTCTTCGCTAATTAGAGGTTGAACCCTATAATTTTAAATAATAAAACCTTTGAACTGAACTCTCTGTCAGATAACTTCCTTAAGCATCATATATGTAGAGTTCCATCTAACAGGCATGTCTGAATTACACTTATGTGAACGCACCATATAGCAAGGCAATATCTCTTACAGCTTGTAATTCGTTAAGTTGAATGCGAAAAAAAAGATATTGCAGTGCGTATGACTTCAACGCGTGGTTCACATAAATGTAATGCACCTTTAGCAATAAGATTAATGATATGGCAAGCACAACATTGATGCATTAAAAAGGATGCAACATATATGAAGAATATAAGAGTCAGGGTATTCATTCCACTCCTATTTGCTGAAGCATTATCCAAAGTTATTGAGAAATCCTTATCGGCAAGATTAATATCATTCACAACTTTGAGTACAGCTTCAGCATTGTTTGGACAACTATGTGGTACATCAATTAATTCAAATTCTATGACTCTTTTTTGTAGATGCCAATGTTCGTTAACATAACGAGTTAACACACTAATGTAGTCTTGCTTCGCCCGACCAGTCTAGATATCAGATGTTAACGACACTGAAAAAGAGCACGTAGAAAATTCTTCTTTTATTTTCTCTTTACTAGTTTTGTATAACTTTTTAATATCCTTACTTGTAGTTTGTCTAGAAACTGGTCTATAATTAGGATTATGACAAGTTTGAATATATTCTACGAAACCTTCAGATTCACCAAACCCTAGTGGTAAATCATTTGAAGCTATAAGACGGTATAGACCTTGTCGCTGAACATTAGCATCATAGGTGAAATTGCATACCGTACCGTTAGGGTTGAACGAGAGTTGGGTTTGCAGAGCTGTCAAGGTCAATGCGCTCGGTGTATCCGCCTTGGCGTGGCTTTCGACATGCCTCTTCAGGTGGCCGGTTCCTCCCATGGATTCTTCGGTATACTCCTTCTTGCACATTTTGCACCTTACAACCACCTTCCGAACACCATCCACCACGGATATTTCTTCATTGAATGATTCCTACACCGTGGAGGTTCTACGACGACCTCTTTGCTTTACACCCATGGTGGCCGAGGAACCCGTTCCACCACTCAAATTGGTGTGACCTTTGGCTTCGGAAGTGTGATCGGTATGGGGTTGGAGAATGGGATGATTGGTATAAGAATGTTTCTCAGGTGGGGGCATGGTATAGGCAAGTTGCTCGGGTGGGGGCATGGCAGTGGGATCGGTGCTACTAGAGTAGGCACCATACTCCATATCCCCAAGACCAAAATCGGAGAGTGGGAAGCTAGTATTGTCATGGTCACCCATGTTTGAGTGTGAGAAATATGTGGGCTAGGCATCCCTATTTATAGCAAAAAAAATTGACATTTTTCGGCAAAAATTTGACCATTTAACGGTCAAATTTTTTAATATATGAATTTTCTTATAAAAAACTACCCAAACCCTCTCCTAAACCGCTCTAAGCACGCCCTAACCGCCCCCTAAACCCCTCCCAGCAGTTATGCTGTCGATTAGGTCGAGGAGACGACGAGTACTCGACCCCCCGCTCCCCCATCGATTAAGGCGCTGGGCATCGCAAGCCCCGCTCCTGACCCCTCCCCCTTGTCATTTCGCCCTATCTCCCAGCGTCCAACAGTCCCATGGTCCCACCTCCCACTCCCGTGTCTCGTCCTATCCAACCGTTGGCAGATTGCCCAATCCCCCGCTCCCCAGTGATCGAGGCGGGCCTATCGGGCTGTGCCGCAAGCCGTGCGTGCCATGTGATGGCCCACGATTAATCGTGCCATGCCTGGCTGGCACGCGAGCTGAGGGTGGCAGCCCAGGCACAACCCAATGTGTTCTGCGGGTCTAGGACGACCCGATTAGCCCGTGCCAGGCCGGGCCCGTCGCATGCCAAGCCGCCGTGCTGCCAGGTTGCCCCAAATAAAACTTCCCACTTGGCCAGGTATTGTGATGACCCCCAAGTATAGGCGATCGCAAAAGTTTTCGAGCGTAGATTTTTAAACCCAAATTTATTGATTCAACACAAGGGGAGCCAAATAATATTCACCAGTATTAGTTGCTGAGTTGTCAATTCAACCACACCTGAAAGACTAAATATCTGCAGCAAAGTATTTAGTAGCAAAGTAATCTAGAAGTAATGGTAACGATGGCAAGAGTAACAGTGGTAGTTTTGTAGTGATTGTAACAAGAATAGTAACGAAAGTAACTTGGCAAAGATCAATATGCAACAGACTCGTAGGTAATGGATCCGTGATGATATGTGTCGGATGATATTCATCATGTAGAAGCTATAACCTAGGGCAACTACAAACTAGCTCCAATTCATTAATATAATGTAGGTACGTATTCCGTATATAGTCACATGTGCTTATGGAAAAGAACTTGCATGCCATCTTTTGTCCAACCCTCCTGTGGCAACGGGGTCCTAATGGAAACTAAGGGGTATTAAGGCCTACTTTTAATAGAGAACCTGAACAAAGCATTAATACTTAGTGAATACATGAACTCCTCAAACTATGGCAATCACCGCAACGAATCCCAATTATTGTCACCTTGGGGTATGCGGACCATAACACGTAATAGGTGTCTACAACTTGCAAGATCGGATCAAGAACATATATATATCCGTGAAGACATAATAGGTTCAGATTTGAAATCATGGCACTTGGGCCCTAGTGACAAGCATTAATCATAGCATAGTCAGAGCAACATCAATTTCAGAATATAGTGGATACTAGGCATCAAACCCTAACAAAACTAACTCAATTACATGATAAATCTCATCCAACACATCACCATCCAGCAAGCCTATGTTGCAATTACTCACGCATGGCAGTGAGCATCATGAAATTGTTGATGGAGGAAGGTTGATGATGACGATGACGACGAATTCCACTCTCCGGAGTCCCGAGCGGACAACAGATCAGCCCTCTCGATGAAGAACAGGAGGTTGCGGTGGCTTCGTATCGTAAAACGCGATGAATCCTTCTCTTTTATTTTTTCTTCCCAAACGTGAATATGTAGAGTTGGAGTTAGGGTCGGAGGAGGCTCAGGGGGCCCACAAGCCTGGGATGTGCGCCCTAGGGCGGCACCCCAGGGCTTGTGGCCTCCGGGTGCCCCCCTTTGGATAATTCTTGTACTAGTATTTTTTTATATATTCCATAAAAATTCTCCGTAAATTTTCAGGTCATTCCGATAACTTTGATTTCCGCACGAAAATAACACCATGGCAATTCTACTGAAAACAACGTCATTTTGGGTTAGTTCCATTCAAATAATGTAAATTAGAGTCCAAAACAAGGGCAAAAGAGTTTGGAAAAGTAGATATGACGGAGAGGTACCAGCTCCCCAAAGCTTAACCTATTGCTTGTCCTCAACCAATTAAGTTGATAAACTGAAAGTGACAAAGAAAATTTTTACAAACTCTGTTTGATCTTGTTGTTGCAAATATGTCCAACCATGGTTCAAGTTTTCAGCAAAGATTATAAACTAGCCATGTTCACAATAACATTTAGGTCTCACATTTATTCATAGAAATAGCATAACCAACTAGCGTGCAATAATAAGATATCTCGGATGACAACACTTTTCGAAACAATCATGATACATTGGGATATAATGGTATCTCACTAGCCCTTTCTGAGAGCAAAAAACGTAAATGCAGAGCACCTAAGAAGGTCAAGGACTGACTAGACATTGTAATTCATGGTAAAAGAGATCCAGTCACACTCATACTCAACATCAACTAAAAAGAAAGGATATACATGACATCGGTGCTCTCCAGCTGGTGCTTTTTATAAGAGGATTATGACTTCAACAATAAATGTTAATAGATAAGCCCTTTGTAGAGCCAAGCAGTGATTTGCAGAGGTGCCAGGGCTCGAAGCTTTTGAAACAGAGATGAATATAATTCGAGCGCTATGCTTACATTTTCAACACAACGACCAAGAGTTCAAAATATCTTCCATGCTACGCACATTATAGGCAGTTCCCAAACAGAATGGTAGAGTTTTACTCTCCCTCCACCAAAACTCACACTCCACGGCCATCTGAATCCACGGGGTACCATCCATACTAACAACTTTCTAGGGGAAGTTTTGTTTAATTATATTTGATTTGAATTTGAGCATGGTACTAGGCATCCAGCTTACCGTCCACTTTCTCATGAATGACAAGCGGGGTCCACTCATCATGAGAATAATCCACCTATCATGGAAGATACTGACAGCCCCTAGTCGCCACATGGGCGAATCGGGCATACAAAACAGATTATTATTTGAAGGTTTAGAGTTTGGCACACGCAAATTTACTTGGAACGACAAGTAAAATATCACATATAGGTAGGTATGGTGGACTCGTATGGAAAAACATTGGGTTTATGGAAGTGGATGCACAAATAGTATTACCGCTTAGTATAATGAGAAGGCTAGCAAAAAGATTGAGGAGCGACCAACTAGAGAGCGACAACGGTCATGAACATGCCTTGAGGTTAATAAAAATTGAATGCAAGCATGAGTAGGATATAAATCACCATGAACATAAATATCGTGAAGGCTATGTTGATTTTGAGTGAACTACATACGTGAACATGTGCCAAGTCAAATCACTCGAACTTTCAAAGGAGGATACCATCCTATCGTACCACATCATAACCATTTTAAATCCATGTTGGCACACAAGACAAATTATTATCATCTCCTAGCTAAGTAAGCATGGCATGAATAACTATAATCTCTAATTTTCATTGAAAACATGTTTCATTCGAAATGGGCTGAATCAAGACCAATGAGATAATTATATTTATAAAAACAAAATAGGTCGAGTTCATACCAACTTTTCTTCATCTCAATCATTTCATCAAATTTCGTCATTATTGCTTTTCACTTGCACGACCGAATGATGTGAATAATAATAAGATTGCATGTGCATTGGACTAAGCTAGAATGTGCAAACATTTATTCAAAGGTGTAGACAAGGTAATATGGGCTCTTTGTTAGATCATCCAGGTCTTCCCCTTTCGACCCAAAATAAAAGCAAAAGAATTTCAGATCAACAAAGTAAAATATTTTTGGACATTTTATTTTTCTGAAGAAGGCTGAAACAAGAGCGAGAAAAAATATTTACAAGGGAAAGCTCCCAACAAGCAAAAGAAGAACGAGAAATTTTTTGGATTTTATTTTTAAATACTACAAACTACTAGAAGAACAAGCAAAAAAGAAAAGATAAAAAGAAACGAGAAATACTTTCGGGTTTTTCAAAGTTTTTCAAACACATAAGAAGAAAGCGAGAAAAATAAGCAAACATGGGTGATACAATGAAAAAGTGTGAGCACCGACAACTGAAATAAGTGTGCGAACATGAATGTAATGTCGGGGAGAAACACATACTCCCCCAAGCTTAGGCCTTTTGGCCTCAGTTGGTCTATGCCCATGGGTGGCCTGGATGAAATCCATAATCATAGTTGGGGTTGTACTTAATTGCAGCTGTCATTGCCTAGCGTGCTGATTCCTAGAATTGAGCTTTCTGCCTCGCCCTCTCATACTCGTCTGACTCCTCTCGCGTTATGAAGTTTCTTCTTTTTCCCTGAAAGTCAAAAAGGCAGGAGCGAGGAGCGTAATACGGACAGCGTGTTACCTATCAAATATTAGTCTGTACTGAAAAGGCGACTCGCCTCTCTCAAGAAACTACTAACGTTCCATAGCCTCATAGCCAAGGAAACCAGGGGGTAATTGAATGTCATCATTTCTTATAGGTACCCAACATAGTCAGCTAAACAAGTGGCATAAATTCCACCAAAGAAATCTCCATCTTGAGCATTGTTATGTAAACGACGTGCGACAATAGCCCCTAAATTATATTTCTATAATTTATTATCACGCTTTTAAGAACACTCAAATCAGAAGCGCAGAGGTGGCTATGACCATGTTTACCATTAGTACACGTGCCTATGAAGAGAGAAAAATAATGTAAGGCAGGAAAGCGAATGCTCCCCATACTAGCTTGTGTTTTATTTCTAGTTTCTCCTACTATACTGCTAGCAAGGAACTCAGCAAAATCAATTTTTCGTGGTTCAACACAACTGCCCCAATGCGCAATTTTATGTGCTTCATTATACTCCTCAAGATCCATGTGTATGACACTTCATATAAATCAAACAAGACAGATTGCGTACCTTGGCGGTCTAAATACTCAAATCTTCATACAAAAGAATCAGTAAAGTTTTAATGTTGCAAACACTTATCTGACAAGAATTCCGTTAGGCTGGCAATGTGCACAAGCATATCTAATTCTACCTTGAAGCCTACATTTGTCATGAATTAGTCCAATCGCCATTCACAAGGTCGTACTAGCACTTCTCGTGGTGCTTCAAGGCTTGGCTCACATATTGCATGCCTTGGGGGTTTCTTCTTCTTTGAGGAACCTCCATGGAATATTTTCCTCATCATTTTCTTCGAAAATTTCTGAAATTTTTAGGGACACAATATAAAAGTGAACATAACTCAACCAAAGTAATAACAACTACTCCTACAAGTGTCTAGATGCTATATCATGCAACAAAACTACTTTGGACCATATAAATTTGACATGCAAGCTCAAGAACATGGTCACCACAGCAGCAAAAATTTCCAATATATAAAGCACTAGTCACATACCAATGAGCAATCTCCCAAAAAAGTTTTGCAAATGTAGCTTTGAGCAAGGAGATCGAAAATGGCAGCAAGATGAGCAAGAACACGTCTTTGAGCAATGCAGTGATTTTTTTCTGTAGGAAGATGGAGAGGATGGGTGCTGGAATAAGTCAGGGGGGCCACATGGGACCCACAAGCCTGGGGGCACCCTAGGGGTGGGCGCACCCTGTGGGTTTGTGGCCCACTGGTGCAACCCCCTGATGTGTTTTTAGTGCCAAAAATTCTATTATATTCTAGAAAAAATCATACTAAATTTTCATGGCATTTGGAGAAGTTTTATTTTCTGGTCATTTTTTATTGCAAGGATAAGACAGAAAACAGAAAAATAATACTAATTTTCATTTATTAATTCTAAATAACAGAGAATAAAAAGTGGGTACAGAAAGTTGTGTTTACTAAATTCATCCATCTTATGCCCGTCAAAACGAATCCATTAATAAGGTTAATCAAGTCTTATTAAGAAACTTCTTCCAAATGACATGAAACCGGAGAATCTTCATATAACACTAGGTTACCACAATGGGGATATCCATATCCCCAAAAAAAGAATATCATATTTATTTTTAATAGTAGGAATAGGGAATTCAAAACCTTAAATAGCAATTGTTGAAATTCTCCCAATAGAATTGATGCTATTAACTTCAAGTTGTTTCTTCAGAAAGTGTACCGTATGCTCATTACCATTGATAAGAAAAGTGACATTGCATTTATTGCAATCAATTAAAACCCCTGCAGTATTCAAAAAAGTTCAACCAAGGATAATCGACATATTGTTGTCCTCGGGTATATCAAGAGTAACAAAGTGTGTTAAGATAGTAACATTTGCAACTACGGCAGGTAGATCCTCACAAATACCGACGGGTATAGCAGTTGATTGATCGGCCATTTGCAAAGAGATTTTAGTTGGAGTCAACTTATTCAAATCAAGTCTTCGATACAGAGAGAAAGGCATAACACTAACACCAGCTCCTAAATCAAATAAAGCAGTTTTAACATAGTTCCTTTTAATGGAGCATGGTATAGTTGGTATTCCCGGATCTCCTAGTTTCTTAGGTATTCCACCGTTAAAAGTATAGTTTTCAAGCATGGTGGAAATTTCAGCTTCCGGTATTTTTCTTTTATTAGTAACAATATCTTCCATATACTTAGCATAGGAGACATTTTCAAGATATCGGTCAAACGCAAGCGCAAAAAGGCTGGTTTAAGCATTTCACAAAAGCGCTCAAATTCCTCATTGTCTTTATTCTTAGAAGCTTTAGGAGGAAAGGGGATCTATTTTTGAACCCACGGTTCTCTCTCCCTACCATGTTTCCTAGTAATGAAGTCTCTTTCCTCATACCTTTTTTCTTAGGTTGTGGGTCATCAAGATCAAGAACATGTTCTATCTCCACATCATTGTCATTACTAGGTTGAGCATCAAAATGAACATCATCATTATCGTCGTTAGTAGGTTCATGTTCATTACTAGATTGAGTTTCAGGATCAGAAATAGATATACCATTAGGATTTTCACGTGTGTGTGCGGTAGGTTCACTAGAAGCATGCAAAGTCTCATCATTTTTCCTCTTAGATGAACTAGGTGCATTAATATTACTCCTTTGAGAGTCTTGTTCAGCTCTTTAGGATGACCTTCAGGATAGAAGGGTTCATGAGTCATTTCACCCATCCTAGTCATAACTCTAATAGGATGATCATTTTTCCTGTTGTTCATCTCATATTCTCATTAATCAAATCATTTTGTGCTTTGATGAATTGTTCTACCTGGGTTTTTATCATGGAAGCATATTTACCGACAAGCTTAAGATCATCTTCAACTCTACACATATAATCACTCAAGTGTTCAACCATTTAAGCATTTCTTTTCAACTATCTACTAACACATGCATTGAAGTTTTCTTGTTTCACAATAAAGTTATCAATTTCATCCATGCATTGACTAGCATGTTTATTATGAGGAATATCACCTTCATCAAATCTATAAAGAGAATTTACCTTTAATACGTGTGTCGGGGTATCGAGACCATCTATTTCATTAATAGGTGGTAAATTCTAAACATCTTCAACTTTAATAACTTTTTCCTTCATTGATTTCTTTGCCTCTTTCATATCCTCGGGACTCAGAAATAAAATTCCTCTCTTCTTTGGAGTTGTCTTAGGAGGTGGTTCAGGAAGAGTGCACTCATTGTCATTTTTCAATATATTATTCAGTAGTTCTTCAGCTTGTTCAATATTTCGTTCTCTGAAAACACAACCAGCACAAGTATCTAGGTGGTCCCTAGACGCATCGGTTAGTCCATTACAAAAGATATCAAGTATTTCATTTTTCTCGAGAGGATGATCAGGCAAAGCATTAAGTAACTAGAGAAGCCCACCCCCCAAGCTTGTGGGAGACTCTCTTCTTTTGTTTGCACAAAGTTAAATATTTCATGTAAGGCAGCTTGTTTCTTATGAGCAGGAAAATATTTTTTAGAGAAGTAGTAAATCATATCCTGGGGACTACGCACACAACCAGGAGTAAGATAACTAAACCATATCTTAGCATCACCCTTTAGCGAGAAAGGAAACAACTTAGAGGATATAGTAATAGCAAATTTTTTCCTCATGAGTAAATATGGTGGCTATATCGTTCAGTTTAGTAAGATGTGCCACAACAGTTTCAGTTTCATAACCATGGAAAGGATCGTATTCAACCAAAGTAATTATCTTGGGATCAACAGAGAATTCATAATATTTATCATAACATGAATAGGTGAAGTAGCAAACTCAGGATTATATTTCATACTAGCATTTAAAGATTTTTCCTTCCACTTGCATAACAATTTCTTCACATCATCTCTATCCTTACATGCAAGAAAGTCTGTAGCTTCCTCTCCCTCCATAACATAACCTTATGGTATATCATGAAATTCATATCTAGGTGTGATAGATCTAAAAGATGTATCATAATTTTCAGTTTCAAAGACTTCATCAGTTTCAGTAGTTTCATCAGTTTCAGCCTTCTCAATATTTGTAACACTAGCAAGTTGTTCATCAAGAAATTCACCTAGTGGCACATCATCCAGCAAAGTACTAGCATCATCATAAGTATCATTCATAGTAGAAGTAGCATCTTCAATTACTTGCGACATATCAAGATTAATAGCATGTGGAGGTGTTCCAAGCTTACTCAAAATAGAGGGCGAGTCAAGTGCAGATCTAGATGGAAGTTCCTTACCTCACCTCGTCCTAGAGGGAACGATCCCGTTTCTATTATCCTTCAGATTCCTCATAGTGATCAGCAGATATAAATCCCAAGTGACTCTGCAAATATAGCTATGCTCCCCGACAATAGCGCCAGAAAATATTCTTGATGACCCACAAGTATAGGGGATCGCAATAGTTTTCCAGTGTAGAGTATTCAACCCAAATTTATTTATTCGACACAAGGGGAGCCATAGAATATTCATGACTATTAGCAGTTGAGTTGTCAATTCAACTACACTTGAAAGACTTAATATCTTCAGCAAAGTATTTAGTAGAAAAGTAATAGGGAAGTAATGGTAATAGTGGCAGTTTTGTAGTGATTGTAACAACAATAGTAACGAAAGTAACTTGGCAAAGATGAATATGAGACGGACTAGTAGGCAATGGATCGATGATGATATGTGTCGGATGATAGTCGTCATGTAGAAGATATAACCTAGGGAAACGACAAACTAGCTCCAATTCAGCCATATAATGTAGGCATGTATTCTCTATATAGCCACTTGTGCTTATGGAAAAGAACTTGCATGCCATCTTTTGTCCTACCCTCCCGTGGTAGGGAGGTCCTAACGGAAACTAAGGGATATTAAGGCCTCCTTATAATAGAGAACCGGAACAAACCATTAGCACATAGTGAATACATGAACTCCTCAAACTACGGCAATCACCAGAAAGAATCCCAATTATTGTCACCTTGGGGTATGCTGATCATAACACGTAATAGGTGTCTACCACTTGCAAGTTGGGTCAAGAGCACATATAAATTCATGAAAACATAATTGGTTTGGGTCTGAAATTATGGCATTCTGGCCCTAGGGACAAGCATTAATCATAGCAAAGTCATAGCAACATCAATCTCATAACATAGTGGATACGAGGCATCAAACCCTAACAAAACTAACTCGATTACATGATAAATCTCATCCAACCCATCATCGTCCAGCTAGCCTACGACGGAATTTCTCACGCATGGCGGTGATCATCATGACATAGAGGGAGGTTGACGATGACAACGGCAACGTGTTTCACTCTTCGGAGCCCCGAACAGACTCGAGATCAGCCCTCCCGATGAAGAACAGGAGGTGGCTGCTGCTCCGTGTCGTAAAATGCAATGAATCATTCTCTCTTATTTTTTGTCCTTGAACGTGGATATATTGAGTTGGAGTTAGGGTCGGAGGACACTCAGGGGGCCCAAAAGCCTGGGAGGCGGGCCCTAGGGGGGGCACCCCCAGGGCTTGTGGCCTCTGTGTGGCCCCCCTCTGGATAATTCCGACGCCAGTATTTTTTATATATTCCATAAAATTTCTCCGGAAATTTTCATGTCATTCTGAGAACTTTTATTTCCGCACAAAATAACACCATGGCAATTATGGAGAATACAACATCAATCCGGGTTAGTTCCATTCGAATAATGCAAATTAGAGTCCAAAACAATGGCAAAAGAGTTTGGAAAAGTAGATACGACAGAGACGTATCAATAAGTTGAATCACAGTTTGAACACGTTGCAACATAAAGTATTCAGAAGTATCATCCGAACAGAGAATTGAACGAATGCATTCCAAATGTTAAATGATACATCCATTGATCGAGAAGCCACTTGGAAGGATATTGATGAACAAACCAAGCAAGGTAACAACTGAAACAAAAATGTGATAGAGATTCCCCAATGTCATACCAAGTATCTGTCGGAAAGATATCCTAGAACTACTTGAATTCCCGCCTAAGAACTCCAAAAACATATTGGTTATGCAATCTGGAATTGGGGATACAGGGAGGCACAAATATCTCACACAACTAACAAATCCTACACTCCAACTGTATCCATCCGTCAACACATAACCAAGAAAACCTCAGAAATCATGTACCTCACACCTTCGAAAAACATGCGCTATACTAGCTACGGCAATACACACGAACTCCCTCCTCAATACTAGGTGGCATCGAGGTTATCTCACCACTATCACGCATACACAACCTATGTACTGAACAGATAGATAGAGAATAGTTGGCTTACACTCGCCACGAATCACACAACATCATCAACATTCATACAATCCTTCAAGATGAACACAAGGTCCTACTATGGATGGATACAAACAACTAAAAGACAACCACCCTTGGCTAAGTTCCTTTCGTCCCTACTAGGCACCACTATGATCATCCAGATAAGTGACCTACATTCGGCCGCGTTGTTCATCAAACTCCCACTGAAGCTCTTGTCCATCACCTGTTTCAAACTCGGAGGTACCTGCAGTTGTTGTTGTAATAAACTGTGAGTCACGAGGACTCAACAATCGTATTCCTGAGTGTCAAGACTAACAAAGCTTTAAGGTGGGGGGAAATTATTTGGTGGAGTTGCAGCAGAGCTCTAAGCATAAATGAGGAGGCTAACTTACATTTTCGTGGTGAGATGAGAAGCTACGGACACGGTCGATACTAGTAATGATCACTAAGTGATCCCGTCTACCTACATGTCATTCATAACCCCGCTGTTTTCTCTTCCCAAACTCCCTCTAAAAGATACCATCACAGCTACTCACATAGGTAGTCTATTTTATTTGAGGTTTTGTGTCAAGTTTTCCACAACGGATATCATACAATTCCAATCTGCCACATAAGGGCAGGCACAGCTTTCGAAAGATTAAACCCTGCAGGGGTGTCTCAACTTAGTCCATCAAAAACTCTCACGATCCGCGAAGGTAAAACCTCCATCCTGGGATAACCCGAGTATTCTCGTAATCCCAGTACACAAGTTCTTCGAAGAAAGGTAAGCTATCCCAAGGAGATCTCCCGGTGAGTCAGATACGTGTCCAGAGCCGCATGCTCTCTATCTACAGACTCATCCATATATGCAAAGTGGACGATAGGCAAAAGACCTCAAGTTTCCCCAAGGTGGCACCCCTGACTGCAAGGTAGGTGGACCAACACTCAGGAGGAGCACTAGTCCGGGTTGTTGATTAAGAACTCGGGTTAATTACTCCCTATGCAATTTTAGTTTTTTGTTAGGCAAATGGTAAAACCAAAGTTGGATCTCCTCGGGAAAGCTTTACTTTAAGCGAAGAATCAAGGGGAACGATAAACCCCGACCATGTTAGGAACGCCAATCAAGGAACATAACACCGCTATAGCGGAAACTAAGGCGGCATGAGTGGAACAAAACACCAATTAGAAGGCCAAGCCTTCCACCCATTGCCAAATATATAGATGCATTAATTAAATAAGAGACATTGTGATATCCCAAGATATCCATGTCCCAACATGGTACAACCTGCACTGCACCTGCAACTAGCAACACTATAAGAGGGGTAACATAGCCAAACAACGGTTTGCTAGGAAGGTGGGTGCTTTATAATTTTATTTATAATTTGCCTAGTGTTTTAAACTCTCGTTTTGCTACATTTGGTTCTTTGAGTTGTAACACTTGAACTGATGGTCGTCTGCTACGTTTTTATGCTACTCTGTAATGCGATGATAAATTCCGCATCTGCTACCTTATATTCCGCACTTAGTCATTATTGCAGACGTCCATTTTTCATTATGCATGTCATTATCTTCGACATATCAATTATGCATGATGAATTGTCTTCATAAGTTGAAGAGGATCTCCACAAGTACACCCTGCCATGTGCATTTGCATTCAAAGGCAAATCAACTATATGCACATCTTCAGGGGGAGCCTTTTGCTACTTACGAAGACAATATCTTATCCTTTACAATTTCACATATCTTTATCCCCGTTAAAAACTACAACAAGTTTGTCATCAATCACCAAAAAGGGGGAGATTGTAAGTGCATCTAGTGCCACCCCTAGTGGTTTTGGAGTATTGATGACAAACCTGATTGAGGGACTAATGTGTTTGTGAGAATTGTAGGATAACACAGGTAGTAGTCCCTCATTGATTCGGTTAATCTAGCAGAGATGACCCCTAAAAATGTATGAAGACATTGATAACAGTGGTGGTATATGAAGATAATCATATTTAAGACTATGACATTAGAAGACGTTGTGTGAAGACTATGGAGAGCGAAGACGTAGATGTTTCGTTGTTTCCTTTTCTTCTTTGTTGAGTCATAGGAACCACCGTACTGTTAAGTGGGGTCCAAGTGAACTAAGTCAGAGTGACTGAAGTGATGCTCAACCAAATCCTATGTCTTCGAGCAAAGACTATGAGACCAAATCTTATCCAGAGGCGGATGAGTCAGCTTTACTTGGAGCTCAAGTAAAGTTGCCGTGTGTGTTTGAAATCTGACCGTTGGAACATGTGTGAGTTCCTTAGTGACCCAGGGTCACTTCGGACAAATCAGGTCGGGTTGCCCAGTGGCTATAAATAGCCCACCCCCTACACCATAAATGGGTGGCTGGTCAAAGTTATTGCACGGCTTTTTTCATTTGAGAGCAACCCACCTCCGAAGCATTTGAGAGAGAAATCCTTGCGAGGACAAAGCCCAAACACCCAGAGCCAAAGAGTGTTAGGCATCACTGAAGTCTTTCTGTCTGTGTGACCTGAAGACTTATTACACTTGCGGACTGTGTTTCCTCCAGCCGGTTAGGCGTCGCGTTCTGAGCATCAAAGAGTAATTATGGATTGCCGGTGAACGAAGTCTGTGAAGGTTTGGAAGTCTACCTTGAAGACTTACCAGAGTGATTGGGCGAGGACTAGGTGTTCTTATCTCAAGGGGAACAAGGTGAAGACGCGGTCTTCTGAGTTAAATCTCAGCCTCCCTAACCAGACGTACAGTTGTCACATCAACTGGAACTGGTCTAACAAATCACTGTCTTCCCCGAGCTACTGGTTCTATCCTTTCCTTCCCTTTACTTACTGCTCTGTGTTGTGAAGACATTGCATGTTTGCCTTATCCGATTGTCTTCACTTAGTATCTACTTGTTGTGATTGGCTTCATTCATTCTTCTTGTATGATCACTACTACCTAGTTGCTATTAGTCTTCATGCTTTCACTTCATTGAATACATGACTATGGCTTATCTAGTGTAGTCCACTTTCCGTTGCATACAAATAGGCTTGAGCTTATCGTTTGTCTTCAAAACTACCATGTTTTGAAGCATTTCATAAAAATTGCCTATTCACCCCCCCTCTAGTCGATATACTTCACTTTCACCTACGCATCTCGACAGTTGCGTCCACATGAGGATAAATATCCTACACATGATCTAGAGCTTGCAGCCGTAGTCCATGCACTCAAAACATGGCGACATTACCTTCTCTGTAATCGCTGTGAAATCTTCACGGATCACCAAAGTCTGAAATACATCTTCACCCAACAAGATTTGAATCTCAGGCAAAGACGTTGGGTTGAGTTGCTCACAGATTACGACTTAGGAATTACTTACACCCATGGGAAGGCCAATGTCATGGCTGACGCACTAAGTCATAAGTCTTATTGTAGCAATCTGATGTTACAACAAGGGCAACCACTTCTCCACGAGGAATTTCGTAAGCTTAACCTTCACATTGTTCCTCGAGGATTCCTTTCCACCTTGGTGGCGAAACCTACCCTTACGGATCAAATCATAGCTGCCGAGAAGCGTGATAAGGGTATATCCCGACTCCAAGAGAGCATTGCTAGCGGAGCTGCTAAAAGTTTCTCTATGGAGGACCGAGGTGTTGTCTTCTTCGAGAACCGTCTAGTGGTTCCCAAGAATCGACATCTACAGTAGCTGATACTTAAGGAGGCTCATGAATCTCCTCTCATGATTCATCCCGGTAGTACCAAAATGTATCAGGACCTACGCCAGAGTTTCTGGTGGACTAGGATGAAGAGAGAAATCGCTCAGTTCATAGCTAACTGCGACGTTTTTCATTGAATTAAAGCAGAGCATCAACGGCCTGCTGGCACCCTTCAACCTTTAGCTATTCTTGAATGGAAATGGGATAAGATCGATATGGACTTCATTACCGGATTTCCCAGGACCATGAAAGGGAATAATGTTATCTTCGTCGTTATCGACCGCCTCTCCAAAGTAGCTCACTTCCTGCCTGTTCGAGAGAGTATAACTGCTAGTCAGCTAGCGTACTTGTATATCTCTCGGATAGTATCTCTTCATGGTGTGCCATTGGAGATTAACTCAGACCGTGGAAGTCTTTTCACCTCTCGATTTTGGGAAAGTTTCCAAAATGCTATGGCGACTCGTCTCTCTTTTAGTACCGCATTTCATCCTCAGTCAAGTGGTCAAGTAGAACGAGTCAATCAAATTCTGGAGGATATGGTCCGAGCCTCTGTCATCTCTTTCGGTATGGATTGCGAGAAGTGTCTTCCATTCGCCGAATTCGCTTATAACAATAGTTATCAAGCTAGCTTGGGCAAGGCTCCCTTGGAAGTTCTGTATGGACGAAGGTGTCGAACGCCTCTTAACTGGTCAGAAACTGGGGAAAGACAATTCTTTGGTCCGGATATGATCCAGGAAGTAGAAGAGCAAGTTCGCATCGTTCGTGAGAAATTGAAAACAGCCCAATCTCGCTAGAAGAGCCAATATGATCGCCATCATAAGGCTGAGTCTTACGAAGTCGGCGATAAGGCTTACCTTCGGGTTACTCCTCTTAAGGGAACCCATCGTTTCGGTATCAAGGGTAAATTGGCTCCTCGTTACATCGGTCCTTTTCGCATTCTTGCCAAACAAGGAGAAGGTGCCTACCAAATGGAACTACCTCTGCATCTTTCCAGAGTTCATGATGTATTCCACGTCTCTCAACTCAGGCATTGCTTCTCGGATCCTATCCGCGGAGTGGACCACGAAACGCTTGATCTCCAGGACAATCTTACATATCGAGAATACCCCAATCGTATTCTTGATCAAACCGAGCGTACCACTAGACATCATAATATCAAGTTTCTCAAGGTTCAGTGGTCACACCATTCCGAGAACGAAGCTACTTGGGAAAGGGAGGATCGTCTTCGACTTGAGTACCCCACCCTTTTTCCGGAGGAACCTGAATCTCGGGATGAGATTCTTTTGAGTGGGGGTGAGTTGTCACATCCCTAGTCAGTGCTTGCATTAGGACTAGCTAGAGTGTGCATCATGTTTAACTTTTCCAGAAACTTGAAATGGGGACGACAGAAACCCCAGCACCCCTCTTCTTTCAACTTGGGTTTAATAAAATATTTTCCAATGTACCCAAAATGCCCTTCAAAAATGTTCATCATCTTTGCCTTGGTTTCAAACCTTTGACAAAAATGGTGCACAATTTTCTAGGACAACCTAAGGTCACTGGATTAATTCATATTGTATTTTTATTTGGGCATTTAAATGATATAAAATATTTTAAATGCCCAAATAATCATAAACCAAAATGTTCCCTGTTGGTTATATTATATACAGTGGGCATGAGTAGTTTCGTGATTTATGAAAGTGCTTTAGCATTTTTAATAAAGCAACAAAAGTACAAAAATAAAACAACATAGAAAAACAGAAGATAGATAGAGAGAGAGAGAGAGAAGGCCCCAGACCCACTTACCTGAACTGGGCCGGCCCACCCAGCCCATGCCAGTCACCCCCTACCTCTGCTAGTAGGCAGAGAAGGGACAGCGCACGGCGCGCGCGGGCGCCACGCACCTCCCTGCCTGCTTGCATCGTCCGTGCCACCACGACGCCTCGAAGGGCCTCCTCGGCGCCGCCCCGAGCCCCTGGACGCCATTCTCCCCCCTCCTGCTCTCTCTCTCGCCCTCTCCCACCATGGCCGAAGCGCTCGCCGACGCACCGACGAGCACCACCGCAGCCACCATGCACTCCTCGCGCCACTGGCGTGTCCACTAGCTCCGCCTCGACGCCGTGAATCTCCTAGAAGAAGATCAAACCTTCAGAGACCCGGAATCATCGCCCTCTAGCTCATCACCGCCACATCTGGCCGCCGGTGGTCGCCGTCGATTCGTGCGCTGGAGATCCTCCCCGAGCCCGCTTGTCAGCTCTACGAGGCCCCCGTGAGCTCCTCTTCCTTCCCTCCCCGTGAGCTCACCACCACCGACCATGTCACCGCCATCGTTGCAGCCACTACAGCTCGATCATGAGCTTTTCACCGTGCTCAGCATGTCCTCAATGGCACGTAGCACCCCACCACTCGACTTGCCGTGCACCATAACGCCACTTTCGTTGTTGGCCAATCTTCGGCCGCCGCCGCGAGCCCCGTTCCGTTGAGTTCCGGCGCCCCCGTGGCCACCCACCTCCTCCTCTGGATGCGGGAGTGCACGGGCTACGCCCCGGTGGTCTCCGTGCGTCCAACCACCGCTAGTAGCGCAGCCCCGGCGAGCTTCCGCCATAGCTTTGGTCACCGCTAGCGAAACTCCGGCGGCTGTCGACGTGGCCGTCATTAGCGCTAACCCCCTACCCACTAAACACCCATGGCAGCCACTGACAGTGGGCCCAGCCCCTGGTCAAACCCAGTGAGCACACGGTTTGACCGGGATTAGCCCTAGTGACACTGACCTATGGGCCCCGCAGGTCAGGTTTGACCTGGACCAGCCCGTTGACCTGCTGACGTCTGCATGATGTCATGCTGACGGAGTAAAGCCTTTTCTGAAAAGAAAAAAAATTAATTTAAAACAATTCAGAAAATTCCAGAAAATGCTTTAAACTTCAAAAAATCATAGAAATTAATCTATAACTCAGAATGAAATAATTTATATATATGAAAAATGATCAGAAAAATCCAATCTATCCATAGGTGCTAGTTTCATGCATGTTTAAGCAAGTTAACCTTGCTGTGCACATCAAAACATGATAATGCACTTTGAATATTACTAACTTGGGCATGAATTTGAATCTTTGATTCAAATAAGCTCAAACCTTTCTGGTTATAGTTGCATTAGCTCAAAACACATTCATCTTGCCATGTCATGAGCATGCATCATATTGTTGCATTTGGTTGTGTATTGATTGTATTACCGGTGTTCTCCGTGGTAGGTTCTGCTCCCGAGGATACATCTGCGTATCCAACAGAAGAGCAGTACCCGACAACCAATCTGTCAGGCAAGAAACCCATTGATCATTCTGATACAAACCTATCTTCTCGCTCCTGCTCTCTTTTACTGCATTAAGGCAACAGCGTGTGAACTACTACTTGCTGCGGTAGTTGAACCCCATTCCCTTGCATGACATGGCATTGCCACAGTAAATGGTTGAACCCCACTAGCATGTGTAGGAGTTGATTGAGCCATGTGATGTGTTTCCTACCATGCTATTTATTTATGCCGCCTGCTATGCTTAGAGTTGTGTCAGGTCTGGTTCATCTGGGTGAGGTATCAGAGTGAAATGATCATGTCTGGTAAAGAGGGTGAAGTGTGGAATATGTTTTGGTAAAGGTATCGATGAAAGGCAATGTAGGAGTACATGGTGGGTTTTTTCAGTGGAACCGTCCATAGGATCTGAGATCTGTATGTGTGATTTAAGATCAGCTACTACCACACATTGGGATCCTTAATTGACTCTCTCGACTTATTAACTGCCCTTGTCCTCTGTCCAGGAGTTGCAACTAGTTTCTGGTGTTTGTAGTTTACTCGTGGTCGTGCACATCGCTGACCCTCGGGGTGGGGTGTGATGCGGCAGGTACGTAGCCGGGTGTACCGGTCGCCTGTTTGGTGACTCGGGAACCCTGTACACATCGTTTGGGGGCGTGAGCGACACCCCAGCTGGATCTCCCCACAGATGGAACCCAAATAGGCGATAAACCTAGACTAGGGACTTGTGTGGTTAGTCAGGTCGTGGCCGACATCCTCGTTGGGCTTCCGCTTGAAGGTTGCCAAGTACATGTCGAGTAAACGGCGATAAGTGGTGGAAGCGTGTGTGAAGAAGTACACCCCTGCAGGGTTACCAATCTATTCGAATAGCCGTTGTTCGCGGTTAAGGACCACCTGGTTACTTATACAGTTCATAGACAAGTTAACGGTTACTCCTAAAAGTCTCAAGACAAATGTGAGTGCCGTGGATTGCCCTTCCATAGGATGACGGAAGAGGATCCACGGTAGTGTATTGTTGTGGTGAGTAGTGGACTCGTGTGCGTAGTCTCATCTTGCAATCTGCTGAGAGTTGTAGTATAGGTTAGCCAAGAGTCAGAGCTGGCTTTCTGCAATAAACTCCACTACCCTTGTTGATAATGATGCATGTATGATAGGTTCTGATGTAAGTCTTGCTGAGTACCTTTGTACTCATGTTTTCTTAATAACTGTTGCAGAGGAGAACCCCGCCCCTCTGATAGGTTCTACCTAGATTTTGACATCGATGAGTAGCTTGCTACCGAGATGGTGATCCTGAGCTTGTGAAGGGCCTTGTAGATAGTCAGGCTACACCAAGCCTGTTTTCTTTCCAAGTTGTCTGTACTCAGACAAGTTAGCTTCCGTTTGTGCTTGTATGCTTGAATGACTTGAGTGTTGGGTCATGTGACACCTATCTGTATGGATATGTTATGTATGGCTCTTCGGAGCCTCTTAAATAAAGTACTTCGAGTCATAGAGTTCTGTTGTGATGCAATGTTGTATTTGCACATATTGAGCATATTGTGTGTATGCTATTGAAATGCTTGATATGTGTGTGATCCGACACCTAGTTGTTTACCCTTGGTAGCCTATCTTACAGGGAAATGTCTCCTAGTGCTTCCACTGAGCCTTGGTAGCTTGCTACTGCTCTGGAACACGTAGGCTGGCCGGCATGTGTCCTTCTTCGTTCCTGTGTCTGTCCCTTAGGGGAAATGTCACGCGTTGTTCCTTTAAGTCCATGTAGCTTGCTATGACTTGGGTTTATACGTTGATGACTGACAAGTTCGATGCTGGGTCATGGATGCATGTCTTTGTAATTTAGTGCCACTTTTGGTTTATAAGTAGCCATGTCGGCCCGGGTTCTCTGTCATATTGATGCTAGCGACACTATCATATACGTGTGCCAAAATGCACAAACGGTCCTGGGCCAGGTAAGGTGGCACCCGTGGGGATACCGTGCATGAGGCCGCAAAGTGATATGATGTGTTACATGCTAGATCGGTGTGACTTCGAATTGGGGTCCTGACAAGGGTAAAGAAGACTACCTCCAGGGGTAGCAAGCTGGACGCGATGCGCTTGCAATCTTCTCATCTATCTAGGGCTAAGACTCATTCCGCCAAGCGTCTGGTGGCCACAGAAGTCAATTCCAGTTCCCAGTTCACAACAATGGGCATGGAGGGGCCAATCTTCACCGCGCATGGAGTTCGAACTGGGATCCATGCTTATCGATGATGAGTAACCAGGGAACATCTTTTGTTCTTTGCTGGGAGTTTCTGCGTTCTTGCTAACATGTTGATCGTTCTTGTTTGTCGCTATTGACATGGAAGAGGAGGAGGAGGAGATCCTCATCCACCAGGCCAATCAACTCAAGCAGGTGGAGATGTTGAAGTCCATGGAGGGCGAGGTCTTGGAGGAAAGCAACATGAATGATCAAGCGCCAAGCCCCCAACTCAGCCCCTGTTACGAGAACCTAGGGCTGGTCTCTCCCGCCAAGAGTGTTTTTGGGAGGGCCTCCCACATCCCAAGCTCAAGATAAGTGGGAGGCTACTCAAGACGAAGCTTCCCGGGTGGATCTCACTCCATCTGCTGACGGGGCCAAAGAGTCCCTAGAGAGAACTTCCACGGAAGGGTTTACCCAGGTTGACCACGTGATTACCAGGGAAGGAGGTGACATCCATGTCCCGGCAACCGTTGTCGCTGGGGAAACTGAAGGTCTTTCCCGGCAAACAACTTTCCTCCAAGATCCAAGATCTTGAGTCCGCCAATGGTTCCATAAGCGACTTGATGGCCAGGATCGGCACCTTGGAGAGCTCGATTGAGTCTAGCAAGGTCTGTGATGAGCAGCTGATAAGGGACCTGGAAAACACAAAGAACCTCTGGAAGGATACGGAGGACCAGCTGGCGAACCACTCTGAACCAGCCTCTAGCTCAAAAGCTTGGTCGACAATGCTGAGCGCCTCACCGCCCAGTTCACAAGAATGGGCATGGAGGGGCCAATCTTCTCGGTTCGTGAACACGAGGTTCCAAACGTCAAACTAGGGCTCTTCTTCAATGAGTTGATCGAAAAGTTGAAGATCCATGACGAAGGGAGGGCCAACCGCGTCGCAAGTGAGTCTCGGAGGCTCACCCGCAATGCCGACTTCATGGTCCTAAGCAACATTGCCTGCCGACGGCTTCAGGAGGCCGCCAGGGGACGTCGACATTTCTGTTGATGAGAAGAAAGCTGCTCCTTTTGCCGACAAGGTCCTTGCCATCCCCAGGGCCTCTCGATCCTGCTAGGCACGACCTTGAATAATTCTTGCCGCTCTGGATGGCCATTAACAAAAACATTATGCATGTTTTGTGTTTAGGTTCCGTACTACTTATGGTCACGCAGAACTGACGTCTTTGCATGATCCTAATTGCATGTTTATCCCAAGCAACCAGAACAAGTCTCAGTCGCAAGCCCACAGGTTCCGCACAACTGACAAATCCTTGCCGGTCTTATGATGAATTATCATTTAATTATTCTGAATGTGGGGACCAAGATGGGCAATTATTCCTTCTTGGCCTCTCCAGTTGTTGTCGGCAATTCAGACATTGATCTCATTCTCTGAATGGATTGGCTCTCTAAACACATTTCTTTTCTCAGTTGTGCAAACAAAGAGGTGAAATTGACTCATCCTTCTGAAGTGGTCATTATCTTTGCTGCTCACGATAACACCATCCGACTTTTCTCTCTCAACGAGATGGGCGAGGTTAATGCCATCTCCCAAGTTCTAGTAGTTTGTGAATATGAGGACATTTTTCCTGAAGAATTGCCAGGGATGCCTCCCAACCGTGTTGTGGAATTCTTCATTGAACTCGAGCCCGGCACAGAGCCAGCTTGTAGGCACCCGTACAAACTTGGCCCAAAATAGCTGAAAGATTTGAAGAAGCAACTCGACGAACAAGAACGTCTGGGTTTGATTAGACCGAGTTCTTCTCCAAGGGGTTGTGGTGTTCTCTTTGTCAAGTAGAAGGATGGCACGGAAGGACTTTGCGTCGATTACCACCCATTGAACAAGAAGACAATAAAAAACAAATACCATCTCCCCAAAATCAATGAGCTTTTCGAGCAACTCAAAGGTTCCAAGGTCTTTTCCAAGCTTGACCTCCGAATGGGATACCATCAAATCCGAAACCGTGAAGAAGATATTCCTAAGACCGCTTTGAGGACAAGTTTTGGCTCATATGAGTACACGGTGATGTCCTTTGCTCTTGCAAATGCTCCTCCAACAGTGTCTCGGAGATGCACTATGTGTTCAATCCGTATACCAACGAGTTCGTCCTTGTATACCTCATCAACATTTTGGTTTTCTCCAAGACCAAAGAAGATCATTCCAAGTATCTCCATTTGGTTCTTGACAAGCTCAGAGAACACCGCTTCTATGCAAAGTTCTCCAAGTGTGAATTCTGACTCGACGAAGTTCTCTATCTTGGTCATATCGTCTCTGCCAAGGGCATCTCTGTTAACCCCGAAAAGGTTGAAGCAATTGTTAAATGGCAGCCTCCTCGGAACATCAAGCAGCTCTGAAGCTTCCTCAGGCTCGTAAGTGATTGCAGAAGATTCGTGGAGAACTTCTCCAAGATTGCTAAGCCCTTGTCCAACCTCCTACAAAAGAATGTAAAATATTCTTGGACCCCTGAGTGTGACATTGTGTTCAATACACTCCAGGAGAAGCTTGTCTGGGCTCCAGTCCATTCTCCTCCTGGTGATTCCAAACCCTACCAAGTGTTCAGCGATGCGTTGTTGCAAGGTCTCGGTGGTGTTCTTATGCAAGAGAATAAGATTGTGGCTTATACTTCTCGCCAGTTGAAGCCAAACGAGAGGAACTACCCCACTCATGATCTTGAGTTGGCGGCGGTTGTCCACGCTTTCATAACCTGGAGACACATATTTTTGGGTAGGCACATTGAAGTCCATTCCGATCACAAGAGCCTGAAGTACATCTTCACTCAACCCAACCTCAACCTTCATAAAACTCGTTGGGTCTAGATAACTAAAGAGTACAACCCAAGCATCGAGTACACTCTAGGCAAATCCAACGTGATTGCAGATGCTTTGAGTAGAAAGGCATATTGCAACAGTCTCATCCTCAAACCGTTTCAAACTTATCTTTATTAAGCATTCCGAAAGCTCAACCTTCGAGTTGTTCTTCAAGGTTTTCTTGCCAACCTTCAAGTCACTCCAACCTTGGAGGACCAAATCTGTGAAGCCCAACTTCGTGACGCTATGGTGCAGAAAGTGAAACATGGTATTGACAAGGGCACTCCCAAATACAAGTACTATCACATTGATGACATAGACACTTTGTTCTTTCAGGAGCGGATTGTGGTTCCAGAAGGTGATCTCAGGAAGCTCGTAATGAAAGAAGCACACTATTCCCTTCTCTCAATTCATCCAGGCAGTTATAAGATGTACCATGACCTCAAGCAAACCTGTTAGTGGACTCGCATGAAAAGAGAAATTGCCGAATTGGTGAATGAGTGTGAGGTCTACCGCAAAGTGAAAGCAGAGCATCAGTGTCCAGCAGGACTTCCGCAACCTTTGCCTATTCCTGAGTGGAAGTTCGATCACATTGAAATGGACTTCGTCACTGGATTTCCTAAGTCCAAGTTAGGAAATGATGTTATCTTCGTGGTTATCGATAAACTCACAAAAGTGGCTCACTTCCTTCTAGTCAAAGAATCTATCAATGCAGCTCAGTTCGTGGAACTATATACTTCCAGAATAGTCTTGTTGCACGGGATTCCTCAAGTCATCTCCTCACATCGTGGAAGCATCTTCACTTCCAAGTTTTGGATTCTTTCCAAACAACTATGGGTCCCAAGATCCGCTTCAACTTGGCTTTTCACCCTCAGACAAGTTGCTAAGTTGAAAGGGTAAATCAAATCCTCGAAGACATGCTCAGGGCATGTGTCATCACTTTCGGTATGAAGTGGGAAGATTGTCTTCCATTTGCCGAGTTCTCCTACAACAATAGCTTCCATGTAAGTTTGGGTAAGGCCCTTTTGAAATCCTATATGGCAGAAAATGCCATACTCCTCTCAACTGGTCCGAGACTAGTGAACGTCAACTTCTTGGCAATTACTTGATCTCAAAGGTTGAAGAAATGTGCAAAGTCATCCGTGAAAATCTCAAAGACGCACAATTGCGCCATAAGAGTTACTATGATAGAAGCACCGTGACATGGCTTTCGAGATTGGAGACCATGTCTATCTCCGCGTCTCTCCCATGAAAGGCACTCAAAGATTCGGTATCAAAGGCAAGTTAGCTCCAAGATATGTGGGTCCTTTCAAGATTGTTGGCAAAAGAGGAGATCTTGCCTAGCAACTTGAGCTCCCTTCCAACTTTGCAAATGTGCATGACGTATTTCACGGGTCACAACTTCGCAAATGCTTCAAGACGCTTGAGTGCACTATCGACTTTGAAGAGATTGATCTTCAAGAAGATTTGTCCTATTGTGAGCATCCCATTGCAATTCTTGAGGACACCGAGTGCAAAACTCGCAATAAGGCCATTAAATTCCTAAAATTCAAGTGGTCACATCATTCTGACCGAGAAGCAACTTGGGAACATGTGGATCATCTCTGTTTCGAGTATCCCAATTTCTTTCTTTCCTAGATCTCGTGACGAGATACTTTCGTAGTAGTGGAGCGTTGTAACACCCCATTTGTTAAACTTCTTTATTTGGCATGTATCCTACTTTGAGCATGATCAAATTCCTTGTGGCTCCATATTGGTTGGCTTCATTTTTTTTCTTGTTGTTTTAATTATTGCATTGCCATACCATTATTGTCTTATTTCTTTTGCCATCCATGCTTGCATCATGATCTTGTCAAGTGTTCTTTGTGCTTGGGTCATATTGCATGTCCATCCTCATCTCGTGCAGCATGGTCATTTAGTGTGGAGCATAAACATGTCATGCCATCTTCTTCTTCCCCCTCATCTCACCACTTCTTCCTTCTTCTTTTTGCAAGCCTTTTATTTCAGCTTCAAATAATGTTCATATTTTCCTAAAAAAATCTAACATCATGTCCAAGACCTCACCTGCAAATTTCATTCAATTTGGAGTTGCTCAGGTTTGGTTCAAAAATGCCTCAAGTTTGAATTACACTTCATTCAATTTAGAGCATAATTCCAGGAGTCTAGAAGTATTTTTAATTTTATCTTTTTCCTTAACTGGGACCCTAGCCTTTTCTCCCTTGGAGCTCTTTTCTTTTAAGTTTTTAAACGTATGCTAAGGCAGAGCAAGCCTTAATGCCCGGGGCCGAAGCCATTCACCTGGGCCCCCTCGTAGAAGTAGCAGCCCAGTCACAGCCTCTGCGCAGCCCCTCGCTCCCTCTCGTGATAAAACCTGCTTGGATGCCTCTGGGGGACCCGCCTAGCAGCCTCTCTCATTCTGTTTTTCTTCTTCCTCCCGTTCACCTCTCCTCTCAGAGTAAATTCAGGAAAACATGGCCACCGTGGCCACCACGATCATTGCTACCTCTATATAAAAGCCGATGCAGAGCAAGCCCTAGGGTTCCCCCTTCTCCCTCTCCTTCTCCGCAACCACCAGCCAAGAGGGCATCTCCTCCCCACTTATTTTCCTCCCTGCAGCCACCATGGCTGGCCGGAGCAAGAGCTCGCCTTTAACGTAGGAGCTCATCCGGCTTCCTCCTTGATGTCCACGAGCCCTGCAGCACCTCTCCGATCCTGTCCAGATGCCGATCTGAGCCCGAGCAGTCCATCCACCACGTCCCCTTCTTCCTCTTCTTCAATGACAGCAAGTTCACCGGACTTCCTCGCCTCGTCGCTGTCGGATCTCTCTGTCCCCGGCCACATACCCTAGGTATACTAGGTATACCTGGATCCTCCCTTCTCCTAGTCGATGATGGACAAACACCATAGGAGATGCTAGGGTCACGCCTTCGCCATGATCTCAATGTTCCGACGATCTCTAAATAATTTTTTAGTTTCAGTAGAAGCCGAGGTTGCTCGCGCTCCGCCCAGTTTCGGATCCTCTCCCGCACGCGCAGTACCCTGAGGCCCTGTTGCCGCATACCCGCCATAACCTATAGCCCCGGTATCCACCACCACAGGCGTTCCACTGTAGCAGTAGCAGCAAGTGTCACTGCTTGCTCCTGTCGCCGATAAAAATATCCGGGCACCCATGGCCGTAGTTGCGGCCATGCCTGGCCATGCCTCGCCATGGCTCTTGTCCTCGCCCAACCGAGCCGAAACCTGCAGCCCGTGCACGCTTGAGGCCAGCCAGCGCCCCGTCGTTCCTCGCTGCTATGTCCGAGATGAGTTCCTGCATGAGCTTGCTCTCAAAGCCCTTGCCCGGCCTTAAGTATATTCATCTAGGTTACTAGCCTCTATTTTGTCATCAAACAGGGATCAGCCGAGGTGGCTAGAGCAGCAAGCCTCCACCCAAGAGGTACTCGATTTGACTCCCCAGCGCCCTGTTTGGTTTTTAGGGCCCGTTCGGGTCAAAGGAAGGGAAAACATAGTGTTAGAGATAAATGCTGGAAATGGAGAGGAATGCAGCTACAAAGCATAGGAAAGAAAACTGCAATACCTACCTGTAGAGTTGGTGTTCGAGACAGAGGAAAAGTGGCCATAGGAAATCAATCAATGTCGGTGTCACACCCTGCATTTTGTAACATGTTATTTGTAACTTTGAAGCATGAAAATTTGGACCAGCAAAAATTTTTAGCATCATTTGGCTTTTATTTGGAATTTAGTTTCTCTGCATTTGTTTTTCTTGTGCTCATTAAAGTCAACTATGACCTCTTGTAGATTTCATCTCCTTATCCAAAACTTCTGCCCAATGATCATGCCAAGTGTTATATAGCAGTATAGTATTTTCTTATAAAATTAATTTGGCCAAAAAGTATTTTATAAATTTATTTTCCAAAAACCCCTGAATTGAGATTTGCACTGCAAGTACTTGATTAAGGGTGTGAAAACTTTTTCTAAAGGTTTATTTGAGACCTAGTAGTCATAGGACTCCCAGAAACCACAAAGGTATAATTTTAAAAGTTATTTTCCTATTTTATTTAAAAGCTTTTTCTTAAGGCCAGAAATGATCTTTAATAGGGGAAAATTATTTAACTGTTTCAAAAATATTTGCCAAAATTCAGGGAGACTCATAGGACATATATTGTCCATATATAAGAATTTCAACACTTGGTCATGTTCAAAATATTGGGCTAAACCCTCTAAAACCCTTTCTGGATATTTCAAGCTTTTGAAATATTTACAAAGGAATTTTTCTCCAAAAATTCCAGGGAAATTCTATCATGTCATATATGACATGTTTGATGATCTTGCAAAGCCTCATGCATTGGAGATCAAGGAAACCACCTCAAACCCCTTCATAACCAATCTGTCCATATCTGAAGTTTGAGCAACTCTACATTGCCAAACTTGTCCAAGTGCTCTCAAACTTGGTGCACATGCTAGGATAGCCTAATAAGGCACCTAGACCAAATGGCACAAGATTTGGAATAGAGCAACTTGATCAGATCACCTCAAAACCCTTTCTGTTCAAATACAAATTTGAACAACTTTGCATTACCAACTTTTTATCTGGAGCCTCAAACTTTGTGAGCATGATCAATACCCCAAATGAGGATGCTACACCAAGTGGTGCATCAAGGGGAGATGATTAGCTTGACTCAATCAACATGAAACTGTTTCTGTTGATTTCTAGGGTTCACCAAAGTTACATTGGCTAGTTTCTCCAAATGAGCTCAAATTTGGTGAAGCACCCTATTTTCTCATGCCTTTCAACCCTGTCAAGTGCCATGCTAATTGAACTTCATTTGCTTGATCAAACCATGATCAAACACCTTCTGCAGAAATCTTAAAACCCCTACTTTTACCACTTTCACTTTTCTCCAATGCCTCAGCTTCTTACCACAGGTGCCCTAGGTTACTAGCAAACCCCAGTAACTCCCCCAGCACCTCAGCTCTATGATTGAGGGGTGAAACCTCCACTTTACCTTGCTGGACAACAGTTTTCACCAAGTCCCCTAGCCCTCCTCCCTCTCTCTCTGCACCCCAGAGCATCCAAGGCCTTGGGGCAATTCTATACTACTCCCTCAACACCCCAGACACTGTTGGACACGCTGGGACGAGCCAAGCCAACGAGAGCGCGACGATGCCGGTCACACGCGCGCTCTGGAGCGCGTGAACAGTACTCCCGCACGCTGGCTCGGGCCAATCATCGCCCCCCGACCACCTCGAGCCTCCCCCTCGCGCCTCCCAACGCGCCTCGACGTCCGCAGCCCCCTCCGGTGCTGTCCCCCTCCTCCTGCGCCCTCCAGTGGCCGTCGCCGCACGCGCGCTGGCCGCCCGCGGCGGCCACTCCTCTGGCTCACACGCGCGCACGCCCCTGCTGCTCCCCCGCTCCTCCTCTTACCTCCGCTGGACGTGGAAGACGTCCAGCAACACCCCCGACTCACTCCCGCAGCCTCCTGCGCGCTGTAGCGACAGGCCGGACCTCGCCGGCGCACGGGTCCACGGTGAACCACGGGCGCGCCTATTTAAGACCTCCCCGAGCTCTCCCAACTCCATCACCAGCTCCACCACACCTCACTAGCCCCTCCTGCACCCTCAGATCAGCCCCGGAGCGCCCCAGTGCTCGGGATCGACCGGAGCTCCGCCGCGTCGGGCCGCCGGCGATCTCGAGGTACAGGCCTCCCCTGCTCCTCCCTCCGCCTGTTTTGGAACCGCAGCACACCCCTGACCATTTCCCCTCTCTTTCCCCTTCTGTTTGCAGTCGAAAACAACCCCGACCACCGACCTCCGACGAGCTTCCGACGTCGCACCTCGTCGCCGGCGAACCAGAGCTCCCCGCCGTGCCGCGACACCACCACCGCATCCGCCACTCGACGCTGAACCTGACCCTGCCCTCCGTTGCCGTCGCCGTGGCCGGAGTCGTCGCCGGTGAGCTCGCCGTCGCCGTGGCCGTAGGGTTGAAGATGACAGGCGGGCCCCGCCTGTCATCCACCCGCCTCTCTCCTCTCCTCTGGGCCACTGACCCACGGGCCCCGCCCGTCAGGTTTGAAACCTGACGTGCGCGCGCGCTGGCCCGTGCGGCTGGGCTAGTCAGCCCTGGGCCGTGCACTGTGGCCCTTTGGCCCAGTTGCACAGGGACCCTTTTTCTTTTTCTTTTCTGTTAATGTTTCAAACATTTTTACAGAAAAGAATATTGATCCAAATTAATTATTTCCAACTCCTAAAATCTTGTAATATTCCAACCTATTTAATGGTACTACTCTCATTCAAATCCATGAAACTTTTATGTACTGTTTAAATTTAAATTCAAATTTAAGCAGTATAACTCCTGTTCAAAAATCCATATATCCTATTCTGTGACTCCAAAACTCCAACTAAGATTTTTCCCCATCTTAGAAAACTCTCTAGTATTTTACAAAAATGAGTTGACATTTTTCTGAGCACTTTGGTTTTTCTGTTCTATTTGTATTCTTATTTTTCCATCATTATTATGCGACGTATAGATCCCGTATTTGAAGAAGTTGCTGTGGAAGAAGAAGGAGAAGGACTAGAAGACTTTGAAGACCAAGCCATTCCAGGCAAGCAGCCCTTTGACCATGATACACTTGTTCCTCGGAACCCGTTGGTTTCCGATGCATGATGAATAGGGTTACGATGGTAACCTAGATAAACCACCATATGATGCATGCTTTATTGTTAATCTTGCTATATGCTAGATGACATGCATTAGTTGGTCTTGATGATTATATGATGCATGTGTGATATAAACCCCCGTAGTGGAAACTTTGCATGAACCCATCGGGTGCCCCTAATGCCCGAGGGTGATGAAGTGTTAGGTCATCACTTGAGAAAGAAGTGATGTGCCGGTAATATCATGTGTATGGTAGAATGATGGATTAGATTTATGTGTGTCTACCGTCCCAACAAAACATGTGCAACCACACTACCCCTTATGGGACGGGGCTTTATTGATTACCTAGGTCGATACTAGCATGGTGCCCGCATTACTAGTGACGGGAAGACTTGAGGTCTTTCCCGGGACGGGGTCGTGCTTGGATAGGCGACCATGACTGTTTTCACAAGGCACCGGACACACCGTTGGTCCCTTCGGGTACGCGTGAACATTGAAATTGGGGCAAGTCCCGTGATCTATTGTTTGTACCCCAAGGCTGTGTGCCAACGAGTGGACTCTATGCTAGTGTCGTCTAAGGAAAGGTAATGACCGGGTGCTTACCCCGGGTACTTGAGGTACCGCGGGTCGTGGATGACACGGAAGTTCCCCGGATCTTGTGGGTAAAGTGCGCAACCTCTGCAGAGTGTCAAACTATTCGAATAGCCGTGTCCACGGTCATGGACAGTTGGGTGGTGCTACTTAAACTATGTCCAGAATTTTACTTCATCAGTGTTGATGTGTGTGTGACAAGTCAAGCTGGAGACTTGACTCAGTTGAGATGAATCATAACCATGTTGATATTGGTAACCTGCTATCGAGGTTATGCGAGGTTAATGATGTATAAGCTTGATGATATCATATTGCTCTAGCCTCCTGCTAGATTGTTCATATTTATTCAATTGCATTGTTACTTGAACCACATCATGGGTTGCTTGCGAGTACATTCAAAGTACTCATTGGCTTGCCACTGGTTATTTAATTGGCCAGGCATGGAAGAACAGGATTATGAGGAAGAGTTCTTTGGAGACGACCATGCGAACTAGGACGCTATCCCAGTCAGAATGCCTGTAGGGTTAAGGCAGATGGCATGGGTTCTACCCGTTTTATCGAAGACTTCCGCTATTTGAGTATTTGCTATTCAGCCCGTGGGGCTCTATCTCCGTAAGACTTGGCCATAATGGCCTTAATTCGTGTAAGACTATTTGTATGGATGTAAGACTCTTGTTATTTCAGCTTCTGTGTGTTCAGTGAGCATTGATCTCTGGGATCACTGTACACGTGCATTCGGTGATCTCGACTTCTAAGTCGGGGTCCCCACAGAGCTGGTATCAGAGCCATCCTGACTGTAGGAAGCCTTAGTTAGCATGGGCGTTAGTTAGTTGAGACCCCTTTTTCAAAACCTTCTGAACCTCTCTTCTTTTCTAAACCTGAGATTCTCTCAGCTTATTAACCCTTCCTATTCCACCTTGTAGATGGCCGCTGTTCCCGAAGAGCACCTGACCACTGGGTTTCCCCTACTTCTCGAAGATAGCCTCCAGGAGTGTCAGTTCCACCGAGCACCCATCCTCACCTACCACGAGCATTGGGTGAGCGATACTGAGGCGGAGTACCATGTGGAAGTGATCGTGAGGGCGAACGATCCTCCCACAAGTTGGTTCTTCGAGGGACCCCAGATGACGACACTACCACTTGCGGCCGAAGCTGCTGCACTCAAGGCACTAACCCGTCTCCGCGAGCTTCTTCCGGAGATGGCCGCCAAGATGGCAACACGCTTCTTACCTTACCGGAAGGAAGGTGACGAAGAAAGCAGCGCACTAGCTCCTCCACTGAAGGATGGACTCTCGCTTCGGTTCCAGACCTACTTCAGTCTATGTGCCGACAGCTTGGCACAAGACTTGGCCTCGGAATCAATGAAGCTTCGAGAAGAACTTTACAAGACCAAGGCACTTCTTCGTCGAGCTCAAGAGAAGGCAAACATGATTAAGAAGGAAGGAGCACCTTCTGGCCAATCCGCGATCGCATATCGAGGTGGAAGGCCCTCCGAGGATGTGTCTTCCAAGGATGAAGAACCACCTCGGCGACGCCGGATGAGAGCAAGGGAATATCGCAAGCTTTTCCCTGCACCACCGTCGAAGCACCGTCGTATCCAACTCCTCCACTCCCCCACTCCCTCAAGTGACAAGGGAGCCCAGTCAGATGAAGACAAGGAGGAAGACCCAGAAGAGCCGGAATACGCGACCGAGCATTCCGCCGCTTAGGCATTATTCGCTACTCGGATATGCCAGTTGTAACCCCTACGGTAGGATAGGTCGTGTAACCCCTATGCGCAGTCGAGTCCTTGTATGGTTCATATGAAACCATCTAGTGCTAGCTTTTGCCGTGTCTGGATGTAAGTCGTAATCTTCCTTCGGGAATATGTAAACGACTACATCACCCATTTGGATTTTAATGAAAGTGTTTTGGCCTTACGGCCCTTGCATGATTTGATTTAGTGTCACACCCACCCCCTTACTAGGCACCTATCTGTCTGCTTTTCCTCTTCCGAGTCATGAGACCTTTTACCGCTCCAACAGGATGCCTGTTGTAACTCGTACTGGTACCTCTACCCAGCAGCCCGAAGCCGGAGCATCCTCGCAGCCAGAGGCAGACCAAACCAGCGACCAAGCTCCACCACCGCCACCTCCTCCAAGCATGGACATGGCTCAGCTTCTCCAAGCTTTCCGAGAGGAACGCCAAGCCAACACTGCAGCTCTTCAGCTGATTGCTCAAGCTGTTGCCAACAACCGCCAACCAGCGGGGAATGGCAATGGACGTTCCACGTTGGCAGAATTCAAGAAGCATGCACCACCAACCTTCATCGAGACTGCAGAACCCCTGGATGCTGATGACTGGGTCCGTTCCATTGAGGAGATTCTGGAACTAGTCGGATGCACCGAAGATCGCGAGAAGGTGGCCTATGCAGCCCACTGCCTTGGGGGAACCGCAAGAGCTTGGTGGGATGGATTCAAGGTCATGCATGCTGAACAAGACATCACTTGGGTTAACTTCAAGGCAGAATTCCGCAAGGCCCACATTCCTTCTGGAGTCATGGCTATTAAAAAGCGCGAGTTCCGAGCCCTGAAGAAAGGAAGTGGCACTGTCAAGGAGTATATGCAGAAGTTCAGTATTCTGTCAAGGTATGCCCCTGAGGATGTCAGCACCGATGCTGCCAAAAGGGAGCGCTTCATGGAAGGCCTTAATCAGACTCTGCAATATTCGCTTGTCGTGTGCGACTGCCCGTCTTTCCCTGATCTGGTAAACAAGGCACTTATGCTTGAAGACAAGCGGCGTGCTTTGGAAGACACTCGCAAGCGCAAGTTGATCAGTAAGGGAAGTTCCAGCAACCAGAAGCCTCGTCCGTGGCAGTCAGCCCCGGCCAAGCCAACCTATCAGCAGCCAAGAGCTCCTGCACCTCGTGCCAATCCTCAGCCTCAGCAGTATGCCAACCCCAGGCCAGCTTTCAACCCCAATACCAATGGTGGCAACAAGATCAACACTCCAAATCAAGTCACTTGTTTTGGGTGTGGTCAGCCCGGACACATCTC
>LR738710.1:299744084-299754774 GCA_902687465.1 Secale cereale
GCGAGGTTAATGATGTATAAGCTTGATGATATCATATTGCTCTAGCCTCCTGCTAGATTGTTCATATTTATTCAATTGCATTGTTACTTGAACCACATCATGGGTTGCTTGCGAGTACATTCAAAGTACTCATTGGCTTGCCACTGGTTATTTAATTGGCCAGGCATGGAAGAACAGGATTATGAGGAAGAGTTCTTTGGAGACGACCATGCGAACTAGGACGCTATCCCAGTCAGAATGCCTGTAGGGTTAAGGCAGATGGCATGGGTTCTACCCGTTTTATCGAAGACTTCCGCTATTTGAGTATTTGCTATTCAGCCCGTGGGGCTCTATCTCCGTAAGACTTGGCCATAATGGCCTTAATTCGTGTAAGACTATTTGTATGGATGTAAGACTCTTGTTATTTCAGCTTCTGTGTGTTCAGTGAGCATTGATCTCTGGGATCACTGTACACGTGCATTCGGTGATCTCGACTTCTAAGTCGGGGTCCCCACAGTCGGTCCCAGTCATTATATTTTAAATACTAAAAAGGATCAACCATAGTCCAATTCATGTGCGCGTGGGACCAAATTGTACACAGATCAACCACAATGTGGGTCCAGTTGCATGACTTGCCACATCTTTTCTCTTCCATTCCTTCGGCATACGTGAATACAAGTGCTCTGGGTAGATTTTATTTTTCTTACAAAAACGCAGGTTCATGAGACTTTATGCAGGATTGGAAAGGACGTGTTCCTTTGTATCGAACGAAGTTTCCTGTGGCGATTCCGTAGGAATAAGTTTCCCGTGGTTTTCCTTCGGTTTTCCTACGTACCGAACATGGCCTAACATTGTTTTTGTTATTTCACAAGCGCACAATTGCTTCATCTTAAACCCTACCTCCCTTCTGTCAGACACCTGTAGCCTAGCGAAGTGTCCCGACCCTTGTCACACAGTGCATTTTGTAGCATGGCTATTGCATTAGTATAGCACGAAAAATTTGGACCAGCCAAAACGTTTTTTCTTCCATTATTTGGCTTTCTATTTGGAGTTGGTTTTTCTCTTTATGATTTCAAGCGCTCTCTAAAGTCAACATAGCCTCATCTTCTATACTTCACCTCCTTGCCCCAAACTTCTGCCCAATATTCATACCATGTGTATAGAACAATACAATATTTTCTCACAATTTTTTTTTGGAAAAATAGCATTTTCTGAAATTAGTTTTACAAAACCCCCTAAATTGATATTTGCACTGCAAGTAATTGATTTGGGGTGTGAAAAATCTTTAAAATGTTATATTTGCACCCTATTAGGTTTAGGACTCCCCAAAACAACAAAGGTATAATTTTGAAAGTTATTTTCCTATTTTATTTACAAGCTTTCTCTTTACGCCAGAAATGTACTTTAATAGGTTAAAATTATTTAAATGTTTCAAAAATATTAGAGAAAATTCAGGGAGACTCATAGGACACATCTTGTCCATATATAAGAGTTTCAACACACGGTCATGTTCAAAATACTAGACAAATCTCTCAAAAACCCTTTCTAGATATTTCAAGCTTTTGAGATATTTACAAAGGAAATATTCTCTCAAAATTCGATAAAAATTCTAGCAAGTCACATATGCATAATTTAATGACCTTGCAAAGTTTCAGCTCAATCCATGTGTTTTGGTTCACAAAAGTGCCCCAAAACCATTTCTGTGCAGATTCAAATTTAACAACTTTACATTACCAACTTATTCCAATTCCCCCCAAACTTTGTGGACATGTTCACAACCTCAAATGATGATAGTACACCAAGTGGTGCATTAGGAGGAATGGATTTGCATGTCGAGATCTTGATAAATGCATTTCTGTTGATTTCTAGTGTTTACAAAAGTTATATTGCCCACTTTCATCATTTGACCTAAAAATTGGTGGACACTGGTATTTTGTCATGCCACTCACTCTTGTTAAACCTCAAATCAAGATAAGTCACTTAGCTATCCCAAACCACTATCAAACACCTTGTGACAGGAACTCAAAACCCCTGTTTGGCCCCTTCCACTAATCTCCACGCGCTGAAGTTTCTACCACGACCCCTCGTAATCCCCCTCTAACACCTGCAAGCTTTTCTGCCCAAGAAAGCAATGATGAAAGGGGAGAGAACCCCATTTGTCTTCTCTGGACCGTATATTCCTCCCTCTCTCTCAGCCTCCCTCTTGCCCCACAGCTTTCTAGAGCATCCAAGGCTCTCCCCAGCTTTTGCCCACACCCACTCCGGCTGCCAGACGCATGTGGACGCGTGAGGACACGGGAAATCTGCGGATGCCGGCCAAAGTCGCACTCTGGAGCGCTTGGCAGGGCGCCTGGCCGTTGACGTCGCGTCCCCCGACCACCTCGAGCCTCCCCCGCACACCAGTCGATGCCCCTCGACGTCTGCTCCACGCCAACAGGCCGCCCACTTGCTCCCACGCCTTCCTCTCTCCCTGCAGCTCACGCCAGTGAGCCGCCCCGCTCGGCCAATGCTCGCGCCGCTCCTATGGCCTGCATGCAGCTCGTCCCTCTCCTCCTCTCTCTCCTTGGAACCCTAGACCACTCCCACGAACACCCTCGTGCCCTCCATTCCCTCTCTAACGGCCACCCGAGCCGTTCCCACGGGTGCCCGTAGGCCGCGCCTACGGTGGACCCCGGCCAGCCCATATAAGGCGACCCTGAGTCTCTCTCTCTCTCTCTCCTCATATCGCTATCCCGCACTACCAATCTACATCCCGCACCACCATTCAGTCCCGGAGAAGCCCGAGCTCCGCCGCCTCAGGTCATTGGCGTCCACGACGTACAGGCCTCCTCCGCCCCCCATTCACTCTCGATCTAGAACTGTGCAACATCGCCGACCCTTTCCCCTCTCTTCCCTGCTCTTTTTGTAGCCAAGAACGGCCAGAACCACCGACGCCCGAAGCACCTCCGCCGCGTGACCTCGTCGCCGGCGAACCAGGCTGATTTGGCGACCACCTCCACCACGACCCGAACGGCGACATCCCCCTGAATCCAACGGTGCCACCCGCTCGACCTGTCGTGCCCTGTAGCGTCGCTGGTGAGCTCACCGACATCTCTGCTGCGAGGTTAGAGATGAAAGGTGGAGCCCACCTGTCATCCTCACCTCTCCCTCGCCTCGTTCTCTCTCTCTCTGGACGCCGGGCCCCGCCCATCAGGTTTAATATCTGGCGCGTGCGCCGCCCCGGCTCGCCTGGGCCTTTTCCTTGTGGGCCTGCTGCACTGCAGATGTTCTGGCCGAGTACGCACAATGCCCCTTCTCCTTTTCCTTTTCTCTTAAAATTGCAAAAATTCCACACGATTAAATATTAATCCGAATGCAATAATTCCAACTCCTAAAATCTTGTTATATTCCCACCTATTTAATGGTGTAACTTTCATACATATTCATAAACCTTTTCATTACAGTTCAAATTTAAGTTCAAATTTGAACAATGAAACTTTTTTTAAAAATACATTCATCCTACTCTGTCACTCCAAATCGTAAACTAAGAATTTTCCCATTCTTAGTTTTTAACCTAGTATTTTACAAAAATGAGTTGACATTTTTCTGAGCACTTTGACTTTTCTGTTTTTGTTGTTGTCTTATTTTTTTCGTTATTTTGTGACGACGATTAGATAACATATTTGACGAAGTTGCTGAAGAAGAAGAAGGAGAAGGAATTGAAGACTTTGAAGACCAAGCCAATCCAGGCAAGCAGCCCTTTGACCACGATGAACCATTTTACTTCATACTCCCTCCGTTCACTTTTGTAAGACCGTTTAGACATTTAAGACAGCACATAAAATAGTTCAATTTCAGCTGTCCTAAAGGACTTACAAAAGTGAACAGAGGGAGTAATAGAATTTCCGTTGCTTCACTGAGTGCATGATATACCTTGAATGGCAACCTTGCTAGGCTTGCCTTCGTTGCATACCCCGTTGATACATGCATTGTACATGACTCTATTATGTTTAGAGTTGTGTTGGTTTGTTGAAGAAATATGCTCCTGTAGTTGGCTACGCAAAATGGGTCGGGGTTATGCATGGAAAGAAATAAGTGTGGTTTGACATACTTGCAAATAACCTAGTGGGTGCCGCTAATGCCCCTGGGAGATGATGATGAACTAGGGCACTACGTGATGGAGGAGTAGTGTACCGAGGCTTGATGAAAGTGTTGTTTATAGAGATGGATTAGATTTAAGATTTGTTTACCATCCCAACCTTACATGTACAACAACTCTACCCCTTTATCGCATGGGGCATTATTGATTACCTAGGCCGATACTAGCATAGTGCCCACATTAGTACTGATGGGGGTGACATGAGGTCTCTCTCAGGATGGGGTCGTGCTTGGATAGGCGGCCATGACTATTTTTTACAGGGCACGGGACACACCGTTGGTACCCCCGTGCAAGTGAGATGTGATGAATATGGGAGCATGGCTCCACCAAATTGAATTGTGAAAAATGTTTGGCACGGGGGCTGTTACCAATCGAGTGGACTCTATGTTAGTATCATCTAGGGAAAGATAGTGATCGGGTGCTTACCCCGGGTAGTTGAGGTACCACGGGTCGTGGATGACATGAAGGCTTCCCGGATCTTGTGGGTAAAGTGTGCAACCTCTGCAGAGTGCCAAACTAGTCGAATAGCCGTGTCCACGGTCATGGACAGTTGGGAGGTGCTATTTAAACTATGTACATAAATTTTACAATCTTGGTGCACATGTGTGTGGAGGAGAACTATTTGAGTCAAGGCAGTGACTTGACGTGTTGAATGAGCTAGTATTGATTAAAACTCTATTTATGTTGATATCTGTAACCTGACCTCAAGGTTACCCATGTTCATTGATGCATGTCTCACAAGATGGTAGAACATCTCATCTAGCTCGAAGCTAGGTCGCTTAATTATTGTACAACTTGCGTTGTTACTTAAAACCATATCACGGGTCGCTTGCGAGTACATTCAAAGTACTCATTGGCTTGCCACTGGTTATTTAATTGGCCAGGCATGGAAGAGAAGTAATTCGAAGAAGAGTTCTTTGGAGACGAACATGCGAACTAGGATGATTTCCCAGTCATAATGCTTGCAGGGTCAAGGCAAATGGCATGGGTTCTACTTATCTTCAAAGACTTTCGCTATTTGATTTTATTTGTTGTTTAGCCCATGAGGCTTCATCTATGTAGGACTTGACCATAATGGTCATAATTTGTGTAAGACGGTAGGTATGGATGTAAGACTCTTATTATTCAGCTTTTGTGTGTTCATTGAGCATTGATCTGTGGGATCACTATAGACGTGCACTCGATGATCTCGACCTGTGAGTCGGGGTCCCCACAACCCTCTCCCGCTTACCCCGCAGACCAAGGTTCGAAACCCCATCAGGCTAGTGGTGAAAATCCTCAATTTTTGCCAGTCTGGTCTCTATGACAGGTGGACCCCACCTGTCATACTCTCAGCCCCCTCCTCCTTTTATTTATTTTGTTTTAGATCCAGCGAATATTCCTTTTCAGGCATATGGAATATTTCCATTTAAGGCAAGTCCATTTCTGGATATTTCCCTTTGAGGAAAATGCCAATTCTGTCATAATCCCTTTTAGGAAGGTTTTTAAGTTGTGCATTTGTGGAGATTTTTCTATAAGAACCCCAACATATTATATATGTTTTTGGGCTAGAAAATTCCAATGAATCCAGTGGTGGCATTAGTTTTAGCTTTTGAGAAAGTTTGCAAACATGTCATTTATGGAGCACATGTCATTTTGTTATTTTTGTGCATTTCATACTATTTATGCTTTGGGGTAGTTTTGCACATGAACATGTTCATCATCATGTCTAATTTCAGCTAGAGTAATTTGCTTGCCATGATATGATGTGTGCTAAGTTAGACAAGATTGCAAACATGCACACCCAAGTCTGGACAGAATTATATCATGTGCCCCTCTTGCATTGATGCTAGCATTCGATCCACCTATTTCTGGACAAAGTTCAATGAGGGAGTTTTGTCAAAATGCATCTAGTACTAGAATGCCATGCTCTTGTTTGGGGTGTTATGATCTTATAGCATATATTTTACTAGCTATAAACTTTGCAATCTAAATCTGTTCTGCCATGTTCTGTAAATTTCACTAAGTTTGTTAAACTGTTATCTTTTGCACTTTTGCCATGATGTTTGAGTCATGTGCTAGTAAGTTCTAGAAGTAGCTTAGTAATTATGTTCTGTACACTGTGTTATGCACTTGAATGCCATGCCTTTTGTTTTCATGTTGGAATGTTGTAGCATATTTAAATTTTGCATCAAAGTTGTCTTGTTGCTATTTTCAATAGCTTGCATTGCATCTTGTTTTGCTTGTCAGTTGCAAACCGTGCATCTGTTTTCGGTGATCCTTATATTGTTTCCAATCGTAATCTCACATTCTATCCAGTGGTGTACTTGGATTGCCAAGAGCTTGCCCATATCTATCATGCCTTCACCTTGTCCTTCCCGAATCATCTCCTCCGTACCAGTAGCCCCGTATAGCTTCGTTTTTTGCTTTCTCTTATGCATTCATGTTCTTCATGCATCATGTAGCACGTGTTCTTCTCCTTGTCTTATGTGTTTATGTCGATGCTTGTTTTCTTTGGGTAGCACCGGGAGAGGAGTTCGATTCTGAGGTTGAGACACCCGTCGAGTACGCTTACGAGGAGCAAGGTCCCGATACCAATGAGGACGTTCCAGGCAAGATGACCGTTCCTTGATATCGCCTCTATCTTTGCTTTGCTAGTTGTCTCTCTCTATCACTATGTCGTGCTACCTACTACTTGTTAGTCAGCCTCCCACATTGCCATGAAAACCTCTAATCACCTTCCTAGCAAACCGTTGTTTGGCTAAGTTATGCTTTTGCTCAGCCCCTCTTATAGCGTTGTTAGTTGCAGGTGAAGTTGCAGGTTGTTCCATGTTGGAACATGGATTCATTGGGATAACATAATTTATCTTATTTAATTAATGCATATATATACTTGGTAGTGGGTGGAAGTCTTAGCCTTTTGCTTGGTGTTTTGTTCCACTCATGCCGCCTTAAGATCTGATAAACCAGTGTTATGTTCCTTTATTTTGTGTTCCTAACATGGTAGGGGTTTATGGGCCACCCTCGATAGTTCGCTTTGAATATAACTCTTCCAGCAAGGCCCAACTTTGGTTTTACCTTTTGCTTAATAACAACTAAAATTGCATAGGGAGTAATTACCACGAGGATTCTTAATCAACAACCAGGGCCAGTGCTCCTCATGAGTGTTGGTCTAAACTAGCAGTAGACGGGGCCACCAACGGGTGTGCCAGCCGAAAACTTAGCCAATCCGATCGCGGCCTGAGACGAGATACACGATGCTCCTATCGGGGTGTTTGCATGTCGGGAGGTCCTCCTCGACTTGTTATACCATTGTTGAAATATCTTGTGAACCGTGATTCCGAGTTTGATCGGGTTGTTCTGGAATGGAGATTTACCTCTGCTGGTCGTGAGAGCTTGTGATGGTTTAAGTTGGGACACCCCTGCAGGGTTTAATCTTTCGAAAGCCATGCCCACGGTTATGTGGCGGATTGGAGCTTGTTAAGATACACTACGTGTGTGAGTTGTCGTGATGGTCTTTTTTTAAGGAGTTCAAAAAGTGAACTCGACGGGGTTGTGTATGAACGTAAGTAGACAAGATCACTTCTTGATCATTACTAGCTGTGTCCGTATGCGAATAGTCTCATCTTACTTTGAAAAGTCGTAAGTTAGCCACTCATATGAAGCTTAATGCTTGCTGAAACCCACTTTATACCTTCTCCACACCTAAAAGCTTTGTTAGTTTTGATACCCAGGAAGAAGATTACTGAGTCCTTGTGACTCACGGGTTACTACAAAACCAGTTGCAAGTACAGCTGAGTTTGATGCATGAAATGGGCAAGAGTTCTAGTGGGAGTTCGATGAAGAGCGTGGGCATATGTATGTGACGTACCCGGACGATCAGTAGTGGTTCCAACTAGGCCCGATCGGGCATAGCATGGGTGGTTATCTTTTATTTGTTTGATTTCGTCCGTAGCCGGACTTTGTGCTCATTCTGGATGATTGTATGAATTTTTTATAACTGTGTGACGTGGCGAGTGTAAGACAACTATTTATCTCTATCTAAATGTTTAGTGCATGGGATTGTGTTACGATACCATTCTTGAGACCATTTCAGAATATAGTTATGACTCTAAGCCGTGCCCCGACACGTAGGAGCTATAGCCGCATCCTGGGCGTTACACAACAGGTGGCCAAGCTGAAGGAAGACCTTGCCGGGAAGGTGCTACTTCTCGACCTTGCTTTGTATTCCCTCGAAGAGGAAAGGGAGATGCAGCACAGCAGCGTAAGTATTTCCCTCAGTTTTTGAGAACCAAGGTATCAATCCAGTAGGAGACCACGCGCCACTCCCTCACACCTGCACAAACAAATAAGAACTTCGCAGCCAACGCGATAAGGGGTTGTCAATCCCTTTACGGTCACTTACGAAAATGAGATCTGATAGAGATGATAGTTTATATTTTGGGTATTTTTGGTTTATAAGAACAACAAATAAAAGCAATAAAGTAAAGTAGATGTATATTATGTTGAGAATAGACCCGGGGCCATAGTGTTCTCTAGTGGCTTCTCTCATGATAGCGATATTCTACAGCGGGTTAACAAATTACTGTCGAGCAATTGATAGAAAAGGGAATAATTATGAGACTATCTAGGCATGATCATTATATATAGGCATCACGTCTGAGACAAGTAGACCGACTCCTGCCTGCATCTGCTACTATTACTCCACACCTCGATCGCTATCCAGCATGCATCCAGTGTATTGAGTTCATAAGAACAGAGTAACGCCTTAAGCAAGATGACATGATGTAGAGGGATAAACTCAAGCAATATGATATAAACCCCATCTTTTTATCCTCGATGGCAACAATACAATATGTGCCTTGCTGCCCCTACTGTAACTGGGAAAGGACACAACAAGATTGAACCCAAAGCCAAGCACTTCTCCCATCGCAAGAACTATAGATATAGTAGGCCAAACCAAACCAACAATTCGAAGAGACTTGCAAGGATATTATGAGCACACATAAAAAGTTCAGAGAAGAACCAAATATATTTCATAGATAACCTTGATCATAAACTCACAATTCATCAGATCTCGACAAACACACCGCAAAAAGAGATCACATCGAATAGATCTCCTCGAAGACCGATGAGAACTTTGTATTGAGATCCAGTGAGAGGGAAGAAGCCATCTAGATACTAGCTATGGACCCGAAGGTCTGTGGTAAACTACTCACAACTCATGGTGAGGGCGATGATGATGATGATGAAGACATCCATGATGGATCCCCCTCCGGTGGAGCTCCGGAATAGGCTCCAAGATGGGATCTTCACGGGAACAGAAGGTACGGCGGTGGAATTAGGTTTTTCTCTTTGTTCATGGAGGTTTTGGGGTACGTAGACTTATATAGGAAGAAGGAGGGCACTGTGGGACGCTTGAGGGGGGCACGAGGCAGGGGGCGTGCCGTGGGAAGGGGGCGCGCCCCCCACCCTCGTGGACCACCTCTTGATCCCCTGACATGGTTCTCAAGCTCCGCGTCCATGATTTTCTGCAAAAATATCTCTCGCGAAGGTTTCATTCCGTTTGGACTCCGTTTGATATTCTTTTTCCGCAAAACCCTGAAATAGGCAAAAAAACAGCAATCTGGACTGGGCCTTTGGGTTAGTAGGTTAGTCCCAAAAATGATATAAAAGTGAATGATAAAGCCCATTAAACATCCAAGACTTCATAAATAATAGCATGGAACAATAAAAAATTATAGATACGTTGGAGACGTATCAAGCATCCCCAAGCTTAATTCCTGCTCGTCCTCGAATAGGTGAATGATAAGGAAATAATTTTTGATGTGGAATGCTAACCAATATACTTTTTCAATGTAATTCTCTTAATTGAGGCATAAATTTTCAGATCTGAAAGATTCGTGATAAAAGTCTATATTGACATAAGTAATAACAATACTTGAAGCATACTAACAAAGCAATCATGTCTTCTCAAAATACTATGGCTAAAGAAAGTTATCCCTAGAAAATCATATAGTTTTGGCTATGCTCCCTCTTCATCACACAAAATATTCATACCATGCACAACCCCAATTTCAGCCAAGCATTTGTTTTCATACTCTATCTTTTCAAACCTTTCAACTTTCAGGCAATACATGAGCGTGAGCCATGGATATAGCATTATGGGTGGAATGGAGGTGGTTGTGGAGAAGACAAAAAGGAGGGAGATAGTCTCACATCGACTAGGCGTATCAACGGGCTATGGAGATGCCCATCAATAGATATCAATGTGAGTGAGTAGGGATTGCCATGCAACGGATGCACTAGAGCTAAATATGAATGAAAGCTCAACAAAAGAAACTAGTGGGCATGCATCCAACTTTCTTGCTCACGAAGACTTAGGGCATTTTGAGGAAGCCCATCGTTGGAATATACAAGCCAAGTTCTATAATGAAAATTCCCACTATTATATGAAAGTGACTAAACATGTGACTCTCTACAATGAAGAATATGGTGCTACTTTGAAGCACAAGTGTGGAAAAAATATAGTAGCAATTGTCCCTTTCTCTTTTTTTGGGCCTTTTTTTCTTTGGCCTTTTTTTTTTTTTTTTT
>LR738710.1:299754867-299925547 GCA_902687465.1 Secale cereale
TTTTTTTTGCAGAGGGGCTTTATAGATTTAGCCTTTCCTCCCATGGGACAATGCTCTAATAATGATGATCATCACACTTTCATTACAACTCAATATTACTACTCGATACTACAACAAAGTATGACTCTATATGAATGCCTCCGGCGGTGTACCGGTATGTGCAATGAAACAAGAGTGACATGTACAAAAATTATGCATGGTGGCCTTGCCACAAATACGATGTCAACTACATGATCATGCATGGCAATATGACAATATGATGTATGTCATATGAACGGAACGGTGGAAAGTTGCATGGAAATATATCTCGGAATGGCTATGGAAATGCCATGATAGGTAGGTATGGTGGCTGTTTTGAGGAACAATATTGTGGTTGTTTTGAGGAAGGATATATAGTGGGTTTATGGCAGCGGCGAAAGTTGTGCGTACAAGAGAGGCTAACAATGGTGGAAGGGTGAGAGTGCGTATAATCCATGGACTCAACATTAGTCATAAGAACTCATATACTTATTGCAAAAATCTACGAGTCATAAAAACAAACCAATCAATGCATGCTCCTAGGGGGGAGGTTGGTAGGAGTTAACCATCGCGCGCCCCCGACCTCCACACAAAGGTTGGCACTCTACAAATACCTCATGCTCTAACTTCGTCACATAGCGGTACACCAAACGTGCATGCTACGAGAATCACTAACCTTAACACAAGTATTTATCAATTTCATAATAACTCCACTAGCATGACTCTAATATCACTATCCTCATATCTCAAAATAATTATCAAGCATCCAACATCTCATTCTATTTAATGCACTTAGTGTGATTTTTTTTTACTACATTGACATTAGATGTTTATCATGTGAAGACTAGTTTCTTTAGGCTAAACACATTACCATGCTGTTTTAATAGGCTCTCAAATAGATATAAGTGAAGCGTGAGAGTTCAACAATTTCTACAAAATATTACCACCACCGTGCTCTAAAAGATGTAAGTGAAGCACTAGAGCAAAAACTATTCAACTCAAAAGATATAAGTGAAGCACATAGAGTGTTCTAACAATTCCTAGGCCATATTTAACTCTCTCAAATAGGTGTGTCTAGCAAGGATGATTGTGTAAAACTAACAAGCAAAGACTCAAATTATACAAGACTCTCCAAGCAAAACACATATCATGTTGCGAATAAAAATATAGCTCCAAGTATAGTTACCGATGGATGAAGACGAAAGAGGGGATGCCTTCCCGGGGAATCCCCAAGCTTAGGTTTTTCATTATCTTGTATTACTTGGGGTGCCATGGTAATCCACAAGCTTAGGCCTTTGCTACTCCTTGTTCCATAGTCCATCAAAGCAATACTCAAAACATGAAAACTTCACAACACAAAACTTATACAAAAATTCTCGTGAGCTCCGTTAGTATAAGAAAGCAAACCACTACTCAAAGGTGCAGCAATTAATTCATTATTTGTTTATATTGGTGTTAAACCTACTGTATTCCAACTTCTCTATGGTTCATATCCGCCAATACAACTCATAGAAGCATTGAAATAAGCAAACAACACATGTAAAATAGAATCTGTCAAAAACAGAACAGTCTGTAGTCATCTCATGGTTTCGCCTACTTGTGGAACTCCAAAAAATTCAAAATAAATTGGTAAAAAAATTTGTCTACCAATCATGTGCAAAAATAATCAACTAAAAATCACGCTCTAGTAAAATCTGAAGACCACTTTACAAAGCGCCAACGATTCTGTTTTTCACAGCAAGATCATATAAACTTCACACAAGTCTTCCCAAAGGTTCTACTTGGCACAAACACTAAACAAAACATGAAAACACATTTAATCAGAGGCTAGATGCAATATTTATTCCTTAACATTAACAAAAACAAAAACATAAAATTGGGTTGCCTCCCAACAAGCGCTATCATTTTACGCCCCTACCTAGGCACGATACAAGATAAATCTAGGTATTGCCATCTTTGGAAGGCAATCCATAAGTAGCTCTCATGATAGATTCATATGGTAATTTGATTTTCTTTATAGGAAAGTGTTCCATGCCTTTCCTTATTGGAAATTGGAATCTAATATTTCCTTACTTCATTACAATAATTGCACCAATCATTCTAAGGAAAGGTCTACCAAGAATAATAGGACATGAAGGATTGTAATCTATATCAAGAACAATGAAATCTACGGGCACATAATTCCTATTGGCCACAATAAGAACATCATCAATTCTTCCCATAGGTTTCTTAATAGTGGAATCCGCAAGATGCAAATTTAAAGAACAATCATCAAGCTCATGGAACCCTAGCAAATCACGCAAAGTTTTTGGGATAGTGGAAACACTTGTATTCATGATCTTTTATTTTTATTTTGATAGTAGGTTCCCAGTAATCATAAAGCTTTCTAGGGATATAAACTTCCAACTCAAGTTTTTCTTCATAAGATTGCATCAAAGCATCAACTATGTGTTTTGTGAAAGCTCTATTTTGACTATAATCTTGCGGAGAATTTAGTATGGATTGCAACAAGGAAATACAATCAATCAAAGAGCAATTATCATAATTGAATCCCTTGAAATCCAAAGTAGTGGCTTCATCACTATGCAAAGTTTTAATCTTGTCACTCCCACTTTTAGCATTTTAGCATCAAGATATAAAAACTCTGAATCATTGGGACACCTTAAAGCAGAATCATCTACAATCCTATTTTCATCAAGATTTATACTAGAAAACAAGGATCTAATAGGAGACACATTAATAACTTTCAGATCTTCATCTTTATTTTCAAGATAACTAGAAGAACATGCTTTAATATAATCCTCTCTTTTAGCATGCATGCTAGCGGTTCTTTCTTTGCATTCATCAATGGAAATTCTCATGGCTTTGAGAGACTCATTGATATCATGCTTAGATGGGATAGATCTAAGTTTCAAAGAATCAATATCAAGAGTAATTCTATCCACACTTCTATCCAATTCATCAACCTTAAGCAATTTCTCTTCAAGCAAAGCATTGAAATTCTTTTGCGAGAACATAAACTCCTTAACACTAGTTTGAAATTCAGAAGGCATCTTTCCATAAGAGTTGTTGTAGGAATTACCATAATTATTAGTGGAATTACTAGGAAAAGGTCTAGGATTAAAATTACCTCTATGAGCATTGTTACCAAAATTATTCCTACCAACAAAATTCACATCCAAATATTCATTGTTATTCTCAATCAAAGTGGACAAAGGCATACCATTAGGATTAGAAGAAGCACTCTTAGCAGCAAATAATTTTATAAGTTCATCCATCTTTCAACTCAAAACACTAATTTCTTTGATAGCATGCACTTGTTTACTAGTAGATCTTTCGGTGTGCCATTGAGAATAATTAACCATAATATTTTCTAGGAGTTTGGTAGTTTCTCCTAAGGTAGTTTCCATGAAAGTGCCTCCGGCGGCCGAATCTAAAAGATTTCTAGAAGCAAAATTCAAGCCAGCATAAAAGTTCTGAATAATCATCCATAGATTCAAACCATGTGTGGGGCAATTACGTATCATCAATTTCATTCTCTCGCAAGCTTGTGCAACATGCTCATGATCTAGTTGCTTAAAATTCATGATATAGTTTCTAAGAGAGATGATCTTAGTAGGAGGGAAATACTTACAGATAAAAGCATCTTTGAACTTATTCCACGAATCAATACTATTTCTAGGCAAAGAGGAAAACCAAATTTTAGCACGATCTCTAAGTGAAAACGGAAATAACTTCAATTTAACAATATCGTTATCATTATCCCTTTCCTTTTGCATATCACACAAATCAGCAAAGTTGTTTAGATGGGTAGCGGCATCTACAATAGGAAGGCCGGAGAATTGATCTTTCATGACCAGATTCTATAAAGCAGCATTGATCTCACGAGATTCAGCATCGGTAATAGGAGCAATCGGAGTGCTAATAAAATCATTGTTGTTGGTATTGGAAAAGTCACACAATTTGGTATTGTTCTGAGCCATAGTGAAAAGCAAGCAATCCACCACACACAGGCAAACAAGAAGCAAGCGAACGATAAACACACGGCGGAAGAAGGGCAAATAAAACGGCAAGGGTGAAGTTGAGGAGAGGAAAACGAGAGGCAAATAAATGTAATGTGAATGATAAGGGTTTGTGATAAGTACTTGGTATATGACTTTTGCGTAAGCCTCCCTGGCAACGGCGCCAGAAATTCTTCTTGCTACTTCTCGAGCTTGCGTTGTATTCCCTCGTATAGGAAAGGGAGATGCAGTACAGTAGCGTAAGTATTTCCCTCAGTTTTTTAGAACGAAGGTATCAATCCAGTAGGAGACCACGCGCCAGTCCCTCGCACCTGCACAAACAAATAAGAACTTCGCAGCCAACGCGATAAGGGGTTGTCAATCCCTTTACGGTCACTTACGAAAGTGAGATCTGATAGAGATGATAGTTTATATTTTTCGTATTTTTGGTTTATAAGAACAACAAATAAAAGCGATAAAACTAAAGTAGATGTAGATTGATATGTTGAGAATAGACCCGGGGGCCATAGTGTTCTCTAGTGGCTTCTCTCATGATAGCTATATTCTACGACGGGTAAACAAATTACTGTCGAGCAATTGATAGAAAAGCGAATAATTATGAGACTATCTAGGCATGATCATTATATATAGGCATCACGTCCGAGACAAGTAGACCGACTCCTTCCTGCATGTACTACTATTACTCCACACATCGACCGCTATCCAGCATGCATCTAGTGTATTCAGTTCATAAGAACACAGTAACGCCTTAAGCAAGATGACATGATGTAGAGGGATAAACTCAAGCAATATGATATAAACCCCATCTTTTTATCCTCGATGGCAACAATACAATACGTGCCTTGCTGCCCCTACTGTCACTGGGAATGGACACCGCAAGATTGGACCCAAAGCCAAGCACTTCTCCCATTGCAAGAAGTATAGATCTAGTAGGCCAAACCAAACCAATAATTCGAAGAGACTTGCAAGGATACTATGAGCACCCATAAAAAGTTCAGAGAAGAACCAAATATCTTTCATAGATAACCTTGATCATAAATTCACAATTCATCGGATCTCGACAAACACACCGCAAAAAGAGATTACATCGAATAGATCTCCTCGAAGATCGAGGAGAACTTTGTATTGAGATCCAGAGAGAGAGAAGAAGCCATCTAGATACTAGCTATGGACCCGAAGGTCTGTGGTAAACTACTCACAACTCATGGTGAGGGCGATGATGATGATGATGAAGACCTCCTTGATGGATCCCCCTCCGGTGGAGCTCCGGAACAGGCTCCAAGATGCGATCTTCATGGGAACAGAAGGTACGGCGGTGGAATTAGGGTTTTCTCTCTGTTCACGGAGGTTTTGGGGTACGTAGACTTATATAGGAAGAAGGAGGGCACCGAGGGACGCTCGAGGGGACCACGAGGCAGGGGGCGCGCCCTAGGAAGGGGGGCGTGCCCCCCACCCTCGTGGGCCAGACTTCGATCCCCTGACGTGGTTCTCAAGCTCCGCGTGCGTGATTTTCTCCAAAAATATCTCTCGTGAAGGTTTCATTCCGTTTGGACTCCGTTTGATAATCTTTTTCTGCAAAACATTGAAACAGGCAAAAAACAGCAATCTGGACTGGGCCTTTGGTTTAGTAGGTTAGTCCCAAAAATGATATAAAAGTGTATGATAAAGCCCGTTAAACGTCCAAGACTTCATGAATAATAGCATGGAACTATCAACGTACTGGGAACTAGGGTACCCGGACTTGCATGTCTGCTGGCCGCGACGCGCTCCTACAGCGGCCTGGTACGGCCCAGCTGATCAACCAGCTGCCCAAGACCCTCGCGAGGGAGCTAAACCTCGCAAGGAGAACGACATCAAGACCTCCTCAGGAGCGGCCTCGGCAAGGCGCTCCGGAGGGGCGGAGAATCCAAGGCCAAGCCCGCTTCAGGAGGAGGCAGTGATGTCAGCAGTGACGCACCGCGCGAGCGGGTGCCAGCGCTCTCCAGTAGCGCAGTTGCCATTTCGGTGCAAGGGGGACAGCGCAGACATAGGTTCCCGAGGAGCGGGGCAAAGGTTCCCCATTGGTGCAACAAGACCAAAGACCGCAAGGACGATAAGGAGGATGTCACCGTCGAGCCCACCACCGCGTCACTGCCTGGTCCTTTTGCAGGCGAAGACTGCTTTTGTCAGGGTAGGAACGTCCTTGTGTTCTCGCTCAAAAATGGCCGTTGTGGGATCCCTTCCCACCTAAACATTTCGGGGGAAGAGGATCGTGGCCTCCTATATAAGTAGGTAGGATTCCCACTGTGAAGGGGGATCGATCCATACACTCTGCCACCACGCAAGGAGCAAGAACACTTGCCTCCTGACCCTCCTGAGCTCACCTCCTAAGCTCAGGAACCACTATACTAGCTCATATTCCAGCCCTCCCAAGGCTAATCCACCAAAGCAGGAAGTAGGGTCTTACACCACACGGTGGCCCGAACCTGGGTAAACTCTTGCGTGTTCTATCTGTTGTTTGCTTGAATCTCTTCACCGACGAGGGCGAGGCGCTAGGTAGACGCGAGCGGGAGAGATCTTCGTTCACACCCCTATGTTCGAACTTCTTGGGTTTTGCAGAGCCCTAAATCCGACATTTGGCGCGCCTGGTAGGGGGCGTGGCGAAATCTTGCCTCTCCGACGACCTTGCTTCCCCTCTCCTGCTCAGCGCCGCTACGATGACTACGGCCTGCCACATCCGTGCGGGGGCTGACTCCCTCCCCGTCGACCGAGCAATACGAGTGGACCGCGCCACCCATGGGCGCTCCTCCTCCTTCCTCGACAACGCTCCTGCCGGCCAGGCCACCGGAGGGCGGCCTACACCGCCACTCCGGCCCCCTGTGGCCTCGTTGGTCACGCTCTTGATGGCGCGACGGCTGACCCAGCACCGGCCATCTGCCGGGAATCGCGGCACGCGGACGTCCGCAGCTGCGAGCTGCGGGACGTCGCCAGCAGGGAGCGGCCTTGCCGCGGGGTCGCTTGCTTCCTCGGTGGGTCCCAAGCGCCGGCGTCTACTCGGCACGCCAAGTCGCACTTCCGGCAGGTTGGGGCCGCCGCCCAGCCGCGTGAGGCCTTGCGGGCATAGAGCGAGCGGGGGCCCGCCATCACCTTTGGCCCCGTCGACCTCGCCTCAAAAGTGGCCGGCTCTAGCGCTCTCCCCACAGTGTGCACGCCCACCATCTTTGGGGTGGCCGTGACGAGGACCATCGTCAACGGCGGCGCCGCCCTCAACATCCCCTCCCCCGAGGCCTTTGGTCATCTGCATGTGTCTTACAGGCAGCTCCTTCCCACCAAGCCCTTCTCAGGTGTCGCGGGCTCGGCCGTTCCGCTCGGCTAGATCCACCTCCCGGTCACCTTCGGCACACCGGCTAACTACCGGACTGAGCTCATCGACTTTGATGTTGCACCCATCCACCTGCCCTACAACGCCGTCCTCGGTTTCCTAGCCTTGGCAAAGTTCATGGGGGCAACTCACCCGGGCTACAACACCGTCAAGATGCCCGGGAGCAGCGGTGTCATCACCGTCAAGGGGGGCCCCAAGGCCGCCCTTTCAGGTCCTCGGGCGTGCTTATAGGGCTGCTGCCGCAGCCCACCCAGTGGCGAAGGGGGCTCCGGAGGCCGCACCTACCAAGAAGAAGCAGCTCTTTTCTCAGGACCCCGCCGAGACAAAGCAAGTGCCCGCCGATGACGAAGGCTCAGGAGCCACCTTCACCATCTGTACGGGCATGCATCCAGAGCAAGAGGCGGCGCTGGTCAGCTTCCTCAAGGCCAACAAGAATGTGTTCGCCTGGAAGGCCACAGATTTGGTCGGCGTGCCTACGCATGTCATCGAGCATCACCTCACAGTGTGCCCCAATGCGCGCCCTATCAAGCAGAAGGCGCGCAGACAAGCCCCGGAGAAGCAGGCCTTCATCATTCAGGAGGTTAGGAAGCTGGAAGAAGCAGGCGTCGTACGGGAAGTACGGCACCCGAAGTGGCTAGGCAACCCTGTCATAGTGCCGAAGAAAGGAGGCAAGGAACGCATGTGCGTCGACTTCACGAGCCTCAACAAGTTCTGCCCTCATGAACCCTTCCCTCTTCCGCGCATCGACCAAATCGTGGATTCAACGGCTGAGTGCGACTTACTCTTCTTCCTTGACGCTTTCTCGGGCTACCACCAAATCAAGATGGCGGTGGAAGACATGGAGAAAACGGCGTTCCTGACCCCATGTGGGGTCTACTGCTACACCTGCATGCCTTTTGGGCTGAGGAACGCGGGCGCCACCTTCCAGCGCCTGATGCACATCACCCTCGGCCCTCATCTCGGGAGGAATGCGGAGGCCTATGTCGATCACGTCGTGGTTAAGACCAGGGAGGCTACGACCATCATCCAGGACCTAGAAGAAACGTTCGCCAACCTACGCAAGGTGAAGCTGTGCCTCAACCCGGAGAAGTGCGTGTTCGGCATACCTTCCGGCAAGTTGCTAGGGTTCCTGGTTTCGCACCGGGGCACCGAAGCTAATCCAGAGAAGATCAAGGCCATCGAGAGAATGAGGCCGCCCACGAACCTGAAGGAAATGCAGAAGCTCGCCGGACGTGTGACATCCCTGGGACGCTTCATCTCTAAGCTTGGGGAATGCGCCCTTTCGTTCTTCAAGCTCATGAAGAAGAGGAGGCCTTTTGAGTGGAGTCCGAAGGCCGATACCGCCTTCCGGGACCTCAAGGAATACCTCACCAGCTCGTCGGTTACGGTAGCACCACGACCCTTGGAGCCCATGACTCTCTACCTCGCCGCAACGCCTCATTCCACCAGCGCGGTACTAGTCGTGGAGCGCGAGGAAAGGCCCCGAAGCTCAAGGCCACCGGGCGGCTCGGCACCTTTAGGGCCCGCGCCGCCCCCTGACGCCGCCTCAGGAGCAGATTCGACCGCGGGCACTGACGGCCCCGCCAATCAGCAAGAGGCACCTAAGGTTCCTCAGGCACCCACGAACCCTGCTGCACCGACCCTCGTGGAGCACCCGGTGTACTTCATCAGCACAGTACTGCGCGATGCTCACTCGTGCTACCCGATGCCCCAAAAGCTGCTCCTGGCGCTCCTCGTCGCCTCCAGGAAGCTGCGCCACTACTTCCAAGGCCATCCCATCAAGGTTGTTTCGTCATATCCTATCGAGAAGGTGTTGCGGGGCCCGAATGTTGTCGGGAGGGTTGCCGAGTGGAACATCGAGCTTCAAGTGTTCCAGTTGAAGTTCAGCACCACGCGGGTGATCAAGGGAGCAGCTTTGGCAGACTTTGTGGTGGAGTGGACTGATGCGCCAGAGCGGAGGGCCAGCGAAGACCGCTCACTGGCCCCTGGCGATGAAGCCATTGACGGATGGGTAGTATACTTCGACGGCACCTTCTCACGCCTCGGTGCAGGAGCTGGCACCGTGTTAGTATCCCCCACTCAGGATAAGTTGTACTACGTTGTGCAGCTCTGCTTCCAGCCAGGCAAGAAGGTCTCCAAGAACATCGCAGAGTACGAGGGCCTAATTGCCGGGTTCAAAGCCGCCGCTGCGCTGGGGGTCAAGCGTCTCACCATCAGGGGCGATTCGCAGCTCCTCGTCGACTTCTCCAACAAGAAATACAAGACCAAGGACGAGCACATGGAGGCATATCTGGAGAAGGTGCGCAAGATGGAGAAGATTCCAAGGGCTGGAGGTGCAGCACGTGCCAAGAGGCACCAACAAAGAAGCAGAGGATATCGCTAAACGAGCCTCCAAATGAGAGCCTTAGAGGCCGGGCATCTTCGAGGAGCGGCTACTCAAGCCATCGGCGGCACCGCCTGCCCCTGAGCCGGCCTCCCCTCAGTAGGAGTTGCCAGCAGCGCCTCCGCATGGCGCCCCGCCTTGTGGACCGCTCTTCGAAGCCCGCCTGCTGCACGCCGCGGAGCCCGAGGAGGGTTGCTGGACCCAAGAGCTCAAGATGTACCTGCAGCATGATGCCCTGCCGAACAAGGAAGAAGACGCAGAGCGTGTGGTCCGAGAGGCCTCAGCTTACTGCATCCAAGATGGTGAACTCTACAGGAGGCGCCCCAACGATGTCTCGCTAAAATGCATCTCGAGGAAGCAAGGGCGCGAGCTGCTAGCTGATATCCACGGTGGAGACTGCTGCCATCACTCGTCGTCCCACACCCTCGTGGGCAAGGCCTTCCGCAGCGGCTTCTACTGGCCCACGGCGCTCAATGACGCCACAGAGCTCGTGCGGGCTCGTGAGGCGTGCCAGTTTCACGCCAAGCAGATCCATCAGCCGACGCAGGGCCTCCAGACGATTCCGCTGTCTTGGCCCTTCGTGGTCTAGGGATTGGACATCCTGGGTCCATTTCCTCGGGCAGAAGTGGGCTACCGCTTCCTGTACATCGACATCGAAAAATTCGCCAAGTGGGCGGAGGTGGAGCCTATTCGTGCGATCCCAGCCGGGTCGGCTGTCAAGTTCATCCAGGGCCACGTGAGGCGATTCGGGGTCCCGAGCCGCGTCATCACAGATAACGGTTCGCAGTTCACAAGTAATCTCTTCAGGTTATATTGTGCTAACATTGGAACACAGATCTGCTGCGCTTCGGTAGCTCACCCCAGGAGCAACGGCCAGGCCGAACGCGCCAACGCAGAAGTCTTGCGTGGCCTCAAGACGCGCAGCTTTAAGAAGAAGCTTGATGCTTGCGGCAGGGGCTGGATCAACGAACTCCAGTCCGTGTTGTGGTCAATCCTAACCACTGACACCAAACCTATGGGGTAAACTCCTTTCTTTCTTGTCTATGGGGCGGAGGCGGTCCTCCCTCACGAGGTCAAGCATCGCTCCCCACGGGTCTTGGCCTTCAATGAGGAATGCCAGGATGCCGCCTCGCGGATGGACCTCGTGCTCGGCGAGGAGGGCCACCGCCGAGCTGCCCTCAAGGCGGCACATTATCACCAGACGCTGCAGCGGTACCACTGCCGCGACGTGCACACAAGAACACTTGAAGTTGGTGACTTGGTCCTAAGGCGGGTCCTCTCCCGTGATGGGTTGCACAAGCTCTCGCCCATGTGGGAGGGCCCGATCAGAATCGCCCGTGTCTCTAGGCCTGGTGCTGTGCACCTAGAGCTGCAGGATGGGATACCCATCCAGAATTCCTGGAACATCGAACACCTCAGGAGGTTCTATCCGTAATCAAGGCTCCGTGCCCGTGAAGATCTCCGCCCGTGACACTCTCACGTAATAATGAGTTGGGGTTGTACACGCCTCGGAGTCTCCTGTACGTTGCCTATGGACCCTCAGACGGGGCTGCCACCCACGCCCCAGTGGCAGTCCTTAGCTCCGTGCTGGGAAGAAGACGTAGTGTAGGGGTCGGACGCGACCTTTTTTCCTTTTTGGCTTGGTGTTTGGCTGTCAGCCTTTTCTACTTCCTTGGCTATCAGCCCTTCCTCTACCCCATGCTATGGAGTTCTCGTGTTTCTCGCGCTTCCTGCATTTGGTTGAAAGTTTTGTTTTGGATCTTTCTCGCCAGTTTTAAGTTCAGATGCGCCACTCGCTCTTCTTCGCGCGCCTCGTGCGTGGGGGCTGGGGCACGGTCGGTCAACGGCCCTCGTCTGCCGCGGCCCCGTGACCTCGCCTGGCCAAGCGTACTTAGGCTCTGGCACCGGGCTTCTTAGTGCGCGCAACCTATCCTACCGAGCCGCCTCAGGCTTTGGTGCTCTAACCCGCGCTCGGTGCTCTCAGCAGATCTCAGCGGCTCACCCCCGCTCGGGGGCTGTACGAGCCCTTCAGATTCGGCCCCCTCGTCATAACCCGATGGGGCTCATGATTCCGGAGTTAGGAGGACTCCGCCTCAGTACGACGCGACGCATAAAAGCTAAGTGATTTCACCCAAGCAGCAAAAACATCACAGCGAGTTCTCGCTTCCTACATACATCACAGCCCATTACACGCCTCATCGAGGCAACTTGAAATTTTGATGCAGAAAGGACATCAAGGAAAGGAAAGGAGAGGAAGCAGAGGCCGTTCCCGCTCAGTCGGAGTCTTCCAGTTCCTCCGGCTTCACCGAGCCACAGCGGCGCGGCAACCCCCTCCCTTCGCTGGGCCGAGCTCGGAGACGTGGTGGTTCGTCGCGGCCGCCACTGCTACATGAGTTGCTGCTGCCACAGAGGGGGGAACCACGGCGCCCCCTAGGACTGAGATCATCTTCGGAGGAAGAGCTGCTCCTCCGGAAACCGTCCCTGTCGTCCTCTTCGTCATCAACCTCGGGACAGCACCCAAGGCGCCTCCCTTCCTCCGAGAATACCCTGCCAAACATTGTGGAGACACCATCATACCTGAAGTGGAGCGCACACCTCCCGCGCAGCCGGCATGCGCGAGCAAACGACTGCTAGCCGTGCTCCAGGAATACATCGCCCGAGGGAGCCACATCAACCTCCACCCAAGACGCACCACTACAGCAACCGTCAGCCTGCAGCCAGATGCAGCCGAGGCCTTTGGCTGGTAACATGTCGCAGAACGAGCGGGGAAGCCTGAGCCACGGTCCAACGGGCTTCTCCGCCCACGCCATGAACTCCGACGACATGTTGAAGGAATGGAGCTGCGGGCGTGGAGGACGCGCGAACGACAGGCACCATTGCGCGCCTCCTCTCCCTCCGCAGCCGCGACCACTTTCACCATGGGAGGACGTCCCGCGCCTTTCACCAGCGGCCGTGGCAGAACTCAGAAGGCCGCGCCCGCATCCCCAGGAAGTCACTGCTAGCGCAGTGGCATGCTTGCGAGGGCGACCGCGGCCCCTCTTCGGCGGCGGCGGGACTGGATTCTTCGGGGCCTTCCCCTTCTCCGCGGCGGACGGCTTCCTCGACGGCGCCATGGAGATCTTGCGACAAGAGAGAAAGCGAAGAACAAGCAAGGGGAAGATGGCGCTGGCTTGAAAACGACTTGCGGGCTCCCCCTAGTACCATTTATAGGGTGGAGGAGCCCAACTGCCAGCCACTGGCGTCGCAGCCCTAACGCCCCCGTCGTCTGCGCAAAGGAGTTGTCAAGTCGCACGATCACCAAGACTGCGTGGGGAGCGGAGCCGCCACGTCCCATCCAATAGTCGCACGCCGGCCTGGCCCGTAGCCTTTTAGGGCCCGCGACGCTTCGTCCTCGACTAAGGCTTCGCCCCGAAGCCAACTCCGTGCGCGCCTTGGGCCCAGGGGCAACTGTCGGCGTACAGGGAACCAGGGTACCCAGACTTGCGTGTCTGCGGGCCGCAACGCACTCCTACAGCGCCCTGGTACGGCCCAGCTGATCAACCAGCTGCCCAAGACCCTCGCGAGGGAGCTAAACCTCGCGAGAAGAACGACGTCAAGACCTCCTCAGGAGCGGCCTCAGCAAGGCGCTCTAGAGGGGCGGAGAATCCAAGGCCAAGCCTGCCTCAGGAGGAGGCAGTGATGTCAGCAGTGACACACCGCACCAGCGGGTGCTAGCGCTCGCCAGTAGCGCAGTTGCCATTTTGGTGCAAGGGGGACAGCGCAGCCGCAGGTTCCTGAGAAGCGGGGGAAATGTTTCCCCATTGATGCAACAAGACCGAAGACCGCAAGGACGATAAGAAGGATGTCACCGTCGAGCCCACCACCGCGTCACCACCTGGTCCTTTTGCAGGCAAACACTACTTTTGTCAGGGTAGGAACGTCCTTGGGTTCCCGCTCAAAAATGGCCTTTGTAGGATCCCTTCCCGCCTAAACATTTCGGGGGAAGAGGACCGTGGCCGCCTATATAAGTAGCTAGGATTCCCACTGTGAAGGTGGATCGATCCATACACTCTGCCACCATGCAAGGAGCAAGAACACTAGCCTCCTGACCCAACTGAGCTCACCGCTTGAGCTCAGGAACCACTGTACTAGCTCATATTCCAGCCCTCCCGAGGCTAATCCACCAAAGCAGGAAGTAGGGTCTTACACCACACGGTGGCCCGAACCTAGGTAAACTCTTGCGTGTTCTATCTGTTGTTTGCTTGAATCTCTTCACCGATGAGGGCGAGGTGCTAGGTAGACGCGAGCGGGAGAGATCTTCGTTCACACCCGTGTGTTCGAACTTCTTGGGTTTTGCAGAGTCCTAAATCCGATAGGAAAAATAAAAAATTGTAGATACGTTGGAGACGTATCAGAAGGACAATGATGTCGTGGCCTCAAGGAGGAGGCCCAGAAAGTGGAGACGTTTCTGAGAAAGGTGCAATCGCAAATTTCCTCCAAGAGCCATGACCTCGAGTCCGCCAATGGTTCCGTAAATGACTTGAAGGCCAGGATCGGCACTTTGGAGAGCTCGATTGAGTCTAGCAAGGTCCGTGACGAGCAACTAATGAGGGACATGGAGAGCGCAAAGAACCTTCGAAAGGATGCAGAGGACCTGCTGGCGAACCACTCTGAACAAGTCGGCCTCTAGATCAAAAGCTTGGTCGACATTGGCGAGTGCCTCACCACCGAGATCACAATTATGGGCATGCATGGGCCAATTTTCTCGTTTTGTGAACACGAGGTTCCAAGCTTCAAACTAGGGCTCTTCCTCAATGAGTTGATCGGAAAGTTGAAGATCCATGAAGGAGGGAGGGCCGATCGATTTGCAAGTGAGTCCCGGAGGGTAGCCCGCAATGCCCTCTTCATGGTCCTGAGCAACATCGTCTACCGTCATCCGGGGTTGGATCTTCAGGAAGCCGCGGGGACGCTGACGTTTCCATTGGTGAGAAGAAAGTTGATCCTTTTGCCGACAAGGCCCTTGCTATCCCCAGGGCCTCTCGTTCTCACCAGGCACGACCTTGAATAATTCTTGCCGGTCTGGATGCCCAGTAACGAAAAAATTATGCACGTTTTGTGTTTAGGTTCCGTACTACTTTTGGTCAGAACAAACCTCTTTGAATGATCCTAATCACATGTTAATCCCTTTTGAGTTCACCGGTCGGCGTTCGTATGATTATTCTCTGTGCGTGCTTTGGTTTCCTGCCGAATCGTACTAGGGTCAGGCCCTTAGCACTCATCTTGGCAAGGATACGTTCCGGCAGGTTTCTCCTTGGTAGTTTTTGATGTGGCCGCCCATTAGGCGAGCTGGCTCAAAACAGAACGTAGGCGCGGACAAAGAACTAGTAAGGTACCATTACACAAAGAATTTCCTCATACAAACACCTCGGCACTCAAGGAATAAGTGAATGCAAATTTCGGTTCTAGAATGGAGCACAGATAGTGTGGACTTAGCTTTTATCCTTCCTTTCATGCATTTTCTTTAGCCGAGTCCACTTGTCATGTTTGCACTCTTGGGGAAGGATGGTGCCGAGCGTGTTGCTTGTCGGCTCTCTGTGGATGCCGGCAAAAACCATATGTATCTTGTAGGCGGCGAGGCACAGTGAAAGGTATGACCGGTTTCTCCCCCTCCTCTCCGCAGTGTTGTCATATGTATCGGACGGCAACAAGCGTAAAATCCATGCTACCGTGGATGGCCTTGCTGGAGCATACTTGCCGGGGCGTCAATCAATGGATTCGCACTGGCGCTCCACTCAGGATTTCCCTATGCAGGGTAAATGCTGGACCGAGTATCACGCGGGCTCATCGACGTTGATGATGCTAAACCCAGAGTAGCTCGATTGTCGATAAGTGAGAGTGGCAAAGGGAGAACCCTTGTACCCTTACACCATATATCTCTCCCCAAATGGGTCCTGCACAGTGACCACGCTACCTGAATCGTTTGGGGTTGTAGTGTCGCAGTCATTCCTGGCCCCCACCACTGCTGCAGCAGTAGCGGAGGGGGATGATGGAGAGTGGTTGGGGTAGGCGGGGGAGCGACATCGTTCTCCATCTTCATTCTCAACATTCCCTACCTTTTCTTGGGCGTCATCAATGATGAAGCTATCGAAAAAGAAAACAATGATGAAGATGACGTGCTGTGTACACTCTTGGGTTTGTGCAAGCGCTTCCCCCTACCTGGCGAGCCAAAGATGTCATGGCTTAACACGGCCACCTATGGGACCATCGGCCCCTTGTGGTTCGGTAGGGGGAAGAGCACATCGCACAAAGAGCGGAGGTCACAGAGCAGCAGGACCACGGGCAGTTTTATCCAGGTTTGGGCCGCCGTGAGCCGTAAAATCCTACTCCTGCTTTTGGTGGATTGATGGGGGGCCGTGGTGGAGGCGTATTGCTCTGTCCCGGCAAGGTTGCCTTAGGGCGAGAGAAACTACATGCGTATAAGTGCGCAATGGTCTGAATCCCTTCTAAGGTTGCCACAGTCCTCCTCTTATAGATCAAGGGGTCACCACAATGGAAAATCAGTCATTGTGTGCTGATTAGATAGCAGACAATGCTACCATACCTAACTCTGTAGAGAGGATAAGGTGCATTAAATGCGCCTCTTAGTGTCACATCGTGGCGTAGCCCGACAAGACTTACCGGGCTGATCTGCCACCTTCTCGCCTACCTGCATGACACGTCACTTGACTGGTGTCATTTGGAGGTTATTACCTTCAGAAATAGATGCCATGTATCGAATTACGACCACTTAGTCACTTGAGGGCTTGACACCGCACTGATTGATGATTTGAGTTGTTGTGAGGTGGAGCAGTGGAGCCTTGGTTGGGTAACCCGCTCTCCACATCCCCGTCAGGCCTGCCGGGGTAGTCTTGGGGCTTGTCTACGAGGCAACCTTGACCTTGCCAGGCTCGCCTACCCGACAAGGGAGGTTTTTCCTTGGTGGTATCTTTCTCCTTTATCTTGACTTGGTCTTCTTGATCCGCCCCTTGATTTCTCGAAGGGCTAACCTCTTCTATTTGGTGTACTCCTGGATGTTGAGTGCTGCCAGGTTTGTGGCTTGCTCTCCGTGCACAAGTAAGGGTAAAACATAGACCCCTGTTTGTGTACGCCAACACTTGTTGTTTATCGTTATCTAGTTGAGTGTATTTATGAACATTATCATTATGTTTTTCATTATCTCTAGGTGAATGTTCATTACCAGATTGAGTTTCAGCATCAATGATAGACATCATTATTGTTTTCAGGATGTTTTTGAGGTTCACTAGAGTGTGTGCAAAGTCCTAATTTTTTATTTTTATTTCTCTTTCTAGAGGGACTAGGTGCACTAGTGTGAAGTCTTTGTGAATCTTGTTGCATTCTCTTAGGTTTTCCCTCATGATAAAGTGGTTCTCGAGTCATTTTACCTCCTCTAGTTGCTACCCTAATAGCAAAATCATTTATATTATTATTCATTTCATTTACCAATTCTTTCTAAGATTGAGAAACTTGTTCTAATTGATTTTGAACCATAGAGGCATGTTTTCCCACACCCCTAACATCACTAGAGATTCTAAATAACAAGTCTCTCAAGCGAGCAATCATATCAGAGTTGTATTTTAATTGTCTCATGACATTGGCATTGAAGTTATCTTGTTTTCTAATATAATTATCAAACTCATAAAGACATTGAGTAGGATGTTTATTGTAAGGGGTATCACTTCCATCAAATTTCAATAAAGAATTTACCTCCACCACCTTGGATGGTGGTATGTCAAGTCCATGTATTTCTTCAAAGGTGGTAAATTCTTGACATCATCTGCTTTAATCCATTTTTCCTTAATATTTTTCTTTGCCTCTTCCATATCTCCGGTACTAAGATATAAGATATCCCTCTTCTTCATAGTGGGTTTACGCGGTGGTCAGGGAGTGTCCAAGCATCATTATTCTTCAATAAATTATTCAATAATTCCTCAGCTTGTTCAACAGTTCTGTCGGATTCGTGGGTTCCGGCAAACCCTTGAGGTTCGAACTCTGGGGTGTGCACAAAGATCTCTCCTTTCCGCTTGAGTTCGCTTCTCGCACCAATTCCTAGGCCTAGCTCCCCGAACCCAAAGAACAAGAGACACAAGGATTTATACTAGTTCGGGCCACCGTTGTAGTGTAATACCCTAATCCAGTGTGGTGTGGTGTATTACCTTATAGACTGATGATGAACAAGTACACGGGAAGAACAGCCTCCTAAGGAGAGGTGTTCTTGTGCTTGGTGAGCTAGTGGGTGTAATGGTGGTCTGACTGATCCTCTGTCTAAGGTTGGGTCAGCTCCAGATCCCATGCCCCATATGGTGGTGGCTCGGTCCTATTTCTAGAGGATCGGGTCCTCTTCCCAAATATTGAGCGGGAAGGGATCCCACAACAGCCAAGTTTGAAGGGGGATAGCAAGTACAAGCTATCCTGACAAAAGGTGGTCTTCGCCTGCCAAAGGCTCTGGCGGTGACGTCGTCGTGGGCTCCGTGGTGACCTTCGCCCTGCCGTCCTGCTGGTCTTGGTCGCATTGCACAGATATGGAAACCTTTGCCTGACGCATTGGAACTCCTCGCCTTTGCTTGGCCCTTTAGCCCCAAAGAGTAAACTGGCTTCCTACGCCCGCTGGCGCCTGCCTGGCCCTGGTCGTCATGTCTCACGTCACGTGAACCTCGCGAGGTGTCCCTTGCCTTGATATCTCCACTCCTCGGGAGCCAGCCTAGTGAGGCCGCCCCAGGGGAGGTCTTGCACCATCCGCCTCGCGAGGCTTGGCCCCTCGCGAGGGTCTTGAGTGGTTGCTGATGAAGATGTGTCGTACTAGGCCGCTGGATAAGCCACGCTCTGGGCCGCTGCTACCTCTTTAGCATGTGTTGGTTTTCCCTTGAAGAGGAAAGGGTGATGCAGCAAAGTAGCCTAAGTATTTTCTCAATTTTTGAGAACCAATGTATCAATCAAGTAGGAGACTACACTCAAATCCCTCGTACCTGCACAAACAAATAAGAACCTTGCAACCAACGCGATAAAGGGGTTGTCAATCCCTTCACGACCACTTGGAAAAGTGAGATCTGATAGAGATAACAAGATAATTTTTTTTGGTATTTTTGTTGTGTAAATTGAAAAGTAAAGATTGCAAAATAAAAGATAACTAGTAGATGAAGATTAAATGATAGAAGATAGACCCGAGGGTCATAGGTTTCACTAGGGACTTCTCTAAAGATAGCATATTCTACTGTGGGTGAACAAATTACTGTCGAGGAATTTATAGAAAAGCGCATAGTTATTACAATATCTAGGCATGATCATGTATTTAGGCATCACGTCCGTGACAAGTAGACCGAAATGATTCTGCATCTACTACTATTACTCCACACATCGACCGCTATCTAGCATGCATCCAGAGTATTAAGTTCATAAGGATGGAGTAACGCCTTAAGCAAGATGAGATGATGTAGAGGGATAAACTCATGCAATATGATACAAACCCCATCTTTTTATCCTCGATGGCAACAATACAATACGTGCCTTGTTGCCCCTGCTGTCACTGGGAAAGGACACCACAAGATTGAACCCAAAGCTAAGCACTTCTCCCATTGCAAGTGAGATCAATCTGGTAGGCCAAACTAAACTAATAATTTGAAGAGACTTGCAAAGATATTTAAATCATGCATATAATAACTCAGAGAAGAACCAAATATTATTCATAGATAATATTTATCATAAACCCACAATTCATCGGATCTCAACAAACACACCGCAAAAAGAATTACAACGAATATATCTCCAAGAAGATCGAGGAGAACTTTGTATTGGGATCCAAATAGAGAGAAGAAGCCATCTAGCTAATAACTATGGACCCGAAGGTCTATGGTAAACTAGTCACAACTCATCGGAGAGGCTATGGTGTTGATGTAGAAGCCCTCCATGATCGATTCCCCTTCCGGTGGAGCTCTAGAAAAGGCCCCAAGATGGGATCTCACAGGTAAAGAAGGTTGAGGCGGTGGAATTAAGGTTTCGTGGTGCTCTCGGATGTTTTCAGGGTATATGAGTATATATAGGAGGACAAGGTACGTCGGTGGAGCTACGAGGGGCACACGAGGGTGGGGGCATGCCCTCGTGCCTCGTGGCTGCCTCATGGCTTCCCGGACGTGTACTCCAAGTCTTTTGGGTTGCGTTTGTTCCAAAAACGATCCTCGCGAAGGTTTCATTCCGTTTGGACTCCGTTTGATATTCCTTTTCTGTGAAACACCGAAATAGGCCAAAAACAACAATTTGCACTAGGCCTTGGGTTAGTAGGTTAGTCCCAAAAATAATATAGAAGTGCATAATAAAGCCCATTAAGCATCCAAAACAGATAATATAATAGCATGGAACAAAAAAATATTATGGATATGTTGGAGACGTATCAAGCATCCCCCAGCTTAATTCCTGCTCGTCCTCGAGTAGGTAATTGACAAAAACCAGAATTTTTGATGTGGAATGCTACCCAACATAATTCTCAATGCAATATTCTTTATTGTGGCATGAATGTTTAGATCCGAAATATTCAAGACAAAAGTTTAATATTGACATAAGAATAATAATACTTCAAGCACACTAACAAAGCAATTATGTCTTCTCAAAATAACATGGCCCAAGAAATTTAATCCCTACAAAATCAAATAGTTAGGCTATGCTCCATCTTCGTCACACAAAATACCCAAATCATGCACAACCCCGGTTTCAGCAAATCAATTGTTTCATACTTCATTTTTTTCAAACTCTTTCAACTTTTACGCAATACATGAGCGTGTGCCATGGATATAGCACTATAGGTGGAATAGAGTGGTGGTTGTGGAGAAGACAAAAGGAGGAAGATGGTCTCACATCAACTAGGCGTATCAATGGGCTATGGAGATGCCCATCAATAGATATCACTGTGAGTGAGTAGGGATTGCCATGCAACGGATGCACTAGAGCTATAAATGTATGAAAGCACAACAAACGAAACTAAGTGGGTGTGCATGCAACTTGCTTGCTCACAAAGACCTAGGGCATTTGAGGAAGCCCATCGTTGGAATATACAAGCCAAGTTCTATAATGAAAATTCCCACTAGTATATGAAAGTGACTAAACAAGTGACTCTCTATCATGAAGATCATGGTGCTACTTTAAAGCACAAGTGTGGAAAAAAGACGGTAGCATTGTCGCATTTCTTTTTTTCCTTTTTTTATTTGGCCTTTCTTTTTTTTCTTTTTTTATTTGGCCTTTCTTTTTTTTTCCTTTTTTTTATTTGGCCTTTCTTTTTTCGGCCTTTTTTTCGGGACAATGCTCTAATAATGATGATCATCACACTTCTATTTATTTACAACTCAAGGATTACAACTCGATACTAGAACACAATATGACTCTATATGAATGCCTCCGGCGGTGTACTAGGATGTGCAATGAATCAAGAGCGACATGTATGAAAAATTATGCATGGTGGCTTTGCCACAAATACAATGTCAACTACATGATCATGCATGTCAATATGACAATGATGGAGCGTGTCATAATAAACGGAACGGTGGAAAGTTGCATGGAATATGATGTCGGAGTGGCTATGGAAATGCCATGATAGGTAGGAATGGTGGCTATTTTGAGGAAGGTATATGGTGGGTGTAAGGTACCGGCGAAAGTTGCATGGTACAAGAGAGGCTAGCAATGGCAGAAGGGTGAGAGTGCGTATAATCCATGGACTCAACATTAGGCATAAAGGATTCCATACTTGTTGCAAAAATCTATAAGTCATCGAAACAAAGTACTACACGCATGCTCCTAGGGGAAGGGTTGGTAGGATTTAATCATCACGCGATCCCAACCTCCACACAAAGGATGAGAATCAATGAAATACCTCATGCTTCAAATTTGTCACACAACGGTTACCATATGTGCATGCTACGGGACTTGCAAACCTCAAAACAAGTATTTGTCAATTTCACAACTACTCTCTACTAGCATGACTCTAATATCACCATCCTCATATCTCAAAACAATCATCAAGTATCAAACCTCTCTCACTATTCAATGCACTTTATATGAAAGTTTTTATTATACCCTTGGATGCCTGTCATATTAGGACTAATTTTATAACCGAAGCAAATTACCTTGCTGTTATAAAGGAATATCAAAATAATATAAGTGAAGCATGAGAGATCAATAATTTCTACAAAATAAAACCACCATCGTGCTCTAAAAAGATATAAGTGAAGCACTAGAGCAAAACTATCTAGCTCAATAGATATAACTGAAGCATACAGAGTACTCTAATAAATTCGGATTCATGTGTGTCTCTACCAAAAGGTGTGTACAGCAAGGATGATTGTGTTAAACTAAAAAGCAAAGACTCAAATCATACACGACACTCCAAGCAAAACACATATCATGTGCTGAATAAAAATATAGTCTCAAGTAAAGTTACCGATAAACGAAGACGAAAGAGGGGATGCCTTCCCGGGGCATCCCCAAGCTTAGGGTTTTGGTTGTCCTTGAATTTTACCTTGGGGTGTCTTGGGAATCCCCAAGATTAGTATCTTGCCACTCTTTGTTCCATAGTCCATCAAATCCTTACCCAAAAACTTGAAAACTTCACAACACAAAACTTAACAGAAAGTCTCGTGAGCTCGTTAGTATAAGAAAACAAACCACCACTTCAAGGTACTGTATTGATCTCATTCTTTATTTATATTTGTGTTAAACCTACTGTATTCCAACTTCTCTATGGTTCATACCCCCCGATACTACTCATAGATTCATCAAAATAAGCAATCAACGCACGAAAAACAGAATCTGTCAAAAAACAGAACAGTCTACATGAATTTGTAACTCTCGAACACGTATGTAACTCTAAAAATTCTGAAATAAACTGGTGGACGTGAGGAATTTGTCTATTAATCATCTGCAAAAAGAATCAACTTAAAAGCATTCTCCAGTAAAAGATGGCAGCCAATCTCGTGAGGGTAAAAGTTTCTGTTTTTTACAGCAAGACCGCAAAGACTTCACCCAAGTCTTTACAAAGGTTCTACTTGGCACAAACGCTAATTAAAACACAAAACAACATCTAACCAGAAGCTAGATGAATTATTTAACAGACGTAAAAGCAAAGAAAATAAAATTGGGTTGCCTCCCAACAAGCGCTATCATTTAACGCCCCTAGCTAGGCATGATACAAGAATAGATCTAGGTATTGCCGTCTTTGGTAGGCAATCCATAAGTAGCTCTCATAATAGATTCATAAGGTAACTTGATTTTCTTTCTAGGAAAGTGTTCCATGCCTTTCCTTAATGGAAATTGGAATCTAATATTTCCTTCCTTCATATCAATAATTGCACCAACCGTTCTAAGGAAAGGTCTACCAAGAATAATAGGACATGCGGGAATGCAATCTATATCAAGAACGATGAAATCTACGAGAACATAATTCCTATTTGAAACAATAAGAACATCATTAATCCTTCCCATAGGTTTCTTGATTGTAGAATCTACAAGATGCAAATTTAAAGAACAATCATCAAGTTCATGGACACCTAACATATCACATAGAGTTTTTGGGATTGTGGAAACACTTGCACACAAATCACACAAAGCATAGCGTTCATGATCTTTAATATTAATTTTAATAGTAGGTTCCCACTCATCATAAAGTTTTGTAGGGATATAAACTTTTAATTCTAGTTCTTCTTCATAAGATTACATTAAAGCATCAACGATGTGTTTGGTAAAACTTTATTTTGACTATAAACATGAGGAGAATTTAGCACGGATTGCAACAAGGAAATACAATCTATCAAAGAGCAATTATCATAATTAAATTCCTTGAAATCCAAAATAGTGGGTTCATTGCCATGTAAAGTTTTGACCTTTTCAATCCCACTTTTAACAATTTTTGCATCAAGATCTAAAAACGTTGAATTATTGGGATGCCTTTTAACTAAAGTTAACTCATCTCCAGTCCCATCTTTATCAAGATTCGTATTAGAAAACAAGGATTTAATAGGAGACACATCAATTACTTTTAGATCTTCATCTTTATTATCATGAAAACTAGAAGAACACGCTTTCACAAAGCAATCTCTTTTAGCACCCATCCTAGCGGTTCTTCCTTTGCACTCATCAATGGAAATTCTCATGGCTTTGAGAGACTCATTGATATCATGCTTAGGTGGAATAGATCTAAGTTTCAAAGATTCAACATCAAGAGAAATTATGTCCATGTTCCTAGCCAACTCATCAATCTTAAGCAATTTCTCTTCAAGCAAAGCATTGAATTTTTTTTTGCGAATTCATAAATTCTTTAACACTAGTCTCAAAATCAGAGGGCATCTTATTAAAATTTCCATAAGAATTGTTGTAGGAATTACCATAATTATAAGAGGAATTACTAGGGAACGGCCTAGAAATTGTTCCTACCAACAAAATTCACACCCATAGATTAATTATTATTCTCAATCAACATGAATAAAGGCATATCATTAGGATATGAAGAAACACTCTTATTAGCAAATAATTTGATAAGTTCATCCATCTATCCACTCAAAACATTAATCTATTCAATCGCATGGACTTTTTTACTAGTGGATCTTTCGGTGTGCCATTGAGAGTAATTAACCATAATATAATCTATCAATTTAGTAGCTTCTCCTATAGTGATTTCCATGAAAGTGCCTCCCACGACCGAATCTAAAAGATTTCAAAAAGCAAAATTCAATCTAGCATAAAAGTTTTGTATAATCATCCATAAGTTCAAACCACGTGTAGGGTAATTACGTATCATTAATTTCATCCTCTCCCAAGCTTGTGCAAGATGCTCATTGTAACGCCCCGGACACACCCGCCGGTGGTCGTTACTCCTGGCGGGTTCTAGACTGGCCTCACATATCAATACTAGTGTTTTCTGCGCACTTTGTCCTCACTCATACGCACCCGGGAGCAACTTCCCGGTCGGTCACCCATCCTGAAACTACTCCAAGCTGAGCACGCTTAACTTTGGAGTTCTATCCGAATGGGCTCCCGGAAAAGAAGGAATTCCTTATTATCATGAAAACTAGAAGAACACGCTTTCACAAAGCAATCTCTTTTAGCACCCATCCTAGCGGTTCTTCCTTTGCACTCATCAATGGAAATTCTCATGGCTTTGAGAGACTCATTGATATCATGCTTAGGTGGAATAGATCTAAGTTTCAAAGATTCAACATCAAGAGAAATTATGTCCATGTTCCTAGCCAACTCATCAATCTTAAGCAATTTCTCTTCAAGCAAAGCATTGAATTTTTTTTGCGAATTCATAAATTCTTTAACACTAGTCTCAAAATCAGAGGGCATCTTATTAAAATTTCCATAAGAATTGTTGTAGGAATTACCATAATTATAAGAGGAATTACTAGGGAACGGCCTAGAAATTGTTCCTACCAACAAAATTCACACCCATAGATTAATTATTATTCTCAATCAACATGAACAAAGGCATATCATTAGGATATGAAGAAACACTCTTATTAGCAAATAATTTGATAAGTTCATCCATCTATCCACTCAAAACATTAATCTATTCAATCGCATGGACTTTTTTACTAGTGGATCTTTCGGTGTGCCATTGAGAGTAATTAACCATAATATAATCTATCAATTTAGTAGCTTCTCCTATAGTGATTTCCATGAAAGTGCCTCCCGCGACCGAATCTAAAAGATTTCAAAAAGCAAAATTCAATCTAGCATAAAAGTTTTGTATAATCATCCATAAGTTCAAACCACGTGTAGGGTAATTACGTATCATTAATTTCATCCTCTCCCAAGCTTGTGCAAGATGCTCATTGTAACGCCCCGGACACACCCGCCGGTGGTCGTTACTCCTGGCGGGTTCTAGACTGGCCTCACATATCAATAGTAGTGTTTTCTGCGCACTTTGTCCTCACTCATACGCACCCGGGAGCAACTTCCCGGTCGGTCACCCATCCTGAAACTACTCCAAGCTGAGCACGCTTAACTTTGGAGTTCTATCCGAATGGGCTCCCGGAAAAGAAGGAATTCCTTATTGATATGAGTAGTCTATCAACCCTAATAAGCCAGGCCATCACATACACCCTCACTCAGAGGAACCGACGTCCTCGTCGGGCCACAGGAACGTTCCCTCTTGGCAGAACCGTCTGTGCTTCCAGGACAGCACATGTGCCATGCCGTGTGCCACGACGGGTCACAAACGTCATGCACAACATGACTGCAAGCTGTCCGCAAACATCCGTGTAACCGCGAGGGTCGGATCTGATACCAACTTGTAACGCCCCGGACACACCCGCCGGTGGTCGTTACTCCTGGCGGGATCTAGACTGACCTCACATATCAATACTAGTCTTTTCTGCGCACTTTGTCCTCACTCATGCGCACCCGGGAGCAACTTCCCGGTCGGTCACCCATCCTGAAACTACTCCAAGCTGAACACGCTTAACTTTGGAGTTCTATCCGAATGGGCTCCCGGAGAAGAAGGAATTCCTTATTGATATGAGTAGTCTATCATCCCTAATAAGCCAGGCCATCACACTCATGATCAAGTTGCTTAAATTTCATAATATTTTTTCTAAGAGAGATAATCTTAGCGGGAGAAAAATACTTAGAGATAAAGGCATCTTTGCACTTATTCCATGAATCAATACTATTCTTAGGCAAAGAAGAGAACCAGGTTTTAACACGATCTCTAAGCGAAAACAGAAATAGCTTCAGTTTAACAATATCATTATCTACATCTCTCATCTTTTGCATATCACACAAATCAACAAAGTTGTTTAGATGGGTGGCGGCATCTTCACTAGGAAGGCCAGAAAATTGATCTTTCATAACAAGATTTAAGGGAGCAACATTGATTTCACAAGATTCAATATCAGTAATACGAGCAATCAGAGTGCTAATAAAATCATTATTGTTGGTATTGGAAAAGTCACACAATTTAGTCTTGTCTTGGGTCATAGTGAAGAACAAGCAATCGAACACACAAGCAAACAAGAAGCAAGCGAAAAGAGGCGAACGGAAAAAAGGGAAAATAAAAACGGCAAAGGTGAAGCGGGTGAGAGGAAAACGAGAGGCGAATGGAAAATAATGTAATGCGAGGGATACGAGTTTGCGATGGGTTCTTGGTATAAGACCTGTGCGTAGATCTCCCCGGCAACGGGGCCAGAAATCCTTCTTGCTGCCTCTTGAGGATGCGTTGGTTTTCCTTTGAAGAGGAAAGGGTGATGCAGCAATGTAGCGTAAGTATTTCCCTCAGTTTTTGAGAACCAAGGTATCAATCCAGTTGGAGACTACACTCAAATCCCTCGTACCTGCAAAAACAAATAAGAACCTTGCAACCAACGCGATAAAGGGGTTGTCAATCCCTTCACAGCCGCTTGCAAAAGTGAGATCTGATATAGATAATAAGATAAATGTTTTTGGTATTTTTGTTGTATATATTGAAAAGTAAAGATTGCAACATAAAAGATAACTAGTAGATGAAGATTAATATGATAGAAGATAGACCCAGGGGACATAGGTTTTACTAGTGGCTTTTCTCAAGATAGCAGATTCTACGGTGGGTCAACAAATTACTGTCGAGCAATTGATAGAAAAGCGCATAGTTATGAGAATATCTAGGCTTGATCATGTGTATAGGCATCACGTCCATGACAAGTAGACCGAAATGATTCTGCATCTACTACTATTACTCCAAACATCTACCGATATCTAGCATGCATCTAGAGTATTAAGTTTATAAGAATAGAGTAACGCCTTAAGCAAGATGACATGATATAGAGGGATAAACTCATGCAAGATGATATAAAACCCATCTTTTTATCCTCGATGGAAACAATACAATACGTGCCTTGTTGCCCCTGCTGTCACTAGGAAAGGGCACCGCAAGATTGAACCCAAAGCTAAGCACTTCTCCCATTGCAAGAAAGATCAATCTAGTAGGCCAAACCAAACCGATAATTCGAAGAGACTTGCAAAGATATTTAAATCATGCATATAAGAATTCAGAGAAGAACCAAATATTGTTCGTAGATAATCTTTATCATAAACCTACAATGCATCGGATCTTGACAAACACGCCGCAAAAATAATTACATCGGATAGATCTCCAAGAAGATCGAGGATAACTTTGTATTGAGATCCAAAGAGGGAGAAGAATCCATCTAGCTAATAACTATGGTCCCGAAGGTCTATGGTAAACTACTCACAACTCATCGGAGAGGCTATGGTGTTGATGTAGAAGCGCTCCATGATCGATTCCCCCTCTGGTGGAGCTCCGAAAAAGGCTCCAAGATGGGATCTCATGGGTACAGAAGGTTGCGGCGGTGGAATTAGGGTTTCGTGGTGCTCTCGGATGTTTTCAGGGTATATGAGTATATATAGGAGGAAGAGGTATGTCAGTGGAGCTACGAGGGGCCCACGAGGGTGGGGGCACGCCCTCCTGTCTCGTGGCTTCCCTGACATGTACTCCAAGTCCTCCTGGGTTGTGTTTGTTCCAAAAATGATCCTCGCGAAGGTTTCTTTCCATTTGGACTCCGTTTGATATTCCTTTTCTGTGAAACACTGAAACAGGCAAAAAAACAACAATTTGCACTGGGCCTTGGGTTATTAGGTTAGTCCCAAAACTAATATAGAAGTGCATAATAAAGCCCATTAAACATCTAAAACAGATAATATAATAGCATAGAACAATAAAAATTATAGATACGTTGGAGACGTATCAGCCGCAGGCAGGCAAGTCTGGGTACCCCCATTCCCAGCACGCCGACAGTAGCCCCGAGGCCTAAGGCGCGCTCGGACTTGGTTTCGTGATGAAGCCAAGGGTCAAGTTCGAAGCGCAGCGGGCCCCAAAGGCATGCGGCCTTGATTGATGCGTGGCGATTGACATGACATGGGTGTCTCCACTTCCCCACGCTGCCTCAGCAACTGCACAATTTGACGAGTCCCTACATGCACAAATACCTTCATTACCTGCAATTATGGGGGCCAGCGGTTGGCCTCCTCTTGGCTATAAATGAGATGATGGGTGGAGCCCCGTTGCCCATCTCTTCCTCCATTCTGCCTGCTTCTTCTTCTTCCTCCTTGCCCACTGCCTTACAGCATCACCCATGGCTCCGATATGGTGATTTTCCACCGCCGAGAAGGCAAAAACCCCTCGCGAAGAGCTGGGGTCACTCCCGCCAAAGAAAAGGCCGTTCTGGTCTCGTGAGGTCATCCCGAGGTCGAATGTGACAAGAACTTGGAACGAGCGGCCTCCCACTGGCTACCCGCTAACCTTGTACGCCTGGGTGCAAGACCCCGGAGGGGAAGGCGGCGCCCTGTGCCGCCCGCGCCATGGCCGCATCAAGCATGCTAGCGTGCTGCACGCCGCCGCCCCGCAAACGCACGTTGGAGGATCTTCACGCGAATTCATTGTGTGGGCGGTGATGCCTCCGAGCTCCTGGATCTCCTTCCCGCAAATCTTCTCTGAAGAGAGGCTGCTGAGATGGCTGCTCGAGCTGTGGTTATAGCACACCGAGTGCTGGGCCCCAGCGACAGGGGCCGAGGTTGAGGTTGTCTCCCCGGGCAAGATCTTCATGACCGGGGCAAGGGTGCCCGTGTTTGCCGCGCGGAGGGCGCCCTCAACATCCACTTTGAGTACGACGGCGCCTCCGTGCTACTCTTCAAGGTGTTCGACGAGGAGGGACGCCGCCTGGGGTGCTGCCCCGGAGGGGGCCGTCAGGGTGGCACAACGACTGGTGCCATGCCTGGCATTGGTCCCGCCGTCGGGTCTCCTAGCAGCAGCGATTGCCCTTGGGAGTCCAGCGGCTCTCCCGAGGCGGAAGAGTCTCCGGAGATGAGCGACGATAGCTGCGTGCCTCCAAGCTCGCGCCGCACCCAAAGCGCGTCAGCTGCACGAGCTCGTCGCCGATGGTGACTTGAGCGAGGTTGGAGATGGCCTCTCGTGGCCCACTATTTATGATGGCATTGAAAATGGTAGCTGTAGTTAGGGTCTCCCAAAATCCCTCTCTTTTGCTCCCTGCGAGTAATCAAAGCCAACCCCATGGGGGCGTTTAAAGAACATGTATTGCTTTTTCTCCGATGCTTATTATCTTCGCCAAGAGACTCTGTTTGCAAGCCTCGTTCCGGCAATGTCGCTCATTTTTACCCTTTCAGTTGCTGGTTACTTTACGCCGAGATGTACCAGTCCCAAGGAAAGCTATAGCCATCGCTCGTATGCCAGGTCGTGGTGTCGTGGTCAAAGTGAGGACGTGAGCGGCCCGGCGTCCGGTAAGAGCTCCTGAGGCGTGATGCTCAAGAGGTCCCCCTTGGCATGCAAGCAGCTTACGGAGGCTAAAAAGGGAGGTGACATTGCCGGTGCGTGGCTGGAGAAAACAACTCTTCAAGTGATGGTGGCATGCCAATGGGGTGAATGACTTATCTTGAAAGGTCTGAGGTGATTCCTCAAGCGGTGCACCTGGCTTGCTTCCGAGGCCGCGTGGCTGAGATTTCGGGGTTTCCTTCCCGCTTTCCCTAGCGTTCTGCGTCGACAGAGCTCGGCCCCGCGCGTACCCGGCCACCGCTGACTCGCCCGGATGGACAGGACGACGCCAGGGTGTGAGGGGCTACATGGCCAGTTAGGCTCCTGAGTCGTGATGCTCAGGAGTCCCCCTTGACGCACGAACGACCCTCAGGAAGGAAATGCTGGACTAGGACTTGGTGTTCAGCGTTGGCAGGGCCCGACCCCGCGCATACCTCAGTCGCCGCCGGCTTGTCCGGATCGCCATGACAAGACCAGGGAGTGAGGGGCTATGTGGCCAGTTAGGCCCATGAGATGCGATGCTCAGGGGTCCCCTTGACGTACAAACAGACCTAAGCTCTCTAAGCCGGATTCCCCTTCCCTCGCCCTTCCTGGTGCTCTGCGTCCTCGGGTCCCGACCCTCAAGCAAAGCTCAGCCTCCGCTGGTATGCTAGGTCGTGGTGCCATGGTCAAGGACAGGGGGTGAGGGCTGGAGAGTCAGTAGGAGCCCCTAAGACGCGATGCTCAGTGCCCCTCCCTTTAATGCGCAAGCGAATTACATGAGAAGGGGAGACCGGTAGGGTCACGTGCCGCCATGCTCCTGGGATTCATGCGGGTTAGTCTTAAGCAACACAACTTAGAACCGTGCTTGCCGCTGGGCCACTGATCACTCTCTAGGAAGATGAAGGCAGCGAGGAGCTGGTGAGGTGACCTATGCAGGGCATGCCGCGAGTCAGAGCTCGATCTCTCGGATTTGTCAGCGTTACAGGGACGGACCCGAGGACAAGCACCGTGCCAACGTGTTCAGCCCCTATTGCAAGATGAGCAGAAGTCCATTAGGCAGCGAGGGAGGCCAAAAGAGGTGGTGAGTGAGCAAGTGATGTTGATAAGGTAAATCATAAGAGGTAATGAGCTAACCCAAGCGACGTAAAATGCGATACATGCCACAGGGATGGACCCGTGCGGCCTGGGGACGATGCAGCCCGAGGGGCGCCCCTAATAGAGTAAGCTAAATATGCAAAAGGGATACACGCCACAGGGGCAGGCCCGTGCGACCTGGGAATAATGCAGCCTGAGGGGCGCTCCCAGCTGAACAAAACTAGAAAATGTCACCTGGCACAGTTGCTGAAGTGGTGCTGATGTAGCTGAAGACGCTCGATGCAGACGTCGTTCCTCATGAGCCGCCTGACTCCGGGGCCTTGCGAGGCTCCGGAGGTTCCCAGAGCTAGCGAAGGAACGAGACCACCTCTGCCAAGATCTCCTGATGCCTGGCCTCACGAGCCGCCAGAACTTCCCGCATGTGGTGCTGGTGGAGGGTCGCCTGGTTCGGCAAGCCGAAGGGCATGAGAATGTAGCTTTGAGGGGGACCCTCGCACCTGCCCACCTGAGATGGCTAGTAGAGCTCTTGAGACGCCATCCTATTGAGTACTGGGACATTGACGCAGACATGCAGCCCGTCGCCCGAGCCTCGGGCGACAGCTGCACTTCGGGGTGCCGGGCGGCGATCGCCTCGCATTGCCCTTGGCACATGCGAGTCTTCGATGGTCTGGCTGATGAACTCCTGAGCGTTTGGTGCCTCATGCCTTGTGGCCTCCGGAGGGAAACGTGCGGCGAAGCATGTCTCCACATGGTGCCCGAGCGCCTCCCTCGAGACATTGGCTAGGTCGGAGGCCCTCTAGAGGAGAGGCCCCGAGCCCAGCCTGAGGGGAGCATCGGGCACGCCTTCCTATGCGAGGGAGGGAGGCGCCCCATCCCTGGGCATAGGTCCTGAGGTGGTAATGATACTTTCCTGAGGCCCCTAGTGCAGCAGATGCTTCTTCTTCTTGGGGACGGCCTCGGGAGGGTAGATGGCACCATCATTGTCTGGATCCTCGACAGCCGCAGCCTAGTAATCGCGCTCGAGTTCGCACACTGCATCCATTTCTTCGCAAGAGACGGTGGTGACGCCACCGCTTGCTGGCATCTTGAGGATGTTGTAGCCGTGGTGAGTCACCTCCATGAACTTAGCCAGGGCTGGGTACCCGAGGATAGGGTTGTAGGGAAGATGAATGTGGGGGACATCAAAGTCGATGAGCTTGGTGCGATAGTTGTCGCGCTTGCCGAAGGTGATAGGTAGGAGGACCTACCCTATCTGGGTAGTGGAGCCGTTAGTTACTCTTGAGAAGGGTTGGTAGGCTGCAGCTGATCGTATGGCACTTGGAGGCTATCAAACGTCTCGACGGACAGGACATTGAGCCCTGCGCCGCCTTCGATGCGTGTCTTGGTCACTTGGACGTTGATGATGATAGGTGAACAGAGCATCGGGAGGGGGCCAGCAGTCGCCGCACACTTGAGCTAGTCTGCTGAACTGAAGGTGATGGCGCACTTGGACCATTTGAGTGGGTGCGTAGCTTCTAGCTTGGGGAGAGCCACGTTCACTTCTCGGGCAAATTTCTTGAAGAGACGCTGAGAGGCTGGGGCCTGCTGCTACTTCTCGAGCTTGTGTTGTATTCCCTCGGATAGGAAAGGGTGATGCAACACAATAGCGTAAGTATTTCCCTCAGTTTTTGAGAACCAAGGTATCAATCCAGTAGGATACCACGCGCGAGTCCCTCGCACCTGCACAAACAAATAAGAACTACATAGCCAACGCGATAAGGGGTTGTCAATCCCTTTACGGTCACTTACGAAAGTGAGATCTGTTAGATAGGATCATATAATATTTTTGGTATTTTTGGTATAAGAACAGAAAGTAAATAAAGCAAAGTAAAGTAGATGGAATATTAATATATATGTTGAGAATAGACTCGGGGCCAATAGGTTTCACTAGTGGCTTCTCTCATTATAGCAGAATTCTACGGTGGGTGAACAAATTAGTGTCGAGCAATTGATAGAAAAGTGCATAGTTATGAGAATATCTAGGCATGATCATTATATATAGGCATCACGTCCGTGACAAGTAGACCGAAACGATTTTGCATCTACTACTATTACTCCACACATCGACTGCTATCCATCATGCATCTTTAGTATTAAGTTCATAAGAACAGAGTAATGCTTTAAGCAAGATGACATGATGTAGAGGGATAAACTCAAGCAACATGATATAAACCCTATATTTTTATCCTCGATGGCAACAATACAATACGTGCCCTACTGCCCCTGCAGTCACTGGGAAAGGACACCGCAAGATTGAACCCAAAGCCAAGCACTTCTCCAATTGCAAGAACTATAGATCTAGTAGGCCAAACCAAACCAATAATTCGAAGAGACTTGCAAGGATATTATAATCATACATAAAAGATTTCAGAGAAGAATCAAATATTTTTCATAGATAATCTTGATCATAAACCCACAATTAATCGGATCTCGACAAACACACCGCAAAAATATTACATCGAATAGATCTCCTCGAATATCGAGGAGAACTTTGTATTGAGATCCAAAAAGAGAGAAGAAGTGATCTAGCTAATAACTATGGACCCGAAGGTCTGTGGTAAACTACTCACAACTCATTGGTGAGGCTATGGTGTTTATGTAGAAGCATTTCGTGATGGATCCCCCCCCCCTGTCGGAGCCCCGGTACAGGACCCAAGATGGGATCTCACGGAAATAGAAGGTTGCGGCAGTGGAATTAGGGTTTTCTCTGTTGCCTCGATGTTTTCAGGGTACATGGATATATATAGGAGGAAGGAGGTCATCGGGGGAGCCAGAGGGGGTCCACGAGGATGGGGGGCGCGCCCTGCAGCCTCGTGGCAACTTCTCTCATTCCCTCGCGTGTACTCCAAGTCTTCTGGCTAGATACGGTTCTAAAAATAACTCTCCCGAAGGTTTCATTCCGTTTGGACTTCGTTTGATATTCCTTTTCTGTGAAACCCTGAAATAGGCAAAAAAGCTGCAATTTGCACTGGGCCTTGGGTTAGTAGGTTAGTCCCAAAAATAATATAAAAATGTATAATAAAGCCCATTAAACATCCAAAACAGAATAAATAATAGCATGGAACAATAAAAATATTATACATACGTTGGAGACGTATCACCTGCGCACATCCCAAGATGCAGGGGATGGCACGAGGCTCCTGGAAGCCCCCATCCCCCTCGTCCTGGTCGTCGTTCCTCCTTGGTGGCGGCAGCGGAGGAAGGTCGGCCTTGCCCTGAGTACGGTCTTCGCGAGGCTGGTCCCTCCAAGCACCCTCATGAGGCTGGTCCTCCAGGCACCCTCGCGAGGCTGATTGTGCTAGTGGTCCTCACAAGGCTGATTACGCCACAACTAACGGGGGCCGCAGTTGTCCTAGCGGCCCCCGGTCCGGCTTCCTCCACAGCCGTAGCCCCAGTTGCTGCACTCAGGGCGTTGGCCGATGCGCCCTTCACGAATAGCCCTGAGATCTTGACAGTCATTGGTGTTGTGGCTCTACACATTGTGGAAGGCGCAGAATGGACGGCTGCTCTTGGATGACTCCGAGTGGTCGCTTCCACGCTTTAGTTCTGGTTCGGCCACGAGCACAACCACCCCTTTGCACTTCACGTCCTTGCCCTTGGCCTTCTTGTCTTCATGGTCAATGGTGGGGAGCACGACGAGGGAGAGGCGCCCCTCCTCAGCTCTGGCGCACTTGGTCGCGAGGTTGGACAGCTCCAGGGTCGTGCACAGATCTTCATGGATGGAAAGCTCCTTCTTCATCTTGATATCGCAGACGCCATTGGAGAATACTGAGATAACGGCCTCGTCCATGACCTTGGGGATCTTGATGCGGACGCTGTTGAAGTGCTGGATGAACTTATGCAGGGTTTCTCCTAGTTGTCGCTTGATGCGCCGCAGGTCACCTGCAGCCGGGGGGCGGTCGTGGGTGCCGTAGAAATTGGCGATGAACCTCTGACGCATCTCATCCCAGGAGGAGATCGGTCCCGCGGGCAGGTTCAGGAGCCATGAGCGCGTGCCGTACTTGAGAGCCATAGGGACCCAGTTGGCCATGATATTCTCGTCACCACCGGATGCCTCGAGGCTTAGCTCGTAGAGCTATAGGAACTCAGCAGGGTCGGGTGTGCCATCGTAGCGTGGAGGCAGGTCGGGCTTGAACTTCCCAGGCCAGTTGACGTTGCGCAGCTCAGGGGCGAGGGCCTTGCAGCCTGCAGTTGATACTGGAGCTTGTTGTAGAGGTGGAGCTTGGTCTCGGTTCCCGCGCGCCACCATGGTAGGGGGCGCACGGTCTTGACACAGCGGTGGAGGGAGTGCTGGCGCTCCTCCTCGAGGCCGCTGGATCTCTTGGTAGCTTCCTTCTTCATGCACGGGCGCCGCGCGTGGGGGGTCGTGCCGCAGGGCCACGTGCCTTCGAACGTGGATGACGCCTTGATGCGGAGGTGGTGGAGGTGCTTCATGGGCTACTTCGCCTGTAGAGGTAGGCGGGTGGGGTAGCGAGAGGGACGGTGCAGGAGAGCCCCCAGCAGCGCTGACGAGCTCGGCGATGCGGTCGAGCCAGTCTTCGTAGTGGTCGTCGACGGGGCGGTAACGCAGGAGCTCGCATGACATGAGCAACGCAGCCTGTGCGTTCGTGGGTCCGCGACGAGCATGGGACGACGAGCCTGCCAGAGTAAGCAACTGGGCGGCGGTTCGTATGTCCCATTGCATGGAGGGGTGCAGGGACGAGGACTGCTTCTCATGCCTCGCTGGGCCGGTGGTGGCGTCGGCAGCAGGCGATGACGAGCGCCGGGGAGGTCCGGCGGCGGGAGCCGTCAAGGCGACGCGAGCCGCAAGGGCAGCCCGGCGCTCCGCACTGGCTCGGCGAGCGTCGGCCATGGAACCAGCGGGATGATGGAGCGTGGATCGATGGAAGGGAAGCTTCGGCACACCCCTACCTAGCGTGCCAAATGTCGGATTAGTGGGTTCCGTCAAACCCTCGAGGTTTGACCACCGGGGTGCGCACAGAGATCTTTCTGTTCCGCTTTAGTTCGCTTCTCGCACCGATTCCTAGGCATAGCTCGCCGAACCCGAAGAACAAGAGACACAAGAATTTATACTGGTTCGGGCCACCGTTGTGATGTAATAGCATAATCCAGTGTGGTGTGGTGGATTGCCTTATAGGCTAAGGATGAACAAGTACACGAGAAGAACAGCCTCCTGAGGAGAGGTGTTCTTGTGCTTGGTGAGCTAGTGGGTGTAATGGTGGTCCGAATGATCCTCTATCTAAGGTTGGTTCAGCTCCAAAACCCATGCCCCATATGGTGTTGGCTTGGTCCTATTTATAGAGGCCCGAGTCCTCTTCCCAAATATTGAGCGGGAAGTGATCCCACAAGAGACAAGTTTGAAGGGGGACAGCTAGTACAAGCTATCCTGACAAAAGGTGGTCTTCGCCTGGCAATGGCTCTGGCAGTGACGTCGTCGTGGGCTCCGTGGTGACCTTCGCCCTGCCGTCCTGCTAGTCTTGGTCTCGTTGCATCGATATGGAAACCTTTTCCTGACGTCTCGGAACTCCTCGCCTGCGCTTGCCCCTTTAGCACCAAAGAGGTAACTGGCTTCCTCCGCCCGTTGGCTCCCGCCTGGCCCTGGTCATCATGGCTCACGTTACGAGAACCTTGTGAGGTGTCCCTTGCCTTGATATCTCCGCTCCTCGGGAGCCAACCTAGTAAGGCCGCCCCAGGGGAGGTCTTGCACCCTCCGCCTCGCGAGGCTTGGCCCCTCGCGAGGGTCATGAGTGGTTGCTCATGAAGATGGGCCATACTAGGCCGCTGGATGAGCCACGCTCTAGGCCGCACGTAGGCAATTCTGGGTTCCCCCGTTCCCAGAACACCGAGAAGTTCTTTCCCTGAAAACACAATGAGCACAACTATCTATGGAATCCCTAGAAGCATCGGTTAGTCCGTTATAGAAGATATCAATTATTTCATTTTTCTTAAGTAGAAGATCCGGCAAAGCATTAAGCAATTGGAGAAGCCTCCCCAAAGCTTGTGGGAGACTCTCTTCTTCAATTTTCACAAAGTTAAATATTTCCTGCATGGCAGCTTGTTTATTATGAGGAGGGAAATATTTTTCAGAGAAGTTATAAATCATATCCTGGGGACTACACACACAACCTGGAGTAAGAGTATTGTACCAAGCTTTAACATCACCCGTAAATGAAAATGGAAATAATTTGAGGATATAATAGAAGCGAGTTTGTCATCATTGGCAAATTGGGTGGCTATATCATTTAATTTAGTAAGATGTGCCACTACGTATTCAGTTTCATAGCCATGGAAAGGATTAGATTCTACCAAAGTAATTAACCCTATGTCGACGGAGAACTCATAATCCTCATCAGCAACACAAATAGGTGAAGTAGCAAACATATGATCAAACTTCATTGTAGCATTCAAATATTTTTCTTTCAGCTCGCATAATATTTTCTTAAGATCATCTCTATCATTGCAAGCAAGCTAGTCTCTAGTTGTCTCTTCATACATAACATAACCTTCTGGTACTTTTGGCAATTTAGATCTAGGATGGCTAGATTTTTAGTGTCAAGCACTTCATCAGTTGCAGCATTCTCAATATCATTAACTCTAGCAAGTTGTTCATCAAGTAGTTCACCCAATGGCACGGTCTTATCAAGCAAGGTACTAGCATCATCATAAGCATCATTTATAACATCATTCATAGCGGAAGTAGCATCATCAATAACTTGCAACATATCATGATTAATAGCAGATTTTGGTGTTGCAAGTTTACTTATAACTGAAGGAGAATCAAGTGCAGAGCTAGATGGAAATTCCTTACCTCCCCTAATTGTCGAGGGAAAGATCTTAGTTCTTTCGTCCTTTAGATTCCTCATAGTGATAGATAGATAATAATCCCAAGTGACTCAACAAATATAGCTATGCTCCTCGGCAACGGTGCCAGAAAAAGGTCTTGATAACCAACAAGTATATGGGATCACGACAGTTTTCTAGGGTAGAGTATTCAACACAAATTTATTGATTCGACACGAGGGGAGCCAAAGAATATTTGCAAGTGTTAACAACTGAGTTGTCAATTCAGCCACACCTAGAGATTCATTATCTGCAAGAAAATGTTTAGTAGCACAGTAATATGATAGTTTTGATAGTAGTGGTAACAACAATAGTAATGGTAACTGTCAGGGATATTACTAGCAGGTATAAACCGGCTAGGGAGATCCGGATTATGGTAATGTAGCTGTATAGTTATAAACTCAGTAGAAGTTACGACCCATGAAGGCTTAGGGCCCATGTGTAAATTTACGGTTTGTAAACCGTCCTATCATATAACTTGAGATACAAGGAAGGGAGAGCAGAGACCGAGGTGGACACGATTATGAGTCGACCTTTGGACTCTGTAAACCGGACCGGGCGTTGCCTCCTATATAAAGGAACGCCCCGGCGACGGTTAAAGGGCAGACAACAATCCGCCGAAAGACAGGCAAGCAATCTGCTCCCTGTTCATCGACGCCCAAGCAATACCAAACCAAACTAGACGTAGGCTTTTACCTTCACCGAAGGGGCCGAACTAGTATAAACCCTCTGTGTCCTTTGTGTGCTTTTAGCCTCTTCAAGCTAACCCGCGCGATGGCTCCACACCTAAGTCCTCTGAACCGGACATCTGCCGTGCTAATTCCACAATAGTTGGCGCCCACCGTGGGGCTATCGCACGATGGTTTCGAGTTCTTGAAGGGCGGCTTTGAAGGACTCAAGGTCTACGCGGTCGGCCGGATGACCAAGAGTCGCCGGGGCCGGATCTACATCGACGACGTAGGCTGGGGCCCGGAGGCCGATTCAATCGAATATGGGTACCAGGTTCCCTTCGGCAGCATCCACGTCTTCATCGGCAAGATTGGTGAACCGGGACCTGATCCGGACATCTTCCCCAACATCGTCGAGCCGGCTCGGCGTGTGAGATCGGCTCGGATTCAGCCTTCCGTGAAGCGCGTTTTCGTTGGAGCAATACATGGAGTCCAAGCCGAGGACGGATCAGATTCTGGTGGCGACACAGTTGTCTATTCCGATGATGAATCCTCATCCGGAGAGACTGAATCCTTGTATCTGTTGCGGGACGGCCGATCCGAGGGTGTGTCCGATGGTGATAGTATTCCGGACCCTTTTGATCCGCCAAACCGGGTGGCTGTCTTTATGGCCGGATCGCAATCTGCGCCGCAGCCCACGGTGATCGGGGCATTCACAGCTGGTGCAGGGGGGAGCAGCCAAGCCCCCTCGCCCTCTGACGCTCTATCCGCCTTAGTAGAGGAGTTGACAACACGGGCAGTAGCAGTGGAGGCTCCTGCTGACAAGGCGCAGCACGATGCAGAAATCCTTCAGCTGAAGGGCCCGATCGAACAAGCGAGACAGGATCTAAATGCTGAGAAAGCTATGATAGCAACAAGGCAGGCAGAGATGGATTCTCAGGCTTTCCAGCTCAGGATGGATCAGGTCTCTGCTCAGGGAGTAAGGAGCAGAAGGTATCAGACTCATCTACCGCTGGTCTATGAGGCGATGAATCTCTTTGGCACACCAGGAGCGGGAGCCAGCAAAAATCTAGAGGTAAACCGGAGGGGAGCCCCAGCGACAGGCGCACCGGTTCAACAACCCACTGCGGAGCAAGATCGTCGGGTTCTACCCACGCCGCACGTCCCCACTCCTCTTGGCCATTACACAAACCCCGTGGATAACATTGTCGCTGCCGCTTCACGCCTGGCCGCTTTACCCATTGAGGGAACATCCCCCGTGGCGATGGAAGCACGCAAGGTCAAGGATCTGCTCGACACGGCATTGACACAGCAGCAGGCGTACTCCTACAGCAGGGAGAGACCTCATTCAACACCCCGTCACAGCCGGAGTTATACTAGGCATTGGGATGAACCGGAGGTGTCCAGTAGTGAATGGAGGCGTCACCGTCACAGACAGGATAATCCGACAGGCGCAGAGGCGCAAGCCCAGGAGGCAGTAAACCGGGCTATACCTACGGCCCGCGAGGACGTCCACCAGACGACGCCGGTTCACACAACCACATCAGAGACGGGAGTCACGGCGAGTTACTTTGGAGTGCAGTGTCTCATCCCCGCTTTACGAAGCGTAAGGTTACCCAAGGACTTCAAAGGTCCACGTAAGGTGCCTAACTACATAGCAGATTTGGCTCCAGAGGCTTGGATCGAGAGCTATGAGATGGCTATGGAGATGCTGGACATAGATGAAGCGGCATGCGTAAAATATTTTACCATGATGCTTGAGGGTACAGCCCGGACATGGTTAAAGGGTTTACCACCTAACTCCATCGGACCGTGGGGTGAGTTGCGCCACCAGTTTATTAAAAATTTCAAGGACACGTGCAAACAGCCAATGTCAGTAGTAGACCTAGCGGCGTGTATACAAGGAGAGCAGGAGCCTACGAGCGCATGGGTGCGGCGAGTGTCAGAAATCTTACACTCTTCGAACGGTATCAGTCCCAGTACGGCGATAGTAATACTGGAAAACAATTGCCGGTTTGAGTCTCTGAAACTGAAGCTGGGTCGGCTCAAGCGGGATTGTAATGACATGGGAACACTCATGAGCGCTCTAGTGAAGTATGGTGACTCTGACACCACTAAATACCCATAAGCGGATGGGGACAAGTCTGGAAAAGCAAATAAGCCCGGTAAACCGGCGCAGGCTTGTCCGGTCGGAACAAGCTTCAACGGTAAACGAAAGGCAGAGGGTGGCTCTGATTTTGTGGCCAATACCAAGGTTCAAGGAAGCTTTCAACGCAACAAGGATAGACCGCCTCCACGGAGCGGCGGAGGATTCATTCATCTGGAGCGGCAGCTGAACGAGCCTTGCCCGAAGCATAGCACAGAGGAGCGCCCAGCTAAACACACATGGGGGGAATGCCGGGTCATGATGGAGGCCATGAACCGGGCCAGATTCAACAACGGACCACCGGGCGGCGGTTCAGGCTCCGGGTTTCATGGTCCGGGTCACCAGGGTAATGGCTCCGGGTTAGGATATCATGGCGGCAACAATGGTTACAACCAAGGCAATCATCAGTATGGTCAGGGCGGTTACAATAACCAAGGCAACCATCAGTATGGTCAGGGCGATTACAATAACCAAGGCAACCAACAGCAGGGCCAGGGTAATCACAACAACCAAGGCAATTAGCAGCGTCAGCAGCAGCAGCAATCCGGATATCAGAGTAATCCGAAGGAGCTGAGTAGTGGACAGTATCATGTGTTCACCACGAGTTTGTGCAAACGAGATCAAAAGGTTTTTAAAGCGGGTGGTCCACATGGTTGAACCGGCAATACCACGATTCCTGCGCTGGTCGGAACAACCTATTGTGTGCAGCAGAGAGGATCACCCGCCGCAGGTCGATAATCCGGGCCAATTGGCCTTAGTAGTGGCACCACAGGTGGGTGGCTACAAATTCACCAAGGTTCTCATGGACGGCGACAGCAGCATCAATATCTTATATTACGAGACTTTCCGTCGCATGGGGCTGACGGATAAGAAGCTAAGACAGTCAAACACGGTATTCCATGGAGTAGTGCCAGGTAAATCAGCTTACCCAGTTGGGAAAATTGACCTAGAAGTTACCTTTGGAGATGAACAGGATTCCAGGTCAGAGACGATAACCTTTGAAGTGGTAAAGATCCGGAGCCCATACCATGCGCTATTTGGATGGCCGGTTTACGCTAAGTTTATGGCTAGACCGTGCTACGTTTATCTACAGCTCAAGATGTCGGGTCACAAGGGAACCATCACGGTTCATGGAAGTCGCAAAATCGCATTGGAGTGCAAGGAAGGAGACGCTGCTTATGCAGAGGCAGTATGTGCTACGGAGGAATTGAAGTTTATAAAGACAATGTTGATCCGGCAGATATGTCCCCGTTGAAGAAGCCAACTACAGAGCATGATCCGGCGTTGAAGTTTAAATCAGCAGAGGAAACCAAGCAAGTCGACTTTGTGCCAGGCGATTCATCCAAGCAGTTCACTATCAGCGCTAACCTTGACCCTAAATAGGAAGGCGCGCTCATCGAGTTCATCCGTGATAACTGAGATATCTTTGCATGGAAACCTTCTGACATGCCAGGTATACCGAGGGAACTCGCTGAGCACAGTCTTAATATCGATCCGAAGTTCAAACCGGTCAAGCAGTATCTGCGATGCTTCAATGAAGAAAGGCGCAAGGCTATATGTGAAGAAGTGGCTAGGCTTTTGGCCGCAGGGTTCATAGTTGAAGTGTTCCACCCGGAGTGGTTGGCTAATCCGGTTCTGGTGTTAAAGAAAAATGGAAAGTGGAGGATGTGTGTGGATTACACAGACCTAAACAAAGCTTGTCCAACCGATCCTTTTGCTCTCCCTCGTATTGATCAGATCATTGATGCTACGGCGGGATGTGAGCGGCTAAGTTTTTTGGATGCATATTCAGGGTATCACCAGATCAATATGGTAGTTAAGGACCAAGAGAAGACAGCTTTCATAACTCATTTTGGTGCCTTTTTCTACGTATCTATGCCTTTTGGGCTCAAGAGTGCCCAAGCAACTTACCAGCGTTGCGTACAGAACTGTCTTAAGGGGCAGATAGGGAAAAATGTTCATGCCTATGTGGATGACATCGTGGTGAAGTCAATAAAGGAGGAGACATTGATAGAGGACCTCAAGGAAACCTTTGATAACCTTAGGACCTATAAAATGATGCTTAATCCGGAGAAATGCGCTTTTGGTGTTCCGGCGGGCAAGCTCCTCGGATTTTTGGTGTCGAACAGAGGAGTAGAAGCCAATCCGGAGAAAATCAAGGCAATCACGTCCCTAACTAAACCAGCTTCCATCAATGATGTCCAGTGTATCGCCGACCGGATTACAACGTTGAGCCGATTCATCAGTCGTCTGGGAGAGAAGGCGATTCCGCTTTATCAGATGCTAAAAAAGACAGACCGGTTTATATGGAGCGATGAAGCAAACGCCGCATTTGAGGATTTAAAGCGGCAACTGGCGGAACCACCGGTCCTTGCTGCCCCTGTTGATATGGAGCCGCTGCTGTTATACGTGGCTGCCAATGCACGGGCAGTTAGCGTGGCAATCGTGGTCGAGCGCAAAGAAGCAGGAAAGGAGTATCTGGTTCAACGTCCAGTTTATTATGTCAGTGAGGTTCTTGTTGAATCCAAACAAAGGTAACCACATTGGCAGAAGCTGGTATATGGCGTTTTCATGGCAAACCGGAAGTTGAAGCATTACTTCCAAGGCCACCCAATAACCGTCGTCAATTCAGCTCCGTTGGGGGATATAATCCAGAACAGAGAAGCCACGGGCAGAGTCGCAAAGTGGGCCATTGAGCTTAGCCCACACGGGTTGAAGTATGTGCCGCGCACCGCTATCAAATCGCAGGCGTTGGTAGATTTTATCAATGATTTGACAGAGTTGCAAGCACCAGAGGAAAAGCCGGATCATACATACTGGACTATTCACTTTGACGGTTCAAGACAATTAGAAGGCTCGGGGGCTGGAGTTGTGTTAACTTCCCCGCGAGGTGACAAATTCTGTTATGTCCTCCGTCTAATGTTTCCTTGTACTAATAATGAAGCAGAATACGAAGCATTGCTTCATGGCCTGCGGATGGCTAAGGAGATGAACTTGAGCCGGGTCAAGTGTTTTAGTGATTCAGACTTAGTGGCACAGCAAGTATCCGGCAAGTGGGATTCTAAAGACCCTCTCATGGCAGCCTACAGACGAGAAGTAGAGGCAGTCGCAGGATATTTCAAAGGATATCAGGTGGATCACATAGACCGGTGGAAAAATGAAGCGGCCGATGCTCTAAGCCGGCTAGGTTCTCAGCGTAAACCGGCGCCACCGAATACCTTTTTCGATGAGCTGCACAGTCCGTTAGTTCAGGTACTATCGGAGGAGAATTTGGCTGTTCCTGATCCGGAAGCGCAGTTGGTTGCGGCACTTCATGTTATCCCGGATTGGACGCTCCCGTACTTGGCATATCTAAGTCGTGGGGAGTTGCCGGATGATGAAGCTGAAGCAAGGCAGATAATCTGGCGATCCAAATCCATGACAATTGTAAACGGGGAACTTCACCATCGCAGTTTTTCTGGAGGGTTTCAGCGGTGTGTATCATCCGAGGAAGGCTGTGACATCCTTCGAGAAATTCATGAAGGGGATTGTGGTCATCACGCCGCTTCAAAATCCTTGGTAGCTAAAGCTTTTCGACATGGGTTCTATTGGCTGACAGCCCATGCTGATGCGGAGGATCTAGTCCGGAAGTGCGATGCTTGTCAGAAATTTTCACGGCGTGCTCTCGTTCCGGCACAGGAGCTGCGGATGATACCAATTACTTGGCCGTTTGCGAATTGGGGGCTTGATATGGTTGGACCTTTTAAACGATCCCAAGATCAAAAAACTCATCTGCTGGTTGTTGTGGATAAGTTTACAAAGTGGATTGAGGCAGAGCCTGTGAGCAAGTGTGATGCGGCAACAACGGTTAAATTCATCAAAAAGGTAATTTTCCGGTTTGGCTTTCCACACAGCATCATCACTAACAATGGCACCAATTTATCTAAAGGAGAGATGGAAGAGTTTTGTCAAAGGGACCATATTCGCCTAGATTTGTCTTCTGTAGCTCACCCTCAATCCAATGGTCAAGCTGAAAGGGCCAATCAAGAAATTTTGTGAGGTATCAAGCCCCGGCTTATTACTCCCTTGCAAACAACACCAGGGTGCTGGGTTGAGGAATTACCCTCTGTCCTCTGGAGCATCAATACTACGCCGAACAGGTCCACAGGTTACACACCTTTCTTCATGGTATATGGTGTTGAAGCGGTTCTACCAAGTGATATCCGCCATGATTCACCACGGGTGACGGCTTATGTTGAAGCAGCCAATGAGAAGGCAAGACAAAACAGTTTGGACCGGCTAGATGAAGAGCGTGACATAGCAGCAGCACGATCCGCGATTTATCAGCAGGACTTGCACAGATATCATAGCCGCCGGGTTAAAAACCAGGACGTTCTAGGAGGGGGACTTGGTACTCCGGCTCATCCAGGACCAAACAGATATGCACAAGCTATCCCCACCTTGGGAAGGGCCCTTTGTGGTCAGCAAGAACCTACACAACGGTTCATACTACCTGGTGGACGTTCGAGAGCACAAAGAATCACGGACATCAGAAGAATAGACGAAGAGGCCGTGGAACATCGCTCTCCAGCGGCCCTACTACACCTGAGCCATGAGCTCTGCTGTATCCTATGTATAATTTATGATTAATAAATAAACTGGCACCCTTGGTAAACCAGGGGATCAGCCTTTTTCTTCTAAATATATGTCCTATAAAAATTATTACAGATATTTCGAAACAAACTATTTTATGCAGAAGGGACCAAACTAGGGGGCTATGGATCACATGTGAATCCTCGCTAAAATCTTTTCTGGTCCGGTCTATATGATTATCTTCACATCAGCGCCCTTTGGATAAACTCCATAGATTGGCAAAAACATGTTCTTGTCCCTAGGGAACCTTCCTTTGATGGCAAATGCAATATTTCTTGCCCCTTGGTTGATCACTCCCTTTGATGGCAAAAGAAAAAAAACTGTTCTTGTCCCTAGGGAACCTTCCTTTGATGGAAAATGCAATATTTCTTGCCCCTTGGTTGATCACTCCCTTTGATGGCAAAAGAAAAAACTGTTCTTGTCCCTAGGGTACTTCCTTTGATTGCAAATGCAATATTTATTGCCCCTTGGAAGATACATCCCTTTGATGGAAAAAGAAAAGTTCTTGTCCCTAGGGGTACTTCCTTTGATGGCAAATGCAACATTTCTTGCCCCTTGGAGTACATCCTTTGATGGCAAAAGAAAAAGAGTCATAGCCCTTTGGGTCGCACCCTTTGATTGGCACAAATGGAGCCTGGCAGCTCGTAAAAAGCCTTGACTACATGGTTTTATTTGCAACCTGTGTTTTGTGTTTGTGATTTTTCAAATGTTTTCTATGGTTTTTTGATCCGGAGCTGGACAACTTCAAAGTTGACCACATATTTTCAAAAGTCTGGACATAGAGCTCCAGCATTATTTAAACCGGTAGTTATTATAACCCGGAGCAATTATTGGGTCCTCCCCAACAGAGCCAAGAGCTTCCTCAGAAACTACAAGGTTCGCCGGATTAAGGATGTCTAGCATACTTAAACAAAGGTATGAAGTTATTTTTGGTATAAAACAGACACTCGTTTGATATATATGAGAGCGATTTAATCGGTCCGGCGGTAAACCGCTAGGACATCTTTTCAGTGTTATTTATGCAGATACAGATAATATAAACGATCAACCATAGCACACAAGAGATTAAGATTGGCAGATGCCTAATCAAACATCTAACATCCGGATTAAGGCAGAAAATGTTTCGAGCTATCCTATTACAAGGCACTTAAAGGCCTGCACGGATTAAAGTTTTTCAGCAACGGATTACAACTGATAAAAATAAAATGAAGTGACTTATGCTTCTTCCTGACGCGAAGGCTGTCGATTTGTTCCGGAACTTCTTCGTCCTCTTGAAGCGGCTGAAAATCAGGAACGGGCAAGTCGATCATGGATAAGGCACGAAGGTACATCTCTTCAGTAATAAGATCGGACGGATCAACATCTGGGGCGAAAGTATGGGGGCGCACTGGTGGGATTAGATTTTCGGTGTCATAAACCGGCTGATCCACCCGCTCATTCTTTAAGTCATACGCCGGATGATACCTGGTCAAGTCCGATTCATCACCAAGCTTTCTGGCAAGGGGACACATTTCATTAGTCAAAGCATGAAGGTCTTTGCCAGAGAAGGCCGATCCATCTTCCTTGGTGTTGGGGTACCCGTTCATAGCTTCTTCTGGATCAAAGTCCAGAACCCATGCCTTAGCTCTGGTAAGCGCTACAAGAGAGCCGGCCCATGCAGCAGATTTCTTCACCTCTTCCAAGCATACAGGCAATATAGAAAGCTTCTCCAAAGTGCCTTGGATAGTGGTGGGGGCCGCTTTATGAAAAGACATCGCACTTATAATCCTTTGAGCGCCGGAATACAGCTGCTCAACCAGAGTATAAGAGGCCTTGAGTTTCTTCCGGAGGTCATCCCCAAGATGGGTGACGCGTCGCCCTATATAAGATTATCACAGTTAAACCGGAGCGGAATAAAGATTGCAGAGATGAAAGCACATGCAAGTTAAGTATTTACCAAAGACGGTAGAAGTCATAAGCTCTATTTGCTGCTTTAAACCGGTCAGCTCTTGCGTCACCGGATTAAGGGCCTCTTCAGCATCCTTCGCTCTTTTTTCAAGAGCATTCCTCTGCACTTCCCAGGTTGTCCGCTCCGCTTCAAAATATTTTTTCAATTGTTCAGCAGTGGTTAAGCTCAATGCCAAATCATCCTTAGCCTTGGCAGCAGCAGTTTCAGTCACAGCATGTCTATTCTGGAGTTCAGTTATTTCTGCAGCCCTCCGGGTCAAGTCAGCCTGCAAGAAAATCAAGTGGAATAAATAACAGTTAGACAAGTCTCAAGCACATAACCAAGTTATCCACTTGACACTTGGGGGCTAATGGGCAGTTGAAGTATCAAAGGGTGACAATTAAAGACAAGTCTCAAGCACATAAGCAAGTTATCTACTTGACACTTGGGGGCTAATGGGCAGTTGAAGTATCGAAAGAGAGATTCAGACAAGTCCCAGGCACATAAAACGAGTTATGCCCCTGGCACTTGGGGGCTAATGTAAGATCATTTGCACACATTTGGAAGTACCGGTTCACCTCCAACAAAGCTAAACCAGAACTTGGGGGCTACCATGACATAGACAGAAATACAAAAAAGGCAAAACAAAGACAAGTAAGGTACCTCGTAATTGTCCTTCATCATGTTAACCAAGCCCATTTCATATTCACGGCTAGTATGAAGCCGGTTCAAATACCCGGAATAAAGTTCCTGGGCACTCAGCTCGGCATAATTTGACAAGTCTGTGCTCCACTTGCCCTTCTCTTGTTGAAGCTTCTCCGCTTTAGCAGTATGCTTGGCTAAAACGATAGGTTCAGCAGGAGCGGTAAAACCTGTCCCGGTTATCTAAATATCCGGGGAAGAAGTAGTGGCCGGCTGTGAAGGAGCAGCAGTATGAGCCGGACTAGCTGGAGCCGGGCTAGTCCGAGGAGGGCTAGTCCGGACAGGATTTGCCGGTTCAAGAACATCTTCTACATTGGTATCTTCAGGAGCAGCAGTGTAGTCATGGTCCATGGGAGCAGTGTCATCAAGCTGAATTGCAGGCTCGCCCTCTGGAGGGATGACTTCATCCGGATCAGCCACTGGATCAGCAGCAGCAGTCTCGGCAGCCGTTTTACTGGCCTTTGCCTTTTTGCTAGGTTTAGGCTTGCTAAAAGAAATTGAAAGAGGCAGTCAGAGTTATAAAGGGCAAATACAAAAGTAAATCAGACGAGGTAAAGGACTTACCCAGGTATAGTCTTCAGCATAGGAACCTGTGTGGCAGTCGACTCACCGGAAGATGATAAGGGTGTCTCCTGATAGTTAGGATCAGACGGTTTAAGCGGTTTGCGTATAAGTCCGGCCTTGGGATGAAGAAGGGTTGGAAAAAGTAAAACCTCAGAGCAGCGCCTCCGAGCCGGAGTGAGAGATATTCCGGAAGACTCGACTACATGGCCACTATGGCGTGTAGTCCGGCGGGCCTCATGTTGCTGCTTCTTCAAAAGAAAATTGGGGTCCAGTTGAGCGTAAGGATGAGAAAAAGGGTACTTCCGAGATGCCTTACGAATCTTGGGCACCGGCAATTCGGAATCTGAAGAAAGAGAGATTACCTCAACTTTTGCCGCTTTACCTCCTTCGGCCAAATCCTGTGAGAAGATGCTGTTACATATAAATCTGCATAAGAGATCAAAGCATATCAGGATTAACGCATACCTCAGAATCCGGATCATCCTCCTCAAGATGTGAACCGGAGCCAGCGGCTGCTTTCTTTGTCTTGACAGCGCACGTCTTCCGGCGGGGCTTTTTAGCGGACTTGTCCTGAGATTTTCTTTTCCAAAACGGATCATTGGCCTATGCAGGAAAGGAGAAATAAATACAAAGGTAATCGATATGAACGGATTAGAAACCAACCGAAGAAATTAACTTACGTCTGGCAATGGGTTCTTCTCATTGTATGGAGCCAATCCAGTTTGGCTACATTCTTCCAAAGAGATGTTAAGCAGTTTTTGGGCAGACTCGGTAACTTCCTTCTCAGGAAGCATTACGTCAATATGGCGTTGGGGATCATCTGTCTTTCCGCTATACTGAAACATCAAACCGGAGCGCCGGCTCAGGGGAAGGATACTCCAGGCAAGGCAGCAACGCACGAAATCGACTCCAGTCAATCTGTTGGCCATAAAGGCTTTGAGTTTGGCAAGCTGAGGAGCAAACCGGGCTCGCTCGGAGGAAGTAAGACGCTGTGTCAAGGGATGATCTTCCGGAAGACGGTGTTCGCGGTAACCCAGCAGTGGGTTTTCCCCTTCAGGCGAGGTATCCTTGCAATAAAACCAGGATTGATTCCAGTCCTTGGGGTGTGTATGGAGAGCAGCATGAGGAAAAACCACATCCCTTCTCTTTTGAATACTGACACCACCCAGTTCTTGATGTAGTCCGGCAGTGAATTCAGTCCGCCGGTTTAAGTGGAAAAAGTCCCGGAACAAGCCCACTGATGGCTCTTCTTGAAGGTAGACCTCGCAGAAGACTTGGAAATTGCAGACGTTTGATACGGAATTTGGGCCTATATCCTGAGGATGGAGTTGAAAAGCGGCCAGCACATCCCGGAAAAACTTTGAACCGGGCGGGCTAAAACCCCAGGCCAGATGATCAAAGAAAACAATGATTTCTCCTTCTTTGGGGGTAGGGGGACACTCCTCCCCTGGGGCCCGCCATTTCAGAACTACTTGGGGGCCCAGAATACCAATTGAAGCAGCATTGGCTAAATCCTCTTCCGTAATACGGGAAGGGACCCAATTGCAAGAAACGAACTGCTTGGCAGACATGTGAGCAGAAGGAAAATGCTGAAAAGGTAAAGTGCAAAATCCGGATTATTCAAGTGCTGAAGCATAAACCGGAGCGTGTTAACAAATTACATCGACGGTTTAGACGGAGGGCTAATGGCATTGACAACCCGGAAGCAGATGGGAGCTACTACCGGTTTATGATAACAAAAAAGAAGAAGCTAAACCGTCGGGTTCATGGTTGATGCGTTGCAGGAGCAATATATGATTGATTAAACCGGCGAGTGATAACCCTCAACCGTAAGGGATCGAGATAGTCTTCGCGGGTAAGAATAACCCAATTTATTGATTCGACACACGGGGAGCCAACGAGTATTTATAAGCTTTGATAGTTGAGTTGTCAATTCAACCGCACCTGAAATATACTTACTTGCAACCAAAGATAAGTGGTAACAGTGATATGATAGTGATAATAGTGATAGTAAAAGTAAACAGCAAAAAGTAAATAGTGAAGGTAAATGGCAAAAGTAGCAACTAGTGACAAGCAGGGTTTCAAACACTGTAGGCTAGGGAGATGGATGGTTGGGAGCTGCATGGATGAGATAGATTCTAACTTGGGGCACGGCACACGGAAAAGTAATGATCATCTAGGCAAATATCAAAAATTAGGCATGTATCCCGTAGGTAGTTGTACGTGCTTGCAATAAGAACTTGCACAACATCTTTTTTCCTACCATCCCGCTATGAACGGGGCCAAAAGGAACTTATGGAGATTAAGGTGCTCCTATCAAAGAGCACCGGAACAAAGTAATGAACTCAATGGATACATGTAATCCTCAAACTGCGGACCATCCCCTTTGGTGTCCCAAGCTGTCACTTTTGCGATCGCCGGTTCCGAACCGTAATAGGTGCAAACAACTCATAGATAGGATTACGAACACAAATATATTCATGCAAACACATATGGTTCAGATCTGAGATCATGGCACTCGGGCCCTAAGTGTCAAGCATTAAGAATAACAAGTTGAAGCAAAGATGATAAACACCATAGTAGATGATAAGCAACATGCCCCCAACGATCTGACAAACTATTACATGATCTAACTCATCCAATCCCTACCATCCCCTTCGCCTACAGCAGGGGAATTACTCACACATGGAGGGAGAAGTCATGGAGGGATGATGGAGTGGTGATGATGATGACGATGGCGACGATCTCCCCTCTCCGGAGGCCAATTCAGCCTCCAGATTAGCCCTCCCGAGGAAGAACAGAGGGTGGCAGCGGCTCCGCGACGGAAAACTGCGAAAAGAACTTCTGATCTCGGGTTTCCGTGTCGCGAGTAAAAATACGAGGCAAAGTAGGGCACCAGGGGGTGTGGGCCCCACCCAGGCAACCCGCCGGTGCGGCCCAGGGGTGGGGGGCGCGCCCACAGGGTGCCTGGGCACCCCCTGGCCCCCCTCTGGCCCCACTTCTGGCTCCTGGTTCCTTCGGGTGCGTGGATTTTCTGTGATATTTCGTGGATTTTTCTGAGATACTTAAAAAAACGTATTCCTGCACACAATAAAACCATACAGACAGCTCTGCTGAAAACAGCGTCAGTCCGGGTTAGTTTAGTTCAAATCATGCAAGAATGAGGTCAAAAAAATATCAAAAGTGTTTGGAAAAGTAGATACGTTTGAGACGTATCAACTCCCCCAAGCTTAGCATATTGCTTGTCCTCAAGAAATTCAGTTCAACGAACTGGACGCGACAAAGAAAACTTTGACAAACTCTTTTGCTTCATTAGATGTATATAAGCATGTATTACGAAAAGAGTTTAGCAAGTATTGAAACAGTACTTATGAGGACAATGCAAGGAGCAATCCTTCTTTCAAGTGACCAGTCACAAATACTTAAAAGTAAATAATATATTAATGAAAATCAAGACAAGATTACATTGCACATAGCTTGAGCATATTAGGGTGGTATCTCGCTAGCCTCCATGAGTGAAGCAAAACATAAATGAAGAGACTCCTCCAGAGTTTTTAAAAGAGACTAGAACTAAGAATTTCAGAATAAATCATATCACAAGTATGCAGAAGACAATGTAACACTTTGGCACAATGCACGTTACACTAAGAATGACAATTATGCTCTCATAGTTGGTGCTTTGAAGAAAGAAGGTGAGACTCTCGAACCGTGGCTTTTATTGGCAAGGTTGAAAACCCGTGGTCGGAAACAAAAACTAAACATGTACCAGAGCTCTTGGTTTTAAAAACAGAGATAAAAAACGTTTTGAGAGGTGCATATTTCGTCAACGAATGCTAGCAGATAACTCAATCACTTCTTGAGCTGGACAAGTTTTGAGGAACGGCTCCCGCATGAGGACGATCACATCCTCTTAATCTCCTTTGTTTATCACTGCCAAAGTTTTCTGATTTCTCATGAACAAAGTGTGAAGGAGGGTTTGTTTGTTATATTATCTTTTTGAGTCGGGCGCACTCAATGCCAGTTCCTTTTCGTATTAGGGGTTTGCACATTATACATGTAATCCAGGGGTGAAACTTGTCCAACTTAAAAATATTATGAATTAGCTACTACTTCCTCATGAGCTAAAACATAGGCACAAAAGAGAAATGCTTTTGATTAATTTCGAGATGGTACACGAAAGTCTTCGTTAGGAATGGCAGGTAAATACCATGTATAGGAAGGTATAGTGGACTCATATGGCATAACTGGTTTTAAGGATTTTGGATGCACAAGCAGTCAGTCCGCTTAGTACAGGTGGAAGTTTAGCAAAAGACTGGGAAGCGACCAACTAGAGAGCAATAACGGTCATAATCATGCAGAGCGACAAAGCAACATTGAGTCGGGCATGAAAGTGATATAACTAATCTGAAACTCAAAGATCATCAAGGCAGAGTAGACTTTTTAGTCTTAAACATGTGTAAGCATGTGCCAAGTCAATCCAACAATTTTCTAAAGGGAAATACCACCTTAGTATACCAGACTATGAACAGTGCAATGCATGTAGATCATTTCAATAACACATTATATACTCTAGTTATTCGAGACTAGCCACAAGGAAAGCATGAACCACCGAAAGAGCATTGTAAACATAGCACTATGTCGCTACAAGCTGGTCTCTAGATCATAAGTACAAGCATATGTACACAAGTAGAAACAAAAAAGAGTTCATACCGGTCTCCCTTGTTGCTTCCCTTCAGTCGATCTTCGTCATTACTGCTTGTCACTTGCACGATCGAACGTTGGAAATATAATTAAATGCCATCACGGACTCGAGCTGAACTCTGAAAACAAAGCAAACTAAAGAGAGAAAGGAAATCTTTTTGGATTTTTCAAAGGTTGAATAAAAGCAAAAGAAAGAGAAAATCTTTTTGTTGCTTTTGCAAAGAGAGAAATAAAGAAGAACGGGCAAAAACTTCGAAAAGATCAAAGTGAATAAAATGGATAATACAATGGAAAAGTAAGAGGGGCACGTACTCCCCCAAGCTTAGGCTTTTGGCCTAAGTTGGTAGCAGCTACTGCCCCCAGGAGCCTCCTGCTCCGGGGGTATGGTGGTGAGTCCAAGGATCGTAGAATGATGCTGGCGTGTACACCGAACTCCTCGGAGTCTCCCACGAGGAAGGTTCCGAGCGCCAAACAGAGGAAGAACCTTCACCAAACTCTGTGGCGGTCTCTTCCTGAAAGTGTGGTAACTCACCGTGCTTCTCCTCGTCGGGCACAACCCCCTCCATGGGGTTATGAAACTGATGCTGGACCATGAACTCATCGAACTGGACAACATCAAAGGACCATCCGTTCCTGCGAGAAAAATCAAACAAAAGAGGTGCAGGTAGACGGACCTCCTGTTCCGCGGTAGTTCCGAAACGCAAGATATAAACAAGATTATCAAGCTCAGAACCCATGGTGACAAACTTATGCCTTTTCATAGCAGCAAGATCAAAGCTTAAATAAGTAAAAGGATTATCATCAGGGTGTGGGGTGCCTCCAAGATGTTCTAAGATAAGTGTGGCATAAACGCCACCATATAAGTCCCCCTTGTTACCGTTCATAGCAAGGCGTCGAGCAATTAAGGCACCCAGATTATAATCAGACATCCCTGAGAGGGCTGCTGCCAGGATAGCAATATCCGGAGCAGAAATGCTGCTCGTGTTGTCACGAGCTAACACCCCTCTGGCAATATAATATGCAAAATACCTGAGGTGAGGAAATAAGATGCTGGAGATCTTCGACCGATGGATATCCCTCGTACCCATGCTGCAGAGAGAGTTGATGACGGTTTTCAGCTCGGAGGGCTGAGTGGCCATCCTAGCCGTCCTCCCAACGTTCGGCACACCTATTATTTCACAAAAAGTTCCGAAAGTCATGGTGATAAGATCATTGTAAATTTTAAACTCAATAGCACCGGAATCAGGATTATATCTAAAACTGTTAATGAAACTGGAGGTGAGTTTTTGATACTGGGTAACACGGCTCGTGACGAGTCGTGTCAAACCTGCATTAGCACAAAGATTATAAAACTCATCCTTGATTCCCGCAGCTTCGAGGAATTCATCACATGGAAATGTCATCGCACATGCTGGACTTGTGTCTTCCAACAACTCCAGGGGCACATGATCTTCATTATAGCTCACCCTAGGAGTCGATGGTGAAGCTGCGGCTCTAGTAACTCGATCGGAGTGTGCGGGCCTCCTCTTCTCAAGCCACCCTTTTTCCCTTCCTAACAAACTCATTTCTGAATTTTTTTACACTTTACAAAAACGAGGATTAAAACAAAGTGAGCTAAGGCAAACTACTCAACTCACTTGCCCAAGGCATAAACTTGCATCAAAACTTGAAAAATAACTTTCTACATATGCATGGAAGCTCATCTATACAGCACCAAGAACTACTAAATACTCACAAATGAAGCCACCAATCAAAAATCTAATTGGAGGGGTGGAGGAGTCACATACCAGGGAGTATTTGCTCAAAATTTCGGCTCAAATTATGGGCTGTAGAGAGAGATCGAAGAATCGCCTCCAAGAATAGGAAGAACACAAAAACAAGAGCAGAACTCGAGTTTTTGGAGAAAGAGAGAGAGGGAGGAAGAAGACATACCTGGAGGGGGGGTCCTGTGGGCCCCAGGCGCCCTGTGGGCGTGGCCAGGGGCTGGGCCGCGCCAGCTGGCCGCCTGGGCCACTGGTGGGTCCCCCTGGCTGGCCCCAGGACTTTCTGGGTCTCTCCCGACGTGGAAATTTTTATTTAAATTTTTCTGGATTTTTTGTAAAAACTTCACTGTTGAAATTTTTTCGAAGTTCAAAAAGCTGCGGAACTCTCTGAAAACTTGAAGTAGTGAGTAGTATTGTGAAGCTTCAAAACATAAATACTTGGTACAGCAAGTAGGACAAAAACTAAAAACAAATGAAAACATAACAGGCTCAACTTTTTATCTATATAAAACATGTTTACTAGTAAGGTTGATCATGTCTTACCAACAAACAGGTTATATATAGAGCAAAAAGTCTCACCTCCGACGAAGTAGTTACTAAACCTTTAATTTGATGGACATTGTCCCCACCATGATAGTTTTATATTTGTGAGGCACATGTAGTGGACAGTCCCATTCTCCAATTTTCACAGTCTCGATATTCTCTATAGAGTTGAGGGCATGCCTCCTGTCGATCTTCTTCGGAAAATATACCGTGTGTTCTTTATCATTCACATGGAAGGTAACCTTCCCTTTATTGCAATCAATGATAGCACCTGCAGTGTTAAGAAAAGGTCTACCAAGAATAATGGACATGCTCCCATCCTCGGGCATGTCAAGCACAACAAAATCAGTAAGAATCAAACAATTAGCAACCTCTACAGGAACATCCTCACAAATACCTATCGGAACAGCGGTTTACTTGTTAGCCATCTGAAGGGAGATATCTGTAGGAATTAGTTTCTCTAAACAAAGCCTCTCGTAAAGAGAGAGAGGCATAACACTCACTCCTGCTCCAAGATCACATAAAGCAGTTTTGACATAATTATTCATTATGGAGCAAGGAATGGTGGGTATACCTGGATCACCGAGCTTCTCAGGAATCTTGCCACTGAAAGAGTAGTTAGCAAGCATAGTAGATATTGCATCACTAGGAACTTTTCTTTTATTAGTGACAATATCCTTCATATATTTTGAATAAGGAAGTAACTTAATAACATCAGTCAAAGGGATCTGAAGAAAAAGAGGTTTAATCCACTCACAAAACTTATTATAATGCTCTTCTTCTTTAGATTTGATGGACTTACCTGGAAAGGGCATGGGTTTCTGTACCCATGGTTCTCTTTCCTTCCCATGTTTTCTTGCGATGAAGTCTTCTTTAGTGTACCTCTTACGTTTGGCAGGTGCTTCTTCTTCTCGAACTTTAGGCGGATCATTCTTCTCATTATTATTACCTTCAGGTTCAGCACCGTCTTCAGTCTCAGCATCGGAGATAGATACGCTGTTAGGATCAATAGTTGGCTCTTCATCTGCAATAGGATCATTAGAATTGTCAGTCTCCTTATGTTTCTTCTTTTTCTTTGGAGAGCCAACAATTTCTTCTTCCTGCATTTGAGAATCTTGCTCGATTCTCTTCGGATGCCCCTATGGATAGAGAGGATCTTGAGTACTAGTTCCTCCTCGGGTCTTAATCCCGAAAGCCTGCAAATTATCTTGTTTGGCATTGTTAGCAAGCAGATCTCTTTGCACATTAGAAATTTGGTCAAGCTGAGTTTGAACCATTTGAAAATGCTTCACAAGACATTGAACATCATTAACTGTTCTATCTAAAACATCAAGCAGTCTTTTGATAGCAAGGGAATTATCATGCAATTGACTTTCTATCCTCCCATTAAAATGATTTTGTTTCATAATAAAATTATCAAACTCATCTAAACATTGATCAGGAGGCTTACCATGAGGGATGTCACTTGCGTTAAAATCTAAAAGAGAGTGTACCTCTACCGTAGGAGGGTGAGTGGTAGGCTCACACAGCTTCTCAATAGGGGGTAGATTCTTCACGTCTTCAGCTTTAATACCTTTCTCTTTAATAGACTTCTTTGCTTCTCACATATCTTCGGGGCTTAGAACAAACATGCCCCTCTTCTTTGGTGGTGGAGGTGGTTCAGGGACGGACCAATCTTCATGGTTTTTGGCAATCCCGCCCATCAAATCTTCCGCATCGTCCGGTGTTCTTTTCCTGAAAACACAACCAGCACAACTGTCCAAATAGGACCTGGATTCATCAGTTAGACCAGCATAGAATATATCGATTAATTCATTCTTAGGGATTTCATGTCCTAGTCTAGCCCGACTCAGACCGCAGTACCTCCCCCAAGCTTTAGGGAGGGACTCATCCTGCAACTGTTTAAAGTTATAAATCCTTTGTAAAGCAGCATGTTGCATGTGAGCAGGAAAGTACTTATCGACAAAAGAGTGAGCTAAGTCTTGAGGACTCTTAATGGAACCGCATGGGAGTGAATCATGCCATGCTTTAGCACCTTCCTTCAAGGAGAAAGGAAGAAGCTTGGTGATATAAAAGTATCGTATCTTCTCATCTGTGGTAAACAGACCACCTAACTCACCGAGTTTAGTCAAGTGTGCAATAGCATCATCATTTTCTCTGCCATAAAAGGGGTCAGCTTCAACCATAGGTATAAGTGAAAGATCAACAGAGAAATCATAATCAGGATCATCAATGCATATAGGAGATGTAGCAAATTCAGGATCAGGAACGGTTTTGTTCTTCAAAGAGTGTTTTTCAAATAGTTTCTTAATAACTTTAGGGTCAGAGCCGGAAAACTCTGTCAGTTCCCTGCATAAATCTTCATCAAGCATATAGTAATCATCATCAAGGAGCCTCTCTTTGAGTTTACTGAAATCAGGATAATCATAAGTTTCACCAATAGGGTAGCGAGTAACAGGGCGATGAAAAACTAGCTCCAGTTCATACATGTTATGTAGGCATGTATTCTGTAAATAGTCATACGAGCTTATGGATAGAACTTGTATGACCTCTTTTGTCCTACCCTCCCGTGGAAGCGGGGACCATAAGGAAATTATGGGATATTAAAGCCTCCATTTAATAGTGTACTAGATCAAAGCATCAGCACATCGTGAATACATGAACTCCTCAAACCAAGGTCATCACTGGAAAGTATCCCGAATATTGTCACTCCAAGCTTTATAGATCATAACACATAGTAGGTGAATATGACTTGCAAGATTGGATCTAGATCATAGATATATTAGTGAAAACATAAATGGTACAGATCTGAATTCATGGCACCCAGGCCCAAAGTGGCAAGCATTAAGCATAGCAAAGTCATAACAACATCAATCTCAGAACATAATGGACACTAGGGATCAAGCCCTAACAAAACTAACTCAATTACATGATGAATCTCATCCAACACCTCACCGACTAGCAAGCCTACGAAGGAATTACTCACTCCCGGTGGAGAGCATCATGAAATTGGCGATGGAACAGGGTTGGCGACGACGAAGACCGAAGATTCCCCTCTCCAGAGCCCCAAATAGACTCTAGATCTAGTCTCCCGATGCAGAACAGGAGGTGGCGGCGGCTCCATATCGCTAAACAAGATAATTCTTCCTCCCTTAATTTTTCTGGAAATATTGGATTTTATAGCGTCGGAGATAAGGTCATCGGAGCCACCAGGTGGGCATAACCCAACTAGGTGCGCCTGTAGGGGGGGCGCCCTAGTTGGTTGTTCTCACCCATGCCCCCTCTCCAGTGTTTATTGGCTCCGATATTTTTTTCTTTTGAAATACTTCAAAAAGTTTTGTTACATTCCGAGAACTTTCATTTCTGCACAAAAAACAACACCATGGTAGTTCTGCTCAAAACATCGTCAATCCGGGTTAGTTTCAAACAAATCATGCAAATTAGAGTCCAAAATAAGAGGAAAAGTGTTTAGAAAAGAAGATACGATGGAGACGTATCACCTACTGTGATGGTGGCGGATGTTAAGCTGAAGCATCACCGCAATCGCGACGAGCTAGGAAAGGATAGCCGTGATGGAAATATGCCCTAGAGGCAATAATAAAATGGTTATTATTATATTTCCTTCATCATGATAAATATTTATTATTCATACTAGAATTGTATTGACTGGAAACCTAAATACATGTGTGAATACATAAACGAATATTGTGTCCCTAGTAAGCCTCTACTGGACTAGATCGTTAATCAAAGATGGTTAAGTTTTCATAACCATGGACATGAGTTGTCATTTGATAATGGGGTCACATCATTATGAGAATGATGTGATGGACAAGACCCATCCATTAGCTTAGTATTTGATCGTTCAGTTTATTGCTACTGCTTTCATGTATGTCAAATACATATTCCTTTGACTATGAGATCATGCAACTCCCGGATACCGGAGTTATGACTTGTGTGCTATCAAACGTCACAACATAACAGGGTGACTATAACCATGCTCTACGGGTATCTCTAAAAGTGTCATGTTGGGTTGGCGTGAATCGAGATTAGGATTTGTCACTCCGAGTATCGCAGAGGTATCTCTGGGCCCTCTCGGTAATACACATCATAATAAGCCTTACAAGAAAAATAACTGATGAGTTAGTCACGGGATGATGTATTACAGAACGAGTAAAGAGACTTGCCGGTAACGATATTGAACTAGGTAGAGAGATACCGACAATGGAATCTCGGGCAAGTAACATACTGATGGACAAAGGGAATAATGTGTGTTGTCATAATGGTTCGACCGATAAAGATCTCCGTAGAATATGTAGGAGCCAATATAAGCATCCATGCTACGCTATTATTATTGACCGAAGAGGTGTATCGGTCATGTCTACATAGTTAGAGAACCCGTAGGGTCCGCACGCTTAACGTTCGATGTTGATATTGTATTATATGAGTTATGTGATTTGGTGACCGAATGTTGTTCCGAGTTTGGGATGAGATCACAGACATGACAAGGAGTCTCGAAATGGTCGAGAGGTAAATATTGATATATAGGAAGATAGTATTCGGACAATGGAAGTGTTACGAAGTGTACCGGGTAATTATAGGAGTATCGGAGGGGTTACCTAAACCCCCGGGGGGTATATGGGCCATATGGTCCATGAGAGGGGAGCACACCAGCCAAGAAGGGGTGGCGCACCCCCCTATGGTAGGTGGCCGAATTGGAGAAGTAGAAGAGGGGGTTCGACCCCCCTTCCTTCTCTTCTCCCCCCTTCATTGCTTCTCCTGTTAAATATTGTACGGGAGGCCGAATTGGGGAAGACCCCAAGTATTAGTCGACCTACTTGGGGCGCTCCTTGGATGCCTCTCCTCCCCTCCCACCTATATATATGTGGGGAGGAGGCGCCTAGAACACACAACATCAATTGTTAGTCATGTGCGGCACCCCCTCCACCGTTTACACCCGCGGAATATTCGGGCGGTGCTTAGCCGAAGCCCAGCGCGGATCACTTCACCATCACCGTCACCACACTATCGTGCTGACGGAACTCATCCACTTCCTCGACATCTTGCTAGATCAAGAGGACGAGGGACGTCATCCAGCTGAACGTGTGCAGAACTCGGAGGTGCCGTACGCTCGGTGTTTGATCGGTCAGAGTTAGAAGAAGTTCGACAACATCAACCGCATGCCAAACGCTTCTGCTTTGGGTCTATGAAGGTACGTAGACACACACTCCCTCACATTGCTATGCATCTCCTAGATAGATCTTGCATGAGCGTAGGATTTTTTTTTAAATTGTATGCTATGTTTCCCATAAAGATGCCCATTTTGCGTCTTCCACAACCTTCACTCCCACAATACCAATGATTGCCAGGAGCGCAGGGCGCTCCTGAATGAGCGCCTGGGCCGCCGCCCGAAGCACGGGTTCGTGGGTTCGTCCGTGGAGGAGGCCGCGACAAAGGATGCCGGGACAACTGCAACCCTCATCAGGGCTGGTGCGACTAGCCTCGTGATGACTCTAGGCTTGATCAGCCTCGTGAAGCCCACCCTCAAGGCAACGCGAGCCGCCTTCCGCTGCCACCGCCACCAAGGTGGAATGGCGACAACCATCAGGAAGATGGGGCTGGGGGCTTCCAAGAACCTTGTGCGACCTCCTGTATCCTTGGCGGTGTCCAGGACACTGCCTCAAACCGCATCTTCAAGCAGTTCTCTCATGAGGTGAATGCGGCCCTCCCGAAGCTTCAGGCCGTGCACCCCCTCAGGTGGTCGCAGTACACCATCACCTTCGACTCTAAGGATCACCTCAAGTGTTCGTCCATCACCGGCGCACTCGCCATGCTCTGCACGCCCACCATCAGCAACGTCTCCGTCACCAAGACCCTCATCGATGGTGGCACTGGTCTCAATGTGCTCTCTATTGAGACCTTCGACAGGCTTCATGTGTCATACGATTGGCTCTTTCCAACCATGTCGTTCTCTGGGATGATAGATGGCTCCACTGTCCACCTGGGGCAAGTTCGCCTCCCAGTCACCTTCGGCAAGCGTGACAACTACCACACCGAGCTCCTCGACTTTGACGTCACCCACATCGGCCTCCCGTATAATGCCATCCTGGGGTACCCTTCCCTCGCCAAGTTCGTGGTGACTGTCAATCACGGCTACAACTCCTCAAGATGCCAGGGTGCAGCGGAATCATCATGGTTTCCTACGATGACAAGGATGCACTCTGCTCTCTTGAGCTAACTGTGCCACAATGGCCGACAACTCTGATGATGAAGGTGGCACCCTGCCTCCCGAGGCCACCCCCGCGAAGAAGAAGTAGCTCCTCACCAAGGGCCGTCAGGATGCCGAGAAACCCGCTGGCAATGCCTCACGCTCCGTTCCCACTAACGGGGCTCCTCTTCCAACCTCATGGGAAGGCGCACCCGGCGCCTCCCTCAAGACTAGCTCAGGGGCTTCTATCTAGAGAGCCTCTTACCTAACTAGCACGACAAGGGAGGTGTTCGTACACCATTTGGAGGTGTGCCTTGATGCACGCCCCCGTGAGCAAGGAGCACGGGGGAGGCGCGAGGAGCACGAGTATTCATCACCAAGGCAATCGAGGAGCTTCACGAGGCACAAGCCATGCACGGCAAGCACCGCCTCGCGCGGCCCACCAGTGCAGCCACCACTCTTGACGTGAATGGCTCGCTACGCATCTGCTTCAACATCTAGGGCCTCAACAGGGCCGCTTCTCATTTCCCCTTCTGGCCGTCGCGCATCGGCCGGAGGTTGAGCTACTCTTGCAACAATGCCTGCATGTCGTTCGTCCTGCTGAATGTGGGTGCCCTGTACCAGTGGCTGGCGCTGCACGCTATGGCTTCTCACGAGCCAATGCGTTTGGCAGTAGCGTCTCTAGAGTTCCCAGACCCTCGTGAGCCGCCTGGGGATCATGAGCTCCTCAGGCCCCTGAACCCACCTAGCTCATGAGGAGCAACATCCACTGCATGCTTCTTCAGCAACCTCGACGCTTCTGCAACACCGTTGCCAGGTGACTTTTTGGTTTGTTCAATTGAGTGCACCCCCAGGGCTACATTATCATCAAGCTAACAGGGCCTGCCTCTACAGCTGTGTCATTTTGTTCGTGTATCTTGAAACTGTTATGCCTTCATAATCTACTATGATTGTTAACCCTGCACCTGGGATAAGTCGCCCCTGCAGTTCCCTTTGCGGGCTCCGCATATTGCTAGCTCTTCCCTTAAACATCCCCCGAAAACGGGCTACCGAAACGGTGTCTGTGCTCGGGTCCATCCCACCAATGCTCTAGCTTATGGGCTGACCCCATGCACGTCACCGCACCAAGTCCTCAGTGCCTTCGTCTTCTCACAGAATGATCACAAGAAGATCAGCAACCGCGCGTCATTTCTCATATTTCTTGACTGGCTAATATGCAGAAACCAAAGGAGATGGGCCCTTGAGGGGCTTTCAAGACACCCTGCCACCTCAGGAGGGTTGGTTTCGATCGAGCAGCAGCTCGACCCACAATGGCTAAGTAAATCAGTTTGCCCAACTCAGATGCTATCCAAGTCCCTCTTTCCTATTGATCCCCGCAAGGCAAAACCATTAATTTTCATCGCAAACGGCTTTCACGTTAAAATGGGGGCTCTTGAGAATCGCATCTCAGGAGCTTCTACTGGCTCTCGAGCCCTCATCCCTGGCCTTCTACACAGCGTCATGACCTGGCATACCGGCGGTGGCTGAGCTTGGGTCGAGGGCCGGGTCCTAAGGATGTAGATCATCATGGTGGGCAAAGAGATGAGGGTTGAGCCTCGTGAGGAAACACAGGGATAGGGGTACGGCTAGGTGGTGCAAGCATTTTTTTCAAAGTATAATGGGCATCAATTCTTTTCACGCACCCCTACTAGACTTGTGTTGGTTCATTACAGAGTAGGAAACACATGCAAGACCTGAAACTCCAGAGAAGCGCGTCCTGACGATGTAGGATTCCACCACGAGCACACCAAGCTAAGTTATCCTATTCACATCGGGCGTGAGCATCACCATTAATGCCTTAGTTAAATTCTCGCGGCCCCACTCAGGCAAGGAATCCCCCTTCTTTAATCTTTCATGCTCCGCTTGCATGCCAAAGGGGACCTCTTGAGCATCACGTCTCATGAGCTTCTACCGGACCTCCGATCGCTCACCTCCTGGCCTTGCACACGGCATCGCGACCTCGCATACCAGCGATGGCTGAAGCTTTACCTGGGGACTGGTTCCTGTCGACGCAGAGCACCAGCCTACCGTGGGAACAAAAAGAGGACCTGTGCTCAACTGAGAAACGCAAGCACAACTCAAGAACATAAGCTGTAAAAGCTAAGATAAAGCCGCAAGCGCCACTGTTCCTTACACGCCCCCACGGGGCCATTCATGACTATGATGCAGGAAATTAAACAAAACAAACGGCCTCTCATGGGACGCAGCTCAGGAGGCACTGACTGAAACACCACGACGCCTAGTCGATGTCCTCCGCCTCCTCGATCGAGGCACGGCAATGCGGCGGCTCGTTGTAGTCGTCGTCACTCGAGCTTCCCCCAGAGGAGGTGACGCCACTGTTGGAGGAGTCGCGACCGTTGCCAAGGGCAAATTTGCCGCGGAGGACGTCGTCGCCATGATGTCCGCCATCGTCTGAGAGGTGGTCGCCGCCGCTGTTGTCTCCTTTTGGGCAGCACCCGAGGCGTCAGCCATCTTCCCCGAAGGCCTTCACGAAGAGTGTCGTCGCCCCGTCGTACTTGAATGGAGTGTGTGCCTCTTCTTCAGGCGACGGGCGCGGGCGAACGTTTACCACTAGTGGGTCAGGTAAACGTAGCCCGAGGAGGTGACCTCGACCTCCGCCCATGAAGACTAGTTGCGGCAGCTATCAGGCTGCAGCCATAGGCCGATGGGCCCTCCTGTCGGCAGATCCTATGCGAGGGAGAATAGGAGATGGATCTAGGTGCACGGTGTCCCTTCCATCGACACCACGAACTCTCGGGCCATGTCACCCAAGTGTGACCGATGGCGAGGTGGTCGGGCGGCCACCGCGTGCTTCCCCACGGCCATGGTCGGCACGGCTTCCGCGGCCACCTCATGAAGAGCTCTTCCCATGGCTGCCGGTGCCGGTGCGGACTCCCAATGGAACGCGTTTGTGTCCCTAGGCCGCCGCCTGTGTTGCAGTGGACTTACAGGGACGACTGTGGCCCCTTTTGGGTGGTGGCGGCTCTGGTTTGTCCTGTGACGCCTTCCTCTTCACTGCGGCGGAGAACCTTCTCACTAGCGTAATGACTGCTGCTGTAGATGTCTGGAATGAAGGAGTGAGAAGATGAAGATGTGTTGGGGGCTTCGTTTCTTTTACCCTTTTATAGTCGACCAAAGGAAGCCAACCGGCATCCCTCCATGTTCGGGGCAATGATGGCCCTCCTACGCGCATCAATTTGGGCGGTTGCCGAGGCGACGTGGGGAAGTGGAGGCCTCTGCATCCCGCCGTGCGCCACATGTCAAGTCTGGACCGCATGCTATTGGGGCCCGCACCATGTTGTCCTTCTCTCTTTGCCTTCGCTATGAATCCAGGCCGAGCGCGCCTTGGGCCTGGGGGCTACTATCGGTGTTCTAGGATCGGGGGTACCCAGACTTGTCTACCTGTGGCCAAGTGCGTCGCTTCGTCGACAGAGTATGACCCAGCAACAAGCCTGAATGTACAAGACCCACGCAAGGGCCCCTGGCCTCGCGAGGAGAGCGAAATCAAGACCTCCTGAGGGACAGCTTCCCGAGCTTGCCTCCCTAGGAGCGGAGATCTCCATGCAAGCTCCTGCCTCATCAGGCGCGAGCTGACCTGAGCCCTAACAACCAAGGACTGGCAGGCGCCAGCGGGCGTAGTCCAAGACAGTTTCCTTTTTGGTGCTAAGGAGGCAAGGACGTACGCGGGTTCCCAAGCAATCCCCCAAAGGTTTCCATTCTAGTGCAACAAGACCAAGACCACGAGCTCAGCAGGACAGATGTCATCTCCGATCCCACCACCGCGTCACGACCAGAAGCTTTGCAGGCGAAGACCACCTTTAGTCAAGATAATATGTACTGTTGTCCCTATTCAAATATAGCCATTCTGGCAACCCTTCCCGGCTTGTGCTCCAAGGAAAGAGGACCGTAGACAATATAAATATAGGTTATCCTCCACCGTAGAGAGGGAGGACCTATCAGATCCTAAGACCTCCCGAAGCATCAGTCTTGTACTAGTTCATCCTCAGCATCCTCGCTAGGCCAATCCACCACAAAGCAGGAGTAGGGAATAAACACCGCAAGGTGGCCCATACCTGGGTAAATCTCTTTGTCTATCCCTTTCCCCGATCGCACGAACTCGACGAGACCAAGACATAGGGTGATGTGATTGAGACATCAGTTGGATTACATTTTGCACAAACCCTAGAGTTCGAACCTTGTTTGGGTCGGTGGAGTCCCAATACCGACACCGGAATATCGAACCGATGGCCATGTTGAGGGATGTGCGCCAACTTTGCAGTCACCCCCATGGCAACAACTCCGGTAACAACACCAGCGGCCTCAGGGTTCCCAACAAGATGCACAGCCCGATGAAGCATCGATGGCTTCTTTGAACCTGCGGATGTGGGAGGACCAGCGGCAAGTGCTATAAGATAGACGAGCAGAAGATGCTCGCACCACCACTCAATGACGCCGAGAAGCGGAACATCAATCCAATGAGCACAATAGCCCAATGGTCGATGAGCCTGCGCTCATTGTTGGCGAGTATCTACCTTACGAGGTTGGGTGCCCTCCTTTCATGCATGAGCTGCGGCAAGTACGTTGGCCATCCGTTCGGGCGTTCAAAACATAAGTGCTAGAGAAATACGATGGCAAGCTATACCCGACAAAGTATTTCAGCGTCTATATGATTATTGTGCATGCTACTGGGGGAAAAGATGGAAAAGTCCTCGCCAATTACTTTCCATTGGTACTCAAACCTAATGTGAGGTCTTGGCTGATGAACTTGCCAGAGAACTCCATATCCTCATGGTCATATCTTTGCAATGAGTTTGTTGGTGCCTTCACCGGAGGCCAGGAGGGCCCCAGGCATCCCAGTGAGTTGGAAGTGATCCCTCAAAGGGAAGGGGAAGATCAACACAAGTATATCGAGAGATTAGACACGTGCACCATAGCATTTCAGATGTATACCCTGCAGCGGTGATTGCCGCATTCCACACGAATGTACACAATCACAAGACGCGGGAGAATATGAACATGCGACTACCGAAGACCATCAACAAGCTCTACACATTGGTGTATAAGGTTGCGCGTGCTAAAGAGGGGAGGAGGATACCCGGGGAAGATGCATGAGTTGAAGTCGATTCTGAGGACGACGACATTGCCACCCTAAAGAAGAAAGGCCGGAAGCACAATAGAAAGTGCAAGGGCAAGACAGTTGTGGCCGTGGAAAGGTCCGAAAAGTCCAATCCCTGCAAGAAAGCCAAGACATACAACTCCGACAAAGAGAGTACGATGTGGGCTGATTGTCAGGTGGCTGCGGCAGACGAGAAGGCCGGCAAGTCTAAGGGGCCGTATTGTAAGATTCATCACACCAAAGGTTACGACCTACAAGAATGCTGACAAGTTGAACAACAAGTTGAGAAATAGAACGCTGAGTATGAGAAAGGAGACAAGGAGAAGGGGCAAGATGGTGCTAGTGCATCCGTAAAGAAGGGCCATGGCGGTCGAGAAGTCGCGACAAGTCATATCAACAGAAAGATAAACCTTCCAGGGGCAGAGAGAAGAAAGAGGCAGATGATGAGAGTGGAGATGATGACGATGATGAGTCCCGCAAGCATGAGTTCCATAAGGCAATAGAGGCCATGTGCATTGACGGGGGTGCATCCTTGCATTCCTCTTACCACCAACTTAAGCAGTGGGCACGTGAAGTCAATGCGACAGAGCCGGCAATAGATGCTCATAAATCCCTCAAGTGGTTACACACGCCTATCATTTTTTATGCCGAGGACCACCTTGATCGCACTACTGTGGTTGCGTGCTCGCAGTTGTTGGTTTCACCAACAATACGCAACCTCGAGGTCATGAAAGTGTTAGTTGACGATGGAGCTGGCTTGAACTTGATCTCTTCACAGGTAATTGAGAAACTGTAGATTCCCGATGAGTGAGAAGATCGACACATTCCAAGGGATTAAGCTGGGAAGGAGCCGGCGCAAGGGGAAGATCACCTTGCCGGTGACGTTTGGCGGGGAATTGAACTACCGAACAGAAAAGATAGTGTTTGATGTTGTCAGATCCCCTTGCCGTTCAATGGAATCCTTGGTCGTCCGGCATTGACCAAGTTTATGGTGGCATCCCAATACGCCTATAACACACTGAAAATGCCAGGGCCCACGGGTGTCAGTTCCATCAAGTTTGATAAAAAAGATGTTGTTATTTGCGTCAAGAAGCCCTACGGAGACGCAGTGGCAGAGGAGGCCATTGAGATAGCAACTCCCAGAAAAGAAAAGTAGAAAACGAAGCCCATCAAGACATCTAGCAATAATTTTGGGAAGCGCGCCTCTTCAGAGTGTTGCGCACCCGTTGACGACTTGCTGGAGAGCTCTACTGACCAGAAATCCAAGGGTCCTCCACCTGCAGCGAAGAAGTTGCCGGCAAGGGATGATGGCACTGATGGTACCATCATCATCAGCGCCACTCTTGATAGCAAATAGGAAAGCATGCTCATTGCCTTCCCGCGGGCGAATGTCGACGTGTTTGCTTGGCAACCGTCTGACATCCTACGGAGATAATTGAGCAACACCTTGTTTTCTGCCCCATGCCGAGTCGCCAAGCAGAAGGTCAGAAAACAAGCTTTGGAATAACAAGAGTTCATAGCAGAAGAGATAAAAAAGCTCAAAGCAGTTGGTTTGGTCACAGGAGTGTTGCATCCTACCCGGTTGGCAAATCCAGTAGTAGTGCGCAAGTCCAATGGAAAATGGAGACTTTGTATTGAATATACTGATGTTAACAAAGCCTATCCAAAGGATTCTTTTCCCTTGCCGCACATTGATCAAATTATGGAACCGACAGCTTGCTGTGAATTGCTCTCATTTCATGATGCATACTCTGGGTACTATCTGGAAGATATATATGGCTATAAAGAGGATGAGGAGAAAACACCATTCATCACCCATGTGTCACATATTGTTTGTGTGTATGCCTTTTGGGCTGAAGAGTGCTGATTCAACATTTGCAAGGGCTATTCAGATTGGTTTTGAGCCATAGCTCCACAGGAATGTGGAAGCTTATATGGATGATATGGTGGTCAAAACTAAGCACACAACTACCCTCATCCATGATTTGCAAGAAACTTTCACAAATCTACGCAAGATCACCTTTAAGCTTAACCTCGAGAAATGTGTGTTTGGTGTTTCTTCTGGCAAGCTATTGGGGTTCTTTGTATCCCAAAATGGCATCGAAACAAATCCCAACAAGATCAAGGCAATTGAATAGATACAAGCACGAAAGAGCGTCAAGGACGTGAGGCGTCTTGTCGGCTACGTGGCTGCCTTGACTAGGTTCATTGCAAGATCTACTGAACTTGCCATGCCGTTTTTCAAGATACTAAAAAAGCAGGTATGGTAAAATGGACCCTGGAAGGAGAGGCTGCGTTGCAAGATCTAAAACAGTACCTATCCTTAGCGCCAACACTAGTTGCTCCTAAGCCAGAAGAGCCGGTACTGCTATATCTAGCTGCAACGAATTAACTGGTCATCGTTGCACTGGTTGCGGAAAGAGAGGTTGACTATGAAGAAACCACACCGGCAAGCCCAATCAATGACGAGTATGGATCAACCCCAGAAAGGCCCGTAGCCGACAAGGTAGCTGCAGTGCAAGGGGATGAGGTGGGCTAGCAAATGGTGCTAAATAATAAGTGTTGCAGTGACTAGTGTACTTTGTTAGTTCCCTCCTGCAAGGGGCTTGGTCAAGGTACTCCACAGTGCAGAAGCTGCCTTTTGGCCTCCTCATGGCCTCAAAAAATCCGCGTCACTTCTTCCAAGCACATGAAATTATTGTTGTCCCTGTTTCCCATTGCAATGCATCTTGAGGAATCCAGACGCAATCGACAGAATAGTAGAATGGGCATCGGAACTGTCATGTTTTGCACTCAAGATTGAAAGCACTTCGACCATCCAAAGCAGAGCCTTGGCAGAGTTTTTGGCTGAATGGACACAAACCCGGAGGAAGAAAGTCATGAATCTACTCTCCCCGGCAAATAATCACATAAATAATGGATTATGTACTTTGATGGTGCCTTTTGCTGCATGGCGCCGGTGCCAGAGTGCTGCTTGTCGCACCCACCGGAGAGCACCTCAAGTGTGTGGTTCAGATACATTTCCCAAGGGAAGAGGCAACCCACAACACTTCAGAGTAAGAAGGGATTCTTACCTGTGTCAAAATTGAAGTGGAGATGGGAATCAGGAAGTTCATCGTCCATGGGGATTCACAACTTGTTGTGAAGGAAGTGAGCAAATATTATCAGAGCCAATTGATGGAGGTGTACGTGCAAGAAATGAGGATATTGGAGGGACAGTTTGACAGTTTACAAACAGAGCACACCCCCAGTCGGTGCGATAGACCTAGGAGTATGTTACCCTGACTGTACACATCCATGGTAGCAAGATCACAACGACCACGACCACGTCAAGCAGAAGAGATTGCTCTTTGAGAAATCAAGGGGCGGATCAAGAGGACCAAGTCCAGAAGAAGGAACATGAGTTCACTGAGGGAAAACCTCCCTTGCCGGGGAGGCGAGCCAAGCTAGGGCAAAGTACCCCAAGGACAAGTCCCAAGGGCGTCCCGGCAAGCCTGCCGGGGATGCAGAGTATGGATTTACCCGAACAAGGCTCCACTGCACCACCTCACAGCTACCCAAGTCGCCAATAAGTGCAGTGTCAAGCCCTCAAGTGCCTAAGTAGTCGTAATGAAGTACGTGGCAGCCATTTTCAGAAGAAATAACCTACAGATGGCACCCGTACAACAACATGTCATGCATGCATGAGAGGAGGTGGCAGAATGGGCCCGACAAGGCTTGCCGGGCTACACCCTGATGTGACACTAAGCAGCGCATTTAAATCGCCTTGTTATGTCTGCAGAGTTAGGCATGATAGCACTATTTGCCATCTAATCAGTACATAATGACTGATTTGCCATTGTGGTAACCCCTTGATCTATAAAAGGAGGTCCTTGGCGACCGTAGAAAGGATTCGGACCATTGTAACGCGCATAGCTGCCCTTGCCCCCAGTCCACCTTGCCGAGAAAGAGCACCGCGTCTCCATTACGGTACACCTTATCAATCCACCAAAGTAGGTGTAGGGTTTTACGCCTCACGGCGGCCCGAACCCGGGCAAAAACTGCCCATGTCATCGCTCCCGAGCTGCCCCGCACCCTCCGCTCTTTGTGCAACGAGCCCTTCCCCTTGCCCAACGAAAAGGGGACGAGGGTCCCATACGGGGCCGTGTTTTCCCTTGACATCTTTGGCATGCCAGGTAGGGGAGGCGCTTGCGCGAATCCGAGAGTGTATGCAGCACGTCATCATCGTCCTCACCATCATCACCATCTTCTTCGTCAACGGCTCCGTCACCCATGGCGCCCAAGAAGAAATCTGGTGATGTGGACCACCTGTCTACCTCAAAAGCCTCTTCACACGCGACCCCTAAGGCCGCGTGGCCGCAGATGCACACGGGGCCGCGAATGCCGTAGGAGACGCGGACGAAGCAGGAGGCGCTGGAGGAAGACAACATCAGCATAGCCCTAATGTCCATGTTCCGCTAAACGCAAGTGGAGAGATCATTCCATGTCCCCCTATCCATTCTCCTGGAGGACGTAGCTGCAGGGGCGACGCTTGCTCCAGAGCGGACCATGCTCCACTGGCTGCCCCCGCCATAGGTCCAGCCACTAGGCACACGCTGCCCCTCGGCGAATTGTACGGCCCGATGCGCCAGGCAGAGCCATCGACTCCTAAGTACATTCGCCTCGTCACCACGACACCTTGGCGACCGGATCATGACGGTAAGAACACGACGCTACTGATACCAGCACGCCCAGAAGCTAGGCGACGTTGCGGTCTACGTCGTCATCCATGCCGAACACTACCTTGAAGGCGATGGCACGGGCCCAACTCCTGTTGAGATTTACACCGGCGGCTGATCAAATGTATGAGTGGAGAGCCACCATTCAGAGTTTGATTGGCAGGAGGATTGAAGTGGGCAAGCCCGTCCCAGTCTCCAATGGCGATTACGACGACCCGAGCTGCTGGCTGCACGGAGGGGGTCACATCCACGATACAGTCCCTTCCATGGCGGACAACCAGAAGACCGCAGCCAGAACTGCACGATGAAGCACCGAATGATGTGTCATTGACCTCGTCTGGCCATCGAGCATGTCAAGACCAGCGGCAGGCCCCAGAGGACGGGCAGAGGGGGGACGCGCGCGTCACCATCGAACACTGCACAACCCTCCGCTACTCAGATAGGTGCGATGGCCTCAACGTTGACGAGCCCGCTCTCGGTGAGAGCGAGTACCTACCTTTCGAGGTTGGGTGCCTACTTTCACCCGTGAGTTGCGGCAAGTCCGTTGGCCATCTTCCCACACATTCAAGCCAGAGATACCCGAGAAGTATGATGGAAGATTGAACCCAGCAGAGTTCTTGAGCATCTACACCATCGCTGTTCAAACTGCCGGAGGAAGTGATGAAAAGGTATTTGCCAATTACTTTCCTTTGGCGCTCAAGCCCAATGTAAAATCTTGGCCGATGCACCTGCCAGGGAACTCTATCTTGACCTTGGCTGATCTGTGCTGTGAGTTTGTTGGCGCCATAATCGGTGGCCTTCAAGAACCGGGGCGGCCCAGCGACTTGCAGCTTCTCTCGCAGAAAAGAGAGCATCTGCGGAAGTACATGCAGAGGTTCAGTCGGGTGCACATAAACATTCCAGACATCCACACGGTAGAAGTGATAACTGCATTCCAGTCCAATGTGCGCAACCGTAGGCTGCGTTCCAAGATGAACGTGCAACTTCCCAAGACTGTGAACGACCTGTACACTATGGTGGACAAGTGTGCCTGCATGGAGGAAGGGAGGCTGCTCCCTGGAGAAGAAAATGGCGATGTTGTCGACTCAGAGGATGACGACAACGTCACCAGCCAGAAGAACAAGAGCAAGAAGCACAACCACAAGCGCAAAGATAAAGTGGTGATGACTGTCGAAGGATCAGGCACACCTAGTACCAGCAAGAAGGCCAGAACTGAGGCCCCCGACAAGGAAGTTGCCGCATGCACTGACTAACGGGAAGCCGCGGTTTCCGAGAAAGCTGGGAAAGGCGATGGCCCTTACTACAAGATCCATCAGACTAAGGGCCATGATCTTCAAGATTCCCGTTAGGTTGAGCAGCTTGTCAAGAAGCATAGGGTTGAATATGAGAAGCGTGACCAGGAAAAGGATCAGAATGGCACTGGCGGGAAGGGTTGTGGCGGTGGAGCAAATCACCCTGGCAAGACATCTCAGTATCAAGGAAAACTTGCCAGGGGCCGTGAGAATAAGGATTACGATGAAAAGCGGAATGGAGGAGATGAAGAGGAAACCGATGAGCTAGAATTCCAGAAAGCCACTAACGCCTTATGCATTGACGGGGGTGCATCTTTGGACTCCTCTCACCGCCAACTTAAATAGTGGGCGCGTGAAGTTAATGCTATGGAGCTAGCGGCAGATTCTCGGAAGCCTTTCAAGTGGTCCCACACACCCATCCACTTTAACTAAGAGGACCACCCTGGTCGCACTACAACGATAGGGTGCTTGCCGTTGTTGGTCTCGCCGATGATCCGCAAGCTCAAGGTCAAAAAGGTGTTTGTTGGGCGGGGCCGGATTGAACCTGATTCCTCCAAAGGGCATCAGCAAACTCCAGATATCAGATGCAGATCTCAAGGTTACTAGCACATTCCAGGGGATTAACCCCGGCATGAGTTGTACTAAGGGTAAGATTACTCTATCAGTAACATTCGAAGGGGAGTTAAACTACTGGATTGAGCAGATCATTTTTGATGTGGTTGATCTCCCCGAGCCATACAATGGAATCCTTGGTTGACCAGCCCTAGCCAAGTTCATGGCGGCATCCAACTATTACTACAACACCTTGAAGATGCCTGGGCTGATGGGCGTTTTCTCCATTCCGTCATATAAGAAAGATGTAGTCATATGTGTGGATACAATGTACCGGGAGGCGGTTGCGGCCGTGGCCACGGAGATCGCAGCTCCCGCCAAGCAAAAGAAGAAAAAGCAGAAAGCTAGCATGGACATCAGGAAGGAGTCCGGGAAGCGTACCTCTCGAGAGTAGGTTGTGCCCATTGATGACTTACCGGATAGTTCCAATAGCAAGAGATCCAAGGTTGCTTCACCTGCTATGAAGAAGGTACCGGCAAGGCTGGTTGGCGCTCGCGGTACCTTTACCATTAGCGCCAACCTCGACGACAAATAGGAAAGCATGCTCGTTGCCTTCCTGTGGGCGAATGTTGATGTGTTTCCATGGCAACCATCTGACATCCCCTGTGTTACCAAGGAGGTAATCGAGCACCACCTTGTTGTGTGCCCACATGCCAGGCCCGTCATGCAGAAAGTCTGGAAGCAAGCATTGGAGCAGCAGCTGTTTATTGCCGAGGAGGTCAAGAAACTTGAGGCAGCTAGTCTTGTTAGAGAAGTATTGCATCCAACATGGTTAGCTAATCCAGTGGTGGTATGCAAGGCCAATGGGAAATGGAGGCTTTGCATAGAGTTAACTAATCTCAACGAAGCATGCCCGAAGGACCCATTCCCCTTGTCGTGCCTTGATCAAATTGTAGTTTCCACCTCTGGGTGTGACTTGCTCTCCTTCCTGCATGCCTACTCTGGATACCACAAGATCTTCATGCCTAAGGAAGACAAGGAGAATACCACATTCATAACCCCATGCAGCACATACTGTTTTGTATGAATGCCCTTTGGGTTAAGGAGCGCTAGATCCACCTTTGCAAGAGCAGTACATATTGGATTTGAGCCATAGATGCAAAGAAATGTCGAGGCTTACATGGATGATATTGTGGTCAAAACCAAGGATAGTTTGACTCTCATTTAGGACATGGAAGAGACTTTTTCAAACTTGCACAAGATCAACCTAAAGTTGAATCCGGAGAAGTGCGTGTTCGGTGTGCCTTACGGCAAGCTACTTGGATTCTTTCGGTCCCATCAAGGGATAGAAGCCAACCCCGAGAAGATCAATGCTATTGAGCAGATTCAGGCACCCAGGATAGTTAAGGATGTGAGGCATTTGACGGGATGTGTGGCCATGCTGAGCAGGTTCATTTCCAAATCCTCTGAGCACGGCCTGCCATTGTTCACAATCTTGAAGAAGGCAGGGCCCATGGAGTTGACCACGGAGGAAGACGTTGTGTTACAAGATTTGAAGTTCTACCTTTCCTCTATCCTCACCTTGGTTGCACCCAAACCACAAGAGTTCTTGCTGCTATACTTGCCGGCAACCAACCAAGTAGTCAGTGCAGAGCTGGTGGTGGAGCACGAGGTAGATGACACGGCATCCACTACCGCGCCCCCCCCCCCCTCCGGAAAGGAAAATGAACCCATCCCTGCAAGGTCAGAGGCAGTTCAGGACATGGAAGAGCAGGAAAGTGGAGGCAGCTCTATGGTCACGGCAAGGAAGAAAGTGGTGCATCGCCCAATGCACTTCGTCAGCACCTTATTGCACGGGGCTAGAGTGAGGTACTCTGTTGTGCAAAAGTTTCTCTTTGGCCTCATCATGGCCTCAAGGAAACTACACCACTTCTTCCAAGCCCACGAGATCACAGTTGTCACCCGCTTCCCTTTGCAACGTATACTCTAGAATCCCGAGGCCTCTGGCGGAATTATGGATCTTTGGAGTTATCCAGCATTGGTTTGAAGTTTGAGAGAACATCGACTATTCAGAGCAGGGCACTGGCGAAATTCATTGCAGAATGGACACCTACCCCTGACAAATAAGTATTGGAGATAGTGATCCCCGGCAAGGAAGAGCCCCAATAATGGATCATGTACTTCAACGGAGCCTTCTCCCTCCAGGGTGCATGGGCTGGTGTGCTTCTGGTTGCTCCCACTGGCAAACACATCAAGTACATCATCCAAATGCATTTCCCATGGGAGGAGGCCACCAACAACAAGGCAGAGTACGAGGGGCTCCTTGCCGGGTTCAGAATTGCCAATAGAACTGAGAATCAAGAAGTTGATCATTCATGGAGATTCAAAACTTGTGGTGAGACAAGTAAACAAGGATTATCAGAGCCCGTTGATGGAATCATATGTCGGGGAAGTGAGGAAGTTGGAGGACCGCTTTGGCGGGTTACAAACAGAGCACGTACATCATGCGGAAAACATCATAGTTGATCCCATGTCAAAGTACGCTACGCAGAAACACCCTATGGACCCAGGGACTTTTTTTCTCCATGTGACTAAACCCTCCGTATCTCCATCAACAATGGACACGAAGCAGAGGAAACTAGACTCCATCAAGCCTCCCCCGGCAGAGTTTTCCGAAACCCCCGGCAGGGGGCATGGCGGGAACAACTCCCCTTTGATCAGTAAGATGCCCCCTCCCGCCAAAATTTCAACATATGTGGTTGAGGGATGCGCTTCCGGCAATGAGGAGGTGCCGCTGATCCTTATTATCGATCCACAAGCTCCAACTTGGGTGCGACACATTGTCCATTTCGTCCAAGCAGGAGAACTCCCCGAAAGGCAAGAAGAAGCTGAAAGAGTAGCCTCGAGGGCCAGTCTGTATCAACTAGTTGATGACACAATATAGAAAAGTAGGCCCAACAGTGTGAATTGAAGTGCATTTCATTGGAAGAGGGAAAGGAACTACTGGCAGAGATACGCAAGGGTATGTGCGGCTCCCACATTGGATAGATGGCTCTGGTTGGGAAGGCTTCCTGGCAAGGATTCTATTGGCCCACCGCCCTCCAAGATGCAATTGAGCTAATCACCAGATGTGAATTTCCTGCTAGTTCCATTACAAGAATATCCATCAGCCCGCCCAAGCTCTTCAGACGATCCCCTTGTCATGGCCATTTCCGGTCTAGGGGCTCGATATCTTGGGCCCCTTTCCCCGTGTTGCTGGGGGCTTTGCATTCTTGTTTGTCGCAATCGACAAGTTTACAAAGTGGACGAAAGTGGAGCCAGTGAGAAAGGGGACCGCCCAGTTAGCTATCAAGTTCTTGAAAGGATTGGTAATCCTCTTCGGAGTTCCTGCCCAGATCATCACTAACAATAGCACCCAATACACGAACCACGTTTTCATGCAATACGTTCATGCCCTCGGAAGCAAGGTTTCATTCGCATCGATGGCTCACCCAAGGAGCAATGGACAAGTTGAGAGGGGAAATGCTAAAGTGCTACGAGACCTGAAGACAAGAACATTCGATATGCTACATAAGTGTGGCAGGCGATGGATCGAACAGCTGACGGTGGTTCCCTGGTCCCTCCATATGACAACAAATCGAGCCACCGGATAGACCCCCTTCTCCCTTGTTTATGGGGCAGAAGCAGTTATCCCCACAGAATTCATGTACGGGTCTCCTCGAGTGCTTGCCTACGATGAAGTAGGGCCAGAACAACACCGGCTTGATGACGCTGTGTTACTTGAAGAGAACTGTCTCTGGGCTGCTACGCGTGTTGCATGCTACTAGCAAGCCCTGCATTGCTATCACAGCCACAGGGTTAACACCTGTAGTCTTGAGGAAGTCGACCTTGTCCTTTGGCGCATTCAGTCCGCCAAGGGTACAAACACACCAAAGAGGGAAGGCCCTTACCGGGTAGTACAAGTCACTAGACCCGGCGCAGTCTGTCTGGAGACCAGAGATGGCATTGAACTACAAAACTCATGGAATATTGAGCATCTTCGTAAGTTCAACCCATAAGGTGCGGCCGTCGGCCCTGCCCGGCAGTCACCCTTTCGTACAAGCTTTGCTTCAGTTGCACGTAACCCTTTGTATAAAGCCAGACGCAGACCTTGAGCAAAAGAAAAATAAACGAAGCGCTTGGGGCCCGGAAGAAGATTGCATGAATGCATATGCATATCATGACCATTGCATGTTCATGAACATAAGATCATGCATGGCATTCGTCTGCATCGAACTGCAGGATTCCTACCATGGACTTGGCCCCGAAGAGAAGAAATGAAGACAAGCCTACGCAACGATCCCTGACAAGCCAAACAGATAAGTTCTCTTCTTATCTATACGTGTTGTGCAAAATAAAGACTTCTACATATGAAAATATCATCACCTTTGAAACTTAAGTGCTCCCATCCTTTGGCTCGAGCGTTTCTTCGGTCAGGATGCTTGCAGCTGCCTTTGGCGGAAAAGGGTTGGCAGGGGGCTGGTACCCTTTATGGTTTTATGCTCGCTAGTCCTAGCCCCACGGCAGGAAACCAAGGGTACCGGCTGGATAGCCTACCGGGGAAAACTTGTTTACTTAAGCGTATATAGGCATCCCACCTCTGCATGGATACCATACATGCACGAATACCAGGCAAGGCTCGTCTTTTTCATTAATATGACGATTGGCAAGTACAAAGTTTACATAACACAATAATAAATAAAGAAGATTACATAATTTGTACTAAAGTTTGGTAGTCGCCTACACGTTTTAACATAAAAAAGATAAGTGCCCCGTAATCCCTTTTCGCCATCCTTTTTCCCCTAGCCACTACGGTGGGAGGATGAGAAGGCGGAAGGGACACCTAAGCGAGAACCCGGACAAACCCCATTAGGGCCCGCAAAGAGTAGCCTGGCAAGATCGGGAGGGGCGAGGCTTCGAAGGGGAGCGGCAAAGGGGACAACTGGGCGGTGCCCCTAGCCGCCGCCACCAAGGCTAGTGGGGCGCTCCGGCACGAGTGCTAGTGTGGAGAGCCTACCAGGCCCGCCGGAGTTTCGCTGGGGGAGGACAAGGCACCAAGAGAACATCCCTCCCCTGCAGGGGAATGGGGAGGGATGTCAAAGAACCCGAGGAGGCAGGGCGACAAGGAGACAGTATGGGATGAAAGCCTCGGTGCTATGATACCGCGACCTGACGGCCCGCTCGCCACCTCCGCTGCCCCCAGCCGTTTATGCCCGTCACCACCACTCCATGAGGGCAATGAGCCAAGAGCCCGACGCCCCCCTACAAAGGAGCAGTAAAATGTAGCCGTGTCACCTAGGGAGCACGTGGAGCACCAGCACCTACCTTGGTGGGCACATGGGTGCCATCATCTTCAGCATCAGCCTTGGCTCCATTGAAAGGAGCAGTACCGGGGTCGTCCATAGCCTCGGGCACTGCACCCCAGGATGGCGCCTGAAACCCTAGAGGCCTCGTCATCGGGGCGGCAAGCCTCGATGATTCGTAGCGGAGGCCAGCGCCCCCCATCTGACAGCTGTTAGAGTTATATTAGTGATGTCCTTTGGTCTTTCACATTCTAGTCTCTTGGCATCCTCTTCTACTCATACATATGTTGGCTTTGGCCTCCCAATAATATTAAGTTGTTCTTCACACAACATGGTATTAGAGCTCTACGATTTTTTTCCGATCCAATCTCCCACCAGCCCATTCTACTCCTCTGCTCACGCGAGCGTCCACACATCGATCCATAGCTGGCTGTTGGATCCCATCGAGAATTGGTCTCATCGATCCAGTCGCTATTGCTCCTTTCCATGAAGTCAATCTCTTTGCTCTACCACCGATCACCGTCTCGTCTCTACCCACAGACAGCGAAGTCCGGACGCCCGAGGCACCCTGCCGCCTCGAAGGTCTGGCATCCCCCATCAACCTTCTACTCTTCCAGGTCAGGCCGCCGCCGTCGCGTCTCGGGCTGGTGCTCGAGGTCCAGCCGCCACCGCCGCCGCTGTGTCTCGGGCCGGTGCTTGAGGTCCGGCCGCCACCGCCGCCGCTGTGTCTCGGGCCGGTGCTTGAGGTCCGGCCTCCGTCGCTGCGTCTCTGACTGGCGCTCGGGTCCGGCCGACGCCTCTGCGTCTCAGGCTGGTGCTCGAGGTTCGGCAGCCGTCGCCGTGTCTCTGACTGGCGCTCTAGTCCGGCCTCCGCCTCCGCGTATCTGACTGGCGTTCTGGTCCAGACGCCGCCGCTGCCATTTGGCTCACCCAGGTTGGGTCACCGCAACTTTGCTCCTCTGATTCTGGTGTACAAGCGCTGTAGGCGCTACTTGTGTCGTTTGACTTACTCTGGATTCATCGATCGGTTGTGGGGATTGAGTAAAAAAAGAAGGTTAAAACGAAAAAAAAGAGGTACAGAGAGCGCACCATGTCTTCGACCTCGTTGGGCTATGTCGCCATTCCACGCTGTCCGGTGATTTTTGATGGGGCTAACTATGCTGAGTTTGCTGCTTTTATGCGGATTCACATGTATGGCTTTCATCTCTGGGAGTTCTTTCTGGCGAGGTTCCTTGTCCTCAGCGCCCGGTTCCTCCTGTGGCTCCTATCCCAGCGCCGCCTCCACCGGATCTTGCCGCAAATGCTTCTGATGATGATTGGGTTGCAGCCCAAGTTGCTGCTGCTGATGGCGGTTGCTGCTTATGACCAACATGGTCATGGTTTATTCGGATGCTCTTTCTGTTTATCATGATGATCTGGCTGCTTACACTGAGTGGTGTGATGATGATGCTCGTATAGCGGCTGTCCTCACTACCAGTGTTCTAGGGCAACGTTGCTCTTCCGCGCATCATTTGGGCCTCGCCCAACATTGCCTGGCAACGCGTGTTGCCTACGCCGCGGGCTCCTGCCGGTGTATTAAAGACGGGTGTGTAATACCCTCACTTATGCACAGATGGGTAGCACCTCCCCCGCCAAACCAAGATTCCTATTTAAAAGTTCAAAGCTCAGAGAAGCTGCTCTTCATTAGATCAAGGACAGCATTACGAAGACCAAGATATGCTACGAGCTGAAGCACCAGAAGTAGCTTCCTTGCCGGGGGCGCAAACCCAGCAAAGATGGAGCCCGGCAAGCCCTATGTCCAGCAAGCCTCTCCCTCGCCAATTGACATGCGCTCCACCTCACCGAGAATCTAGTCACTAATCAATGAGGTGTTGAGCCCATAGGTAGTTAGGTGAAGATTACCAGACACGTGGCAGCACATCAGGGTGATTTTTACCTTTATGGCCACCCGTCAGGGTGACGTGTCAAGATTACAGCGAGGTGGTTCGGCAAGCAATGTAGCAACCTTGTCGGGATTCCGCCTCCTCATGACACCTAGTAGTGCATTTAATGCACTTTCTCTTAACTAGCAGAGTTAGGTATGATAGCACTTTTTGCTATCTAATCTTTAGATGAAGACTGTTTTGCCACTTTGGTAACCCCTTAAGATATAAAAGGGGGACTATGGCAACCTTTACAATGTTTTGAACCCATCAAACCCCACGCGTACATACCTATGTAGCAGCTCTCTCCTTGTGCTTTGCCGGGGAGAATGCTCCATGTTCATGCGTTTGCAACCACCAAATACACCAAAGCAGGAGTAGGGTTTCACAACACCACGGTGTCCCGAGACTGGATTAAATCCTTGTGTCCTTCGTCATTCCCGCTCTTTGCATTGTGTGCCACCCCTCGCTGAACCAGCAAAGGATCTCATCGGCCCCATAGATCGCCGACCCACGCCGACATTCTTGAGGACATGTGAAAAGTCTTGTCATAAGTAATCATGTGAATTTTGTATTCATTCGATATTTTGATGATATGTTTGTTGTTATATATTCCCTTAGTAGTGTTATGTGAACGTCGACTACATGACACTTCACCATTCGATATTTTTGATTAAATCCATGTGAGTAGTTATTAGATGATGGGTTGCTAGAGTGACAGAAGCTTAAACCCTAGTTTATGCGCTATTCCATAAGGGGCTGATTTGGATCCATATGTTTAATAGTATGGTTAGATGTTATCTTAATTCTTCTTTCGTAGTAGCGTATGCTTGTGAGAGGGGTTAATCGTAAGTGGGAGGCTTGTTCAAGTAAGAACAACACCTAAGCACCGGTCCACCCACAAATCAAATTATCAAAGTAGCGAACGTGAATCAAACAAACATGGTGAAAGTGACTAGATGTAATTCCCGTGTGTCCTCAAGAACGCTCTCCTTATTATAAGAAACCCTTTCGGCATGTCCATTGCCAGAAAAGGATTGGGCTACCTTGCTAGACTTTTGTTACCATTACTATTTCTTGCTCATTACAATTTATCCTGCTATCAAACTTCTTGCTACCAAGTATTTTAGTGCCTTCAGAAATTACCTTGCTGAAAACTGGTTGTCATTTCCTTCTACTCCTCATTGGATTTGACACTCTTACTTATTGAAAGGACTACGATTGACCCCCTATACTTTTTGGAAATCACCTCCTACACTTGCAAATCCTCCCACTCATCGTCATCCACCTTGGCCGGCATCGTCTGATGAAAACCTTTCAAGATTCCCTGTTGTGCCAAAAGATCCTTGACTCTTATCTGCCATAGACCAAAGTTACCCGTGCCATCGAATTTCTCCACATAAAATTTGGTGAACCCCGACACGATGTCGGGCCGCGATGTAACCGACCGGTTGCCATCGGTCTTACCATCCTTTTTTCCCTCTGTGACTTCCTCACGAAAAAATCATTGATCCCATATTCCTCGTTCGAAGCCATAATGTAGTCTGCGATAAACCAAGAAATCTGACCCGCACAGTACCAAGTTCGCCCTTCATAAAATCCCCACAAAGCCTTGTTGTTAAAAGAAATTCAAATCTCTCTATTACAGAAGCGCTCCACCTTTTCCCAAACTTGCAAACAATTTCTGGTGCTGCCAACCTCGTCGCCCCAGCACTTTTATTACTGCTAGATTGACCACGGCCTTGTCTTTTCCTTACTTGACACAGAAACCAAAGTCGCCGACCACGTACGTATATCAAATAGCGCACTGATATCCAATGGACCAAAACATGCATGCACACGGGCTCCTTTAATCACAGAAAATGTAGCAGGCATGTCCCATGGACCCAAAACGTACACGCATGCACGTATCACCAGATCGGTTCACCGCGTGCATGTTAGTTCCCCAGACTCATGCCACAATGTGATTTTACTATCCTTGTCCACCGCACTTTGATAACCCACAAGTATAGGGGGTTGAAACAGTTTTCGAGGGTAGAGTATTCAACATAAATTTATTGATTCGACAGAAGGGAGCCAAAGAATATTTGCAAGTATTAGCAGTTGAGTTGTCAATTCAACCAAACCAGGAAAAATTAATATCAATCGCAAGGTTATTAGTAGCCAAGTGGTATGGTAGTTCGATAGTAACGGTAATGGTAGCAATAGTAATAGTAGCATAACCAAATAGAAATTTCGTAGTAATTATAACAGCAGCAACGACAAAAGTAACTTAGCATAGATCAATATATGAAAAGTGTAGGCATTGGATCGGTGATAGATAATTTGCATTGGATGGCATTCATCATGTAATTGTTATAACCTAAGGCGACACAAAACTAGCTCCATTTCAACAATGTAATGTAGGCATGTATTCCGTATATAGTTATATATGCTTATGGAAAACAACTTGCATGACAACTTTTGTCCTACCCTCCCATGGCAGCGGGGTCCATAAGGAAACTAAGGGAGACTAAGGCATCCTTTTACTAGAGAACCGGAAAAAGCATTAGCACTTAGTGAATACTTGAACTCCTCAAACTACAATATTCATCAAAATGAATCCCAATTATTGTCACCTTGGGGTATGTTGATCATAACACGTAATAGGTGCATATAACTTGCAAGATAGGATCAAGAACACATACATATTCATGAAAACATAACAGGTTCAGATCTAAAATCATGGCACTCGGGCCCTAGTGACAAGCATTAAACATAGCAAAATCGTACCAACATCAATCTTAGAACATAGGGATGAAGCCCTAACAAAAGTAACTCGATTACATGGTAAATCTCATCCAACACCATCGCCGTCCAACAAGTCTGCGAAGGTATCACTAACTCCCGGCGGTGAGCATCATGAAATTGGCAGTCAAAATGGATTGGTGATGACGATGGCGACGGATTCCACCCTCTGGAGGCCCGAATGGACAACAGATTAGTCCTCCCGATGAAGAATGGGAGGTGGCGGTGACTCCGTATCGTAAAATGCGATGAATCCTTCTCTCTGATTGTTTTCCTGGCTAATAGGTACATATGAAGTCAGAGTTAGGGTTGCCGATGGTCCAGGGGGGCCACAAGCTCGCATGGCGCACCCCTGGAGCTTATGGCACCTGCGTGCCCCCCCCCCCTCTATATCTTTCCTCCAGTAATTTTTATATATTCCATAAAAATCATCATAAATTTTAAGTTCAATCCGAGAATTTTGATTTCTGCACAAAAACAACACAATGGCAATTCTGCTGAAAACAGCGCCAGTCCATGTTAGTTCCATTCGAATCATGCAAATTAGAGTCCAAAACAAGAGCAAAAGTGTTTGGAAAAGTGGATACGAATGAGACGTATCAACTCCCCCAAGCTTAACTCATTGCTTGTCCTCAGGATATTCAGTTGACAAACTGAAAGTGACCAAGAAAAACTTTTACAAACTTTGTTTGATCTTGTTGTTGTAAATATGCCTAACCAATGTTCAGGTTTTCAACAAAGATTATGACCTGACCATATTCACGATAACACTTAAGTATCACATTTACTCATATCAATGACATAACCAGCTAGCGATCAATAATAAGATATCTCGGATGACAACTCTTTTTTCAAAACAATCATGATACAATATGACACAATAGTATCTCGCTAGCCCTTTCTGAGACCGCAAAAAATAAATGCAGAGCACCTCTGAAGTTCAAGAAGTGACTAGACATTGTAATTTATGATAAAAGAGATCCAGCCATGCTCATACTTAACATTAACTAAACACAAAGCATAAAATAATAATTGTGCTCTCCAGCTGGTACTTTTAATGAGAATATGATGACTCAACTATAAAAGTGAATAGATAGGCCCTTTGTAGAGGGAATCAGGGATTTACAAAGGTGCGAGAGCTCGAAGCTTTAAAACAGAGATGCATATAATTTTGAGTGGTATGTTTTCACAGTCAACATAATGACCGAGAGTTTTCAACATCTTCCATGCTAAACACATTATAGGCGTTTGCCAATAGATAGGTAAAGTTTTAATCCCCCTCCACCAACAAACACAATACATGGCTAGCCGAATACCATCTGTCGGTGCCAAAACCGGCAGACCTCAGGGTAGGGGTTCCCGAGCTATGGATCTGGATCGATGGATAACAAAGAACGATGAACATAGTGTTTATCCAGGTTCATGACATCTCAAAGTGGTAATACCATCCGTCCTGCTTGAATATATTGGATGTGTATATGCTTACAGAGTAGATCTATGTCGAGATCGAAATGAGCTAAGCCCTAAGGCGATGAGGTGATGAATGTAGCTCTAACCCTAATGACTACATGTCACACCAACATTTTGTAACATGTCATTTGCATTTAAAGCATGAAAATCCGGACCAACAAAAACTTTTGCATTATTTGGCTTTTTATTTGAGTTGGATTTATGTCGGAAATTTCAGGTGCTCTTTAAAGTCAACATAGCCCCAACTTATATACTAATCTCCTTGCTCCAACTTCTGCCCAATGATCATGCCATGTGTACAGTACATAATAGTATTTTCTTACAAAAATAATTTGGCCAAAAAGTATTTTCTAAATTAGGTTTTCGCAAAACCCCTGAATTGAGGTTTTCACTACAAGTACTAAATTTGGGGTATGAAAAATCTTTCAAAGAGTTCATTTGACTCCTATTAGGTTTATGACTCCCATAACCGCAAAAATATAATTTTAAAACTTATTTTCCTATTTTATTTAAAGGCTTTATCTTTACGCCAGAAATGGTCTTTAATAGGTTAAAACTATTTTATTTTTTTTAGAAGTATTTCTGAAAATTCCGGGAATCTTAGAGGACATATATTGTCCATATACATGAGTTTAAACACATGGTCATGTTCAAAATATTGGTCAAATCCCTCAAAAATCCTTTTTGGATATTTCAAGCTTTTGAAATGTTTACAAAGGAAATATTCTCTAACAATTCCAAGAAAATTCTGGTAAGTCATATATGCCTGATACGATGATTCTGCAAAGTTTTATTCGAATCAGAATAGTTTTGGTTCAGAAAAGTGCCCCTAAACCATCTTTGTCCAGATCCAAGTTTGAACAACTTTACATTGCCAACTTTCTACAATTGATCCCAATCTTTGTGGACATGCTCAAGTACCCGAATAATGACACTACACCAAGTGGTGCATCAAGGGGAAAGGATTAGCTTAGCTAGATCTAAGCAAGTCCATTTCTGTTGATTTCTAGGGTTTAAAAATGTTGCATTCGCAACTTTATCGCAATGAGCTCAAATTTCTACCAATATGACATATGATCATGAACAACACCCCCATCAAATGGCACAATGAGGAGATAAGTGCAAGTGGCTCAAACTTGCATCAAACACTTTCTGCCATGTTTCAAAAGTCATCATTTGGACATCTTTCGCTATTCGCCTTTCCTTCAAATTTTTACCACAACTCCTCCTAGTCCCCTTGTACCTCCAGTAAGTCTTTCCAGCCCTCAGCTCAATTATTGGGGGGGTGAAAGCCCTCATTTCCCTCTCTGGACAGAAGCAACTCTGCCCTTTCTCACCTCTCCTTCTCACTCCAGTGCCATCCAGGGAATCCAAAGCCCTCCCTACATTGTTTACTTCCTCCTAGAATAGATGGACACAAGTGGACACGACTAGGTACATAAACAATGCCATATGCATGCTCCAGAGCATGCTACAGTGCGGCCAAGCACTATAGCTGCCCTCTGCCAAGCGCCTCCGGCCACCTCAGGCCTTCCCCGCACGCCCGACGATGCGCCTCGACGTCCGCGACACATCAACTGGTTGGCCCCCTCCTCCTCCCTCCTGCGACCTCCCTGCGTACGCGCGCTGGCCGCCCGAGAGCTCCAATGGATGAGCCCACACGTGTGATGCCCCTGGCCCTCCCCCACTCTCTCTCTTCCTTCTCTTGGCACTAGACCAACCCCACGAACACCCTCGACTCACCTTTGCAACCCCCATGACCCATGGCAACGACAACGAGCTCGCCGACGCACGGGTCCACGACAGGCCTTGGCCTGCCTATTTAAGGCCTCCTCATGCCCCGATCTCCTCAGCACTCGCCCTTTGCAGCGCCTAATCCACCCCCTGCACCACCACTCATCTCTAGAAATGCCCGAGCTTGAGATTGATCTCGAGCTCCGCCGCTTCGGCTCGCCGGCGTTCGCGAGGTACAGACCTCCTCCACCACTCCTCTTCCTTGATCTGGAACCACTATAAGCCACTGACTCTTTCCCATCTCCCCCACTTCTTTCGTATCCGGGAATAACCAAAACCACCGATGGCTGCTAACCCACAAGTATAGGGGATCACAACAGTTTTTGAGGGTAGAGTATTCAACCCAAATTTATTGATTCGACACAAGGTGAGCCAAAGGATATTCTCAAGTATTAGCAGCTGAGTTGTCAATTCCACCACACCTGGAACACTTATATACGTAGCAAAGTATTTAGTAGCAAAGTAATATGGAAGTAATTGTAATGGTGGCAAAAGTAACAATAGCAGTTTTCTAGTGACGGTGACAGCAGCAGTAATGAAAGTAACGAAGCAAGTATGAATATGGAATGAACTCTTAGGCAATGGATCGGCAATGATAGGTGTTGGATAATATTCATCAGGTAGTAGTTATAACCTAGGGTGACACTGAACTAGCTCCAATTTATCAATGTAATTTGGGCATGTATTCCGTATATAGTCATATGTGCTTATGGAAAAGAACTTGCATGACATCTTTTGTCCTACCCTACCGTGGCCGCAGAGTCCTAATGGAAACTAAGGGATATTAAGGCCTCATTTTAATAGAGTACGGACCAAAGCATTAGCACTTAGTGAATACATGAACTCCTCAAACTATGTTCATCACCAGGAAGTCTCCCGGCTATTGTCACTCCAGGGTTGCCAGATCATAACACATTGTAGGTGACTATTGACTCGCAAGATAGGATCAAGAACACAAATATATTCATGAAAACATAATAGGTTCAGATCTGAAATCATGGCACTTGGGCCCTAGTGACAAGCATTAAGCATAGCAAAGTCATAGCAACATCAATATCAAAACATAGTGGATACTAGGGATCAGACCCTAACAAAACTAACTCAATTACATGATAAATCTCATCCAACCCATCACCATACAGCAAGCCTATGATGGGAGTACTCACGCCCGGCAGAGAGCATGCTGAAATAGGTGATGGAGGATGGTTGATGATAACGACAGCGACGATCTCCACTCTCTGGAGCCTCGAACGAACTCCAGATCAGGTCGCCCGAGGAAGAAAGGGAGGTGGTGGCAGCTCTGTATCGTAAAACGCGATGGGATCTTCTCTTTGATTTTTTTCGCCCCGAAAGAGAATATATGGAGTTGGAGTTTACATCGGTGCAGGTCCAGGGGGCCCACAAGGTAGGGGGTGCGCCATAGGGGGGCGCCCCCACCCTTGTGGCTAGGGTGTGAGCCCCCTCCGGTAGTTCTTTCCACCAGTATTTTTTATATATTCTGGAAATATCCTTCGTCAAATTTCAGGTCATTCCGAGAACTTTTATTTCTTCATAAAAATAACACCAAGGCAATTCTGCTAAAATAGTGTCAGTCCGGATTAGTTCCATTCAAATCATGCAAATTAGAGTCCAAAACAAGGGCAAAAGAGCTTGGAAAAGTTGATACGATTGAGACGTATCAACGGCCGAAGCTCCTCCACCGCGTGACCTGGTCACCAGTGAACAAGCCCACTCCGGCGACCGCATCCACCACCACCCGAACGGCCACTCGACACCGAGTCCAGCCGTGCCCTCGCTCGACCTCGTCGTGCCTCCTATCGCTGCCAGTGAACTCGCCGGCTTCTCTGCCGCGAGGTTGGAGATGACAAGTGGAGTCCACGTGTCATCCTCTCCTCCCCTCAATCCCCTCTCTCTCTCTGACGCCTGGCCCCGCCTGTCAGGTTTAAAACCTGGCACGCGCATTGCTTTGGCTCGCCTGGGCCATTTCCCTTCTGGGCCTGCTGTGCTGCGACTGTTTTGGCCCAGTAAGCATAGTTGCCCCAGCCCTTTTTCCTTTTTATTTTTATAGTGGGCTTCCAAAAATTCCACAGCCCACATTATTGAGCCAAATTAAATAATTCCAACTCAAAAATCTTGTAATAATCTTCCAAAAAAATTGTTTTACTATTGCCTTATTTTTTTCGTTGTTTCTTTGCGACGGATAGATCCCATATTTGACGAACTAGTTTTAGAAGAAGAAGGAGAAGGACTTGAAGACTTCGAAGACCAAGCCAACCAAGGCAAGAAGCCCTTTGACCATGATACCTCACTTATTCATCGGTACCTTTTTCTGATTGCCTGTTGATGAAACTGACGGTGATGAACTTGATGTGAGCGACCAAACGACGCATGCCCATACTTGTACCTCTATGTTGGGCTCGGAGATACGGTGTCAAAAGTTTAGTTATTGATGCATAATATTGCATTATGCCATGATCACCTCGTGGTTGCATTCTTTCAGAAACCCTATCTGATGCCCCTAATGCCTGTGGGTGATGTTGAACTAAGGTGACCACTTGAGGAAGAACTGGTGTACTGGAGCAAGCATTTGTGTGTGAGTAAAATGATGGATTAGATTTAAGGTGTGATTATCGTCCCAACCAAACATGTGCTACCACTCTACCCCTTATGGGACGGGGCATTATTAATTACCTAGTCCGATTCTAGCATGGTGCCCCCGTTACTAGTGACGGTGGTGACATGAGGTCACTCTCGGGACGGGCTCGTCCTTGGATAGGCGGCCATGACTATTTTCGCAAGGCACCGGACACACCGTTGGTCCCTTCATATATGTGTGATAATGAAAAGGGAAACGTCCCAAAATCTTATGCTTATACATGAGGGTCGTGTACGAACAAGTGAACCCTATGTTAGTGTCTCCTAGGGCAAGATAATTATCGGGTGCTTCCCCCGGGTACACGAGGTACTGCAGGATTGTGGGTGACATGAAAGCTTCCCGGATCTTGTGGGTAAAGTGCGCAACCTCTGCATAGTCTCAAACTATTCGAATAGTCATGTCCACGGTCATGTACAATTGGATCAAACCCAAGGACAAACTCCACCACCACCACCACCACCACCTCCCCCGAACATGGACATGGCTCAGCTTCTCCAAGCCTTCCGAGAGGAACACCAAGCCAACACTGCAGCCCTCCATATGATTGCTCAAGCTGTCACCAACAACCAGCAGTCGACATGGAACAATAACGGGCGTTGCACGTTGGCGGAGTTTAAGAAGCATGCACCGCCAACCATCATCGAGATGGCTGAAACCCTGGATGTAGACGACTGGGTCCACACCATTGAGGACCTGTTAGAACTAGTCAGCTGCACTGAAGACCGTGAGAGGGTGGCATATGCCCCCCACTGCCTCAGAGGAACTGCCAGAGTTTGGCGGGATGGATTCAAGGTCATGCATCCAGGGCAAGCCATCACTTGGAATCAATTCAAGGCAGAATTCCGCAAGGCCCATATTACTTCCGGAATCATGGATATCAATAAGTGTGAATTACGAGCTGTGAAACACGGAAGTGGCACTTTTAGGAGTACATGCACAAGTTTAGTGTTCTATCAAGATATGCCCTGAAGATGTCAGCACTGATGGTGCAAAAAGGGACCACTTTGTGGAAGGCCTCAATCAGACTCTGCAGTACTCACTTGTTGTGTGTGACTGTCCAACCAACCTTTCCCGACCTAGTGAACAAAGCACTCATGATTGAAGTTAAGCAGCCTGCTCTGGAAGATACTCGTAAGCGCAAGCTAGTCAGCAAGGGAAGTTCTAGTAACCAGAAGCCTCGCCCGTGGCAGCCAGCCCGAGTCAGGCCAACCAATCAGCAGCCAAGAGCTCATGCACCCCACACCAACTATCAGCCTCAGCAGTATGCCAACCCGAAGCCAGCTTACAACAACCCCAATAACAGTGTTGGCAACAAGACCAACAACTCAAACAAAGTCACTTGCTTTGGATGTGGTCAGTCAGGAGACATCTCAAGGGTGTGCCACGACAAGAAGTCGATGCTCCGCGCCCCAATGCGTAGAACCCAGGACAAGGCCGCGGAATCTACCAACGAACCAAGCTCCTTGCAACCCGCCCAACAATGGCAAGGGGCGTGTGAACCACGTCACGTCAGAAGAAGCTCAGGAAGACCCAGACGTCGTGCTGGGTACGTTCCTTGTCAACTCAGCACCATCAATTGTCTTGTTTGATTCTAGAGCCACGCATTCATTTGTCACCCAAAAGTTTGCATTAAAATGTGGCAAGACCCCTGCACCCCTGAATAATCCCATAGCGGTACAAACCCCCGGAGCAGATATGAGAGCCAAGATAGGTTGTAAAGGAGTCGGAATCATCATTAATGGGATATAGTTCCTAGCAGACCTTACTATCTTGGAATGACAGGGCTTGGATGTGATCTTAGCAATCGATTGGCTCATCAAGCACCAAGGCTTGTTCGATTGTGCCAACCGGACTATCACCGTGACTAATGACCAAGGAGTCGAACTCAACTTCACCCCAACCCCTCCTCTGCTCAAGTCACCCAAGTCAACTGTCTGTCTGAAGTTGGATTGGAGCAAGTGCCAGTAGTATGTGAGTGCCCTGATGTTTTTCCTAATGAGCTTCCGGGAATGTCTCCTGACCGCGACATGGAGTCCATCATCAAGCTCATTCCCCAGAGCAGGACCCATCTATAAGAAGCCTTATAGAATGGGATCGGAGGAGTTAGCAGCGTTGAAGGAGCAACTAGAAGAGCAGTTGCGGAAGGGATTCATCCACCCTAGTGCCTCCACTTGGGGATCACCCGTTCTGTCTGTGGCAAAGAGGGATGGTACCATCCGATCATGTGTTCACTATCATTCCCTTAATGAAGTCACAATCAAGAACAAGTATCCACTTCCCAAGATTGAAGATCTGTTTGATCGACTCAATGGACCTAAGGTGTTCTTCAAGCTCGATCTCAGGTGTGGGTACTATCGGCTGAAGATCAGACTCCAAGATATTCCGAAGACAACATTTGTAACCAGATATGGCATGTACGAGTACACGGTCATGTCCTTTGGATTGACCAATGCCCCAGCCTACTTCATGTATCTCATGAACAAGGTCATCATGGAATATTTGGAAATTTTGTGGTCGTCTTCATTGATGACATGTCTACTCCAAGATGGAAGAAGAGCAGGAGCAACACTTAAGGATGGTCCTAGACAAGCTTCGAGAGCACCAACTGTATGCCAAATTCAGCAAGTGTGGGTTTTGGCGACACAAAGTTCGATTCTTAGGTCGTGTGTTGACCGAGGAAGGACTATCGGTAGATCCTGCGAAGATTGAAGCTATGACCCAATGGCAATTACTAAATATCGTCAAAGAAGGTGGAAGCTTCCTCGGACCTGCGGGATATTATCGCAAATTCGTGGACCGATTCTCTAGTATTGCCCGACCAATGACTCGGCTCTTGAAGAAGGACCAGAAGTTCTAATGGAAGCCAAAGTGCGAAGAAAGCTTCCAGGAACTTAAGAAGAGATTGACCACTGCCCCAGTTCTGGCAACACCTGACATTGACAAGGAGTTTGTGATATACTATGATGCCTCTCGAACCATACTGGGAAGCATTCTGATGCAAGAAGGCAGCGTCATAGCTTACCTTTCAAGGAATCTACGTCGTCATGAAGATAACTATGGTACTCATGATCTTAAGTTAGCAGCAGTGGTTCATGCTTTGAAGACATGTCAACATTACCTCCTAGGGAATTGTGTGAGATATACATAGACCATAAAAGTCTGAAGTATATTTTCACTCAAACGGAATTGAACATGAGGCAGAGAAGATGGATGGAATTGATCAAGGATTATGACCTCGGTGTTCAATACCACCCCCAGAAGGCTAATGTGATAGCACACGCCTTGATCAGAAAGGCTTGATCCATGAATGCCATGATTAAAGGAAGGCAGCCAGCCATGTTTGAAGAACTGGAACAGTTTGTCTTAGAGTTGGTTACCTATGGATATCTAGACAACCTAGAAGTCAAGCCGACCCTGATAGACGAAGTCAAAGAAGCACAGAAAGGTCATGAAAGCATCGAAGGAATCAAGAGGAAGATAAAGCAAGGCAAAGCCCCATGATTCTCCGATGACGAACACAAAATTGTTTGGTACAAAAGTTGTATTTGTGTGCCAAACAAGAAGGAACTGAAGGATTTGATCCTGCAAGAAGCCCATGACACCCCATATTCCATCCACCCTAGAGGAACCAAGATGTATCAAGACCTGAAGGAAAGATTTTGGTAGCATGGGATGAAAAGGGAGATTGCCACCTATGTTGCAAAATGTGATGTATGCGAAAGGGTCAAGGCAAAATATCAACGACCTGTTGGATTTCTCCAACCACTCAAGGTTCCCAAGTGGAAATAGGATAAAGTCAGAATGGAATTCATCACTGGATTACCTCGGTCAAACAAGGGGCATGACTCCATCTGGGTCATACCTATGATGGCAACCAACTGGCGATCCTATACATCAACAGAATTATAAGCCTTCATGGTGTTCCTAAGGAGATTGTGTTAGATCGAGGGACCCAGTTTACCTCGAGGTTTTGGAAGAAGTTCCAAGAGGCCATCGGAACCAAGTTGTCTTTCAGTACTGCTTTCCACCCGCAGACCGGAGGTTAGATAGAACATGTGAACTAGATACTCGAAGACATGCTCCGAGCCTGTGTCTTAGCATATGGAGCCAAGTGGGAAGATTGCCTCCCTTTTGCCAAGTTCTCCTATAACAATTAGTCAAGTCTCCAAATGGCACCATTTGAGGTGTTGTACGGACGCAAGTGTCGCACACCCCTCATTTGTCGGAAACCGGAGAAGGCTAGTCTTTGGATCGGATGTCCTCCGCGAAGCAGAATATCAAGTTCAGCTAGTCAGAGAGCATCTGAAAACCGCCAAATCAAGAGAGAAGAGCTATTCCGACACTAGTCGCCGACATGTGAGCTTCCAAGTTGGAGAACATGTGTACCTGCGAGTAACTCCTCGTAAGGGAACCAAGCGTTTCCACATTAAGGGAAAGCTCGCACCAAGATTTATTGGCTAATTCAAGATCAATCAAGACGAGTAGAAGTTACTTACCAGTTGGAACTGTCACCGAAACTATCCGATGTGCACAACGTGTTTCATGTGTACCAACTCCGGAAGTGTCTTGAAGTTCCAAACAAGCCTGATCTCTACAAGGACATTGACCAAGCCTGATCTTACACTTAGAGGACATACATTGTCCATGTATAAGAGTTTCAACACGTGGCAATGTTCAAAATATTGGTCAAATCCCTCAAAAATCCTTTCTCGATATTTCATGCTTTTGAAATGTTTACAAAGGAAATATTCTCTGAAAATTCCAAGAAAATTCTCGCAAGTCACATATGCCTAATGTTATGATTCTGCAAAGTTTTATTCCAAACAGAATAGTTTTGGTTCACAAAAAGTGCCCCAAAACCATCTCTGTCCAGATCCAAGTTTGAACAACTTTACATTGCCAACTTTCTCCAGTTGAGCCCAAACTTTGTGGACATGCTCAAGTACCCAAATAATGACACTACAACAAGTGGTGCATCAAGGGGAAAATATTAGCTTAGCTAGATCTAAGAAGTCCATTTTTGTTGATTTCTAGGGTTTACAAAAGTTGCATTGGCAACTATATCCAAATGAGCTCAAATTTATACCACAATGCCATATGGTCATGCATAACAGCCCCATCAAGTGGCACAACGATGAGATGAGTGCAAGTGGCTCAAACTTGCATCAAACACCTTCTGCCATGTTTTGAAAATCATCATTTGGACCTCTTCCACTATTCCCCTTTACTTCAAATTTTTACCACAACCCCACCTAGTCCCCTTCCACCTCCAGTATGTCTTGTCAGCCCTCAACTCAATTATTGCGGGGGGTGAAATCCCTCATTTCCTTCCCTAGACAACAACAACTCTACCCTTTCTCACCTCTCCTCACTCCAGTGCCACCCAGGGAATACAAAGCCCTCCCCACATTGTTTACTTCCTCCTAGACCAAACGACACAAGCCGCCACGACTAGGGCACTTAAACAAAGCCCATGGCATGTCAAATGCACGATCCAGAGCGCACTACAGTGCGGCCAAGAACTATAGCCACCCTCTACCAAACGCCTCCAGCCACCTCGGTTCTCCACTGCACGCCCGACGATTGCGCCTCGACGTCCGCAACACGGTAGCTGGTCGTCTGCCTCCTCTTTCTTCCTCCTGTCGCCTCCCTTCGCACGCGCACCGGCTGCCTGAGAGCTCCATTGGCTGAGCCCACACGTGCGATGCTCCTAGCCCACCTCGCTCTCTCTCTTCCTTCCCGTGGAACTAGACCAACCCCACCGGCACCCCCGACTCACCTCTGGAAGCCCCCGTGACACATGGCAATGGCAGCAAGCTCGCTCGCGCATGTGTCCGTGGCAAACCTTGGCCTGCCTATTTAAGGCCTCCCCGTGCCCTCCTCTCCCCACCACTCGCCCTCTACAGTGCCTAATCCACCCCCTGCACCACCCACTCCTCTCCAGAAGCGCCCGAGCTCGAGATCGAGCTTGAGCCCTACCGCTTCGGCTCACCAGCATTCGCGAGGTACAGACCTCCTCAGCCACTCCTCTTCCTCGATCGGGAACCACCAAAAGGCACTAACTCTTTCCCCTCACTCCCCCACTTATTTTGCAGCTGGGAACGGCCGAAACAACTAACAGTAGAAGCTCCTCCGCCGTGTGACCTCGTTGCCGTCGAACTAGCCCACTCTGGCGACCGCATCCACCACCAATCGAACGGCGACTCGACGTTGAGTCCAGCCGTGCCCTCGCCCGACCTCACTGTGCATCCTATCGCCGCCGGTGAGCTCGCTGGCTTTCCTGCCGAGAGGTTGAATATGATAGGTGAAGCCCACCTGTCATCCTCTCCTTCCCTCTCGCTCCCCTCTCTCTCTGATGTCGGGTCCCGCCCGTAAGGTTTAAGACCTGGCGCGCTAGCTGCTCTGGCTCGCCTGGGCTGTCTCCCTTCCGGGACTACTGCACTTCGGTTGTTCTTGCCGAGTAAGCACAGTTGCCCCAACCCTTTTTCCTTTTTCTTTTTAAAGTGGGCTTCCAAAAATTCCACAACCCACATTTTTCGTCCAAATTAAATAGTTGCAAATCCAAAAATCTTATAATAATCCCACCTATTTAAATTTAAATTTGGGCAATTAAATCATTCTTTAAAAATCCATCTCTCCATTTCTAAAGCTCTAAATCCAAAACTAAGAATTTTTCCATTCTTAGTTTTCATCCTAGTATTTAACAAAAATAAGTTGACATTTTTTTGAGCACTTTGATTTTTTTGTTTTACTATTGCCTTATTTTTTTCCCGTTGTTTCATTGCGACGGGTAGATCTCGTATTTGACGAAGTAGTTGGAGAAGAAGAAGGAGAAGGACTTGAAGACTTCGAAGACCAAGCCAACCAAGGCAAGCGGCCCTTTGATGGTGATACCTCTCTTATTCATCAGTGCCTTTTTTGATTGCATGATGATGAAAGTGACGGTGATGAACTTGTTGTGAATGACCAAATGACGCATGCCCATAATCGTAGCTCTACCTTGTGTTCGGAGACACAATGTCAAAAGTTTAGTTATTGATGCATAATGTCGCATGTATGCTATGATCACCTTGTGGCTGCATTCTTTCGAAAACCCCATCGGGTGCCCCTAATGCCCGTGGGTGATGTTGAACTAAGGTCACCACTTGAGGAAAAAGTGGTGTACCGGAGCAAGCATTTGTGTGTGAGTAAAATGACGGATTAGATTTAAGGTGTGATTACCGTCCCAACCAAACATGTGCAACCACTTTGCCCCTTATGGGACGGCACATTATTAATTACCTAGTCTGATACTAGAATGGTGCCTGCATTACTAGTCACGGGGGTGACATGAGGTCACTCTCGGGACGGGGTCGTGCTTGTATAGGCGGTCGTGACTATATTCATAGGCCACCGGACACACAGTTGGTCCCTTCATATATGTGTGATAATGAAAAGGGCAACGTCCCCAAATCTTATGATTATACACGAGGGCTGTGTACCAACGAGTGGACCCTATGTTAGTGCCACATAGGGAAATATAATGATTGGGTGCTTCCCGCGAGTACTTGAGGTACTGCAGGATCGTGGGTGACACGAAAGCTTACTAGATCTTGTGGGTAAAGTGCGCAACCTCTGCAGAGTGTCAAACTATTCGAATAGCCGTGTCCATGGTCATGGACTGTTGGGTGGTGCTACTTAGACTATGTCCAGTATTTTTCAACCTTTGTACATGAGTGTATGGAAGATAACTATGTGAGTCAAGGAAAATGACTTGACGTGTTGATTAAGCCGGTTTTGATCCCAACCTTATTTATGTTTATATATGTAACATGTTCACATGGTCACCTGGATTCATTGATGCATATTTTACAAGTTGATAGGTCATGTCGTAGGAATTAATTCCAACTAGCTTGATGCTAGGTTGCCTACTTGTTGTTACATCATGCATTGTTACCTTGATCTAAAAATATGGGTTGCTTGTGAGTACGTTCAAAGTACTCATTGGCTTGCCACTGGTTATTTAATTGGCCAGGCATGGAAGAACAGGAGTTCGGCGAAGAGTTCTTTGGATACGAACACGCGAACTAGGACGATTTCCCAGTCAGAATGTATGTAGGGTTAAGGCAGATGGCATGGGTTCTACTTATCAACGAAGATTTCCGATGCTTGTGTTTTATTTGATGTTCAACCCTTGAGGCTTTGTCTATGTAAGACTTGACCATAATGGTCATAATTTGTGTAAAATTGTATGTATGGATGTAAGCCTCTTGTTCTTCAGCTTTTGTGTGTTCAGTGAGCATTGATCTCTAGGATCATTGTAGACGTGCATTCGGTGATCTTGACTCATGAGTCGAGTCCCCACATTACAACCCTCGGTTCATATAGACACTGATAGGGTTAGGGTTTCCCACAGATAAATTACAACAAGGGATAAAGAGATCTGACCATTCCTTGACTTGGAGGGCATACCACGGCTTCATAGGTCTCCTGCTACTATACGACATCATCAGTCCAGCCCATACTTAGTGGGTCGACGCCTCGAGGGCCCCTTAGTCATTGACTTCCTTAGTAGCCCACGAACTTGTCTGCAACGCCGAAGCTAATGTGAAGCATCCGTTCTGCTGAATGTATTCGGCTTGCAAGGTGAGTTCTCTTATTCAGTCTAGGGTTGGACCAATATCACCGGTCTCTATTGGGAACCCAAACCAATGCCCTCAGGCCCACACAACTTCATTTGTATTTAGAGCCAAGGGGTGTCCGGAATCCAAAACGACAGCTCCCCTTAACAATAAAGGCAAAAACCGCTCAAGCATCACTAGTGCCTCCATCTGACAACTTTTTTCTCTTTTAACAAACAGTCACGTCCCGCCATAACACCGAGTGGTTAATGTTTCACGAAGCGCGACTCGTGGCTGACTCCACGTGTGGCATGTCCCATCGAAGTGGACATCATGCCCCGCTTTTCGGGGGATATGGTTAATGATTTTGATTCCCCTCCCCGGCACATAATGTTGCGGGCGTATCATGAAGTGGAGGAGCCCATGACGTGGAGAAAGGAACCCCTGGCCCGTCAATAGCCTATAAAAGTGGAGGACTAGTATAGTCAGCACTCCACGCCTTCTTCCACCTCCTGCTAACACAAATCCTCGGAGCTCCAGTGCCCCCTTTTCCTCTGCTGCGTAGTGCATCCCACCCCATCTCCTCAAATCTTGGCCGAATCCGGCACCAACGGGAAGTGGGAAACCTCCACTGTCACCCGAAGTGAAATCTAGAAGCTAAGGTGGGCCGACTACGTGTCGGCCAAGATCGCCATCGGGTCCCCGAGCGGGGCGAGATCATCCCCACGCCCCAGGCGGGCGAGAGGGTGGTTTTCCTTTCTCACTTCCTACGAGGGCTGGGATTTCCCCTACACCCCTTCGTGAGGGGGTTAATGTTCTTCTACAGGTTAGATTTCGATGATCTAGCCCCCAATTCTATCCTCCACATGTCGACATTCATCGTCGTGTGCACGGCGCTCCTTCGAGTCGAGCCACACATCGCTCTATGTATGAAGGTGTTCAACGTCAAGCCCAAGGTGATGGGCGGCAATTAGGCGGACTGCGGTGAGGCCATGATCAACAAGCTGACGTGCGTCCAATGGCCAGAATGTAAGTTCATCGACACCGTCAAGGTGTGGCAGAAAGAGTGGTTTTACATCAGCGAGCCAATGGATGCCGCCTGGGGAGCGTCCCCCGCATTCAGACCAGGACCCCCTACTAGACTGGCCTAGTGGACCATCAAAAGTCCAGACTGGGGGTCTGTTTCTTAGGTGACAGCGCTATAGCAGCGTGTCATCGGCGTGATGGTGACCGGCGCGAAGTTGGTCGATGTGGTCCAGATCATGCTCAACTGTCAGCTCCTCCCCTGCCAGGGGAGGGCTAAGCTGGTGTAGGAGTACGATCATGAAGACCCAGCCATTGTGAAGCAACTCTTTTGGCACAACCCATGATAAAATATGGGGCTTGTTATTCAAGCCTCAAGAAGAGTGGTCGGTCGAGGGAAAAGACATCGGCCTCGACATCACGAAACCAGCGAACGAGGTAAGTGGCCTTTAATTTTCAGTATGTATTCGGATGTCGACACTGTATATGATCCGATCTAATCATCTATGCGGTTTTTTCAGGGCTGGGTCACCAAGGCCAAGAAGTTCAGTGGCCCGGCACCGCTGCCCGAAGAGCCCTGATTGGAGCAGCTAGAAAAGCTGTTGGTCGTGGTGCCTTACAAGGTGCCTGACAAGAAGGCCAAGAAGAAGGGGGTACCGGAGGCCTGGGAGGGCCTCCGTCGTAGGGCTCGTCCGGAAACTAGGTCGGGAGACGTTGCGGCCCCGTCCACACTAGATGGGGGCTAGGACGAGGACAAGGTGGAAAGTGCCTCCTCGTTCTCTAGGAAAAGGGCAGCGTTTGAGGATGTCGAGGAGGTTCAACCCCCACAAGCCCCAAAGAAACGAGACCGGCCTAAGCTGGTTCTGTCTGACAGCTCAGACGAGGAGTCCGAAGCATCCAAAGAGGTTCCCATGAAGGACCCGAGGGTCCGGCCTCCGACCGGCAGGTATGGTACCTTTAACTTTTCTTATCTTGGGTAATTTTTATGTTCACGAGCTAACTCTTCGAAATCGTAGCACTCCACATGACCGCCCCACCGAGAAGACCTCGGAGGGGACATCTCCGCCCGCCGAGTGGGCGGACGGCGTGTCCGCGGAGCGCTCCATGCCTCCCCTATTCCTTGAAGGGTCTGTGGAGGTATTATCCCAAAGGACCCCTCCTCCTTTGTAGTATCCTTCCTGGTTAGCGGGCGGGTCTTCTCTTGGTCCGTAGATGGACCTGGAATGGCTTCCCCGAGTGTTCAGGTCATAACGGAGGTCGTATTCGTGGGTAGGTTGTGTGCATCTTCCTTTGCCCTGATGGCGAGGTGGTGCGGCGGGGTGTTCGGGCTTGTTAGCTTCTCTATCACGTCCTCTAGGGGGACGGTCCGGCTATTCGGCACAAGTGTGTTGGACATGTCGGCTCCACAGCCTCGTCGTCGAACAACGGCAGTAATCATCGCTTTGGGTAACTTTTGGTTGGCCGTTCATGGCCATACCCTTCTCCGACGGCTAAGACTTTGGTCCACTGGTTGTTGAGGGTTTCCTGCTCGGCCTTGATTCTGCATTTTTGGTTCTTGAGGTTGCGGGCCATGGCTATGAGCGTCTGCTTGAACCGTTCCTGCTCCCGTGGGTCTTTAGGGATGATGAAATCTTCCTCCCTCATAATGGCCTCTTCCTCAGAAGATGGGAGTTAGTTGCTATCTTCGGAGTCCTCAAGGCCCTCCTGATTAGGCGGATCATCCTATGCCGCGGGCTCGTCCTGCTGTTGCTTATTAACTGTGGCGCCGGCGGGGTTAGCTGTATTATTTTTGGTGTCGTTCTCTGCAAAGTCCACATTGCTCACGTGGCTTCGACGTGGCTTTGATCATCGGCGCTGCCTTCGGCGCTTGGGTGGCTCATCTTCGGGCTTATCTTGGTCCTGATTGGGAGTGCCATCAGCATCCTTGCGGATGTCCACCATGTAGATATCTTATGTGGACGTGGCCGAGCACGGCCAGTGACGGGAGGGGCAACATTGATGTTAGTCATGGCTCTGCTATCCTCGTCCATGAATTTGGTGTTTTCCTAATTATAGTCTAGCATTTTGGTTAAATCTTCGACGGTGGCTACCAAGTGGGTGGTGGGTGGGACGTGAAATTCCCTCAGGTATGCCTCGAAGGGTTGCTGATTGTGGGGTGAAGGCCGGACCTCCCGGATGGAAATTTTCTGTGATTCGGTCAAGTGCCTTGTTTAATATGTCGAGGGTCACCGAATTCAAAGGCAATATGCCAGATCCCATCGTAGCAGGGCGTGAGGCAGTCTATGCCCTGGATGATCTGTGGTCTCCGCTGGCCGATATAAGCTCGGGGTTTGGAGCCATATCCTTGGGGGAGGCCGGATTATCTTCTGCGGCTAGGGACAAGCCTTGACGCGCAGCCGTCATGCCGGGATTCGAGGCCGAGCTATTTCGGACCGGGGGTGAGCCCTGGCTGTCAGTTGTTGCCTCGTCATGAGGGCTTGAAGCTAGTTGAGTGTTGTGAAGGAGGGGTTCGACCGAGATTGACTCTTGGTTTCCGCCTCCTAGTTCCGCCTTGAGGGCTGAGGATAGGTCCTCCATGGATAGGGTGAGTCCAGCCGAAAGCAGAGCATGATCCTCACTTGGAGAGGAGTCCTCCTGGCTCGAAGCTTTTTGGAGGATCGGGGCCGGCCTACAGATCGGATCGGAGGAGGGATCCAGAGCGGGTACGTCACGGCCTGCGGGGATGCGGGAAGGGGTAGTTAATCCGGTGAACACCAGATTGCCACGCGTGTTCGTAATGTAATCCAGGTTGCCAAATTGAATCCGGTGCCCATGAGCGAAGTTGACGATCTGATGTGGGCGACCAGTTGGATCGACGTGCAACACGATGCTGCCGAACACAAAGAGTTGTCTGGGGACGACGAGGTCCCCGGAGCTGATACCTTTGCCTATGACAAGGTGAGCCATCGATCCCTGGTCGACCTTATAGCGGAACTCTAAATGAAAGCACCAATGTCGGTGTCAAAACCGGGAAACCTATGGGTAGGGGGTCCCGAGCTGTGGATCTGGATCGATGGATAACAAAGGACAATGAACACAGTGATTACCCAGGTTCGGGCCCTCTCGAAGAGGTAATACCCTACGTCCTGCTCTAAGATATTGTATGTGTATATGATTACAGAGTAGATCTACCTTGAGATCAACATGAGCTAAACCCTAAGCTGATGAGGTGATGAATGTAGCTCTAACTCTAATGACTATAACCCTTGGATATACAAACACCGATAGGGTTAGGGTTTCCCAGAGATAGATTACAACAAGGAATAAAGAGATCCGGCCTGTCCTTGACTTGGAGGACATACCACATATTCATAGGTCTCCTATTACTATATGGATTCATCAGTCCGGCCCATACTTATTGGGTCGACGCCTCAAGGCTCCCTTAGTCCATGACTCTCTCACCAACGACTTTGTCGTGAATGATAAGTGAGTAAGCACTCATCATGAGAAAAACCCATTTAGCATGGAAGATATTGACCACCCCGTGGCCCTTCATGAGAGATTTGGCATACAAAACAGATTATTATTTGAACATTTAGAGTTTGGCACATGCAAATTACTTGGAATGGCAGGTAAATACCACATGTATGTATGTATGGTGGACTCATATGGCATAACTTTAGGTGTAAGGAAGTGGATGCAAAAGTAGTATTCCCGCTTAGTACAAGTGAAGGCTAGCAAACAGATTGAGGAGGGACTAACCAGACAGGGACAGCGGTCATAAACATGCATTGAGATTAATCAACATGGAATACGAGAATGAGTAGGATATAAAACACCATGAGCTTTAATATCACGGAGGCTTTGTTGGTTTTGATTCAACTACTTGTGTGAACCTGTGCCAAGTCGAGCCACTTGAATCATTCAGAGAGAGATACCATCCTATCACACTAGATCACAACCATTTTAAATGCATGTTGATGATACGTCCATTTTGCATCATGTTTTCCTATGGTTATTTAGAATTATTTTGAGCAATATAAGTTTATGATGCAATTCTTTTGCCCTTTCTCCCTTATTTTGCAAGATTCACATGAAGATGGAGAATGTTTGCAGATGAAATTCTTGACGGAAAAGGAGCAAATCTGAGATCCCTAATCTGCACAACTCCAAATGTCCTGAAACTTTAAAGAGAATTATTTTGGAATAAAAAAACATTTCGAAATTAAATACTAGGCGGGGACGCACCAGGTGGCCACAAGCCTGGGGCATGGCCTACCCCCAGGGCGTGCCCCCTAAGCTTGTGGGCCTCCTAGCAAGCCTCTGATGCCCATCTTCTGCTATATGAAGCGTTTTGACCTAGAAAAAATAATGAGATGACCTTCGGGACAAAGCGCCGCCGTCTCGAGCCGAAACCTGGGAAGAAGAAATCTAGGCCTCCGGTGGAGCGATTCCACTGGGGAAACGTCCCTCCGGGAAGGGGGAATCGAAGCCGTTGTTATCACCAATGATCCTCTCATCATGGGAGAACCAATCTTCATCAACATTTTCACCAGCACCATCTCATCTCAGACCCTAGTTAATCTCTCATATTCAATCTTTGTCTCAAAACTTCAGATTGGTACATGTGGGTTGCTAGTAGTATTGATTACTCCTTGTAGTTGATGCTTGTTGGTTTATTTGTTGGAAGATCATATGTTCAAATCCTTCATCATATTTAATACTCCTCTAATCATGAACATGAACATGCTTTGTGAGTTGTTACTTTTGTTCCTTTATAGGTAATCATGTGAAGTTGGTATTCATTCGATATTTGATGATACGTATGTTGTGTCACAGCCCTAGATTTTTTGTTTGTAAATAGTTTCATAATCATCCATGCATCATGTTTAACTTCCAAAGAAACTTGAAATGGGGTTTGTAAAACCCTAGCACCAAAATAATTGAAATAGGTTCAACATAAAAATATTTTCAGAAACCAAAATGCTCTTAATTGATGTTTGAAATTTTTGGCAATGGTTTTCATCCAAACAAAAAATAATGAACATTTTAAGGAATAATTTTGGGCATTTGAAATTAAATCATAATGTATTTGAATTGGATTTATTTCTGTTATAAAAGAAATACATGTCCAATTATTCTGAACCTTTTTGCGGGGATCTCGAAAAATCCATTAAGTCACCATATTAAATTTAAGGCTTTGCAAAATTGGTTTCATATTTCAACTAAATCAAAATAGAATAGCAAAATTAGAATACAGAGAGAGAGAGAGAGACTCACCTGGACCTTGCGTGTGCAGCCCGCCTATAGCCCAAGACTTTAGTAGGCCCAACCCACCAGGGACTTCCTCGTCTTCTTCCTTTGGACAGTAGGCAGAGCGAGGTCGTGGCGACAACGCACGCATCGACCTCCACCTCCTGCCTGCCTGCCCCCTCCCCGAAGCGTATGGACGACGCCACACCCCACCCAGACCCCTCTAACTTCCCACACCTCTCTGTGACTCAATCCTCCTCTTCATAGCTCAATTTCGAGCTTACCCGAACACGCCCGTCGCCGCCGTCCTCCATTCCCATAGCCACCGGCCACCCGACACCTCAAGATGCACGGCCGCATCTTCCTCATCCTATCCACCAAACCAGACAAGTCTGGGTGCATCACAACATCACCATCATCATTATTTTTGTTGTCGGCCACCGGAGATTGCCGCCAGGATTCCGATGCCGTACGTGCCTCCACGAGCCCACTAACCTTCCCTACGAGTTCACTGTGAGTTGCGCCATGTTTCCCCTCTCTTTCCCTTTCCAAATACGAGCTCTAGCCAATAGTTACACTAGAGCCGAGAGGTGCTCGTCGCCGGCCATATCACCATCGTCGCTAGAGTGCACAACCACTGTGTTTGAGCATGGGATCGAGCTCCTAGAACTCTGAGGAACACAAGTGTGTTCCTGATACATCTCCAATGTATCTATAATTTTTGATTGTTCCATGCTATTATATGATCTGTTTTGGATGTTTTATATGCATTGATATGCAATTTTATATTATTTTTGGGACTAAACTATTAACCCAAAGCCCAGTGCCAGTTTCTGTTTTTTCCTTGTTTTTGAGTTTCGCAAAAACGGAATATCAAACGGAGTCCAGACGGTACGAAACTTTATGAGGTTTTTTCTTGGACTAGAAGTCATTGAGAGGACTTCGAGTACAAGCCTGGGGAGCCTCAAGGCGGCAACAAGGGTGGAGGGTGCGCCCTGGGGTATAGGGCGCATCCCCCTACCTTGTGGGCCCCTTGAGCGTCCCTTGACCTAACTCTTCCACCTATATATTCTCAAATATTCCAGAAACATCAGGACATACATCAAAACCACTTTTCTGCTGCCGTAACCTTCTATTTCCGCGATATCCCATGTGGAGGCCTTTTCCGGTACTCTGCCGGAGGGGGATTCGACCACGGAGGGTTGTTGGAAATAAGCCCTAGAGGCAATAATAAAATGGTTATTATTATATTTCCTTGTTCATGATAATTGTCTATTGTTCATGCTATAATTGTTATAACCAGAAACCGTAATACATGTGTGAATACATACACCACAACATGTCCCTAGTTAGCCTCTAGCTTACTAGCTCGTTGATCAATAGACGGTTGTGGTTTCCTGACCATGGACATTGGATGTCGTTGGTAACGGGATCACATCATTAGGAGAATGATGTGATGAACAAGACCCAATCCTAAGTATAGCACAAGATCGTGTAGTTCGTTTGCTAGAGCTTTTCTAATGTCAAGTATAATTTCCTTAGACCATGAGATTGTGGAACTCCCGGATACCAAAGGAATGCTTTCGGTGTATCAAACGTTACAACGTAATTGGGTGACTATAAAGGTGCACTACAGGTATCTCCGAAAGTGTCTGTTGGGTTGGCATGAATTGAGAGTAGGATTTGTCACTCCTGTCGGCATCCTCGGAACGGGGGTACCTAGACTTGCCAGCCTGCGGCTCGTGACGCGGCTCCATCAGTGGCCTAGTGTGGCCCAACTTCACCAACCGCAATTCAAGACCATCGCGAGGGTCCAAGCCTCGCGAGGCGGGCGACAACAGGACCTCCCTAGGGGCAGTCTCTTTAGGCTAGCTCCCAAGGAGCACATATATCTATGCAAGGTGCACCTCGCGAGGTTCACGTGACATGATCCATGCCGTCCAAGGCCAGGCGAGTGCCAGCGGGCGCAGTGTACCAATTTCCCCTTTGGTGCTTAGGGGGCAAGCGCAGGCGTGGAGTCTCGAGGGATCAAGCAAAGGTTTCCATATAGGTGCAACAAGACCAAGGGCCGTCAGGTCCGCAGAACGGAGGTCATCATGGAGCCCAGCGCGACGTCACCACCAGAGGCTTTGGCATGCGAAGACCACTTTTGTCAGGATAACTTGTACTAGCCATTCCCCTTCAAATTTGGCCATTGTGGGATCCCCTCCTGCCGATATTTGGGAAGAGGACCAAGGCCACTATAAATAGGACCTAGCCACCACCATGGGGGCAGGTCGAGCAGAGAACTCGTCTAGTAGAGGAAGAGAGAGAGAGAGAGAGAGAGAGAGAGAGAGAGAGGAGGACTCATCGGATCCATTCCTCCCTGACCATACCACAAGCTCACCCGAGCTCAAGAACACATCTCCTCCTGAGGCTATTCATCCATTGTACTAGTTCATCCTCATCCCCATGAGGGAATCACCACACACACTGGAGTAGGGAATTACATCGCAAGGTGGCCTGAACCAGTATAATCCTCTGTGTCCCTTGTTCTTTAAGTTCGTCGAGCTAGGATGTGGAATCGTAGGGCGAGCACGCTGGGGAGAGAGTGCTCTTCGTGCGCAACCCAGAGTTAAAACCTCTCAAGGGTTTGCGGAACCTAAAATCCGACTACTCCGTATGAGGAGAGCTATCTCTGGGCCCACTCGGTAATGCATCATCAGAATGAGCTAAATGTGACTAGAGAGTTAGTAATGGGATCGTGTGTTACAGAACCAGTAAAGAGACTTGTCGGTAACGAGATTGAACAAGGTGTGGGGATTATCGTGGAACATGTGGGAGCCAATATGGTTATCCAGATCCCGCTATTGGTTATTGGCCGGAGAGGTCTCTTGGTCATGTTTGCGTTGTTCCAACCTGTAAGGTCTACACACTTAAGGTTCGGTGACGCTAGAGTTGTAATGGGAATTGTATGTGGTTACCGAAAGTTGTTCAGAGTCCTGGATGAGATCTCGGATGTCACGAGGAGTTCCTGACTTGTCCGGAGGTGAAGATTTATGTATTGGAAGTCCAGTTTCGGGGGTTATCGATATTGTACCCGGACCACCGAAAGGGTTCCGGGGGTCCACCGGGAGGGGCCACCTGCCCTGGAGGACCAAGTGGGCTGAATATGGGTGGGAACCAGCCTCCCTATTGTGCTGGTGTGCCCCAAGGGGCCCAAGGCGCCTAGGGTTCAAACACTAGGGGTGGGGGCGCCCCCCCTAACTTGGGGGGCAAGTCACCCCCCTTGGCCGCCAACCCCTCTAGATACATCTAGGGGGCCGGACCCCTCTATCCTCCAGCCTATAAATAGAGGGGGGTGGGAGGGTAGCCACACCCTTCCCCCTGGAGCAGCCCTCCCACCTCCTACACCTCTTCCTCCTCCGTAGAGCTCCACCGCCACCACGCCGTCGGGCTACAGGATCTCTCCCTCAACTTCTCCTCCCCCCTTGTTGGATCAAGGAGGAGACGTCCCCGGGATGTACGTGTGTTGAAAGCGGAGGTGCCGTTCGTTCGGCACTTGGATCGGATCTTCCACGATTTGATCACCGCGAGTACGACTCCATCAACCGTGTTCTTTGCAATGCCTCCGCCTAGCGATCTTCAAGGGTACGAATATGGACTCCCTCTCTCTCGTTGCTAGCATCTACGAGATTGATCTTGGGGACACGTGATACGTCTCCAACGTATCTACTTTTCCAAACCCTTTTGCCCTTGTTTTGGACTCTAACTTGCATGATTTGAATGGAACTAACCAGGACTGACGTTGTTTTCAGCAGAACTGCCATGGTGTTGTTTTTCTGCAGAATAAAAAGTTCTCGGAATCGCCTGAAAATCAGTGGAGAATTATTTTAGAAAATATAAAAAATACCTGCAAGAAGATCCACACCGAGGGGCCCATGGTCTGTCCTCGAGAGTGGGGGCACGCCCCCCTGCCCAGGGCGCGCCCCCTGCCTCGAGGGCCCCCCAATGCTCCATCGACGTATCCCGAGGTCCTATATATTCTGTTTCGGGGAGGAAAAAAATCAAGGAGAAGGAATTATCATGTTTCACGAGACGGAGCCGCCGCCAAGCCCTAATCTCTCTCGGGAGGGCTGATCAAGAGTCCGTTCGGGGCTCCGGAGAGTGGAGATCGTCGCCATCGTCATCATCAACCTTCCTCCATCACCAATTCCATGATGCTCACCGCCGTGCGTGAGTAATTCCATCGTAGGCTTGCTGGACGGTGATGGTTTGGATGGGATCTATCATGTAATCGAGTTACTTTTGTTAGGGTTTGATCCCAAGTATCCACTATGTTCTACGATTGATGTTGTTATGACTTTGCTATGCTTAATGCTTGTCACTAGGGCCCGGGTGCCATGATTTCAGATATGAAACTATTATGTTTCCAAGAATATATGTGTGTTCTTGATCCTATCTTGCAAGTCTATAGTCACCTACTATGTGTTATGATCCGGCAACCCCGAAGTGACAATAATCGGGACCACTCCCGGTGATGACCATAGTTTGAGGAGTTCATGTATTCACTATGTGTTAATGCTTTGGTCCGGTACTCTATTAAAAGGAGGCCTTAATATCCCTTAGTTTCCAATAGGACCCCGCTGCCACGGGAGGGTAGGACAAAAGATGTCATGCAAGTTCTTTTCCATAAGCATGTATGACTATATTCAGAATACATGCCTACATTGCATTGATGAACTGGAGCTAGTTCTGTGTCACCGTAGGTTATAACTTCTACATGATGAATTGCATCCGACGTAGTTTCCCATCAATGATCCAATGCCTACGAGATTTACCTATATTGCTTGTCGCTTATTTACTTTCTCGTTGCTATTATCACAAAAAATACAAAAACACTGTCTTTACTTTTGTTGTTGCTACCGCCACTATCATATTACTTTGCTATGAAACTATCTTGCTGCAGATACTAAGTTTCCACGTGTGGTTGAATTGACAACCCAGCTGCTAATACTTAAGAGTATTCTTTGGCTCCCCTTGTGTCAAATCAATAAATTTGGGTTTAATACTTTACCCTCGAAAACTGTTGCGATCCCCTACACTTGTGGGTTATCAAGACTATTTTCTGGCGCCGTTGCCGGGGAGCATTCCTCTCTTCTTTAAGTCACTTGGGATTTATATCTCCTTATCACTATGAAGAATTTGAAGGACTCAAAAACTATGAGGGGAGGTAAGGAACTGCCATCTTGCTCTGCACTTAATTCTCCTTCCGTTATGAGTAAACTTGCGACACCTACTCCTGCTATTGAATCTGATATGTCGTATGTTCTTGATGATGCTACTTCTGCTATGTATGATGAAACTACCTCTATGCCTGATACTGTGCCACTAGGTGAATTTCTAGATGAACAAATTTCTAAGGTTAGGTAGAGTGCAAATGTTCATGATATTTATGAAAGTGATGATAAAACTACTCCCAATAGATATGAATTGCCTGTTGTGCCTGAGGGCTATATTATGGATGAAGAAACTTCTAGAGACTTTCTTGCTTGCAATGATAGATATGATCTTAAGAAGTAATTAGCTAAGCTGGAAGAAAAGTCCTTGAATGCTAGAATGAAACATGACCCTGCTTTTGCTACTTCACCTATATGTGTCACTCATAAGGATTATGAATTCTCTGTTGATCCTGAGTTAATTACTTTGGTTGAATCTGATCCTTTCCATGGCTATGAGTTTGAAACTGTTGTGGCACATCTTACCAAGTTGAATGATATAGCCACCCTGTTTACTACTATATCATTAAGTTGTTTCCATTCTTGTTAAAGGGTGATGCTAAGACTTGGTTTAATTCTCTTGATCCTGGTTGTGTGCGTAGTCCCCAGGATATGATGTATTACTTCTCTGCTAAATATTTTCCCGCTCAAAAGAAACAAGATGCCTTACAGGAAATAAATAACTTTGCTCAAACTGAAGAAGAGATTCTCCCACAAGCTTGGGGGAGGCTTCTCCAGATACTTAGTGCTTTGCCTGATCATCCTCTTGAGATGCATGATATACTTGATGTCTTTTATAATGGACTAACCGATGCTTCCAGAGACCACCTGGATAGTTGCGCTGGTTGTGTTTTCAGGGAAAGAACATTTGAATAGGCTAAATTACTATTGAATAATATACTGGCCAATGAAAATAATTGGACACTTCCTGAACCAGCCCCTAATCAAACTCCGAAGAAAAGAGGTGTTCTATTTCTCAGTCCTGAAGACATGCAAGAGGTAAAGAAATATATGAAAGAAAAAGGTATTAAAGCTGAAGATGTTAAGAATTTACCGCCTATTGAAGAAATACATGGTCTTGATAACCTGACACAGGTAGTAAAGGTAAATTCTCTTTATAAATTTGATGAAGGTGATATTCCTCGTTATAAGTCTGCTAGCCAATGCTTAGATGAGTTTGACAATTTCATTGTGAAACAATAAAACTTCAATGCTTATGTTGGTAGACAACTACAACACAATGCTCATATGATTGAACGCTTGAGTGATTATCTGTCTAGTGCTAAAGATGAACTGAAACTTATTAGTATACATGCTTCCATGGTCACCACTCAAGTAGAACAAGTACTTAAGGCTCAGAATTATTTCCTCAATGAATTAAATAGTAAGAATAACGACTATGCTGTTAGAGTTGCACCTAGAGGTGGTAAAATGACTCAGGAACCTTTGTATCCTGAAGGCCGCCCCAAGAGAATTGAGAAAGATTCTCAGAGAGCTAATTTAGATGCACCTTGTTCTTCTAAGAAGAGGAAAAAGAAAAATGATAAGACTTTGCATGCTCCTAGTGAACCTGTAGCTCACCCACCTGAGAATCCCAATGATATATCTGTTTCTGATGCTGAGACACTATCTGGTAATGAACATGAACCTAGTGAAAATATTAATAATGATGTTCATGATGATGCTCAACCTAGCAATGATAATGATGTAGAGATTGAACCTGTTGTTGATCTTGATAACCGACAATCAAAGAATCAACGTTATGATAAGAGAGACTTTGTTGCTAGGAAGCACGGTAGGGAAAGAGAACCATGGGTTCAGAAACCCATGCCTTTTCCTCCGAAACCATCCAAGAAAAAGGATGATGAGGATTTTGAGCGGTTCGCTGAAATGATTAGACCTTTTTTTTGCGTATGCGTTTGACTGATGTGCTTAAAACAAATCCTTATGCCAAGTATATGAAAGATATTATTACCAACAAAAGAAAGATACCTGAAGTAGAAATCTCCACCATGCTTGCCAATTACACTTTTGAGGGTGGAATGCCTAAGAAATTACGAGATCCAGGAATACCTACTATACCTTGTTCCATTAAGAGAAACTATGTTAAAACTGATTTGTGTGATCTTGGAGCCGGTGTTAGTGTTATGCCTCTCTCTTTATATCGTAGACTTGACTTGAGTAATTTGACACCTACTGAAATATCTATGCAAATGGCCGATAAATCAACTGCTATACCTGTCGGTATTCGTGAGGATGTGCCTGTTGTAGTTGCAAATGTTACTATTCTAACGGACTTTGTTATACTTGATATTCCCGAGGATGATAGTATGTCTATTATTCTTGGCAGACCTTTTTTGAATACTGCAGTGGCTGTTATTGATTGCAACAAAGGCAATGTCACTTTTCATGTCAATGGTAATGAGCATATGGTACACTTTCGAGGAAACAACCTTAGATCTATAGTATCAATTATATTGGAAAAACTTCGACTATTACTATTGAGGTTTTGAGTTTCCTATTCCTACTATCAAGATGGCATATGACATACATATTATTGGGGACATACATATCCCCATTGAGGTAACATAGTGTTATTCGAAAATTCTCCGGTTTCATGTTACTCGGAAAGAGTTTATTAACAAGACCTGATCAACCTTGTTAATGGATTCCTTTTGATAAGCATGGGATAGGTGAATCTAGATAGCACAAACCTTCTGTACCCTCCTTTTACTTTATGCTAATTAGGTTAAATAAAAGAAAAATAGCATTATTTGTCTGTTTCCAGACTTACCCGTGCAATAAAAAATATCCCGAAAATAAAAGTTCTCCAAATGCCATGAAAATGAAATATGATTTTTTCTAGAATATTTAAGAAAATATGGCACTGAACACACAGCAAGGGGAGCCAGCACGTGGCCTCGAGGGCACAGGGCGCACCCCCCTTCACAGTGCGCGCCCCCTGCCTCAAGGGCCCCACCCCTCCACTTATCCTTTCACCCATGCTCTTCTTCTTCCTCCCAAAAAAATCCCCAACCAGCTCAAACCCGAGTTCTAGCTCATTTTGCTGCCATTTTTGATCTCCTTGCTCAAAGCACCGTTCACCAAACTATTTGGGGATATTGTTCCTTCGTATGTGACTCCTCCATTGGTCCAATTAGTTTTTGTTCTAGTGCTTTATTTGTTGAAAATTTATGCTGCTGTGGTGACCTTGTTCTTGAGCTTGCATGTCGAATTTTCTTGGTCCCAAGTAGTTCTAATGCATGATATAGCCCCTAGGCACTTATAGGAGTTGTTGCTATCAATCTTGTTGAGTTTGGTTAACTTTTATAGTGAGTTACTAAAAATTTCAGAAATTTTCAGAAAAGGAAAATGTTAAAAAGATTTTTGAGGGGCTATTCCAGCAAGAGCTCGGAGGAGAAGAAGAAAGAAGAAAATAAGAAGCCCAAGTATAATCTTCCTCGTATGGCAGAAGTTCGACCATGTGAATGGCCTTGTAATGATTTCATGATGTCCGCCGGTATTTACGAAGACTTCTATTGGATGGCGAATAATGCAGGCCTCACCGACTTCTTCAACGACCAAAAAGAACAGTACCTCTTACTCACCAATATTTTCACGCAAAGTTTTCATTTTCATTCTAGGAAAACGCCACCTACAGTGGAGTTTCGCTTATATGATGTGAGTAAGGAGATATCATTGTTAGACTTTTGTGAAATATGCAAGGTACCCTTTGAAGGTAGACTTGATGAACCACGTCATGAATACGTCAAAGGGTTCATTGATATGATAGCCGTAGGTGAAACTAGACAAGTTGCAGGGGCAAGAATCACTAGTATACACTTCCCTGTTCTGCGCTACTTTGCTTTATTTGCTAGTAGGTGTTTAATTGGTCGCGGGAATAGTGGACACTCAGTGCCCCTGATATTATCATTTTACGCCATGCTTTGTTTCGTGACACAACTTTTAGCTTGGGCGCCGTCGTTGCCAAACGATTGGGTCTTAACCGCTCAAGAGGGCCCATCTTTGGAGGCCTCTTTGCTTCTCGCCTTGCTGAACATTTTAATATACCCATTAGGCATCATGAGACGGAAGAAAAATTGCTTGCCCCTGTTTATCTAGACTACAAGAGCATGGTAGCTCATGACTTTATTGTTAAAGACAAAAATATGCAACTCCATTATAAATTGAGGTTTGATGAAATATACTGTGAAATTGTTACCTTGCCTGCACCTTGTTTGTTTGATCTATCTACAGGCGTATTCCTCATCACCTCAGATGTCTTCTACAAGTACAAAGGCCAGGCACAAGCTTCAGAGCCTGAGCCAGAACCACCACTTGATCCTTCCTGACAATCTGTTTATAGGTGGGAGCTGGACGAGCTCGCCAACCAGTGGCGTCCAGAGTACACATCTCAGTACACTGGAGGGTGTGGCTTCGATCCGTGGCCATAGACCAACTTAGGCCAAAAGCCTAAGCTTGGGGGAGTACGTGTTTCTCACCGACTTACATTCATGTTCACACACTTATTCTAGTTGTCGGTGCTCACACTCTTTCACTGTACCATCCATGCTTAGTTTAAATTACTTTTTCTTAGTCTTTTTCTTGTGTGCTAGAAAAACCGAGAAAAACAAAAAACTATTAGTTGTAGCTTCTAGCTAGTTTACTTTCTTTGCCTGTAGTAGTAACTAAAAATAAAAACCCAAAAAGATTTCCTGTTCTTCTTTTGCTTGTTGGGAGCTTTCCCGTGTAAATAGTTTCTTTTTGTTTTTAGGGTTTAAGAGTAGAAGACCATGATTAAAATACTTAGTGTCTCTCATATGCTTGGTTGTTAATTTAATCTTGAGCCATATTACCTTGTCTTCTCTCTTGTATCAAATGTCTGCAGATTTCAGCTTTGTCTAATGCACATGCACTATTATTATTTCCCACACCGTTCGGTCATGCGAGTGAAAGGCAATAAGGATGATATATGATGAACTAATTGAGATGAGAAAAGATGGTATGAACTCAACCTCTTTTGTTTTTGTAAATATGATTGCTCGTCGTTCTTGATTCAGCTTGTTATGAATGAAACATGCTTGCAATGACAATTAGAGATCATAGCTGCTTATGCCATGCTTAATTAGCTGAGAGTTTATAATGGTCTATCTTGCGTGCCAACATGATATTAAAATGGTTGTGATGTGGTATGATGGGTGATATCCTTCTTTGAACGATTTAAGTGACTTGACTTGGCACATGTTCACGCATGTAGTTGAAACAAATCAACATAGCCTTCACGATATTTATGTTGATGGTGATTTATATCCTACTCATGCTTGCATTCATTGTTGATTAATTTTAATGCATGTTCATGACCTTTGTTGCTCTCTAGCTGGTCGCTTCCGAGTCTCTTTCTAGCCTTCACCTGTACTAAGCAGGAATACTGCTTGTGCATCCACTTCCATAAACCCCAAAGTTATTCCATATGAGTCCACCATACCTTCCTATATGTGGTATTTACCTGTCGTTCCAAGTAAATTTGTATGTGCCATACTCTAAACCTTCAAATGAAATTCTGTTTTGTATGCTCGAGCAGCTCATGTATCAACTAGGGTTGTCTATATCTTCCATGCTAGGTGGGTTATTCTCACGATGAGTGGACTCCGCTCATCATTCATGAGAAAATGGCTGGTAATCGGGATGCCCAGTCCCATGCTCAAAATCATAATAATTAAACAAAACTCCCCCAGGGCTGTAGCTTGTTTGGACGGTAACCCGTGGATGCGGCTGGCCGTGGAGTGTGCTTGTTGGTGGTTGGGGGAGTATACACTTTCCCATTCTATTTGGGAACCGCCTATAATGTGCGTAGCATGGGAGATATCGAGATTCTTGGTTGATATGTTGACAATGAAATCCCTGCTTCCATCTGTGAAGGGCCTATATATTTAGTTTTATGCAGAGTCATCGTCCTCTAATCAAAGAGCACCAGTAGGAGAGCATCTCTGTCGTTGCATGTATTACTATTAATTAGCATTGAGTATGATCATGACTGGATCTCTTTTTACCATGAATTACAATGTCTAGTCAGTCCTTGATCTTTAAAGGTGCTTTGCATTTATGTTTTGCAGTCTCAGAAAGGGCTAGCGAGATACCATCCTGTTATATCATATCATGATTGTTTTGAGAAGTGTTGTCATCTGAGGTTTATTATTATTGCTCGCTAGTTGATTATGCCATTGATGTGAGTAGCCTTGAGACCTGAAAGTTATTGTGAATGTGGTTAGTTCATGATCTAGTTGAAAACCTGAATGCTAGCTTATATATTTACAACAACAAGAGCAAACAGAGTTTGTCAAAGTTTTTCTTTATCAGTTTCAGTTTATCAACTGAATTGCTTGAGGAGAAGCAAAGGTTTAAGCTTGGAGGAGTTGATACGTCTCCAACGTATCTACTTTTCCAAACCCTTTTGCCCTTGTTTTGGACTCTAACTTACATGATTTGAATGGAACTAACCCGGATTGACGCTGTTTTCAGCAGAACTGCCATGGTGTTGTTTTTGTGCAGAATAAAAAGTTCTCGGAATCGCCTTAAAATAAACGGAGAATTATTTCAGAAAATATAAAAAATACCTGCAAGAAGATCCACACTGGGGGACCCACGGCCTGTCCTCGAGGGTGGGGGCAAGCCCCCTGCCTCGAGGCCTCCCCGATGCTCCACCGACGTATCCCCAGGTCCTATATATTCCGTTCGGGAGGAAAAAATCAAGGAGAAGGAACTATCGCGTTTCACGAGACGGAGCTGCCGCCAAGCCCTAATCTCTCCCGGGAGGGCTGCTGTGGAGTCCGTTCGGGGCTCCGGAGAGTAGAGATCGTCGCCATCATCATTATCTACCTTCCTCCATCACCAATTCCATGATGCTCACCGCCGTGCGTGAGTAATTCCATCATAGGCTTGCTGGACGGTGATGGGTTGGATGGGATCTATCATGTAATCGAGTTAGTTTGTTAGGGTTTGATCCCTAGTATCCACTATGTTCTGAGATTGATGTTGCTATGACTTTGCTATGCTTAATGCTTGTCACTAGGGCCCGAGTGCCATGATTTCAGATCTGAACCTATTATGTTTCCATGAATATATGTGTGTTCTTGATCCTATCTTGCAAGTCTATAGTCACCTACAATGTGTTATGATCCGGCAACCCCAAAGTGACAATAATCGGGACCACTCCCGGTGATGACCATAGTTTGAGGAGTTCATGTATTCACTATGTGTTAATGCTTTGGTCTGGTATTCTATTAAAAGGAGGCCTTAAAATCCCTTAGTTTCCAATAGGACCCCACTGCCACGGGACGGTAGGACAAAAGATGTCATGTAAGTTCTTTTCCATAAGCACGTATGACTATATTCGAAATACATGCCTACATTGCATTGATGAACTGGAGCTAGTTCTGTGTTACCCTAGGTTATAACTTCTACATGATGAATTGCATCCGACGTAATTTCCCATCACTGATCCAATGCCTACGAGCTTTACCTATATTGCTTGTTGCTTATTTACTTTCCCGTTGCTATTATCACAAAAACTACAAAAACACTATCTTTAGTTTTGTTGCTGCTACCGCCACTATCATATTACTTTGCTACTAAACTATCTTGCTGCAGATACTAAGTTTCCAGGTGTGGTTGAATTGACAACTCAGCTGCTAATACTTAAGAGCATTCTTTGGCTCCCCTTGTGTCGAATCAATAAATTTGGGTTTAATACTTTACCCTCGAAAACTGTTGCGATCCCCTACACTTGTAGGTTATCAACATGTAGATTTTCTTAATTGTTACTACTATCAGATTCAGGGATCTACAAAACCCTTATAAGTTCGAGCACTGGGGTGCGTGCGAAGAACTCAACTTCCCCTATTAGACTACTCGCCGTCTCTATTATCTAGCTCGATGAACAGGAAAGGAAATGACATTGGGAAGTTTACCCAGGTTAAGGCCACCTATCGGTTAGTGGCCCTACTCCTGCAATGAGGTGGATTGCCTTGAGGTGGGCTGAGGAAGAACTAGTAGAGTGGTTGAACAACCTCGCGAGGTTTGCTCTTGCTTTTGGTGGTGAGGGATGTCTGAATGATCTGTCCCTTTTTATGTGGCTAAGCTATATTTATAGTGGCCTTGGTCCTCTTCCCCCAAAATGTAGGTGGGAAGGGATGCCACAACGGCCAAATTTGAAGGGACACAACTATTACATCTTATCCTGACTAAAGGTGGTCTTCGCGTGCAAAGCTTCTGATCCTGACACCTCGGTGGGATTGGTGATGACCTCCGTCCTGCCGTCCTAGCGATCCTGGTCTTGTTGCATGGAAATGGAAACCTTTGGTTGATTCCTCGGGACTCCGTGCCTGTGCTTGCCGCTTCAGCACCAACGAGGAAACTTGTTGTCCTGCACCCACTGGTGCGCGCATGGCCTTGGCCGTCATGGCTTGCATCATCCGAACCTCACGAGGTGGGACCTTGCATAGAGGTCTCCGCCCCTGGGGAGCCAGCCTGGTGAGACAACTCCTTCCGGGGGTCTTGATGTCATCGGCCTTGCGAGGCTTGGCCCCTCGCTAGGGCCTTGAGTGTCGATGCTAAAGATGGGCCTTACCAGGCTAGTGAAGGAGCCATGTCATGGGCCGCAGGCAAGCAAGTATGGGTACCCCAATTCCCAGAACATTGAGAGTAGCCCCCGGGCCCAAGCCACGCTCAGACTTGGCTTCGAGGCAATGCCAAAGGGCAAGGGCCAAGCGCCACAGTCCCCAACCGCATGTGGCCCTATCGACACGTCGCGCATGGAGAGTGATGGCCACATCCACTTCCCGATGAATCCTTGGCAACTGCTTGACTTGACGGCCGCATGTTGCTAGCACGACCTTGCCAGACTTGACCGCCACACTTTGTCTTGGTTCCCCCCTCATCTTGCTATCTTCCGATCTTGCGGTTTGCCTTCCAGCCCCGGCGTCGCGCCAGTCTCTCTTTTTCTCCATGGCACACATGTTGAAGAAAAAGGGGAAACCCAATGCTCCTAATGAATCTTGGTCGGGCCTGGAGCCCACACTCGATCGATCGAGGGTGATAAACTCGAAGGTGCTGGCCAAGGTCTGGCCGGCCCTCGCCGCCAACTCCAATGAGTGGAAGGAGATGATAGTATGGCCCGCCTCCCGGTCTATGGCGGACATGGAAGCCACCGAGATCCCCATTCGTCTTCATGCTCTTCTGGCCGGATTGGTCCCTCCTTTCTCCAATTTCTTCAATGTCGTACTCTCACATTACCAGATCCAAGAACTACATCTTGACCCTGCATCCATTACCCTCTTGGCCACCTTTGCCTTCTTATGCCAGGCCATGGTGGCATTACCCCATCCGTTGCCTTGTTTCGCCATTTCTACTCGCTCCGTCTGGTCGACGACCATCAGTGCTCAAGGTGCGTGGCCTTCCATCCCAAAGCGGCGATAGGGCATCGACTTCGCGCTTCGCCCGAACATGAGGGTGTTTCAGAAGCAATGGATGTTCGTGGACGCCACCATGTTCAGCCTTCTGCTCCTGCTTCCGCGAAGTCCGGTGGAACCCAGCTCCGGTTGGGGCTACAAGAAACTTGTTGATTGCCAGCTCGCCTTTGTTTGGGGCAGGTTGGTAGATTGAAGAAGGTCATGGTGACAGCTCTGATGGTGGTGAGGGAGTTCATCAGGCGGTGCATCGCCCTGCTTTAGCGCCATTCCTGTCCAATGTGGACCTTCACCGGCCCTATAGACCCCATAAGGCTCCAGGTGCCTTCGCTTCCTTCCAAGACGCTGCACACGGTGCTCGGGCTCCTGACTAGTGACCCAGCACCCGCCGTGATTTTGGAGGAAGGCTTCCTCCTGTACAACTATTCGAACAAGGAGAGCTTCGCGAGGCAGATGCCCCTTTTCGATGAGTTAGGCCTGAGCCCTGGGGGCCTTGGAGGGCCCTGCAAGAATCATGTTTTGGTGACTCCGGTGCTTGTTGATCCTGCGACGCGCGTCCCAGGTGTGGGCGTAGGGGGGCGAATGCCGCCGGAGGCTCCTAAGGCGACGGATGAGGGGTTGACGTCACCTGAAGCTCCCGAGGTAGTCGCTCCAGGAGCCCCCATGTGCACCCCTGAGGTTTTCGTCGCGAAGCAAGCGCCGCATGTTGCCCCTGGGTGCCCGCACCTGATGCCCAGGTATGTGCTCCTGAGGTGGCAACAAGCCTCCCAGCCTCTGAAGGAAATGCCCCAGTCTCCGGCCTATTTTGACGGAACCTCGGAGTGCTCCGCAAGAGGAAAGGGTTGTGGGGCTGCAACATGGACGGTCTCCGGCCCTTGAAACAGAGGAAATATATAGTAGTGAACGGGTAAGTGCCTTATCTTTGTGGTTCTCCATGAGCGACGCTCTTTCCTGACTTTGCCTCCCCAGGGTTTCTCCGGTCGTGAAGGTGAATGCTCCTGAAAGTTTCCCCTTGGGGGCTCTTGTCTCAACATTGACTTCGGTCTCCCTGTGCCGGGCACCTGCGCGAAGGATGGGGATGGCTTGCGAGGCGAGCTCTTCGTCGGGGGTTTGATGGCCTGGCCCTGCTCCGTGGTTGCCTCCTAGGCGTCAGAGGTGTGCCGAGGGCTTCCCCGCTAGTGCTCGCCAACGGGTGGGTTCCCTCGGTGCTGGCCCCGTCCTCGAGTGTCAGAGCCCTGCCACTTGGTCCCCCTGCTGAGGCTGATGAAACGGCGGGGGGAGTGCCGGCTACTATCCCCTTGCAAGGGACAGGTGGAGCGCCTCGCGTTTCTCCGACAGCCCCCTGCGCCGAGGGGCCTGGCCACGTGCTGGAGCTTTCGCATGGGCGCATTGCCATTCGCCACGACCTTTTTTAGGGAGCCACCAGTGCACTGGGCCAACTCGGGGAAGAACTCGTTGATGTCGATGTACGCCTTGAGTCGGTAATTCTTCGCCTGGTGCAGGAGTGGCACAAGCTGAAGGTTGCTATCAATCTTGGGCATTGACAGCATGAGTGAGCCTGGACGGATGCTGTGGAGTCCCTTGAGGCTTCTCGCGAGGCTTGTGCTCGCGCCTTGGAAGAGGCCATGGCCGCTGACCGCCGCCGCAAGGCTGCCAAGGAGCAGGAGTAGGAGCTTCAGGCATCGAATGCTGCCCTTGGGCAGCAAATCCAGGTGCGGTGAGCCGTGCTGATGACACCACCGAGGGGAGCCCCCTCTAATGGGAAGGAGCTCCAGGAGCGCGAGGAGGCGTTGCTGCTTGAGGCCTTGGAGCACAGCCTAGAGCTCGAGCGACCGAAACTGAGGGAGCGCCAAGTGGCTCCACCCGAGGATGCCGTTGTTGTCCAAGAAGCAGAAACTGAGGCTTTAGGAGACCAAATCTCAGTAGCAGCATATCGAGAAGGAGGGCAAAACGCCCACCCTCAGGGAGAGTCTGGCTGACACGGCGCAACGCAAGGTGGCCTCCAGGGAGGCTGAGGACACCATCCAGGAGGAACTGTCTTCGCTTCAAAGGCAGGTTGGGGACGTCGAGTCCCTTGTGGGTTGGACTATGGAGGAGGCGAGTCATCACTGGACGATGTAGCGTGAGCGCACTTCCATGCTCAAAGGTCTTAGGGTGACGCCCAATTGGGCCCTGGACACGATCTGCAAAGAGAGTGTCCTGTGGCCTCATGAGGACGATGATGATGGCTACCTCTACTTCTTCACGCAAGTCATGACCCATCTGGAGGATCGGGCTACAAGAGCTCGCTAGCTCATTGAGGAAATAACTCGAGGTCTCCTTGGACGCGCATTCTCGCGCGTCTTCAGACACCTTCCCTGCCTTGATCTTGACTTTGATTTCGACGCTGTGATAGCCCCCATGCCTAAGGCCACTTTGGGCGTCTTGGCGAGGTGGGTGGACGACCACGTGGATGACCTGATTAAGGAGCTTGCCATCGAGAGAGACGTGGTTGCGCCTATGGCCGAAGAGGGCGATGAGGATGATGGCGATGAAGAAGATGCAGACAGCGACGCGCCTCGCTAGGCTCTTATTATCTGGTTTGCCCAGTACGTAACAAAGCTTTTGGATACTACCCTGAGGGGGTGTGAGAGCATTTGGAGAGTAGAGTTCATCTATTATGTATGAAATGATGAGATGCTTTTGAGGTAGGATGTGAGAGGTCCCGTCTCGAGCCAAAATGCCCTTGATGAAAGCCAATACCGCAACTTATCTGGATGCGGATGGTCTTGGATGAGTTCCCGTGGCGTGAGGGTTCCCTTCCTGCGAGATGGCATCTCGAGGCTGATGAATGACTAAGACTCCTATGGAGCCTGCAGACCTTCCGAAGAGCACCTGGTGAGGAACTAAGTACCAAGCCTTGGCAAGGTGCGCGCACTGCGACCTTGCGGCGGTCGTTCAAGTGTCGCTTGAGGCAGCTCAAGCGCGTGTAGTTTGCAAAGCATGCCCAGCCCCCACTCACAAGGCGCTTACAGGGGTGGGCAGTAGGCCTGAACCCCAGGTCTTTGGACAGAAACCAAAAGTAGGAAAACACTGCGAATCGAGGAAAAAAACCCTCTTTTCTTTGGCAAGAACACGAAACTCCAAGTTTTACTCCGAAAAGAATGTGAATTAAGCTACAGAAATTGGGCAAACAAAAAGATTTAATAGCCGTGTGTGGCACCATGGCTAGTCTTGGTCTTCCCACCAGTGTGGAGCTAAGTGCTTCCACTGGGCATGGGCATAGTCATTGGGGGACAGTGTCGACGTCCACCGCGGAGCATGGTGCTTCCACTTGGACGTGGGGTGGAGCCCCCGTGAGGCCCAAGGGTGGCACTCAGGAGACTCCGGTGTGTGTGCAACCCTACTCCTTATTACATGAGAGTGTCACGGACGGAGATCTTCACGAACGTCTTTGGCGCCTGGACAGGTCCCCGCCCTCGCATCCCCCTACCAACGTTGGGGCGTCCGGAAACCAGGACGAGGCCAAGGGGACGTTGGCGGTGCCCTGGCGACCGCAGGCCCTCTGCCGGGCGGAAGGGCTCGCTGGCGCCTGCCTCGAAAGGGGCCTCTATCTGAGTGGCACACGCCGCCGCCACAGCGATGCTTTTGCCCTAGGTTGGACGGAGGGTTCCTGGCGTCGGGCCTCCCCCACGGAGCCCCCAGTGCATTGCCTCTTGCTACAACTCGGCCGCCGTCCTGAAGTCCAAGGTCGTTGTCAAGGATTGGTTCACCCACGGTACATGGTCAACGTAATCAAGTCCCTGAGATATTGGTTGTACCAGGTGGCTGCCATTGATGACGGCATCGATGAAGCCCCATGGTGGCCCGCGGAGAGCCTCGGGCTCGCTCGGTCCCATCACCCAGGCCGGTGGGGGAAACAGTAGAGGACTTCTTGGTGAATATGGCGGGTCTGCCGCTAGGGGCGCAGTGATGTCTATGGCTCTCTCCCTCGAGCCGTTACCTAGCCATTCGTTATCTCCGTCTTCTTGGCCTGGCGCGGGGCCGCAGTGACCGCAGGGCAGCATCTCGGTGCGGTCCCAAAGGGGGGCGCCTGAGCTGCCACTCATGTAGGCACGACGTCCGTAGCCAGGAGAGCGGTGCCGCGGCCAAGGCCGGCACCGCGAGGTCCCTCGGGGGGAGGCACACGGGCGCTGCCGAGGCCAGCGTGCGTCCTTGGCAGTGCTCACGACATGGGCAAGGTGCAGAAAGGCGCCGCACCCTACACGCGGCGTCCAGCAGCTCCGCGACTCGCTCCAGCAAGGCATCGTTTCCGACCTCCGTCAATCTGCATCGGAGCAATTCCCGCGCCATGCCGAGCACGACCTACATGTTTGCTTGCTCTCGACAAGTCTGCGGTGCCGTCGCCGCGCCGTAGCTTGAGGATCTCGTTGTGGAGCGGTTGCGGTGCAGGGTAGAAGCGAGCGGCGGTGGCCCACGCCACCCACGGCTGGTGGCACCGGGCAGCGCGTGAGCCGCTTGGAGTGCGGAGTTCAGGACCTCCTAGATGGAAGGCGCCGCCTGAGCAGTCCAAGCGGCCCAGGGCTCAGTGGGGGCTTGGGGAGCGTCAGCCATGGGAACAACGAGGTGATGACGATTTGACCGGAGGAAGAGAGACTTTGACGCACCCCTACCAAGTGCGCCAAATGTCGGATTCATGGTTCCGCAAAACCTTTGTATGTTTGAACACTGGGTTGTGTGCGAAGAACTCAACTTCCCCTATCAGTCTATGATCTAGCTCGAGGAACATGAAAGGAAATGACACAGGGCAGTTTACCGAGGTTCATGCCACCTATTGGTGAGTGGCCCTACATCTACAATGTGGTGGACTTCCTCGAGGTGGGCTGAGGAAGAACTAGTACAGTAGTTGAACAACCTTGCGAGGTGTGCTCTTGCTTGTGGTGGTGAGGGAGGTCTGAATGATCCGTCCCCTTCTATGTGGTGGCTAAGCTATATTTATAGTGGCATTGGTCCTCTTTCCCCAAAATCTAGGCGGGAACGGATCCCACAATGGCCATATTTGAAGGGAGACAACTAGTACATCTTATCTTGGCTAAAGGTTGTCTTCGCCTGCAAAGCTTCTGATCCTGACACCACGGTGGGCTCGGTGATGACCTCCGTCCTGCCATCCTGGCGATCCTGGTCTTGTTGCATGGAAATGGAAACCTTTGGTTGATTCCTCGGGACTCCGCACCTGTGCTTGCCTCTTTAGCACCAAAGAGGAAACCTCTCGTCCTGCGCCCGCTGGCGCCTTCCTGGCCTTGGTCGTCATGGCTTCCGTCATCCGAACATTATGAGGTGGGGGCTTGCACAGAGATCTCCGCCGCTCAGGAGCTAGCCTGTTGAGACTGCTCATTCCAGGGGTCCTGATGTCGTTCGCCTCGCGAGGCTTGGCCCCTCGTGAGGGTCTTGAGTGTCGATGCTAAAGATGGTCTGTATCAGGCCGGTGAAGGAGCCATGTTATTGGCCGTAGGCAGCCAAGTCTAGGTACCCCAGTTCACAGAACGCCGACAACTACATTCCCCAAGAGTGGCATCATGAGCTAGGTCTATGCATAGATTCTATGCACGAGTAGAACACAAGTAGTTATGGGCGATGATTAGGTTAATTTGCTTGCTGTTACTAATCCAATCTTGATACGGCGGCATTGTGGGATGAAGTGACCGGGACCGACTTTACACGTAAGCTTACGTGAGACTGGTTCCACTGCCTGAGATGCACTTGTTGCATAAGGTGGCTAGCAGGTGTTTGTCTCTCCCACTATAGTCAGATCAAATTCGATGAAGAGGGTCCTTATGAAGAGTAAATAGCAATTGGCATATCACCGTTGTGGTTTTTGCGTAGGTAAGAAACGTTCTTGCTAGAAACCCATAGCAGCCACGTAAAACATGCAACAATAATTAGAGGACGTCTAACTTGTTTTTGCAGGGTATGCTATGTGATGTGATATGGCCAAAAGGATGTGATCAATTATATATGTAATGTATGGGATTGATCATGTTCTTGTAATAGGAATCATGACTTGCATGTCGATGAGTATGAAAACTGGCAGGGGTCATAGGAGTTGTCTTAATTTATTGTATGACCTGCGAGTCAATAAAAAATGCGATGTAATTACTTTACTTTATTGCTAACCATTAGCCATAGTAGTAGAAGTAATAATTGGTGAGACAACTTCATGAGGGCACAATGATGGAGAAAATGGTGTCATGCCGGTGACGATGGTGATCATGACACGCCACGAAAATGGAGATCAAAGGCGAAAGATGATATTGGACATATCATGTCACTTTATGAGTTGCATGTGATGTTTGTCATGTTTACATCTTATTTTCTTAGATCGACGCTAAATAAGATGATCCCTCACTAAAATTTGAAGAAATATGTTCCCCTTAAGCGTGCACCACTGTGAAGGTTCACTGTTTCGAAGCACCACGTGATGATCGGGTGTGATAGATTCTAACGTTCACATACAACAGGTTGACTTGACGAGCCTAGCATGTACATACATGGCCTGGTAACACGAGAGACCGAAAGGTCGAACATGAGTCGTACAGTAGATGCAATCAACATGGAGATGTTCACCATTGATGACTAGCCCGTCTCATGTGATGATCAGACACAGCCTAGTCGATTTTGATTATGTATCACCCAAATAACTAGAGGGGTGTCTATTTGAGTGGGAGTTCATTAAATAATTTGATTAGATGAACTTAATTATCATGAACTTAGTCTAAAATTGTCTTTACAATCTATCTTGTAGATCCAATGACCCATGCTAATGTTGCCCTCAACTTCAACGCGTTCCTAGAGAAAACTAAGCTGAAAGACGATGGAAGCAACTATACGGACAGGGACCGTAACTTGCGGATCATCATCATAGCTTCCTAGAAAGCATATGTCCTTGAAGCACCTCTAGGTGACACACCCATTTTCCCGGAAACTCAAGATGTTATGAACGCGTGGCACTCTCGTAGTGATGATTACTCCCTGGTTTAGTGCGGCATGCTTTACATCTTAGAACTGGGTCTCAAAAAGCATTTTGAGCAACACAGGCCATATGAGATGATCCAAGAGCTGAGAATGGTTTTCCAAGATCATGCCCGGGTCGAGAGATATGAAGTCTCCGACAAGATCTTCAGTTGTAAGATGGATAAAACAAATCTGTCAGTGGGCATATACTCAAAATGTCTGTGTTGCACAACCGCTTTTGTCGTCTGGGAGTTAATCTTCCAGATGCACGGTCATTGACAGAATCCTCCGGTCGCTTCCACCTTGCCACAAGAGCTTTGTGATGAACTACAATATGCAAGGGATTGAGAAGTCCATTCATGAGTTATATTCGATGTTGAAATCAGCGGAGGTGGAGATCAAAAGGGAACATCAATTGTTGATGGTGAATAAGACCACTATGTTCAAGAAATGCAAGGGTAAGAAGAACTTCAAGAAGGACGACAAGGGAGTTGCCACGCCCGGTAAGTCTGTTTCCAGGAAGAAGCCAAAGAATGGACCCAAGCATGATACTGAGTGCTTTTATTGCATGGGAAATGGTCATTGGAAGCGCAACTGTCCCAAGTACTTAGCGGCTAAGAAGGCTAGCAATGTCAAAGGTATATATGATATACTTGTGTGGGGACCCCGACTCATAAGTCATGATCATTGAATGCACGTGTACAGTGATCCCAAAGATTAATGCTCACTGAACACACAGAAGCTGAATAACAAGAGTCTTACATCCATACATACCGTGTTACACAAATTGTGACCATTATGGTCAAGTCTTGAGTATAATTCATCGCAGCAGAAATCTTCATCGACAACTTGGACCCATGCCATGTGCCTTAACCCTATAAGCATTCTGACTGGGAAGTGTCCTAGCTCGCACGATCGTCACCAAAGAACTCTTCTTCATATACCTGTTCTTTCAGGCCTGGCCAATAAAATAACCAGTGGCAAGCCAATGAGTAATTTGAATGTACTTGCAAGCAACCCAAGTGTGATGACAGAATAAGTATGCAAGGCTCTACTACTAAATTGGAATTTTTGCGTAAGGCTAGTTTTTCATAAGCAAGTATGATCAACATATATCAAGGACATGCATGCGTCTGCATCAAGTAATATGAGGTTACACACATCAATATCGAGAAAGAGTTATAAACAACTCATGCTCAAGTTCATCATGACTTTCTCAAAAATTACATCATCAATATCACCGAACCGTGTTGTTTTCCTCAGACACACATCAGGTTTCGCAAACATTGGACGTAGCCCAAGAGCGGTTACCCAACTGTCCTTGACCATGGACACGGCTATTCGAATAGTTTTACACTATGTAGAGGTTGCATACTTTACCCACAAGATCCGGGGAACTTTCGTGTCATCCACGACCCACGGTACCTCAAGTACCCAGGGTAAGCACCCGATCACAATCTTTTCCTAGATGACACTAACATAGAGTCCACTCCATTTGTAGTAACCCCCGTGCCCAACATTTCACATCTCAAAATTGTGGAGTCTCGCTCCCATATTCATCGCATACCACTAGCACGGGGTACCAACGATGTGTCTGGTGCCACATGAAAACATTCATGGCCGCCTATCGAGGCACGACCCCGTCCCGAGAATGACCTCGTGTCACCCCCGTCACTATTAATGCAGTCACCATGCTAGTATCAGCCTAGGTAATCGATAATGCCCTTTCCCATATAAGGTTAGAGTGGTTGCGCATGTAAGGTAGGAATAACGGTCGAAACTTAAACCAATCCGTTTTGAAAACCACACACACACTTGGCTCGGTACACCACTTCGTGATCAAGTGGTCACCCAACTCATCATCTCCCTCGGACATAAGTGGCACCTGAAGGGGTTTTCAAAAAGTCTTTTAAAAGTACTCTGCCTCCATCAGCATGCATATCCCCGTCCCATTTGTGTAGCTACTACTATAGCGTCATATCTATTCCCACCCGCATAACCCTCATTGGAAGGTAGGACCATGCTTGACGCATGTCCCAATAGAAAAGTAACAAAGGCAACAACCAAAGTGGTCACCACCTCATCATTATCTCGATGCACTGATAATAAGGTGCTATATGACATGCACAAAAAGGGTTTCTCAAACATGGTCAAAGGGCTGGTTGACTAGTTCATCAGAGTCTTCAAAGCTTCTGGTCCATCTCCAAGTACTCCGTCTACTACGTCAACTAACATGGCAAAAATAGAAGTCCTCTAAAAATTGGAGTTGGACTTTTCTATGGTACCTCGGGTCATATGAAAAATGACCAAAGTGGTTTCATTGAAAGTGGATAAATGGGTATTTCTAAAGATTTCAATATGATGGAATCAAGGAATTCATGGATTTGAAAGAAGTGTACATAAGAATTATTTTGAAAATGAGCAAAGGCACCCATTTAACAATGAATTCTTTTAGAAGCATCTAGGAGTTGGTTTCAGTAGATTTGGAGTTCAAATGAATTCCCTAGGGATTTGCAAAGTTGGCTATACATGGATAAATAGACCAATATTTGATGTGTTACATAAAGCATTGGGAAAAATGTTCAAGGACTAAGTTAGGAACATATAAGTGTCTAGGAATTTGAATCATTGCATTTGGATCAATTTTAAGCTCTCTGTGATTTTCTAATGTTTAACACAAAAATAGAAATGGGGTTTAATTGAATTTGTGTGGAGAACAGTATTCAGGAAAAATTTGCATGTTGCACCAACAGGTAGAGCATGACTTAAGGAATCACTAGAAATTTGAATCATCAAATTTGGACGTGAAAAGAATTAAATATGGATTTTACAATTCATCTGATATAAGAAAAAGAGAAAAAGGCTACACACTTATACTGCACCTTGGGCGAAAGATGGGCAATGGGCTGGCCCAGCGGCTCAGCTATGCAGGCGAGTGAGGTGACGTCAAAGGCGCATTCTGGGAGGGCTCCAGCCAATGCGGAAAGCGGACCAGACCGAAGCCGTCTCCACTTAAACAGACGGGCCCGCCCGCTGGGTCACTGGCGCGCGGGATCCAGCGGCTGCCCGTCTTCAACCTCCCACGCAGCGAGACGGGAAACTGAGGAAGCGAGGCCGAGCGAGCGCTGGCGCTCTCCCCGGTGGCAGCGGCCATCTCCGTCGATGCCCAATACACCGACGGATTCATTGGAGCGTGACACACCCGCCGATGTGCGCCACCACTACTGGGGCGGCCGGATGCGAGCGGTGCCTCGCCCGCAGCGGACGGAGGCGGTGGTGTGGTTGGGGCACGGTGAAGCTGCCGCGGAGAAGAAAGGAGCCCGAGAGAGGGCCGTGGAGTGGTGGGTGGTGCTCTGGTGCCGGTAGAAGGGAGAGAGGTGTACGGGAGAGCTCGAATTTGAGCGGGGGCCGGCGGCAAGGTTGTCGGCGTCCTGGGAACCAGGGTACCCAGACTTGCCTGTCTGCGGGCCGCGACACGCTCCTATAACGGCCTGGTACGGCCCAGCTGATCGACCAGATACCCAAGACCCTCGCGAGGGGGCTAGGCCTCTCGAGGAGAACGACATCAAGACCCTCTCAAGAGCGGTCGTGGCTCGGTAGCTCCGGAGGGGCAGAGAATCCAAGGCCAAGCCTACCTCAGGAGGAGGTAGTGATGCAAGCAGTGACGCACCGCGCCAGCGGGTGCCAGTGCCCGCCAGCGGCGCAGTTGCCATTTTGGTGCAAAGGAGGCAGCGTAGGCGCAGGTTCTCGAGGAGCAGGACAAAGGTTTCCCCTTCGGTGCAACAAGACCGAAGACCGCAAGGACGACTAGGAGGATGTCACCACCAAGCCCACCACCGCGTCACCGCCTGATCCTTTTGCAGGCGAAGACTACTTTTGTCAGGGTAGGAACGTCCATGTGTTCCCGATCAAATGGCCGTTGTGGGATCCCTTCCCACCTAAACATTTCGGAGGAGGAGGACCCTGGCCGCCTATATAAGTAGCTAGGACCCCACTATGAAGGGAGAGCCGGATCAGATCCAAAAACTCTGCCCTCGCATAAGGGAGCAAAAACTCTTGCCTCCTGACCCTCCCGAGCTCTCCTCCTGTGCTCAAGAACCACTGTACTCATCCATATTCAAGCCCTCCCGAGGCCAATCCACCAAAGCAGGAAGTAGGGTTTCACACCGCAAGGTGGCCCAAACCCGGGTAAACTCCTGTGTGCTTTACTTGTTGTTTGCTTGAATCTCTTCACTGGACGAGGGCGAGACACTAGGTAAACGTGAGTGGGAGAGATCTTCATTCACGCCCCTGTGTTCGAACTTCTTGGGTTTGCGGAGCCCGTAATTCGACTTTGGCGCGCCAGGTAGGGGGCCTGTCGAGATCTCGCCGCTTCGACGACCTCGCCCGGTCTTGTCGTTGACTTCACTCCACAGCCATGGTGGACACACGCCGAGCACGTGCCGCCAGCTGCACCGTGAACGTTGCTCAGACGGCACCCGCGGGCAACGGTGCGCCGCTCCGCCCCAACTCATCAATCGCCAACGCCGCCACCAACCCGGCCGTCCACGAGCAGCAGGGCTCGTCGCTGCGGCTGTCCGTGCGGCGTGATGGCCGCACGGCTATGCCGTCACCCTCGCCGGCCGCGGCATCGTCCTCGCTGGTCCGCCGCAGGCCGGTCTACCAGCAGCCTACGCTATTGATGGCGCGGGAGCTCCTGCACTATCGCCCGGCGGATGACCTCTACGACGAGTGGCTCCACCACATCACCAAGCTCGTCAACGCCGCCGGGGAGGCACCTGCACCAACTCACTCCTCCCGTCCCCTGTCGCCCCTGGTGGGGAACGAGTACCACGGTGTCCCGGCTCCACCTCCACTCTACGGCGTCGGCCAGGAGGTCCAGCGCGAGGCTCCGCGGCATGAGCCGCCCCGCAGGGCCCATGCACGCGACGAGGAGAGCTGCCAGGTGATCCCGCATCCCCAGGCAGGAGCTCGCGGGCCCCTTGTTCCGCGGCGCCAAGACCGCGCACCACAGGAGGTGGTGGCGCCAGCGCCCCAACAACTAGCACCGCAGGCGCAGGGGAACCCTGCAATCATGAGCGTGGCTGGATGTCGTGCCTTAGCTCTTGAGCTACGGCGCCTCGTCTAGCCCGGCAAGTTCAAGCCGGATCTGCCTCCGCGCTACGACGGCATCACCAAACCCACGGAGTTCCTCCAACTCTACGAGCTCAGCATTGAGTCGTCCAATGGCACCGAGCAGGTCATGGCGAACTGGTTCCCCATGGCTCTCAAGGATGGCACACGCTCCTGGCTCCTGAACCTCCCCGTGGGATCCATCTCCACCTGGGGGGAGCTTCGTGAGCTTCTCGTCGCCAACTTCAAGGGCACCCGCTACCGAGCCCCGGCGGCCGCGGATCTGCGCCGCGTGAGGCAGCAGCCGGGAGAGACCCTACAAAAGTAGATCCAACGCTTCAACACCATGTACCTCCGGATCCCCAGGGTCTCGGACGAGGCCATCATCTCGGCGTTCTCCAATGGTTTCCGCAACATCAGGATGAGGGAGGAGCTCACCATCCACGAGGACCTGTGCACAGCCCTCGAGATGTTCAAGCTCGCTGCAAAGTGCGCCAGGGCAGAGGAAGGACGCCTCTCCCTCCAGGAGCTGCCTAAAGCGGAGGCGGACGACAAGAAGACCAAGGCCAAAGAAGCAAAGCGCAAGGGGCCCGCCGTGCTGGCTATAGAGCCAGAAGTGAAGCACGGCTGTGGCTACGACGACCCCCCAGAGACAACCGTTCATACTATGTCTTCGACAATGTCCACAGCCACAACACCAACGACTGTCAGGAGCTCAGGGCGATGCGCGGCGGGCAGCGCCCATAGCGCGACAACCGCGGGTACGACCGCGGAGGAGGCCGAGGTGGAGGATGTTGGGATGGCAGGAACTCGTGCCAAGGGTGGTGTGAACAACCTCGTGAAGACCACTGGCAGGAGCAGCCTCATGACGGCCCCTGGCGCGACCAGCCTCGTGAGAGTCGCCCTCAGGGCAATGGAGGTCTGCCTCAGCTGCCACCGCCGCCAAGAAGGAACGACGACGACCGCCAGGGAGATGGAGCAGGGTGCTTCCAGGAGCCGCGTGCGGATGCATGCATCTTGGGAGGAGCCCATGCTCCAGCTTCCCATCGCATCTTCAAGTAGTTCGCTCGTGAGGTGAACGTGGCGCTTCCCAGGCTTGACGCCGCACGCAACCTCAGGTGGACCAAGCAGGTCATCGCCTTCGACCCCAAGGACCAGCTCAAGTGCACCGCAGCCCCAGGCACTCTCCCGATGCTCTGCACCCCGACCATCGACAACGTCCTCATGACCAAGACCCTCATCGACGGCGGAGCAGGGCTCAATGTCCTCTCTGTCCAGACCTTCGAGACGCTCGAGGTCCCCTATGACCAGCTCCACCCGACCAAGTCATTCTACGGAGTCACGGATGGATCCATGCTCCCGATGGGGCAGATCCACCTCCCCGTCACCTTTGGTGACCGCGACAACTATCACACCGAGCTCATCGACTTCGACGTCGCCAACATCCAGCTCCCGTACAACGCCATCCTCGGGTATCCTGCCCTCGCCAAGTTCACGATAGCCTCCGACGAGAAGGAAGCGGTGCGTTCCCTGGAGCGCGCCTACCAGACCACGGTGGTCGAGAGCTCCGATGAGGATGGAACCGTCCTCGCCATGCAGACCGCCCCCAAGAAGAAGAAGAACCTACCCGCCAACGGACCTCAGGACGCAGGGGCTCCTGACGGTTCAGCCTCAGGACTCGCGGCTGCCGACGAGGCGCCCTCCACCCTCGCATAGGGGGGCGCGCTCGACGCCCCTCTCAGGACGGGCTCGGGGGCTCTCCTCTGGAGTGTCTCCGGCTTGACCAGCGTCTCGAGGGAGGTGTTCGGTCACCACCTGTCGGCGTGTCTCGACACGCGTTTTTGTGAGCCCAGCGTGAGCCGTACGGCGCTGGGGGCTCAGGACTTTATCGACCAGGTTACCGAGGAACTTCGGTACGCAAGTCTCATTCGCGGTGGGCACAACCGCTCGACACCAAGCTCACCTACCCGCAACCCGAGCGACCACTTCCGCGTTTGCGTCGATGTCGCGGGTCTCAACCAAGCCGCTTCTTTGGAGCCCTTCTAGCCGACGGCGGTCGGCCGAAGGAGGGCCCTCCCCTGCAGCTACGTCCGCACGCTCTTCGGCTTCCGCAACGCGGCTGCCACGTTCCAACGCCTCGCGCGGCAGGCTTTGGGGGCTCGGGAGGCTCAGTGGCAGGTGGTTCAAACGGAGCGAGAACCGGACCCCCGCGACCACTGAGGACCTCCGGAGCGCCTGGGCCTCAGGAGCTCGACGATCCTCAAAAGCAACCCGCAATGTTTCCGTCCTCAGCTACCCCAACTCTTCTTCGACAAGTGTCCGGTGACATTTTAGGTATTCAATCGAGGGCGCCCCCCGGGCTGCATCATCCTTGAGCTGTTGGGGGCTATCCCCCCGCAGCTGTCTCTTTTTGCGCATGAATCAAGGCTAGTTGCTTATTCCTATTTGCATTATCTATATGATCGGCGTTTTCACCGCCACTAAGGTCATGAGCCCTTGCGAGCCCACTCGCGATCGCCCCATGATTAAGGACTGGCACGGCGTCTGTGCTCGGGTCCGTCCTTGCAGTGTCGCTAAATCCGAGGGCTAAGCTCTGTCACGCGACCATTCCCGTGACGTCACCTCCCGCGGTCCTTGGTGCCTTGTTCTCGCATGGGCTAATCGTGGATGGGTAAGTAGGGGCCCGTGGCAGGTGCCTCGCTCAGTGGGAACCGTGTGCCTGTTGTTTTTATTTTGGATTGTTGCATGAGAAGACTGGGGACGTCGTTTGTGCTCGGGTCCGTCCCTCCATCATCGATAAATCCAGCGGCTGAGCTCTGTCTTACGGGCCGGTCCCACTAACGTCACCTCCTGGGGTCGTTGGTGCTGTTGCCTTCTCATGCGATGTCCTCTAGAGATGCACTCCGGGCGGGTCGACACAACACCTCTCTTTTCACATTTTGCAGAAGAAGACTCAGGCGCAACCCGCCTCAGGGTAGGGTCTTGTGAGTGATGCATAAGCTCATGAGAACTTCCTCAGAGTCGTTCAGCCCGTCCTGAGGAGGGCCCATATACACCTTTGCTGTCCTGTCGTGCTAGCCACGTGTCAGGATGGGGCTGTACACGCCCCGGAGTCTCTCCCGGTGGGAGGCTCCCTCCACGGTCCAGTGGAAGTGCCATGCTCCGCGCTGGCAGAACCAACCGAGGAGCGGTTTTGCCCACGAACCACTGGAAGCACCAAGCTCCGCGCTGGCCGCTACGACCGAGGCGTGGTTATGCCCACACTCCGCGCAAGTGTGGTAGCTCTATGCTCCGCGCTAGTTATAAACAACTGAGGGCGGCCCCCAGCGGTCGCATCAACCTCAGGGAGCTCTTCAGCTCACGACGCTCACAACTTCTCCTTGGATAGGTGTCGCGAGGGGGGCTAGGCACGGGGGCTATGCTCAGGTCACGCCTGGCAGACGCCACCCTACCAGGTGCCCAGACACCTGGCCTTCTCGTGCCCCCATCCTAGGCGAAGGCTCATGAGCAAGGTATGGTGCTCGTTCTCCCTCATGAGATCCGTTCGTACGTCAAGGGGGACCCCTGGACATCGCGACCCAGGGGCCTCACTAGTCACGTAGCCCCTCACTCCTTGAGCTCGGTGCTCAACGGTGGTCGAGGTATGCGCGCGGCTGGGCCCTGCCGACGCAGAACGCAAACGGGATCGCTTAGACGTCAAGGGGGGCCCCTGGGCATCGCGTCCTAGGGGCCTCACTAGCCACGTAGCCCCTCATTCCTTGAGTATAGTTATTACGATAACCCCGGTCACCCGGAGGGCTCAATGGCGATCGAGGTATGCGCGGGGTTGGGCCCTGCCGATGCAGAGCACCTAAGAAAACATGAAAGGAAGCAAGCACGGAAATCATCAAGTTCAATCTAGTTATTACAATAACACCAAGTCCTTCAAATTCAAACAAGTTCTTACGCCTCCCCGAGGCACTCACATCTCTCTCATCTAAACAGGAACAGGTCAGGCATCACCAAGCGCGTCGTCACCAGTCTCCGCCTCTTCGGGTGCGGTAGCAGTAGCCTAGAGGAACGCCTCCACCGGTTCCGTGACCTTCGCCTCCAGGGCCTTAGCAGCCACACCCTCTATGCTCGCAGTCACGGGCTCGGACGGTGAGGCCAGGTCAAGAGCGGGATCACGGAGACTTAGGTGGCCGCACACCTGCGTCAGGACCAAGGTAAGGAGTGTGCGGCTTTCGACGTTTGCTAACTGGCGAATTGCGGCCGTAACCTCGCGCAGAGACTTCACGAGCGCGGCAAGGAGCCCAGCACGTCCACCCTTCGGGGCGGCCAATGGCTTCTCGAATCCTTTCCCATAAGCAACCCGCAGCGCCGTATGGGCCTCGAGCTCAAAGGCGGCAAGGGCCTCGCGACTCACCGCCGCCGACGCCGCCAGGGCGTCTTCCTTCTCGTGTGCAGCCTGGGTCGCCCTGGCCTGCTCTGCCTCGGCCTTCAGCTTCTCCAGGCTCGCGCGATCGGCAAGCTGCTCCTGCTGCAGCCGGGACGTCTCAGCCTTCTTCGCCTTGAGCTCCTTCTCCAACCCTTCAAGCTCCAAGGCGCGCCTGGCGCCTTCCTCGCAAAGGTCTTCTAGCTCGCTCTCCGCCTTGAGGCAGCGCTTCTCGAAGGATGCAGCGTCGGCTCACGCGGCGTCGCGTGCCCGCATGGTTGCCGCAGCTTCCTCTTGACCCTTGGCAGCAATCGCTGAGGCCTGGCTCCAGGAGGCCCGCGCAGACTCGTCTACCAGGAGCCACCCAGAGATCAGCCCCAGGCGTCCTTCCATCGCGCGGTCATCACCACCTTGAAGTTCGGTACAAAGCCGACCCAGCGCAGCGGAGGCGGCCTCCAAGGTCTTAGGGCCAGGCTGCACCGACTGGCGGATGGGCGCCAACGAGACCAGCTGCTCTACTAGGGGCTCGGGGGCTCCTGCGCGCCTCGCTGGAGCAGCCGGAGCAGGAGCCGCCGAGGCCTCGCAAACAGCAACGACGCCCTTTGGCGCTGCCGCCGCCGCGTGCTCGGTGGCCCAGCTGGCCGAGGCGCGCGAAGCTGTGGCACCCTTCTCCGCAGCCATAGCAGCGGCAGGAGGAGTGGGGGAACGCGACGTAACCTTCCCTTTCGCCTTCTTCATCATGCCACCCAGGCTGCTGCGCCAAGAAAAGAACGTCAGGAACATAGCGACTGAGGGATAACAGGAGATTACACACTTAGTCATGGGAGGCGAGGCGCGCCCTCCTCTTCATCAGCCGGCAGCCCTATCGCTGGACGACGAAGGAGACACAGCCCAAGCATGGACCCTCGTCGTACCACCGCATGGAGAAGAAGTGGCAGAAGAGGGCGACAGTCGGTCTCACCCCCACAAGCGCCTCGCAATAAAAGGCGAAGAGCGACAGGACGAAGATGGTGCGAGGCTGGATGTGGGGAGCATGCACCTGGTAATGGTCCAGGATGGCGTAGAAGAACTCTGAGAAGGGCGGCACGAGCCCGACGGAGATGATGTGGAGGAAGAAGGGGAAGCAGGACTTTGGCAAGATCCGCGCCGCGGTGGATCCGACACAAATCCCCGTCGGGCCATGCTCGTTGTGGACGCTCGACAAGAAAGGCTGGACCTCCGGGTAGTCCTCCTCCTTGGTGATGGTGGACTCCTCGAGCGCCGACTCAAGGGAAGGAGCAGATGCAGACGCCTGCGGGGCACCCTTGCTTTTCTTTGCCATCGCTGAGGTGCCGGAGGATGCAGGCGATTTAGGAAGGCCAGAGGCGAAGGAGAAGGGGATCTAAGCAGGAAGGAAGGGAGGCGATAACTCCTCTGCAGCAAAGACGGACCCCTTTTTGTCAAGTTACACGGTTGCCGAGACTGCGTGGGGAGTGGAGTCGCCCACGTCCCATCCAACCGTCATGCGCCATCCTGGCCCACGGCCATTTTGGCGCCCGCAGCGCTCCGTCCTCGGCTAAGGCTTCGCCCTGGAGCCAACTCCGTGCGCGCCTTGGGCCCGGAGGCTACTGTCGGCGTCCAGGGAACCAAGGTACCCAGACTTGCCTATCTGCGGGCCGCGACGCGCTCCTATCATGGCCTGGTATGGCCTAGCTGATCGACCAGCTGACCAAGACCCTCGCGAGGAGAACGACATCAAGACCCCCTCAGGAGCGGCCTCGGCTAGGTAGCTCCGGAGGGGCGGAGAATCCAAGGCCAAGCCTGCCTCAGGAGGTGGTAGTGACGCAAGCAGTGATGCACCGCGCCAGCGGTTGGCAGCGCCCGCCAGCGGCGCAGTTGCCATTTTGGTGCAAAGGAGGCAGCGTAAGCGCAGGTTCCCGAGGAGCGGGACAAAGGTTTCCCCTTTGGTGCAACAAGACCGAAGACCGCAAGGATGACTGGGAGGATGTCACCACCGAGCCCACCACCGTGTCACCGCCTGATCCTTTTGCAGGCGAAGACTGCTTTTATCAGGATAGGAACGTCCTTGTGTTCCCGCTCAAATGGCCGTTTTCAGATCCCTTCCCACCTAAACATTTCGGGGGAGGAGGACCCTGGCCTCCTATATAAGTAGCTAGGATCCCCACTATGAGGGGAGAGCCGGATCAGATCCAGAAACTCTGCCCTCGCATAAGGGAGCAAGAACTCTGGCCTCCTGACCCTCCCGAGCTCTCCTCCTGAGCTTAGGACCACTGTACTCATCCATATTCAAGCCCTCCCGAGGCCAATCCACCAATGTAGGAAGTAGGGTTTTACCCTGCAAGGTGGCCCGAACCTGGCTAAACTCTTGGGTGCTTTACTTGTTGTTTGCTTGAATCTCGTCACTGGACGAGGGTGGGACGCTAGGTAAACGTGAGTGGGAAAGATCTTCGTTCACGCCCCTTTGTTTGAACTTCTTGGGTTTGCGGAGCCCATAATCCGACAAAGGTTTTGGACCGTGGAGTTGAATGGGGGCACGGGTGGAGTAATTGGTTGGCCTGGGGGCATACGGGAGAGAGAGAGAGAGAGACAAAGGAGTATAGAGGGGACTCGGCAGTGGCCTTATGTGGCGAGGCCTTCGCTCACCGTGGATGGGTGTAATGCCCAGGATGGGACTATACCTCATACGTGTCGAGGCACGACTTAAAGGTATAAGCCCATTCTGGAATGATCTCAAGTTTGGTATCTTTGCACGACTCATGTAAAAATAGGGATGAAATTGCAAAAAAGGAGATAGTTGGCTTACACTCGCTACTTCACACAATACATTACATAAGCAGAACATCATTCAAAACATCACAACCCGACTACGGGAAAAGATCCAAAAGAAAGATACCAAAACATGAAGCCACATGTCCGAATCGCCCCTAGTAGAAACCACTACTGATCGTCGAACGTCACAAGCAAACGGCCACTCTCTTCATGGAACTCCTAGGGAAGTACTTGAACCAGCTCCTGCATCATTCTCGGCTGAACCTGCATCTGGTGTTGTAGTATCTGTGAGCCACGAGGACTCAGCAATCCCATAACCATGGGTATCAATACTAGCAAAGCTTTATGGGTAGGAGGAGGTAAAGTGGTGAGGTTGCAGCAGCGGCTAAGCAATATGATGGCTAACTTACGAGTACAAGAATAAGATGAGCATCTATGCAAACGGTCGCAAACTAGTAGTGATCGCTAAAGATCCTGAACTACCTACGAGTCAAACATAACCCCACCGTGTTCTCTTCTCAAAGTGAAAAGAGACAGTCACGGTTACTCACACATTTGTGTGTTTTACTTCGGATCCTCTGTCAAGTTATCTACAACCGGACATTAACAAATTCCAATCTGCCACATAACCGCGGGCACGGCTTTCGAAAGACGATAACCCTGCAAGGGTGTCCCAACTTAGCCCATCACAAGCTCTCACGATTAGCTGAAGTGATAAATATAATATCATCACCCCTTATCTTAGGGAAATCCGATCAGGCTCGGCATCCCGGTGCACAAGACATTTCGACAATGGTAAAACAAGTCCAGCAAGACCTCCTGGCGTGCCGACACCCTGATAGTAGCCGCGCGTATCTCGTCTCAGGCCACAACCGGATGGGCACAGGTAAAACCAATCCTCGAGTTTCCCCATGGTGGCACCGCAGGACCCCCGTTTGGGACCAACACCATCAGCACTGGCCCCCCCTGTTATGTAGAATTAAGAACCCGGGGACGCGACCCCCTATGCAAATTTAATTAATTAATTAAGTTGTTATTATGAGGCAAATTCAAACCAATGTTGGGCCTTGGTGGAGGAGTTTTATTCAAAGTCGAACTGTCAAGGGGTCCCCATCCACCCATCGTGTAAGGAACGCAAAATCAAGGAACATAATGCCGGTTTATCGGCGCCTAAGGTGGCATGAGTGGAACAAAACACCGAGCAAAAGGCCAAGCCTTCCACCCATGCCCAGTATATCGGTGTGTTAATAATAATAATAGATATTGTGATATTCCAACAACAAGTTCCCTCCTGGAACGATCTTCATCTTCACCTGCAACTAACAACGCTATAAGAGGGGCTGAGCAAGCGGGTAACATAGCCAAACAATGGTTTTGCTAGGAAGGTGTCAAAGGTTAGAGGTTTCATGGCAACAAGGAGAGGCTGACATAAAAGATGGGTGGCGCGACATGTAACAATAGCATCGAGACAACTAAGCATGGCAATGGTAGTAAAGGTATCCAAGGGTATGATCATCTTGACTGGGATTCCGCAAGGAAGAAGAACGGATCCATGAAGAAGACAAATCCTCACAACTCCGGAACGGAACCGAAGCTAACGAGAGAAGCATACCGGAAAGAAGAAAACAACACGGTAAACACACATATCATAACCATGGCATGATGCACAAACAAGTATGATGCATGTCCGGTTTAAATATGCATGTCATGGCAAAGTGCACAAACAAGTACTACAAGTTAAGTGGAGCTCAATATGCAACGAGTTGCATATTGACGAAACACCACATTTTAATTATTTAATTGACTCTCGTTTATATACAAGAAAAGATTAAATGTTTTTAACATAGCAAGAGGTGAAGCATAATAAAACTACACTATTTAGGCAATTTAAATGAGGCCGGAAATACCAACAACAATTCCAGAAACTCCTCATGAGCATGTTTAGCAATTATTAAGCAAACAACAATTCACACGTTTTAAGGTTGTTAACATGATGCGGATGACATGATCAAGTTTTATGCAATTTTTATTAAAAGGTTGACATGAAGAGATATGAAGCATTTGTCACCGTGGTGGAAAGAAAAGGTGCCATGGCAACGATCCGAAAATGTTGCACGGCAACATCTCGGTTCCGGTAACTCGTTGAGAGACCGGTGCAAAAGATGACGGAGAGCGAGTCGAACAAGATGAAAAGGTGGGGTGATCCCGTCACCGTGTTCCCACGGGTCGGCGACGAGGCAACCGAGGAGCACGACAAAAGATGATAAGGGCACGGAGCACACAAGGGAAACATCTCATACAACACATGCATTCGTCCACGGGTCATCGTCTCGGGGTTATACCTTCGAAGCGTTCGTTCTCGAAGCGGTTCGAGGTCGCCGAGGGACGTAGTGGAAGTAGTGGAAGTAGACGTGCATGTTTCATAGTCATACACGACGCGTTGTGGAAGTAGTTGTACTCGCGGTCTTCGGCGACGGTAGTGGTACACGCATGTAGACGAACTTGACGGTCCAGGTTACTTGATGGCCTTGAAGAACCGAAATGGTACAAGGCGATGATACACGCCCGCGAGCGGTAAACGTTCACATGATGGAAGTTGAACTTGATGCATCTTCGGATGTAGCCATATGGGTACTATGGTCAAGGTCTTGTGGTCTTGCAGGCCTTGGAGATTCCGGAGGCACTCGGCTTTGACAAGCCCTCGGGCTGCTCCATGGAAACGAGCCAAAATAATGGAGGTCAAAACAGCGGCGGCAGTAGCATAGCTGCCTAGAAGAGATGGCTCAGGCAGAAGCTCCCTGGCCACGACGGAGCTCCTACAGCCACTGACTCGGTCTCAAGCAACATCTCGGTGTCGGGGCTGAGGATGCGTGCGCTCAAACTCGAGCAGCAGGGCCCGAGGCGCAGATAGACTTGGTGCAGAGAGGACGGGAGGATCCGGTCCAGATCGGGGTCGGGCCCGACTTGAACGGCGGCTTGACAAACCGAAGGAGGTGGCGGTCGTGGCTCTTGTAGGTGACAGACGCGGCGGCGGCAGTGAGGAGGCCGATGGCGCTGACGAGGCGGCGGCGGTCGATGACGCGGGCGGCGGTCGGAGCAGAGGCCAGCCCACGGCTGGAGGACGGGGGGCGCCGGGCTGCGGCCTTGGCGAAAGCGAGGCGGAGGACGGCGCACGATGGCGCCATGGCGTGGCTTCTGCGTGCGGGCGAGCCAGGGCGAGGAGAGGGAAGAGAGGAACGAGGGGAGCAGAGAGATCGGGCTGCGTGAGGGAGCGATGGGGGGGCTGCGGTGCTGAGAGGGAGAAACACAATCGAGGGAGAGGTCGCTTGCTCGGCTAGGGTTGCGATGGGGGGAGAGGCAGGCTGGGCCTCAGGCCGGCCTGGAGGCTGATGGGCCTACGGCTGGGCTGCCGGCTAAGCTGCGGCTGCTGTCCTTCTTCTCTCTAATGCTATCTCCCAAAACATAAAATAAATAGCAATGAAGAAAAAGAGAAGAAAGGAAGGGTTAGGAACAGAATTTGGACATGGGTTTAATTTTCTCGGACTCATAAAAACGAGCGCGGTCCGAGAAAAATAGAAATGGCAAGATCGAGATATAATTCAAACATATTTGAATTTAATTCAAAAGAGTTTGAACTAAGACTTGATTATTGAAGTGTCCAAAAATGTTGAGGTTTTTGGAGGAACCTCGATAAACGGGAAAAGAATTATAGACAAGGTTTGAGGCAAGGAAAGAGAAAGAGAAGGCATGGGGAAAATATGCAAGTGTGTTGGGTTAATTCCAAACAAATGGAATATTTTTAATATACCTCCCTAATAATATTGAGAGGATATGTTATAAAGAGAAGTCATCCTTCCCTCGATTTAAATGGACTGAAGGTCCACACGATTTATTTAAGTTGAGATGCAAAGATTAATGACATGATGGCACGATGACAAGATGCAATGCAAAAAATAAATAACACAAGCACAAAAGAAACACACGAGAGAACCAGGAACATCTGGAATCTTCTGGGACGTCGGTCTTCGGGCGTCACAACTCTCCCACACTAACAGAGGATCTCGGGGTCGAGATCCTAGAGATAGCACCGGGTAGAAACGAAAAAGAAGAGGTAAACAAAGTTTCTTCTTTGACGAACGAGTGAAACCAAAGAACCTTGAGAGTTTGAACAAAATGAAAGAAGAATAGAATGGAGATGAACGAAGATGAAACACTCCGTTAGAAAAGACGAACAAGGAGCATTATGAGAACCTTGAATGTTGAAAGACATGAATTAAGAGCTTACGAACCAAAAGAATCTGAAACAGCAACAGTATAGCCAAGGAATAAGAATGACAGAATTTGGACAGCACTCCGTCTGAAAATGGAAGGAATTAACATGAACTTGCCAAGATGGAATGATACTGGATGAAATCAACAACACACTTCCTCTGAAACAATTTAAAGAATGGCACAAGTGGTAAGAAAGATTCAGACATCACTCCGGCTAAAAAGACAGGCAAAACTTGATAAGATGAGAGAATTAGAATGGAGGTCAGGACATTCCGGTTAAATAGACAAGCAAGGGAAGACTATGATCTTGATAAAAACGAGATGATGGTCACAGAGAGAGCAACATCACAATGCCTCCGGAATGAAAGAATAGCATATAAATCAACGAAAGAAATGAATGGAGAAGAAAATGACAACTTCTCCCACGAATGAATTAGGAAATCCTCCTTACAAAGAAGGGTTGAAAACATCTCCTGAACAAGGAAAATGATGGTTTTACATATCTCATTCTTGATAACTCGTGAATCATAATTCATGAAGGAATTGTCAAGAATGACATAACACCATCTGAAAGATAAGGAAGAAAGGATTGCAATTGGAAAGCAAGATGAAGAATGCTTGAGCTCCAACAAGGATCTTGATGAAAACTTCGAGGATGAATTAAATGATGATGAACCACCATGAAGAACTCCGGTAATGAAAGCATGGGAAGTGAAAGATGAAAAGAATAAGATTCAAGGCATGCGGTGAATTAGATGGAGCTTTGAAATGATATAATTGAAATAACTTGGAGCTCCGGAAAACAAGATGAACAACTTAGGACCGAGAATATGATATGATGAACAAACTCTGAAAAAAGAGATTAATCACTTTTGGGAAAAGAATAAGATTTGTTGTACGCTTATCCTTCATCAAATTAAATTGATGACAAGCAACGGATTTGGCCTACTACTAATTCTTCTTGAAAAGGATTGGAGAGAGATATGACCAAACTTGAAAATAATCTTGAACGACTCACCAGTAGGATTATGAAAAGAACAAATGAATTAATACGAAAACAAGGAAGAGTAAACTTGAATGAACCACCGTGACAATTATGGAGACGAACGAAGAGGCATCGATGAAGAATATTTGGAGAACGAAGTTGAAAACTGAGAACGAAGAAATATTCTGAAATGATGGCCTTCGGAGGATCACAAAGAAAAGAATTCATGAAATGCTTCGGATGGTTATAAAAGAATTCCTCACACTCTGAACAAAAATGAGGATGGCATGAAGCTAGAACCACGAATCTTGGAAGAACGGATAAGGATTCAAGAGGAACTCGTCTTCGGGTCTTCAAAAACTGAGAAGACGATGAGATACACCACCGTGAATTGTTGAGCACTCCGGAATGAAGAATTAAAAAGGTTAAAACAACGATGAAAAGAATTTGAAAGCGATCTTGGAGAAGTCATATGACTGATGGAATCCATACTTACGTCACAATTTGAAAGAATTTGAGTATAACTCAAGAAAAATTAGAAGAGTTAGGTAAGATCCTGGAAAATGACCTGTGGGTTAGGGCCCACTCAAAAGAAATCACCGTTGAAAAGATTGCTTAAGAGATATTACACCGGTTGAATTAAATGGCTTGAATAAGATGACAATCTCAAAATAGCTTGAACGGATTAAGAATGGAATTATGAATCTTCAGCACTCAGGATATGAATAGCAAGAGGAGAATAAATAATTGGTGCACCGGAATAAGAAAGCATTGTGAAATGAGGAAAAGGATGAGATCAACACCAAAATCTTGAATTACATCCACCTGCAGAAGAATGTTAGAAATAAGAATGATGAACTTGAAACTCATGAGCATCTTCCTGAGAAACACGGGATAAGAACATTGAAGGAAATGAATGAAGAAATATCACATGAATAAAAAGGGCACTTGATTAAGAATTCCAGCTCCATCAGAAAAAGGGTGGGAGGGTGGGGAAAAACAAAGACAACTTGGGATGAATGAAACAGACAAATCGTCAGATCTCTCAATGGCGTCCGTATGGAATAACTTGAAGAGAAGGCACACCAGTTGAAAAGGATTAACATGAAGATCTCGATGGTCAAGAAGAATTAGCACTCCCATAGAAATATGAGAACGCCGATTAGGAAAGGTATGGAATCAACATTTGACATCGAAGCAACTCGAATACCAGAAACAAAACAAAAGCAAAGGATAGATATGTTGCAGCATAATCTTCACAATAGCATCCGAACAGAGAATTGAACGAATGAATTCCGTAGGTACGTCAGCTTGTCGAGAAGCCACTTGGGAGAAAAAAGATAATTAAAAACAACAAGGAGCAGATAGAACAAATACAAGATAGAAGTTTCGTCCCACATATTCGTGCTGAAAGCTCATGGAACGTGTTACAAAAGGGTTTTGCAATCCCTGGATCAGCATAGCCAAGGACCCTTTAAGATGCAACTCCCGATCAGAACAAACGCCCATAAACCACTTCACTCAATGTAGAACCCCGAACTCCATATCATGCATTCGTTGGAAGAATGCCTACGAACTACTAGATGAACCTACCTATTAATTTACGAAAGTTTCTAGTTATGCAATCAGGTGTTGGGGATACAGGGGAAGCACCGCACACTCAACTCTAATCCTACATCTAGCTGTATCCATCCTTCAACACATAACCAGTTATTTCCGGAAACCGTTTACCTCGGACCTTCGAAACGCATCTACTATACAATCTATGGCAATACTCCCGAACTACCTCCCCAGTACTGGGTGATGTCGGGGTTATCTTGCCACTAACCGCATAGGAGAGTTTTCGATGTCGGCCGTCTTAAGTATTCTAGAACTGATGCGATATATTTGTGATGACAACACCTCGGAGCTCAACTCCCCGGGACACTGCCACAACCCCTAAATGACAGGAGGCATCGAGAACAATGTTCTCGTCACAAAGACATCGGAACAATCCAAACAATACTCATGTGATCCTAAAAAAAAATTGGTGAATTTTTTAGAGTAGAAGAGACAAAAGTAATCGTCAGGAGTCCTCACCAGAGTGAAAAGAGATGAGGAGCAAAAGAAATCCTACTCTCCGATATATATCTAGGACTAAAAACATTTTCAAGTGTGTGCCTAGACTCAACCGTCAACGATTCAATCAATCAGTGGGGGCTTCTAGGTCGGAGAAAGCTCTGAATACCAACTTGTAATGCCCAGGATGGGACTATACCTCCTACGTGTCGAGGCATGACTTAAAGGTATAAGCCCATTCTGGAATGATCTCAAGTTTGGTATCTTTGCACGACTCATGTAAAAATAGGGATGAAATTGCAAAAAAGGAGATAGTTGGCTTACACTCGCCACTTCACACAATACATTACATAAGCAGAACATCATTCAAAACATCACAACCCGACTACGGGCAAAGATACAAAAGAAAGATACCAAAACATGAAGCCACATGTCCGAATCGCCCCTAGTAGAAACCACTACTGATCGTCGAACGTCACAAGCAAACGGCCACTCTCTTCATGGAACTCCCAGGGAAGTACTTGAACCAGCTCCTGCATCATTCTCGGCTGAACCTGCATCTGGTATTGTAGTATTTGTGAGCCACGAGGACTCAGCAATCCCATAACCATGGGTATCAAGACTAGCAAAGCTTTATGGGTAGGAGGAGGTAAAGTGGTGAGGTTGCAGCAGCGGCTAAGCAATATGATGGCTAACTTACGAGTACAAGAATAAGATGAGCATCTATGCAAACGGTCGCAAACTAGTAGTGATCGCTAAAGATCCTGAACTACCTACGAGTCAAACATAACCCCACCGTGTTCTCTTCTCAAAGTGAAAAGAGACAGTCACGGTTACTCACACAGCTGTGTGTTCTACTTTGGATCCTCTGTCAAGTTATCTACAACCAGACATTAGCAAATTCCAATCTGCCACATAACCACGGGAACGGCTTTCGAAAGATCATAACCCTGCAGGGGTGTCCCAACTTAGCCCATCACAAGCTCTCATGATTAGCTGAAGTGATAAATATAATATCATCACCCCTTATCTTAGGGAAATCCGATCAGGCTCGGCATCCCGGTGCACAAGACATTTGGACAATGGTAAAGCAAGTCCAGCAAGACCTCCCGACGTGCCGACACCCTGATAGTAGCCGCGCGTATCTCGTCTCAGGCCAAAACCGGATGGGCGATGCTACAGGTAAAACCAATCCTCGAGTTTCCCCGTGGTGGCCCTGCAGGACCCCCGGTTGGGACCAACACCATCAGCACTGGCCCCCCCTGTTATGTAGAATTAAGAACCCGGGGACGCGACCCCCTATGCAAATTTAATTAATTAATTAAGTTGTTATTATGAGGCAAATTAAAACCAATGTTGGGCCTTGCTGGAGGAGTTTTATTCAAAGTCGAACTGTCAAGGGGTCCCCATCCACCCATCGTGTAAGGAACGCAAAATCAAGGAACATAATGCCAGTTTATCGGCGCCTAAGGTGGCATGAGTGAAACAAAACACCGAGAAAAAGGCCAAGCCTTCCACCCATGCCCAGTATATAGGTGTGTTAGTAATAATAATAGATATTGTGATATTCCAACAACAAGTTCCCTCCTGGAACGATCTTCATCTTCACCTGCAACTAAAAACGCTATAAGAGGGGCTGAGCAAGCGGGTAACATAGCCAAACTATGGTTTTGCTAGGAAGGTGTCAAAGGTTAGAGGTTTCATGGCAACAAGGAGAGGCTGACATAAAAGATGGGTAGCGCGACATGTAACAATAGCATCGAGACAACTAAGCATGGCAATGGTAGTAAAGGTATCCAAGGGTATGATCATCTTGCCTGGGATTCCGGAAGGAAGAAGAACGGATCCATGAAGAAGACAAATCCTCACAACTCCGGAACGGAACCGAAGCTAACGAGAGAAGCATACCGGAAAGAAGCAAACAACACGGTAAACACACATATCATAACCATGGCATGATGCACAAACAAGTATGATGCATGTCCGGTTTAAATATGCATGTCATGGCAAAGTGCACAAACAAGTACTACAAGTTAAGTGGAGCTCAATATGCAACGAGTTGCATATTGACGAAACACCACATTTTAATTATTTAATTGACTCTCGTTTATATACAAGACAAGATTAAATGTTTTTAACATAGAAAGAGGTGAAGCATAATAAAACTACACTATTTAGGCAATTTAAATGAGGCCGGTAATACCAACAACAATTCCGGAAAATCCTCATGAGCATGTTTAGCAATTATTAAGCAAACAACAATTCACACGTTTTAAGGTTGTTAACATGATGCGGATGACATGATCAAGTTTTATGCAATTTTTATTAAAAGGTTGACATGAAGAGATATGAAGCACTTGTCACCGTGGTGGAAAGAAAAGGTGTTTCGGCAACGATCCGAAAATGATGCACGGCAACATCTCGGTTCCGATAACTCGTTGAGAGTCCGGTGCAAAAGATGACGGAGAGCGACTCGAACAAGATGAAAAGGTGGGGTGATCCCGTCATCGGGTTCCCACGGGTCGGCGACGAGGCAAACGAGGAGCACGACAAAAGATGATACGGGCACGGAGCACACAAGGGAAACATCTCATACAACACATGCATTTGTCCATGGGTCATCGTCTCGGGGTTATACCTTCGAAGCGTTCATTCTCGAAGCGGTTCGAGGTCGTCGAGGGACGTAGTGGAAGTAGTGGAAGTAGACGTGCACGTTTCGTAGTCGTACACGACGCGTTGTGGAAGTAGTTGTACTCGTGGTCTTCAGCGACGGTAGTGGTACACGCATGTAGACGAACTTGACGGTCCAGGGTACTTGATGGCCTTGAAGAACAGAAATGGTACAAGGCGATGATACACGCCCGCGAGCGGTAAACGTTACCATGATGGAAGTTGAAATTGATGCATCTTCGGATGTAGCCATACGGGTACTGTGGTCAAGGTCTTGTGGTCTTGCAGGCGTTGGAGATTCCGGAGGCACTCGGCTTGGACAAGCCCTCGGGCTGCTCCATGGAAATGAGCCAAAATAATGGAGGTCAAAACAGCGGAGACAGTAGCATAGCTGCCCAGAAGAGATGGCTCAGGCAGAAGCTCCCTGGCCACGACGGAGCTCCTGCGGCCACTGACTCGGTCTCAAGCAATAGCTGGGTGCCGGGGCTGAGGATGCGTGCGCTCAAACTCGAGCAGCAGGGCCCAAGGCGCAGATGGACTTGGTGCAGAGAGGACGGGAGAATCCGGTCCAGATCGGGGTCGGGCCCGACTTGAACGGCGGCTTGACAAACCGAAGGAGGTGGCGGCTGTGGCTCTTGTTCGTGACAGACGCGGCGGCGGCAGTGAGGAGGCCGATGGCGCTGATGAGGCGGCGGCGGTCGATGACGCGGGCGGCGGTCGGAGCAGAGGCCAGCCCGCGGCTGGAGGACGGGGCGCGCCGGGCTGCGGCCTTGGCGAAAGCGAGGCGGAGGACGGCGCACGCTGGCGCCATGGCGTGGCTTCTGCGTGCGAGCGAGCCAGGGCGAGGAGAGGGAAGCGAGGAACGAGGGGAGCAGAGAGATCGGGCTGCGTGAGGGAGCGATGGGGGGCTGCGGCGCTGAGAGGGAGAAAAACGATCGAGGGAGAGGTCGCCGGCTCGGCTAGGGTTGCGATGGGGGGAGAGGGAGGCTGGGCCTCGGGCCGGCCTGGAGGCTGAAGGGCCTGCGGCTGGGCTGCCGGCTAAGCTGCGGCTACTCTCCTTCTTCTCTCTACTGCTATCTCCCAAAAACAGAAAATAAATAGCAATGAAGAAAAAGAGAAGAAAGGAAGGGTTAGGAACAGAATTTGGACATGGGTTTAATTTTCTCAGACTCATAAAAACGAGCGCGGTCCGAGAAAAATAGAAATGGCAAGATCGAGATATAATTCAAACATATTTGAATTTAATTCAAAAGATTTTGAACTAAGACTTGATTATTGAAGTGTCCAAAAATGTTGAGGTTTTTGGAGGAACCTCGATAAACGGGAAAAGAATTATAGACAAGGTTTGAGGCAAGGAAAGAGAAAGAGAAGGAATGGGGAAAATATGCAAGTGTGTTGGGTTAATTCCAAACAAATGGAATATTTATAATATACCTCCCTAATAATATTGAGAGGATATGTTATAAAGAGAAGTCATCCTTCCCTTGATTTAAATGGACCGAAGGTCCACACGATTTATTTAAGTTGAGATGCAAAGATTAATGACATGATGGCATGATGACAAGATGCAATGCAAAAAATAAATAACACAAGAACAAAAGAAACACACGAGAGAACCCAGAACATCTGGAATCTTCTGGGACGTTGGTCTTCGGGCGTCACAATGGGGCCTACGGGCGCCAGCGGAGATGGCCGTGGTGGCCATGGGAGGAGGCTCAGGGCTGTCTACGACGTTCGTGGGAGTGGAGTAGAGTGCTAGGAAGAAAGAGGAGGAGCAGGGTGAGTTCCTAGTGGAGCCACATCTCGCGCGCCTACTGGCCGAGTCGGGCGCCATCGGGCACAGGCAGCTTGGGTGAGAGAGAGAGAGAGGAGGGAGAAGGGGGCCAACACGGTTGTCCCGTTGCGGACATCGAAGGCCTCGACTAGAGTGAGGGGGGGCACGAGGAGGTCGGGGAGCGCCGCGCCAACAGTCGGGTGCTCTGCCATGCGCTCCAGAGCGTGCAAATGCCCAGCATCCATGGATTTTCTTCTCATAATGGCACGTCCACTTGTGGCTACTGGCTACAGATGAGACTAAACAATGTGGCAAGGGCATTGCATGCCCTGGGGAGCGACTAGAGGAGAGGTAGGGTTCGGTGCGAGGGAAAACTGCTGTCCAGGGAAGAAAAATGGGTCTCTGCCCCCCTTAATCATTGCTCCTTGGGCAGCAAAGCATGCAGGGGTAGAGGAGGACCACATGAGGCTGTGGGAAAAGTTTTAGCTCATGGAGATTAGTGGAAGGGGTTGAAACATGCATTTGGAAATTCTGCCAGAAGGTGTTGGATGTAGGTTTGGGCAAGAAATTTAATTTCACTTGACATGAAACTTAACAGGATGAAATGGCACATAGAAATAGGGTGTTCCACGAAGTTTGAGCTCATATGGGCAAAGTAGCCAATGTTACTTTGGTAAACCCTAGAAACCAACATAAATGGCTTTTCCAATATTTAGTCATGCAAATCATCCCCCCTTGATGCACCACTTGGTGTAGTGTCATCATTCGGGGTTGTGAGCATGTCCATGGATTTTTAGGTCACAAGTAAAAAAGTTTTCAATGTAGAGTTGTTCAAATTTGGTTCTACACAAAAAGGGGTTTTAGGCACTTTGAACAAGGTATCTTTCTCTCCAACTTGTGAAATTTGATCTGGATGCATGATTACACCATTTGAGCATGTGCAACAAGTTAGAGAGAATTTGGACAAGTTTGGCAATGTAAAGTTGCTCAAACTCAAAAATGGACAAAAATGATTTTGAGAGGCTTTGATGAAGTTTTCTTGATCTTCTAGGCATGAGTACTGGCAAGATCATCAAATATGTCATATGTGACATGCTAGAGTTTTATTGGAATTTTCAGATAATATTTCCTTTCTAAACATTTCAAAAGCTTTAAATATCGTGAAGGAGTTTTTGAGATATTTGACCAATATTTTGAGCATGGCCATGTGTTGAAACTCTTATATATGTACAATATATGTCCTATGAGTTCCCCCAATTTTTCTCAAATATTTTTGAAATAGTGAAATAATTTTAACCTATTAAAGACAATTTCTGGCCTAAATAAAAAGCCTTTAAATAAATTATAAAAATAACTTTGAAAGTAATATTTTTGTGGTTTTTGAGAGTCCTATATCTAATAGGTTTCAAATATAATTTTTGAAATATTTTTCACACCCTTAATTAAGTACTAATAGTTCAAGTCTCAATTTAGGGGTTTTGGAAAACCTAATTTAGAAAAACTCTTTTTGGCAAAAATATTTTTGTAAGAAAATACTATTATGTCCTATATATGTGGCATGATCATTGGACAAAGTTTTGGATAAAGGAGAAGGAGTATAAGAGTTGGAGGATTTATTTGATTTTCTTGAGCACTTGTAACCAACACACAAAAATCAAATCACACAAAGACCAAAACACTCAAAAAAATTGTCAAACCAAATTTTTATCATTATTTATTAGCTTAAGTGTTGTGGCATGAAAATCAGGGTGTGACAGACCTACCACCCTTAAAAGAATCTCGTCCTCGAGAGTCCCAAACTAGGCGTGGAAAGGAGTACGAAAACTGGTTATGGGGTAGTCTTGACTTCCTCATACTGCTTATGCTTCCGAGTGGTGCTCCATTGAACCTTGAAGTACTTGATGGTGTGGCTTCATGCATAATGTTCTTCTTGATCCAAGTTGAAAAAGGGGCCTCTCGCGTAGGTCAGGTCGGGCTCGGTGATGGATGTCCTTGTAGAGATCGGGTTAATTAGGAAGTTGGAAACGTTTCTGAAGTGGGGTCGTGTGGAAAAACGTTGTGCACAGTGGGTGACTCAGGTGGTAAATCTAGCTTGTAGCCGTCTATTCTTCATCTTGTAGTGATCTCTAAGAGGATTTATAACCTCGGTGTGAGCTTCCCTTTGTCATGGAAATGCTTTGTTCCTTCGAGAGGAGTGGTTTGCAGATATACACGGTCTTCGACGAGGAAGTTCATTTCTTGACGACGGTGGTTGATATAGTTCCTCCTCCTTGACATGGCGGTCATCAGGTGTTCGTTAACCAGCTGAATGGCTCTTCTTTCATCTTCGGGTAGATAAATTGGTCAACAATTAATGATGATGCCCAACTTGTTCAAGTACTACATGAAGGCTTGCTCACGAGGTACATAAAGTGGGCTAGGGTACTGGTGGTGGTCATTGTTGTGTATTACCCAAGGCATTCTCGGCTTAGAGTTAAGGCCCTTGTTCATGATCTGACCATGTTGTGGCTTGGTGGGGCTTAAGAGTTTCAAGGATTCTAGTTTGCGAGTGATCGTTTATTATCTTATCCTTGAGCACATCTTCTGAGATGCCAATAGTTGTACCTAGTACGTCAAATAAATAACCTTTTACCGCTGAAAGCATCATCTCGAATAGGTCACCTCCAATCATCAACCATGCTATTCATATCCACATGACGCCCGAGAGGAGGCCTAATAGATCATACCTGTCAACGATCCCCAAGCTCATATGTATGTCTATACCTAAAAATTCTTGGGTAGAGCATACAAGATTCCAGGCTGGAATTAAACATCACAATCCAATTACTTGGCCTATCCTACCGTGGTTTAAGATAATGCATCTCTATCCTAAGAAAACACTTCGTAGGCCAAACCAAGATCTTGTTTCCTTCCTATGAATCAACTCCAATAGTCTTTATCTCCTGTCAATCATTACAGAATCCATTAATTCTACAAATCCAATGTTTATGGTGTTCCACATGATCTCCTGATGTCCTATAGTCCCCGAATACTTGAAAGGGGTAACTCTACTATAGTAAGTCCGCCAATTCCCATCTTCATGGTCAAGTAAAGTCCAAGGTCATGCTTATATAGATCCCTAAATCAAATCCGACAATTAACCTCCTAGTTTATGGTCCACCGAGAAACATGGTATCATGATCGAGATCATCAGCCTATATCCCATTTACTCTGAACCATGTAAACATACTCAGCATCTATACTCAACTAGACCTGCTTGAATTCAAATATCATTTCAACAAGAATTCCTACACTTACCCCAAGTCAATATCGTAGTATAAACTATCTCCTATCAATACCCCCTGGCTAAGTCAAATCCGTATACTTCCAAGAACTTCAGCTTGGGATCATAACTATCCTACAAAGTCCAATCTACTCAGGGGTAGTGAAAGTTATGCTACTCCATAATCATGATTCCTCCATGCTCATCTACCAACTATGAAATCCTCATCATCCATAAGTCTCAGATAATTCCTCTAGGTCACCGATATACACTCATCAAGTCATTTGTCCTCTATACATATATCCTCAAATTGGTCACCCCTATAGCATTGTCAGTTTTGGTGCTACCTTAGGATGATAATGTGCTAGTTCACCATGTCCATTAGTTCCATAATGAACCGAGTGTTGTGCAAGGTTACGGAAGCTTATCTGGTTCTCTTGTAATTATGTGGGTTAAGCACATGGTGTCTCATGAAGTCTTGAAGGTTCTGTGGATGGGTTTCTACTCTCGAGGGGGAAACATGACTCTACAAGGTTGCACTTGGTCGTGGAGCCTGTAGCAGAAATCTTCATTGCTAGTTGGTTGCTGAGGTGGAATCCTCGGTGCATCTTGTCTTGCTGGTCTTCAGTTGATGAGAGAAGGATAAGTAGCATAGAAGGGGAATTCCTAAAGGGGGTTCTATGGTGCAAGTGCAAACAAACATGTGCCAAAAGGTGCCAAATGAAAGAAACAAGGTAAGGAAGGTGATATTGTTGCGTACTTGTTTCCTAGGGCAAAAGTGCGACTTATATCAAAATACAGACAAAAAACAAGCAACACACAATCATGGTTCTATTAGAACCATCATATGGACTCGACTGCACATAGGGGATACACGACTCGTCCTATCCTAGGAGTTCTCAGACACAGTAGTCGTGCTTTACTCCGTGTCTCATGCAGTCTTTTGGATTTTCCTCTGGTGTTGCTACACCTCCTGTAGTTGTTCGATGAAACGATCTGGGTTGAGCATGAAGAGTCTTCAACAACTTCTCGCCCGTTGAAGGGATGGGGTGAAGGTGGATCCTCGTTGCTGGCATTGACTTGGTCTTCTATTGTCTTCTTAATCATGAAAATCCCTTGTGCCTTCTAAGGCGTTGACGGTACCAGGTAGGCAATCCGTTATGCAATGATAGTAACAAGGCATAGTAGAGGTCCAACATGTCGGTTTCGTTGATGACAACATCAACACCAAGAGTGGGGTATGAAGAGAACCGTTTTCCTCCTCACTATGGTGAGGCGGTCCAAATGGCTAGGTTCTCATCCACCGGTGGTTGCCGATACAACAACGGTAAGGACATGGTTGCTCTATTAGCGATATATGTCAAGATCATGCATATCATATGCCATAATCATCGTAGGCTAAGGTTGCATCATCTTGGGGCAGTGTCAAGGGTGTCACCATCTTCTGAGTCTTCATGTCCTCATTCCTCAAGCATGTATCTTCTAGTGGTATCGTCTTGTTGTGGTGTCGCCAATCTTGTGTTCAGAAGATGTCAGTGAATGTCTGGCAAGGCATCTTCCTTCTAGAGTATCCATGAGGATTACAAGGAATCTAGTGGTCAGGGGCATAAGGGTTCTAGCGACCAAAAGTTTTCAAGGGGAAGAGATCAATAAGGAAAGTGTACCTTAGTTTTTGAAAAACCGAGAAAGGAAGAGAAGTATAGATAGTTTTGAAAACTAGTAATAGTTTTAGAAATAGTTTTACCCTAACTAACGACCATGCTTAGGCTTCCTACAGTCCGGATGCTTGTGATACAAGCTCTGTGGGGACCCCGACTCATAAGTCGTTATCACCGAATGCACGTATACAGTGATCCCAGAGATCAATGCTCACTGAACACACAGAAGCTGAATAACAAGAGTCTTACATCCATACATACCGTGTTACACAAATTGTGACCATAATTTTCAAGTCTTGAGTATAATTCATCGCAGTGGAAATCTTCGTCGACAACTTGGACCCAGGCCATCTGCCTTAACCCTACATGCATTCTGACTAAGAAGTGTCCTAGCTCACACGATCGTCACCAAAGAACTCTTCTTCATATACCTGTTCTTTCATGCCTGGCCAATAAAATAACCAGTGGCAAGCCAATGAGTACTTTTAATGTACTCACAACCAACCCAAGTGTGATCACAGAATAGTTATGTCAGGCCCAAGATGCGATTCTATCCCGATCATGTGACACATACGTGATTGGGGCACAACCGCATTTCGGGCGCTTAGCAAGATGGATATCATTACATCGTACCATTACATACATATATGGGGGATACAACAATTCATACAAGTCACATGAATACAACTGCATCAATACAAGGCATCCGACTACGGATGCAAATATGAAAAGCACAACGACATCCATCTGCTATCCCAGGCTGCCGACCCGGAACCTAACACACGACTGACGAAGAAGAAGAAGAAAGAACTCCAACACAAAGGACATCGCTCTCGCGTCAAGTCATCGGAAACCTGCACCTGTAATTGTTGTTGTATTAACTGTGAGCCACGAGGACCCAGCAATCCCATAACCATGGGTATCAAGACTAGCAAAGCTTAATGGGTAGGAAGAGGTTAAGTGGTGAGGTTGCAGCAGCGGCTAAGCAATATATGGTGGCTAACTTATGAGTACAAGAGTAAGATGAGCGTCTATGCAACGGTCGCAAACTAGTAGTGATCGCTGAAGATCCTGAACTACCAACGAGTCAAACATAACCCCACCGTGTTCTCTTCTCAACTTGAAAAGAAACAGTCACGGTTACTCACACAGTTGTGTGTTTTATCGGATCCTCTGTCAAGTATTCTACAACCGAACATTAACAAATTCCAATCTGCCACATAACCACGGGCACGGCTTTCGAAAGATCATCACCCTGCAGGGGTGTCCCAACTTAGCCCATCACAAGCTCTCACGATCAGAAAAAGTAATAATAATATTATCCCTTATCTTTGGGAAGGCCCGATCACACTCAGAATTCCCGGTGCACAAGACATTTCGACACTGGTAAAACAAGTCCAGCAAGACCTCCCGGCGTGCCGACACCTTGATAGTAGCCGCGCGTATCTCGTCTCAGGCCATGTCCGGATGAGCACTATGTACAGCAACCGAATACTCCAGATAACTAGGTGGCACCGCAAGTGGATCTAGTTTGGGACCAACACCATCAGCACTGGCCCCCCTGCTATGTAGAAAGAATCCTCGGGGACGCGGTCCCCTATGCAATTTAATTAATTAATTAAGTTGTTATTATGAAGCAAATTAAAACCAATGTTGGGCCTTCCTGGAGGAGTTTTATTCAAAGACGAACTGTCAAGGGGTCCCCATATACCAAACCGTGTAAGGAACGCAAAATCAAGGAACATAACGCCGGTTTATCGGCTCCTAAGGTGGCATGAGTAAACACCGAACAAAAGGCCAAGCCTTCCGCCCATTGCCAAGTATATAGGTGTGTTAATAAATAATAATAGATATTGTGATATTCCAACAACAAGATCCGACATGGATCAATCTTCATCTTCACCTGCAACTAACAACGCTATAAGAGGGGCTAAGCAAGCGGGTAACACTGCCAAACAACAGTTTGCTGGGAGAGGTGTCAAAGGTTAGAGGTTTCATGGCAACAAGGAGAGAGGCTGACAATAAAAGATGGGTAGCGCGACATATAACGATAGCATCGAGACATCTAGCATAGCAATGATAGTAAAGGTATCCAAGGTGATGGTCATCTTGCCTGAGATCCCGCAATGAAGAAGAATGAGTCCATGAAGAAGACGAAGAAGAAGCCTTGAAGACGAACCACGTGTAGCCGAACGAATCCTCACGATCGCAACGGAAAAGAACTAGCGAGAAGAAAGCACATAACAAGGTAAACACACCACTCAAGAACATGACAAGATGCTCATCCAAGTATGATGCAAGACAAGTCTATATGATGCAATTCATGGCAAGGGATGAAGCACACAAGAACAACACAAACCAACAAGTTTAAATGAGGCCGGAATCAACACATAGCAATTCCGGTAAGTCCTCATATGCACGTTTTGAAATTGGTCCAGATCTGAACAAACCTTAAGTTCAAGTTGTTAAACAGCAAGTTAACATGCACCATGATGATCTACTCGAAATTCTAGTCAAGTTTCATATAAAGTTTGTTTAATTCGGAGCTACGGCCTAGAAGATATGAGCAAAACAAGACAAACATGTCAACGGTGCAAGATGCACCCAAAAAGCAAGCAAACACACTCCAAATAGGTAAACAACATGATATTATGCTTCTACATGCAAAATCACACAAGTTTCATGTAAGACACGCTCAAAACGGAGCAACGGGCTAGAAGTTATGAGCAAAACAAGTTACAATGCATAGCTGAAGTTAACAGCCACATAGCAACTTTGGAGCAAGGTAAATATATGCTACAACACCCAAACATGATAACAAGAGGCATGGATGTGAAGTATACATGATACTTAACAAGCATGAACATAGAACACACCCAAAAGCTTGCTGGAACACAATTAAACAAGCATGGCAAGTTGCAATAAATTTATCTAGACTTAGCCAAAATCTGGGAAGGCAAAAACATCATCACGATGCTGCCTTCGGAGGCACAAACCAACAAGCATATCAACTCCACTAAGTATATAAAGATCATTTACATGTAATAGACATAGCATACATCAAACAACTCCATTGGAGCAACTCCATAGGAGGCATGGATCAATAACAACAAGCTTCACCAAATTGATCATGCTAATAAAAAATCTGATAGGTAAATTTATAGCAACTTGAGAGCAAGAAATAAATAAGCTACAGCAGGACATATGAGCAAGTAAGGGCATGGATGGATTGAGCATATCATGGAAAACAAGACATGATCATTTGACATACTAAAACATGCATGGATTTGAGTGGGGCATCAAGCAAACATGGCATCAGGTTTAACAGATTCCAGACTAAGCTGTTTTTTCATTAAGTATAAAATAGCAACATTGGCATGGCATGTTTACAAGCTTGTTTAAGTCACCTCAAGGAATATCATGGAAATTGGATTGCACCACAGCAAAGACCATATGATTGTGCTTCTAAAACATATTGACATGTGGCATGAAGGCAAACACATCAATAGCAATGAGCAAGTCAAATCAGCATCTCATAACAAGTTTCAGCACTTAACAGCCACATGCACTTTTGCAATAGAGATTAACATGGCAAGATGTCACCTAACATGAATGCTACAGCAACCATCATGTAGAGAACTTCACAATGAACATTTTGACATATCATATGCTCCATTTGGATAAACATGCATAAAGTTATGATCCCCACAAGCATGCAACAAATTTACAATTAACAGCAGTTTTAAACATGTAGCACTCTTGCAACGATGATTAGGGCATCAAGATGAACTCAACCAAGCATGACACAATGGAACAAAATGAAGAGCATATCATCACGGTCATTTTGACATGTAATATGCATCATTTGGATCTACACACAAAAAGTTACAGCTACAAAAAGATGCACACATATTTACAATAAATAGGGACTTAGCAGTTTTAGAATTAGGAAAAAACACAATGGGCGCAAAATAGAAAAACAACGCACGGGCACGGGATAAGGTGGCTCACCCTAGTGGGCCTCGGCCCAACTCGGGAGGAGGTGGAGGCAGGCTGGTGCGGTGGGGCAGCTGGGCCGCGGACGAGGCCGAGCCCACGAGGCCAAGGTGCTCGTGCGCCCACGAGGCCGTGCGGCTGCCGGTCGAGCTCTCGCTCGACCCGAGCGGAATCACGACGGCGGCGCGGCGAGCTTGGCAGGGACCGGCGTTGACGGCCACGTGAGGTGCCGGAGGCGGCCGGATCTGGTCGCCGGTGATGTAGGGGCGCTGGATCCGGAGCAGGGGGGCCGGCGGCGAGCTAATCTAGGCGGCAGCGGTGCTCCTGGGGCGAGGCAGGCCGGCGGCGTGCGGACCGACGTCCGGCGGCGGGGGAAGCGGAAGAGCGGGGCCGCGGCTGTCAGGACCCCGATCCTAAGTCACACCGGTCTAGCATGTAACATACCATATCACTTTGCGGCCTCACGCACGGTATCTCCACGGGTGCCACCTTACCTGGCCGAGGACCATTTGCGCATTTTGGCTCACGTATATGATAGTGTCGCTAGTGTCCGTATGACAGAGAACCCGGGCCGACATGACTAGTTATAATCCCAAGGTGGCACTAACTTACAGGGACAGGCATACATGACCCAGCAACGAACGTGTCGGTTGATACGTCCAAAACGTATCTATAATTTCTGCTTGCCCCATGCCACTTTTGGGTGATATTGCTATGATATTCATACGCTTCCATACACTTTTGATCATATTTGGACTAACTTACTAATCCAGTGCACCCCAGTGCCAGTTTCTGTTTTCGGCTGTTTTTGTATTTCAGGTATTCACGTTTCGAGAACTGCCCAGAAAAATCCAGAAAAAATATATAAAAAATCTACGATCCGGAAACAACACTGCCTCCGAAGGGCAGCCTGGGGGGGGCACAGGGGCTCCAGGCGCCCTGTGGGCGCCCCCCCCCCTGGGACGCGCCGGGGGGCGCCTCGGCCCCCCGAGAGCCCCCCGGTGCCCTACTTTGGCATATATTTAAAGGGTTCCCCGTAACCCTCAGAACAGGACTTCTTTTCGCGATCCCATCTCTGTTCCGCCGCCGCCGCCGCTTCCAAGATCGGGAGCACCAGGAGAACTCTTCCAGGCACCCTGCCGGAGGGGAGGATCACCACCGGGAGTTTCTCCAACACCATGGACGCCTCCCGGATGACTCGTGAGTAGTCTCCCTTGGACCATGAGTCCATGACCAGTAGCTATGTGATGTTCTCCTCCCGTTCTTGTGCTTCACTAATTAGTCCTCGTGAGCTGCCCTACATGATCGAGGCACCTATGTAATCCTTATGCTGTTGCTATGTTGAGTTTGCTGGGATCCGATGGATTATGACATTATGTTCAGATTGATCTTGAGTAATATATTTGATTCACCTCTTTTATATTTTAGTTCATAAGTAATTCTTGCATGTTCTCCGTTGTTATTTATTGCTTTGGCCGAGTAATAGGTAGTGACTCCAAGAGAGAACGTTATGCTCGATTGTGGGTTCATGCCCCTCGATGACTAGCTTGAGTGAGATGTGCTGTTGCCACAAGGGGGAAAACAACGGTGCTTGTGCCCGCGGGTGCAAGGATTGTTTACTTTACGCAAAGTTCTTTTAATGTAGTTGTCTGTTGCATTGAGTTTACACTATGGGTGGGACTCGCAACTTAATACCAGCGAGATGTTCTGGATAGATATCTCAAGGTGGATGATTAGTAGTAGATATTGATGGATTTCGGTCTACTTACTTTGGCGTACCGCCCATGCTTTGAACCTCAACCTTTCTTGCAATGTAATCAGCATTGGTTTGCGTTCGTGGTCCTGTCAATTGCCCAGCTGTAATTTGTTTACCTCACATAGCTGTTTTATCGTCTTTTGGGAGAGAGACATCACTAGTGAACATCATGAGACTCCGGTCCATATTACCATCATTGATCACATCCACTATTTACTTTTTCCTATTTTACTTACTATTGCAAAACACTATCTATCACTACTATCATATTGCTTTTAACCCTTTGTGAACTACAAGGCCGGAGAGATTGACAACCTCTCTGTACTCGTTGGGAGCAAAGTTATTTGTATCTGTGTGCAGGTCCATGTTGATTGCTAATTGCGCCGTTAGCAATTGACACCTACTTGTTGAACCTAGGAGTCTCTGGGGATTCGATCCTTGGCATCTTTGCTAGGGGAAAACACTTCTACTTACTGCATCTTACACCTTCCACTTGGGGTAACCAACGAGGGGTTCGAGGCCCATCAAGGAGTATTTTCTGGCGCCATTGCCGGGGACTCCACTCTTCAGGATAGGGGAGTTGCATGCTATCTTTTACCTTTGCTTTTTAGTCTTGTTAGTTTACCTTTCATTTTTGCTTTAGTTCCTTTTATCGAAAATCACAAAAATAGTTATCTTGCTTACTTGCTACTATGGGTTCTACCAAAAACACTAAATGGGAGGAGTACACCCCTACTTCCATTGCCCCACTTATCTCTGACGGGGTTTACAAAAAAGATAAACCTTGTGATTACACTAGCTATGACGGAGAATTATGCCCATGGCATGGTCTTCCAGGAAAAAAGTATGAGCCTCAGTTTAAAATTGCTCCTAAGCTTCCCGAAACTTGGGAAGATGTTCAAACTCTTATAATAGAGAGCGAATTAAACAAAGAGGATGACACTACAATTCTGCCCACTAATGATAAAATTGATTTTGATAATTGTAGTATTTCAGAAGTTGGTGCCTTTCTACAAGGAATGGCTAAGGATCCCAACACTAGCACGCTTAATCTTGCCTTCACAGAGCATATCACTAATGCTCTTATCAAAGCTAGGGAGGAGAAACTTAGAGTAGAAGCCTCCATACCTAGAAAGCTAGGAGATGGTTGGGATTCTATGATCAAAATTAAGATAAACAACTTCTCATGCTTTGCTTTATGTGATATTGTAGCTAGTACTTCCATTATGCCCAAAAGACTATATGATATGCTTAAATTAAAATCTTTTGATTCTTGTACTTTTGGTGATGCTCTCGTTGATTCTTCCATAAAGAAACCTTTGGGGAGGATTGATGATGTTCTTATTATTGTCAATGATAATTATTTGCCCGTTGATTTCACTATTATGGATATTGAATGTGATCCTTCATGTCCAATTATTTTGGGACGTCCCTTTTTGCGCACCGTTGGTGCTGTCATTGACATGAAAGAGGGTAATATAAAATTTCAGTTTCCTCTCAAGAAAGGGATGGAACACTTCCCTCATAAGAAGGTCAAGTTACCTTTTGAGTCCGTTGTACGGGCTAGCTATTCTTTTACTCTTGATAAAACTTGATCTATGCATTATGCCTAGCTTAAAGGCATAAAAGAAAGCGCTTTTGGGAGGCAGCCCACATGAATAAAAATTTTGCTTTTGTTGTGTCTTGATGTTGTTTACTGCTGTAGCATCATCATTGTATCTTTGCTTTTCATATTTGTGCCAAGTATAGCCTCTGATTGCTAGAAAGTTCAAAAGTTGTGAGGTGCTGTCCAGGAAACAGATTCTGTCCTTGGATAGAAAAATTCGTATAAAATCACCAGATCATCTTTTTGGTCTGAATTTTTTCGAAAGAGTTCTCTATATAATTGTATTTCGTGCGTCAGTTCTGAGTTTTTTGATTTGAGTTGCAGAAGTATCCCGAACAGGTCAATTACTGCCTGATGTTCTGGTTTTCACAGATTCTGTCATGTTTTGCCTTACCTTCACTTTGCAAATTAAGAACTTGCTTTTTCTTTGCAAAAACCTTTTGGCAATCTTGAGAAACAGTAGAACTTCAAGAATATCCTTATTTCCATCAAGGTATAATTATTTTATTAAGGGTACTAACCTCGCTAATCAGATTATGTTGAGTTGTGTATGAAGGGAGTTTTCAAGTGTGCGAGGGAAGGTGATAAAAAGATTCAGGAGTGTCAAGCGCTCAAGCTTGGGGATGCCCCCGTGCACCCCCAAGAAATATTCTAGGAGACTCAAGCGTCTAAGCTTGGGGATGCCCCCGTGCATCCCCTTCTCCATCAACATTATCAGTTCGTCTTTCGTTTCGCTATATTTTTATCACTTCATATGTTATGTGCTATGCTTGGAGCGTCTTGCTTTTAGTTTTCTTTTTAGTTTTTCATAACGAGTCGGAACTCAGCATTCCTTTATGTGGGAGATAAACACGCTCCACCTCTACCTAGAACATTACATAGAATTTTCATGTCTATCTATGCTGTGTGTGTTCTTTGTCTTTTAATAGCTACTATCATGCTCTGCTCTTAGTATTCATGCTTATCTTTTCAAGAGCTTTTATTTAGTTGGTTGCTTGAACTCTTTTTAATTACCATGTTCACCTTATTAAGATAGTTTGCTTCCGTTGCATGGGTTAATGTGTCTATGATAAAAATGCTACTTTCATGATGGTGCTTAGTAGTTCAGGTTTTCTTGTGGTTAATCTCAAATAGCTGGGGGGGTTCCCAATGTGTTATTGGAGTACCAACTTGGTTTGTTTGCCTATGATGTGGTACGGTTTAGTAATATCTTCCTTCGAGAATTTATTTTGATTGACTTGGCGTATGCTCACGCATATTCAAGACTGTAAAGAAAGTCTGTCAAGCCTTGATGATCTTTTGTTTCTAAGTAGCGATATAACTACCATGCCTGATTCAATATTACTTTGTCGCTCTGCATGATTATGACCGTCATTGCTCTCTTAGTTGGTCGCTCCCAGTCTTTTGCTAACCTCCACATGCACTAAGCAAACTAACCATGCAATACATAGCTCATGGGAAAGTAGCCTAAAAACTATTGTGGTAAAGAATATGTTGCCTATGTATCTTATTTCTTATGAGTTGCTTGCTGAGCGGTAACCATGTTTCTGGGGACGCCATCAACTGTCACACTTTTGTTGAATATCATGTGAGTTGCTATGCATGTTCGTCTTGTCTGAAGTAAGGGTGATTTACCGTGGGTTGAATTAATATGCATGTTGTTAGAGAAGAACATTGGGCTGCCAACCAAAGCCATGCATCATGGTGGAAGTTTTAGCTTGGACCTTAATCCTCAATCTCTCATGAGAATATGCTTATGCATTAAAGAGGAGTCCATCATCTATTTTCTATGTTGTCCCGGTATGGATGTCCTGAAGTTGAGATTTATCAAAAACGAGAAATCAAATGCGATCTATCTCCTTGGACCTTTGTACAGGTGGCATAGAGGTACCCCTTTGTGACACTTGGTTAAAACATATGCAATGCAATGATAACCCATGGGGATCCGAGCTAATTAGGACAAGGAGCGAGCACTATTGGTATTCGATGCATGAGGCTTGGAACTTATAAGATGTTTTATACATGACACATATGAAGTACTACTACCGTTGACACAATTGCTTCCATGTTTTCAAAATAAAAAGCTCTAGCACTTAACCTTTCTTTTACCTTTATGTTGAAGCACCAACTACTGAGAGCATGATTGTCATTCTGAGTGTAATGTGCATTGTCCCAAAGTAGCATTGTCTTTTGCATGATTGTGATATCGTTTATTCTGAAATTATTGTATCTAGTCATCACTTAAACCTTGAAGGTGCCCTTGCATTTATGTTTTGCATCACTAAAGGGGGCAAGCTAGATATCACTTTATCATATTTGCACATCATGTTCATTGCAAATCTTTTTGATGTTTCAGTTTCATATTGTAAAACTTTCAGTCATTTGTGATTTTCTCTTGAGACAACTTAATTACTTTAGAATCATTGTCTCAGTAAACTTTTGTCATATGACTATGAGAAAGTCCTATATGGTTAATAGCATGTCACCACAGAAATTATTCTTGTTATCATTTACCTACTCGAGGACGAGATGGAATTAAGCTTGGGGATGTTGATACGTCCAAAACGTATCTATAATTTCTGCTTGCTCCATGCCACTTTTGGGTGATATTGCTATGATATTCATACACTTCCATACACTTTTGATCATATTTAGACTAACTTACTAATCCAGTGCACCCCAGTGCTAGTTTCTGTTTTCGGCTGATTTTGTATTTTAGGTTTTCACGTTTCGAGAACTGCCCAGAAAAATCCAGAAAAAATATATAAAAAATCAGCGATCCGGAAACAACACTGCCTCCGAAGGGCAGCCTGGGGGGGGCACAGGGGCTCCAGGCGCCCTGTGGGCGCCCTCCCCCCCTGGGCCGCGCCGGGGGGGCGCCTCGGCCCCCCGAGAGCCCCCCGGTGCCCTACTTTGGCATATATTTAAAGGGTTCCCCGTAACCCTCGGAACAGGACTTCTTTTCGCGATCCCATCTCTGTTCCGCCGCCGCAGCCGCTTCCAAGATCGGGAGCACCAGGAGAACTCTTCCCGGCACCCTGCCGGAGGGGAGGATCACCACCGGGAGCTTCTCCACCACCATGGACGCCTCCCGGATGACTCGTGAGTAGTCTCCCTTGGACCATGAGTCCATGACCAGTAGCTATGTGATGTTCTCCTCCCGTTCTTGTGCTTCACTAATTAGTCCTCGTGAGCTGCCCTACATGATCGAGGCACCTATGTAATCCTTATGCTATTGCTATGTTGAGTTTGCTAGGATCTGATGGATTATGAGATTATGTTCAGATTGATCTTGAGTAATATATTTGATTCACCTCTTTTATATTTTAGTTCATAAGTAATTCTTGCATGTTCTCCGTTGTTATTTATTGCTTTGGCCGAGTTATAGGTAGTGACTCCAAGAGGGAACGTTATGCTCGATTGTGGGTTCATGCCCCTCGATGACTAGCTTGAGTGACAGAAACATGAGTCTAGGGGATGTGCTGTTGCCACAAGGGGGAAAATAACGGTGCTTGTGCCCGCGGGTGCAAGGATTGTTTACTTTACGCAAAGTTCTTTTAATGCAGTTGTCTGTTGCATTGAGTTTACACTATGGGTGGGACTCGCAACTTAATACCAGCGAGATGTTCTGGATAGATATCTCAAGGTGGATGATTAGTAGTAGATATTGATGGATTTCGGTCTACTTACTTTGGCGTACCGCCCAATGTTTGAACCTCAACCTTTCTTGCAATGTAATCAGCATTGGTTTGCGTTCATGGTCCTGTCAATTGCCCAGCTGTAATTTGTTTACCTCACATAGCTGTTTTATCGTCTTTTGGGAGAGAGACATCACTAGTGAACATCATGAGACTCCGGTCCATATTACCATCATTGATCACATCCACTATTTACTTTTCGCTATTTTACTTACTATTGCAAAACACTATCTATCACTACTATCATATTGCTTTTAACCCTTTGTGATCTACAAGGCCGGAGAGATTGACAACCTCTCTGTACTCGTTGGGAGCAAAGTTATTTGTATTTGTGTGCAGGTCCACGTTGATTGCTAATTGCGCCGTTAGCAATTGACACCTACTTGTTGAACCTAGGAGTCTCTGGGGATTCGATCCTTGGCATCTTTGCTAGGGGAAAACACTTCTACTTACTGCATCTTACACCTTCCACTTGGGGTAACCAACGAGGGGTTCGAGGCCCATCATCGGTCATCAAAGTATGAACCCAAGTCATAGCAAGCTACATGGACTGAAAGGAACAACGCGTGGCATTTCCTAGAGCGATAGACACAGGAACGAAGAAGGACACATGCCGGCCAGCCTAAGTGTTTCGGAGAAGTAGCAAGCTACCAAGGCTCAGTGGAAGCACTAGGAGACATTTCCCCATAAGAGAGGCTACCAAGAGGAAACAACTAGGTTGTCGGATCCCACACATACCAAGCATTTCAATAACACACACACACAATATGCTCGATATGTGCAAATACAACGTGGCATCACAACAAGACTCTAAAAAACAAAGTATTTATTCATTAGGCTCCAAGGAGCCAGATATTACAAACATGGTTCTCATGACCTAACATTCAGAGCATACAAGCAACAAGCGGAAGCACAACATGTCTGAGTACAGACATCTACAAATGAAAAAGGCTGAAGAGCCTGACTATCTACAACACTCGTCCAAGTTTGTAGCTGAGGTAACAAGCTACTTGTCGAAGTCCAAGCGCAACTACTAGTGAGACTGCAGTCTCCACTACTGGAATCTGGCACTTTGCCATCTGCCATGGCAGATGGCAAAGGCATGGTCGGCGGATGGCAAAGGCTTTGCCATCAGCCAGCAGATGGCAAACAGTCACTGAAATTCAGACAAACTGTTTGCCATCTGCTGGCTGATGGCAAAGAGCCTGTGCCTTTGCCATCAGCTGGCAGATGGCAAAGCCTCTTAACGGGGTTAGCCCCGTTAGAAGGATAACGGCATACTTTGCCATCAGCCAGCAGATGGCAAAGGCTGCAGGCTCTTTGCCATCTGCCAGCAGATGGCAAAGGCTGCAGGCTCTTTGTCATCTGCCAGCTGCAGGCTCTTTGCCATCTGCCAGCAGATGGCAAAGGCTGCATACTTTGCCATCAGCCCGCTGATGGCAAAGAGCTTTGGCATCAGCTGGCAGATGGCAAAAAAAAATTTTGGACTGGCCTATTTGGGCTCTTTGCCATCTGCCAGCTGATGGCAAAGCTCTTTGCCATCTGCCGGCAGATGGCAGAGTGTCTATATTGCCCCATTTAATTTTGTTTTTCTTATATCAATTCATTTTCACAGAAAATCAAACACAAATATATTTATATGACCAATATAGCACATTCAACACATATTACCAATAGTCATGAACACATATATATATCCAACACATGTTACCAATAGTAGCACGTTTCATCCGTACATATACATAGTTTCATCAATATTACACAGTTTCATCCATAGGTAGCAAGTTTCACAAGATCAAAACAAAAACTAAATACAAGCACTCCATCAACCCAAGCTTCCGTGATCTTAAGCAAATCTGTAAAATGGGAAAGAAGAAAGTTAGAAGAAGAAGACTAGAAGAAGAAGATTATTATGATGCAACTAAAATGTGAAGATTATTATGATGCAACTTATATCTGTAAAATAGGTCATTTTGGAGCTAAGTAAGGTCATTATGTCATTTTGGAGGTAGCTAAGCATATGAAGTCATTTAGGAGCTAAAATATGACATTTCTTAAGCATATTATGTCATTTTAGAGCCAGTTAAGCATATTAAGTGATTTTGGAGGAAAAGACGTTAAGTATAGGTCATTTTAGAGCTATCCTAGGTTAAATAGGTCATTTTTAAGCTAGCTAAGCATATTAAGTCCTTTTGGAGGAAAAAATGCTAAGTATAGGTCATTTTAGAGCTATCCTTGGTTAAATAAGTCATTTTGGAGCTAATCAAGCTTGACATATCATTTTTGAGCTAGCTAAGCATATTGAGTTATTTAGGAGAAAAAAAATGCTAAGTATAGGTCATTTTAGAGCTAGCCTAGGTTAAATAGGTCATTTTGGAGCTAAGTAAGGTTATTATGTCATTTTGAAGCTAGCTAAGCATATGAAGTCATTCAGGACCTAAAATATGTCATTTCTTAAGCATATTATGTCATTTTAGAGTTAGCTAAGCATATTAAGTCATTTTGGAGGAAAAGATACTAAGTATATGTCATTTTAGAGCTATCCTAGGTTAAATAGGTCATTTTTAAGCTAGCTGAGCATCCATAACAATAAGCTACGCGAGAAGTGCGGGCGCTCGCGCTACCCACGTAGGATTACATACAAGACAAAAAGGAGCGGCAGTTTGCCCTTCGCTACCCGACAGCATTGTTTGCTTCGTCTAGAAGAAAAGAGAAATTTGCCCAGCCCTCTTTCCTCTCCCTCGACGCACGCGGCTCCTCTTTCCTCTCCAAAAAAATCTCCCTCTCGTTTACGCCGCCACCGCCTCGCCCCATCGACCCATCTGAGGTCCTCCGACGCTGCCCACCGGAGAAGGAAGCAGACTCCATCCAGTCGCCCATGCCTCCTCTGGACGCAGGCACGTCGCCACCCCTCACCCCGTCCCCTCTCTACTACCCCTACCCCCTTTCTCTTCTGAATCCGGGTCCGTGAGATGGCCGCTAGGGAGGACGAGGGTGTGGAGGAGGGCCGCTGCCAGCTGGCCTTGGCCCGCCCAGCAGCCCCTCCACGCCGGCGGCGACTTTATTTCTAGGGTTTTAAGTAATTGTGTGGTGCAAGGAAAGACGTGGATTTTATCTAATCTTGTGGTGGTGATGCTGCTCGGCTATGATTGCTCTTGGTCTTAGCTTGCTTACTTAGCACATGGTTAGGCATAGGCAACTACATTAGTTATTTGTTCGAGTGATTTAGATACTTGGTAATCACTCCTCTTTCCATAAGGTCCTAATTTGTATTGTTAAGGTGTCAAGGAGCTCTGAATTGATGAGCATGTTTTATTTCTTTTGATAATTTATTTGAGGTGTTGTTCTCTTATTGAGACAAATCATACCCCAGATTTCTGTTTGACAGAGTGCAAGAATAGGAAACTGTAGTTGTACTCATGCTAGATCTCAGCATATACAAAATTGTATCAACTTGTTTGTGATTATGTTCTTGCTTTGCCTATAGAAAAATTAACTGACAAATACATTTTTGTGTTGGATGCCTCAATCCTACGTATGTGTTTAAGTGCTTGTCAATTGTCATGGCTGTTAATTATTCAGGTCCTTTTCGTTGGCAACATAGGACTGATGGCGGCCGGCAGTGTTGATTTTAACTGAAGATGGCCTTGACAACTGACGAGTATCATGATGGATGTGTAGCGAGTTGGTGAAGGAAGAAACTGTCATGTTCTCCTTTAGGCAGGTGCACTGTAAATACTATATAGAATTTCATTTTTTCTGTTTCTGAATATGGGCGAGAGGTCTTTGCTGTACTGAACCTCCTGCCTATGTGGTGTTGTTTCACTTATTTATTCCGTTGTGCTCTTTCTATACCCAACTCTCTTTTTGGCTCATGTATTATGCAGCTCGAAGCAGACTTGCATATCCAGGAAAGAAGAGAAGATGGATACCATCTACTGCATGATTGCTAGCTTTCTATGTTTGAGTAGTTTCTGCCATCAACTTGTTCTGAATATTTGTTTTATGCAGCACTTGCTTGGATATGGTTCACACTTTCTAACTTCTGAGCAAATCTAATGTATTTTTGCATTATGGCGGGAGCTTTGTACCACCACGCTGGTAGACTTTGCGCCCCTCAACCAACTCACCCTCGCTATAGCTATCAGAACTATAGTCTGCACCCTGAACACGACCATGTGCACTCGACTCCGTCCAGTCCTCCCATGGGCTCGGGTCCGACTCAGCGTGACCCCATCTGAGCTCCGTAGTCTCGTGGGGCGAAGACTCGGCGGCCCGAGGCTCGTCGACGGCCCGAGGCTCGTCGACGGCCCGAGGCTCGTGGAGTGGAGTCCGAGACGGGTCCACCTCAAATGGCTCGATCTCAGACGGAGCAGTCCTGTGGTCGGGTGACTTAGCTGGGGGTGGCGGCGAGGAAGGCGTAGCAGCCTTCCTACCTCTCCCGCCGCCACGTCCACCTCTAGCAGCCT
>LR738710.1:299927540-300179852 GCA_902687465.1 Secale cereale
AGGTGGAAAGATCTTCTCCAACTTGCAGATCAACTCCGGCGCCAACTCTTCCATTTCTTCTAGCAAGCCAGGCGATAATTCTTTCGCGCATAGAACACGGAAGAAATAGCTCAGCTCTGCCAGTACTAGCCATTCATCCTCAGGGATAAAGCCACGCAACATCACCGGCATTACCCGCTCAAGCCATATGTGCCAATCATGACTCTTGAGACCAAATATTTTCAATTTTTCAAGGCTCGCTCCCCTCTTTAGATTCGATGCATACCCATCGGGGAACATCAACTCCTTTTTCACCCACAGGAGTATTTCCCTCATAACCGGCCTTCCAAGATTGAACCATGCCTTTGGCTTCGCCCAGTTCTTCTTTCCTTTTGGTTGTTTCATGTTTTGTAGCGGTCTATCACATAGAGCCTCCTGATCGACTCTGGCCTTAGGATTATCCTTCGTTTTCCCCTCTATGACGAACAATGTACCAAAGAGGGCATCGCCGACATTCTTTTCAGTGTGCATCACGTCGATGTTGTGTGGGCAAAGGAGGTCTTTGAAGTACGACAGCTCCTACAAGCATATCTTGTGGGTCCAGGCGTGTTCCGTATTATACCCCTTGAAATACCCTGGACGCTCTGGATCCGGCTCGAGAGCGTTTAACTGATCCAGGGTCTGTTGGCCTGTCAACGCAGGTGGTGCAGAGTTTTTGACATCTCTACCTTTGATAAAGTTCTTCTTGTCTTTCCTGAACTTATGGTGAGGATCCAGGAACTGTCTATGCATGTCGAAGCAAGAAAACTTGCGACCCGCCTGCAGCCAACGAAACTCAAGAGCTGCCTTGCATGTGGGGCACGGGAACCTTCCATGCACACACCAGCCAATGAATAGCGCATACGCCGGCAAGTCATGCATCGAGTACATGTACCACACACGCATTAGGAAGTTTTTTTTTTGTAGCGGCGTCGTATGTCTTGATCCCATTATCCCAAGCTTCTTGCAGTTCATCCTTAAGCGGCTGCATGTACACATTCATATTCTTCCCCGGATAGTTGGGGCCCGGAATTATCAACGTCAGGAAAATGTTCTTTCTTTGCATAATCTGTCCGGGGGGGAGATTGAGTGGAATGACAAATACAGGCCAACAACTGTATTGGGCTGCCATCATACCAAACACATTGAACCCATCCGTGCTGATGGCTACTCGAGGATTCCTTGGATCTGCCGCTTTTTCATCATGCAATGCATCGAAGTGTTTCCATGCAGCACCATCCGATGTGTGTACAATCATCAGATTACCATCTGCATCCCGTTCGGTTCTTTTGCCCAATTTGTGCCATGTCATCTGTCTGGCCGTCTCTTCGACCATGAATAGACGTTGAAGTCTTGGTATGATTGGCATATACCGAAGAACATTAATGGGGATTTTGGTCTGACTCTTCTCACCCATACCGTTGTCTACCTCAACATACCTGGAAGACTTGCAAATGGGACAATAGTTCAAGTCCGCATACTGGAGCCTAAATAAGGCACATCCATTCTCACAGGCATCTATCTTCTCATAGGGCATCTTAAGTACACGGAGGATTTTGTCCGACTGGTACAGGTTTGCAGGCATTATATGGCCTTTGGGTAGAAAGTGTCCAAATAGTGTCACCATCGCGTCATAGCATTCTCTGCCCAAGTTGAATTGAGCCTTCAGAGCCATTACTTGTGCGATGGCATCCAGCTGACAAAGCTCGGTGTGCTCGTGGAGAGGACGCTTCGAAGACTCCAACATATCATTGAAGGCCTTTGCAGATTCCTCCATCTCATCGTCCGAATCCCGAGCATCATCAAAGTCTTGCACCATGGCTTCCATCCCGGTACCATGCTCGTCCGTGCGACGACGGCCCTCCTCAGCTCTGGAACGTTGGGCAGACTCACCATGAAATATCCACATCGTATAACCGGGCTTAAAACCCCACTTCTGCAGGTGTTTGATCATTTCAAACTCTGACATCTTACGATAGTTGTCGCACACGACACAGGGGCACCAGGTTGTTTCCTGTCCATTTGCAAATGCGGCTCTGATAAACCCCTTGGTTTTTGTCATCCATTCAGGGGTCATGTCTTTCTGACTAGGGTGACCGGTGTACATCCACACACGATCACTCATTTCGCCTAGCTACTGGACACACAAGAAATACATACATAATTCAGCAAACCATATTCATTAGTAAATAGAGTTTCTCAGTTTTATTACGTCCATGCAACCTAGACGCTAATAGGTAAAGATAGGTCCTAATCCCACCCGGGTATGTGCAGATTGGGTTCGTTTTCCCATGCTCTGCTCCAGATCCGGCACAAAATTTCGGCAGCACCTCCCCGCTGTTCTCCTGATACACGTCTCGGCAATAAGCAGAGAGGATGTGTACCCGGAGAACAACAAAGAGGCACTGACGAAATTCTGCATCGGATCCGGAGCAGAGCATATGGGAAAACGAACCCAATCTACACATACTCGGGCTGTCCATGGATAACGTTGGACAATTCGAAAGAATTACGGTTATAAATATGCAAATGAATGCATATTTATAGATGTAACCCTTTCGAACGGGAGACGCATAGTGGTCACGCATACTGATGATTGAATACACCTATAGCTAGCAAATGAAGGGGGAGAGGATGAGATGTCATTTGTGCTCACCCACGAACGCAGGGGCGGAGCTCGTCGAACGCACGGGGAGGTCGTTGAACACCAGACCCTCACAGCGATGAAACAACTGCACATTTAAATCCACCCGATCAACGCAAATATATATGATGTTTTTCATAACATAATTGGAAAATATAGGACCTAACTCATAATTCACAAATACTTGAACATAATGGAAATTACAATGTCTTGTTAGGCTTTGTATCTTTGAAGTAGTCCATCATTTGTTCTTCATAATAGTGACAGGTTTAATTAAGGACCTGAATGGTTTGTGTTCTTAATAAATCTGATCCAAGGAGTCCATCATTTGTTCTTCATAAAACATAAAAATGGGTAACTGGTGTTATAGCAAATGACAATTAAATGTTTACCTTTTTTGTTGCTCTTAGAAAGAAAAGAAAAACTATAGTGATACTGGTTTTCGGATGAAGAGGAACGTCTATGCTTACCAAAATGGTATGCGCAAGAATGTCGACATATCATGGAATATGTAACTAGTAGAAACATACTGGTTTGCTGTCTATTACCAATTCTCTTTGGATAACACATTTGCTACAATCTATTATATACATAATACAGAAGACAAATAAGCCACCACGTTCGTCCACACAGATTAAATTACCTCAATCGTTAATTTTAGATATAGACGGTTGAGATTTAAAGATCTAACGTTACATACAAATATTGTGTATGAGAAATTTCTATCACATGCCAAGTAAACAAAAGACCTGTCACGTATAAGCAATCATAATCACGTAGAGTACATGATAAGGACTCCTCCAAACAAAACATCACGTATGACACAAAGGAAATAAAGGAACATCTTATATTTGGAAGCACCAACCAAGGCTCCGTTAATCCTCAAGAAAAAAAACATCCGGTTATGCACCAATGGCAATGGAAAGACGTCCTTTCCTCTAGGACTCCTTCCCTACCTAAATAGCTGCAGCGCTGCTCCGTCCAAATAATGTTTCATGTACAACTGCTACCCTCCGTAAGTTCCTGTATGGCTGTTTGTCTCACGCCCTTCATCGCTGCATCATCAACCCCTCCCGTGAGCCACAGTACCGGAATCTATTCCATGCCCCTCCTTTTCCTTAAGCAGACGCCTCCTATACTAACGCGGTGCTGGCTCCTCTACCACCAACATGGAATCCCGCCTACCTCTAATCCACCCAGGACGAAAGCTTTTTCTCCATTCAAATTGAATCTGAGAATACTCCTTGGGAGGAGCATCCTTTGTGTCTTGCTGCAATTATAAGGTGTGGATTACCCAAACTTGCAAAGTTTAGTGAAGATTCAAAGAACAGGCATGAAAGCCTCCCAAGTAGCAACGTCCTCTCATTGGCCAAACATGTAAAGTTGAGTGAAGATTCAAAGTACATGCAGATTATTTGGTCCTGCCTACAATCCTACAGTTTTTTTAAAATGTGCATATGGATAGATCTCTACCGGCTATGTGCATATGCAAAGTACATGTAAAGTTGAGTGAAGATTCAAAGTACATGCAGTTTTTTTAAAATGTGCATATGTGCATATGAAGCTCTGAAGGGGGAGGAAAGGTTAAGGCCCCGTTTGGTAGCTCAGTTTTTTCTAAGTATTATAGGAATACTACAGTTTTCTCAATTACTACAGTTTTAATTACCGTGACCTGTTTGGAAACACAAAAAACTATGGTATTTATAACTGCAGTATTGCCAAAACTGCAATATTTCCTATGTATTAAAAAAAGAACCTCCGACCTCTTTTTTAAAAACAGAGCTGACGAAGAAAACGAATCTGTTCGTCGGCTTCCTCGCTGCAAGCCGCCGCTACCGTACTCTGTTTGACATCTTCGACCATGGACAATCCAAGAGAAAGCAATGGAAAAAAAATGATGTCCCGCGTACTTCTGCTTGCACTCCTCCTTGTCTCCTCCTACGCCTCGTGCATGTATCTGGTCAGTACGCTGGCCAGCCATGGTCGTGCTGATGGCTGCAATCACGAGCCACAAGGCACTGTTGTCCACACATGCACTGCTCCTAACCGTCGCCCGTGCCTCCGCTCACCGTCCTAGCTGGCTCGCCACTATGCGCCTCTGTTAGGCCAAGCAACAGCCATGCCATAGCGTCGGTCAATATTCTGTATCGCGTTGCTGCGCTCCCGCTGCCCCTGATGCCCAGGCATGCCACCTGGTCTGTTTGTGCGAGCCTGGCCATTCATTTTGTAAGGCCAGCTAAGAACGTCCATGTTGCAACTGCTATGAAACGGCTATGCAGCTAATTTACGTCGTTGTAAACGAGTACCAACCAAACACGTCAAAGTATTCTCAATACTTCAAAATACATTGATATGTGAAAACCCTGGTATCTAGTACCTATAGTTTAATATACTGTAGTTTTCCAATACTACAGTTTTTGTAATACCTGTTGTCAAACACAGCCTAAACATTGAAGCCACTGGCTGTACCTATGCATCAGAGGGGGAGGAAAGGCACCTGGAATGACCGGCGACGGGGCGGGCGGTGGACGGCCGGCGACGGGGCGGGGGAGGGCCGGCCATGGGGCGAGGGAGGGCCGGCGATGGGGGCGGGGGAGGGCCGGCGACGGGGGCGGGGGAGGGCCGGCGACGGGGGCGGCGAGCTTCAGCGACGGCCACGGGTGGTCTAGTTCGATTGGGGGGGTTCGATGGGGCGGGTCTGACCAGCCCGAGCGCGCCCATGCCAAAATATTGGCTCGCGCGGGTGTGTTTTGGCGGTCGGATCGACGCCAAAACTTACTTTCGTTCGCCAATTTCAAAAAAAAATAAACTTTGGTTCGCCCCCCTGACCAGCCCGAGCGCGCCCATGTAATTACATTGTCTTGCATGTTCATTTTATTTTTTATTATAGTTAATTAAGTTTTCTTTATTATGAAAATATAAGTTTTATGCATCTTTTTTATGAGCTCAACATTACAACCAAATTAAAATCTAACCAATAACTAGCAATCTAAGTTTCAAATGAACAGCAACTCAGTTGTTCAAAAACCAAATGGAGGCCTAGTAGTCTTGCCAAAAATTTGGCACATGCAAGGGCTATAATCCAAACAAATATAGGCTAGTTTTCTTTTTTTTGGGGGAGGATTAGGCTAGTTTCCTTGTTAAATGAGTGATTTATGAGTGTACTAGTAAAGGATTTGTGTGTGCACGATATATTATCTATTTTTTGTTTTTTTACTTGAAAAAAAACCATCTCTTTGCCATCTGCCAGCAGATGGCAAAGATTCTTTGCCATCTGCTAGCAGATGGCAAAGAGGTGGGGCTGGTACGCCGTTACCCGCTTAACGGCAACAGGAGTTGGCTACCTCTTTGCCATCTGCTGGCAGATGGCAAAGATTTTTTGCCATCTGCTGGCAGATGGCAAAGAATTGGCTGATGGCAACCATGTTCTTTGCCATCTGTCAGTTCTTTTCCATCTGTTTTTTACAAGCAGATGGCAAAGAAGTTCTTTGCCATCAGCTGGCAGATGGCAAAGAGCTGGCTGATGGCAAAAACCCAGATTCCAGTAGTGCTCCTCTGCAAAACATAAATTAAGAAAACATGAGTACAAAGGTACTCAGCAAGACTTACATTAGATCCTATCATACATGCACTTGTATCAAGAAGGCAAAGTGGGGTATAGTTGCAGCAAGCCAGCTTTGACTCAGTGGCTACCCTGTTCTACGACTGCTGGTAACTCTTTTGAGGTGGCGCACACGAGTCCACTAAGCACCACACAATACACCACTATGGATTCATCCCTGTCTCCCTACGAGAAGGCCATCCATAGCACTCACACTTGTCTTGAGTATTTTATAGTATCCACTTCAAGTTGTCTATGTACCATGTAAGCATCCAAGAAGTACATAACCGTGGACCCGGCTATTCGAATAGATCATGTTAACCCTGCAGGGGTGTACTTCTTCACACACGCTCTCGCCACTTACCGCCATGTACACGTCGTGTATCTCAGAAACCTTCAAGCGGAAGCCTGGCGAGGGTGTCGGCCACGACCTGACTAACCACACAAGACTCTAGTCCAGGTTTATCGCCTATTCGGGTTCCATCCTTAAGGAGATCCGGCCGGGGTGTCGCTCACGGCCCCAAATGATGTGCGCAGGGTTCCCAAGCCCAACTCGCCGGATGGATCTACGCTTGGTACACCATGCCACGGTGCCTAGTCTGTCCCAAGCCCACCTGGCCGAGTGCCACTTGGTAGACTATTAGCACTACCTACAAACACCAGAAACTAGTTGCAACTCCTGGACATAGATCATGTTGATTAATAAGTCGAGAGGGGTCGAGTTACCGGAACCCAATGTGTGGTAGTAGCTAGTCATTGGACAACAAAAACAGAACTCAGTTCTTAAGGACGGTTCCAGTGAGACAACCCACCATGTACTCCTACATGGCCTCTCACCGCTACCTTTACCAAAACGTGTTCACACACTTGACTCTCAGCATCAGAACATATCACTGCACTCCAATTCATTCCCAATGAATCAGACCTGACACACTCTAAGCAATAGCAGGCATGGCATGGTAAGATCACAACATGGCTTCAATCAACTCCTACACATGCTAGTGGGTTTCAACTATTTACTATGGCAATGACAGGTCATGCAGAGGAATGGGTTCAACTACCGCAACATAAAGTAGCAGTTGAATCACTGTTGTCCTAATGCAATAACAGAGAGCAGGAGCGAGAGAGTGATTGTATCGGAATGAACAAGGGGGTTTGCTTGCCTGGTATAACAACGTGTAGAGCACTGCTCCTCTGACAGGTACTCTGGAACGGTCTCCGGAGCTGGACCTATCGAGAAGAACGGTGCCGACAATCAATCACAAGCATATGCAACAATATGATGCATGAACATGGCATGAAAAATGTGATGTCGTTTGAGCTAATGCAACTAGCATTCTATTTGAAAGAAGTCCATTTGAACCTAGGGTTCAAATGCAACTCCCAATTTAACATTTATAAGTGCCAATTATGTGTTTTCACATATACAGCAAGTATAAGTTGGTTTATCATGCATGAAACATGTACAGATGGATAGATTGAATTTTTCTGATAATTTTTCATATATAAATTATTTCATTCTGAGCTACGGTTGAATTTCTGTGATTTTTTTAAGTTTAAACAATTTTCTGGATTTTCCTGAGTTAAAACAATTCCAGAAAATTGTTTATTGCGTCAGCACTGCGTCATGCTTGCGTCAGCAACTCAGCAGCGCTGACTCAAGTCAAACCTGACGTGTGGGGTCCACACGTCAGTGACACAGGGTTAAACAAAGGGTTAAACTAAACTAACTAAAAGGGATAGTGGCGCTGGGGCCCACTGTTAGTGTCAGAGTTCTAACTTACAAAGTTAATTAGCACTAACACTAATCCTAACAACTAATTAGCTGGGCAGGGCCCATATGTCAGTGAGAGAGAGGAAAAGGTCAAACTGGGCAGTGGGGTCAACCCACGCTGGTCAACGGGTCAGCGGTCGCCAGCGTTTAGCCGCCGGCGATTCCAAACGAGGCGGTGAGCTACGGGATTTGCCTACAGGGCGTCTTTTGGCACGCGGAGCACAGCTACAGGATGTGGACGCTCGTCCGCATCCAACCGTGGTGGTGGCGCGGCCGGGGAGTGGCCGGAGTGGCGCCGGCGACGAGCTCGGGCTCGTGGTTGTAGTGGCCTAGGCGGGGCGGCGCTAGCATCTATAGCTCCTACACGATGCGGGGAACATGCTGGGCACGCCGGAGTGGCCAATTGGTCACCAGAGCTGCGTCGGCGACGAGCTCAGGTGGCGGTGGTTCTCGGTCGTCGACGAAACGGTAGCTGCGGCGTGCGACAAATGGAGCGAAGAGGGGGGGGGCAGGGGCAGGAGCTCACGGCGATTCTGACGGTGGTCTCAGCGAGCTCGGGGGAGGCCGGACGACGACGTACAGGCGGTGGGGATCCACGGCGGCCGGCGGTGAAGAAGACGACGGTGGCGACGATGGAGGACGTCCGGAGGTGCGTGGCTCGACGAGGAGGTAGCCGGCGACGTGGCGGAGGTTCTGAGCACAGGGAGAGGGCGAGGGGGAGGCAGTGGCTACGGCAACGGCGAACGGCGGCGACGGCAGCGCTCTGGTCCGAGCGAGAAAGCGAGGGAGAGGGAGAGGGAGAGGACTGGGGAGAGTGAGAGAGAGTCCGGGGGGCGCGTTGCGTCTTCCAGACGCAGCGGTGGAGGAACAGGCAGGCAAGGAGGGAGGAGGTGGTGTGGCGCAGCGGTGCACGCGTCGGGCACGTTCCCCTGGCCTCCTGGCGAGAGGTTGGGGGTGAGTGGCGTTGCAAATCACCTGGGCCGGCTGCTGGGCCAAAGCAGATGGGCCGCCAGGTGAGCAGGTAAAACTCTTCCCTTTTATTTTTATTTTCTATTTCTGACATTTGTTTTGATTTAAACTAAATCATTTAAAATAAATATTAATAATATAATAAAATCCAGAATTCCAAAGCAGGGACTAGAAAGAGTATTCCAAAGCCCCTCACAAAATCCAGAATTTTTGGACGTATATTAATAATATAATAAATATATATCCAATGCAAGTAATTATTGCATTAAATCCAAATGCCCAAAATAAATATTTATGAGCTCCTAAAAATATTTGTTTGAATTTTACTTCTGACAAATATTTTCATAGAGAAATATGAACATTTTCTTGGACCCTTTTGGAGGAATTTTTATCTGGGTCATTTTCAAAAAGATCCATGAGGCTTTCACATGTCCCCATTTCAAATTCATTTGGAAAATTAAACATGATGCAAACACCAAAGCTATCCTAGTGCATACCAGAACTAGGGTTGTGACAACTCGCCCCCACTCGAAAGAATCTCGTCCCGAGATTCAGGAGTCGGCGGAAACAAAGTGGGGTACTCCAGTCGGAGACGATCTTCTCGCTCCCATGTAGCTTCTCTCTCGGAATGATGGGACCACTGAACCTTGAGGAACTTGATGTTATGACGTCGAGTGACACGCTTTGCTTGATCCAGAATGCGAACGGGGTACTCTCGATATGTGAGGTTATCTTGGAGATCAAGCGTTTCGTGGTCCACTCCGCGGATGGGATCCCAGAAGCAACGAGTGAGTTGAGAGACGTGGAAGACATCATGAACTCGGGAAAGATGTGGGGGTAGTTCCAACTGGTAGGCAACCTCTCCTCGTTTAGCGAGAATGCGAAAAGGACCAATGTAACTAGGAGCCAACTTGCCCTTGATACCGAAACGATAGGTACCCTTCAAAGGAGTAACCCGAAGGTAAGCTTTGTCGTCAACTTCATAAGCCACTTCCTTATGATGACGATTATACTGGCTCTTTTGACGAGACTGGGCTGTTTTCAAATTCTCACGAATGCTGCAAACTTGCTCTTCTGCCTCCTGGATCATGTCCTGCCCAAAGAATTGTCTTTCACCGGTTTCTGACCAGTTCAAAGGTGTCCGACATCTTCGTCCATAGAGAATCTCAAAAGGAGCTTTCTTGAGACTGGATTGATAGCTATTGTTATAGGCAAACTCGGCGAAAGGAAGACATTTCTCCCAATCCATACCAAATGAGATAACGCAAGATCTAAGCATGTCATCGAGAATTTGGTTAACCCGTTCCACCTGACCACTTGACTGAGGGTGGAAAGAGGTACTGAAGGAAAGATGGGTGCCCATGGCAGTCTGGAAACTCTCCCAGAAATGAGAAGTGAAAAGACTACCACAGTCTTAATTGATCTCGAGTGGAACACCACGAAGTGACACTATTCGAGAAATATACAAGTCAGCGAGCTGACTAGCAGTGATACTCTCTCGAACAGGTAGAAAGTGAGCCACCTTGGAGAGACGATCAATGACTACGAAGATAGCATTATTCCCTCTCTTGGTCTTAGGAAAGCCGGTGATGAAGTCCATACCAACTTTATCCCATTTCCACTCAGGAATGGCTAGAGGCTGAAGGGTGCCAGCAGGTCTTTGATGCTCTGCCTTAACGCGACGACAATAGTCATAGTTAGCAATGAACTGAGCGATTTCTCTCTTCATCCTAGTCCACCAGAACCGCTGGCGTAGGTCCTGATACATCTTAGTACTACCGGGATGAATCGTGAGAGGAGATTCATGAGCCTCCTTAAGGATCAGTTGCCGAAGATGATGCTTCTTGGGAACCACTAGCCGGTTCTGGAAGAAAACAACACCTCGATCATCTATGGAAAAACTACCAGCAATACCCATGGCAATGTTTCTCTTGATCCGGGTAATCCCGGTATCATGCTTCTGGGCTTCTATGATATGATCCACAAGAGTAGGTTTCGCCACCAAGGTAGAAAGGAATCCGTGAGGAGCAATGTGAATGTTAAGCTTACATAATTCCTCATGGGGAAGTGGTTGGCCATGCTGCAACATGAGATTGTTGCAATAGGACTTACGACTTAGCGCATCAGCCATGACATTTCCCTTGCCTGGGGTGTAGGTAATCCCTAAGTCGTAATCTGAGATCAACTCCAACCAACGTCTTTGCCTAAGGTTCAAATCTGGTTGGGTGAAGATATACTTGAGGCTCTGGTGATCGGTCTAGATCTCGTAACGATTACCAAGGAGGTAATGTCGCCAGGTCTTAAGTGCGTAGACTACGGCTACAAGCTCTAGATCATGTGTAGGATAATTCTCCTCATGTGGATGCAACTGTCGAGATGCATAGGCAATCACATGACGATCATGCATAAGAATGCAACCTAGTTCCTGCCGTGAGGCATCACAGTAGATAACAAAGTCCTTGGTGAAATCCGGTGGCACAAGTACGGGTGCAGAAGTCAAGCGTCTTTTCAGTTCCTGAAAATTGTGCTCACACTATGGGGACCACTCAAACTTTTTATCTTTCTTGAGAAGTTCCGTGAGAGGTTTGGCCACTTTAGAGAAGTTCTCAACAAAGCGGCGACAATAACTGGCTAGACCAAGGAAACTCCTAACTTGTTTAACTGTTTCAGGTGGAGTCCAATCTAGGACGGCTTGAACTCTCCCGGGATTGACAGCAATGCCCTTACCAGAGATTACATGGCCCAGATAGGTCACTTCTGGAAACCAAAATTCGCACTTGGAGAACTTGGCATAAAGGCGGTGCTCTCTGAGTTTTTCTAGAACAAATCTAAGATGTTCGGCATGCTCTTCCTCGTTCTTCAAGTAAATAAGAATATCATCGAGGTAAACCACAACGAACTTATCTAAGTACTCCATGAAGATCGAGTTCATCAAGCGGGAGAAAGTGGCTGGAGCATTGGTTAGACCAAAGGACATGACGGTGTACTCGTACTGACCATAACGAGTGACAAAAGCCGTCTTGGGGATGTTCCCATTTCTAATCTTGATTTGATGGTATCCCAACCTCAAATCCATCTTGGAGAAGACTGAGGATCCAGCGAGCTGATCATACAGGTCGTTGATCCTGGGAAGCGGATACTTGTTCTTTACCGTGACCAAATTAACGGGACAATAATCTACAACCATCCGATCTGTACCATCCTTCTTCTTGACGAAGAGGACGGGGCAAGCCCAAGGAGATGAACTAGGACGGATGAAACCCTTTTGCAAGGACTCATCAAGTTGGTTCTTAAGCTCAGCTAGTTCTAAGGGTGCCATCTTGTAAGGTCTCCTAGAGATTGGAGCGGTTCCTGGGATAAGATCTATAACAAACTCTACATCTCGGTCAGGTGGAACACCTGGCAGTTCCTCTGGAAAGACATCCGGAAAGTCACGGACTACCGGAACATCTTCAAGGTCTGGAAGAGGGCTGGCATTAAGAGAATAGAGTTGACGCTTTGCAACTCTAGTGGTGATAGTGACTATCTTGCCAGATGGGTGTGTAAGCTGAACAGACCTAGTGAAACAATCAATCTTGGCATGATGAGCTGTCCTCCAGTCCATACCCAAGATGATATTAATATCTGAAGACTTGAGGGCTACAAGTGATGCAAGGAACACAAGTCTGTCGACAAGGATTTCATTACCATGGCTTACACTAGAAGTTTGCCATTTGGATCCAGGAGTTTGAATGAGTAGTGGGGAGGGCCTATCATAAAATGACATGTCGTGTAAGCAGGCATAACTTTCGGAAATGAAAGAATGAGATGCTCCAGTATCAAACAGAACCAACGCCGGATGAAACTTGACAAGTAGTGTACCAAGAACGACATCTGGATCATCATGAGTGTTTTTGGCTGAGACGTGATGCACACATCCATGTTCAGTTGGGGCTGACTTGACACTGATCACCTTGCGTGATGGCTTGCCATTGCCAACAGACTTCTCGAGCTGGGGCGGAGCAACATGGGTCTGAGTGCAAATACGAGCAGTGTGGCCCGGCTCTCCGCACTTGTAACAAATCCTAGGGGTAGTTCGTGAACCCGCGTTGGCAAACGGTCCACCTATAGGCCTGGGTGGAGCATACTGCTGAATTGGAAGAGGTACCGCATAAGATGGCCTGGGTGTACAACAGGGTGGAAGAACAGAGTTCGGAACCCAAATCCGGCGCTTCTGAGAACTAGAACCGGAGGAAGATCCCAAATCAAGGGTGTGCTTACGAGACTCCTCGTAGGTGAGTTGAGCTGTCTCTGCATTGATGTCCTTGTTCACAAGAGCCTGGAATGTGTTGCAATGATGCAAGTGGAGATCACGACGCAGCTTGGGGTTGAGACCCTTCCGGAACCTAGCCTGCTTCTTGGCGTCCGTGGACACTTCCTCTGTAGTATAGCGGGCGAGGTTCTCAAACTCTCTACTATAAGCATCAACAGCCATCTTAGCCTGGGTAAGACTACAGAACTCTTCTCTCTTGCGATCAATAAGGGCTTGAGGAATGTGATGCTGGGGAAAAGCCTCTGTGAAATCTCTCCAGGTAGGAATCTGGTCAGCTGGAATCATCGCCTCATAGTTCTGCCACCAAAGACTAGCAGGACCTTCCAGGTGATAAGTGGCATAGATGACCTTGTCACCTTCAGCTACGTTCGCAGAACGCAGCTTGTGAGTGATACTACGGAGCTAGTCATCCGCATCGAGTGGCTCAATGGGATGATGGAAGGTGGGTGGTTTCAGACGAATGAAGTCATGGATGGTTGCTGACTCCTTGCACTGATGAGCGGTGTTCTCCTCAATACATGCCAACAAGCGGTTAGACTCACGCTTGTTCCTCTCCATCTCTAACATTAACTCTGCCAACGAAGGCTGGTCGGGAGGATCCTCCTCATGCCTACCACCTCCGTGGTTCTGTCTATGAGAAGCGAAACCGAGGACGAAAACATCACCAATCATTGGATGCATAAGGTAGAACAAGAAATTAGTATCTCTTGAACTACTAGGATAATTCCGGCAGCATAACGGCAGTAAAATGCTCAGAATGAGACATCCTGCCAACAAAGGGGTAGTACAACAACTCAGCATCATCACTCAAGGTTCTGTGATAGTACTAAACCAACTACACTGGAAGAACTTGAAAAACAGGAGTAGGACTCTGATCAACCAATCCTAAGGGACTACGGAGTAGTAACTCGTGATCCTGATAGACGGAAGAGAAAGCCTAGTTCCTTAACCCCGTAGGAAAGGTAGGATGACTCAGATCAGAAGACATGAGGTATAAGGAGTAAAAAAGAGCTTTACGTTCCCTTCCACTATCAATTCCCTTATATAACTAAGGAATTTCTATACTCAACTTCGACCAGTTTGGCTTGGTAATCCTACAGGCGGTTAGGCTCTGATACCAAAGCTGTCGAGACCCCGATCCTAAGTCACACTGGTCTAGCATGTAACACACCATATCACTTTGCGGCCTCACGCACGGTATCCCCACGGGTGCCACCTTACCTAGCCCCGGACCATTTGCGCATTTTGGCTCACGTATATGATAGTGTCTCTAGCATCCATATGACAGAGAACCCGGGCCGACATGACTAGTTATAATCCCAAGGTGGCACTAACTTACAGGGACAGGCATACATGACCCAGCAACGAACGTGTCGGTCATCAACGTATGAACCCAAGTCGTAGCAAGCTACATGGACTTAAAGGAACAACGCGTGACATTTCCCAGAGGGACAGACACAGGAACGAAGAAGGACACATGCCGGTCAGCCTAAGTGTTCCGGAGCAGTATCAAGCTACCAAGGCTCAGTGGAAGCACTAGGAGACATGTCCCCATAAGAGAGGCTACCATGAGGAAACAACTAGGTTGTCGGATCCCACACATACCAAGCATTTCAATAACATAGACACAATATGCTCGATATGTGCAAATACAACATGGCATCACAACAAGACTCTAAGAAACAAAGTATTTATTCATTAGGCTCCGAGGAGCCAGATATTACAAACATGGGTCTCATGACCTAACATTCAGAGCATACAAGCAACAAGCAGAAGCACAACATGTCTGAGTATAGACATCTACAAATGAAAAAGGATGAAGAGCCTGACTATTTACAACACTCGTCCAAGATCGTAGCTGAGGTAACAAGCTACTTGTCGAAGTCCAAGCGGAACTACTAGTGAGATTGAAGTCTCCTCTACAAAACATAAATTAAGCAAACATGAGTACAAAGGTACTCAGCAAGACTTACATCAGATCCTATCATACATGCACTTGTATCAAGAAGGCAAAGTAGGGTTTAGTTGTAGCAAGCCAGCTTTGACTCAGTGGCTATCCTGTTCTACGACTGCTGGTTACTCTTTTGAGGTGGCGCACACGAGTCCACTAAGCACCACACAAGACACCACTATGGATTCATCCCCGTCTCCCTACGAGAAGGCCATCCATATCACTCACACTTGTCTTGAGTATTTTATAGTATCCACTTCAAGTTGTCTATGTACCACGTAAGCATCCAAGAAGTCCATAACCATGGACCCGGCTATTCGAATAGATCATGTTAACCCTGCAGGGGTGTACTTCTTCACACACACTCTCGCCACTTACCACCGTGTACACGTCGTGTATCTCGGAAACCTTCAAGCGGAAGCCTGGCGAGGGTGTCAGCCACGACCTGACTAACCACACATGACTCTAGTCCAGGTTTATCGCCTATTCGGGTTCCATCCGTAAGGAGATCCGACCGAGGTGTCGATCACGGCCCCAAATGATGTGCGCAGGGTTCCCAAGCCCACCTCGCCAGATGGATCTACACCTGGTACACCGTGCCATGGTGCCTAGTCTTTCCCAAGCCCACCTGGCCGAGTGCCACTTGGTAGACTACTAGCACTACCTACAAACACCAGAAACTAGTTGCAACTCCTAGACAGAGATCATGTTGATTAATAAGTCGAGAGGGGTCGAGTTACCGGAACCCAATGTGTGGTAGTAGCTAGTCATTGGACAACAAACACAGAACTCAGTTCTTAAGGACAGTTCCAGTGAGACAACCCACCATGTACTCCTACATGGCCTCTCACCGCTACCTTTACCAAAACGTGTTCACACACTTGACTCTCAGCATTAGAACAAATCACTGCACTCCAATTCATTCCCAATGAATCGGACCTGACACACTCTAAGCAATAGCTGGCATGGCATGGTAAGATCACAACATGGCTTCAATCAACTCCTACACATGCTAGTGGGTTTCAACTATTTACTGTGGCAATGACAGGTCATGCAGAGGAATGGGTTCAACTACCGCAGCATAAAGTAGCAGTTGAATCGTTGTTGTCCTAATGCAATAACAGAGAGAAGGAGCAAGAGAGGGATTGTATCGGAATGAACAAGGGGGTTTGCTTGCCTGGTATAACAACGTGTAGAGCACTGCTCCTCTGACAGATACACTGGAATGGTTTTCGGAGCTGGACCTATCGAGAAAAACGGTGCCGACAATCAAACACAAGCATATGCAACAATATGATGCATGACCATGGCATGAAAATGTGATGTTGTTTGAGCTAATGCAACTAGCATTCTATTTGAAAGAAGTCCATTTGAACCAAGGGTTCAAATGCAACTCCCAATTTAACATTTATAAGTGCTAATTATGTGTTTTCACCTGTACAACAAGTATAAGTTGGTTTATCATGCATGAAACTGGTATATATGGATAGATTGGATTTTTTTGATAATTTTTCATATATAAATTATTTCATTCTGAGCTACGGTTGAATTTCTGTGATTATTTGAAGTTTAAACAATTTTCTGGATTTTCCTAAGTTAAAACAATTCCAGAAAATTGTTTATTGCGTCAGCACTGTGTCATGCTTGCGTCAGCAAGTCAGCAGCGCTGACTCAAGTCAGACATGACGTGTGGGGTCCACACGTCTGTGACACAGGGTTAAAATAAACTAACTAAAAGGGTTAGTGGCGCTGGGGCCCACTGTCAGTGTCATAGTTCTAACTAACAAAGTTAATTACCACTAACACCAATTCTAACAACTAATTAGCTGGGCAGGGCCCACATGTCAGTGAGAGAGAGGGGAAGGTCAAACTGGGCAGTGGGGTCAACCCACGCCGGTCAACGGGTCTGCGGTCGCCGGCGTTTAGCCGCCGGCGAGTCCAAACGCGGCGGTGAGCTGCGGGATTTCCCTACATGGCGTCTTTTGGCGCGCGGAGCACAGCTACGGGATGCGGACGCTCGTCCACATCCAACCGTGGTGGTGGCGCGGCCGGGGAGTGGCCGGAGTGGCGCCGGCGACGAGCTCGGCAGCGGCCGAAGCTCGGTCGAGCTCGGGCTCGTGGTTGTAGTGGCCTAGGCGGGGCGGCGCTAGCATCTATAGCTCGTACGCGATGCGGGGAACATGTTGGGCATGCCGGAGTGACCAATTGGTCACCGGAGCTGCGTCGGCGACGAGCTCAGGCGGCGGTGGTTCTTGGTCGTCGACGAAACGATAGCTGCGGCGTGCGAGAGAGGGAGCGGAGAGTGGGAGCATGGGCAGGAGCTCACGGCGATTCTGATGGCGGTCTCAGTGAGCTCGGGGGAGGCCGGACGACGACGTGCAGGCGGTGGGGATCCACGGCGGCCGGCGGTGAAGAAGACGACGGTGGCGACGATGGAGGCCGTCCGGAGGTGCGTGGCTCGACGAGGAGGTAGCCGGCGACTTGGCAGAGGTTCTGAGCACAGGGAGAGGGCGAGGGGGAGGCGGTGGTTACGGCAACGGCGAACGGCGGCGACGGCAGCGCTCGGGTCCGAGCGAGAAAGCGAGGGAGAGGGAGAGGGAGAGGACTGGGAGAGTGAGAGAGAGTCCGGGGGGCGCATGGCGTCGTCCAGACGCAGCGGTGAAGGAACAGGCAGGCAAGGAGGGAGGAGGTGGCGCGGTGCGGCGGTGCACTCGTCGGGCACGCGCCCCTGGCCTCCTGGCGTGAGGTTAGGGGTGACTAGCGTTGCCAGTCACCTGGGTCGGCTGCTGGGCCAAAGCAGATGGGCCGCCAGGTGAGCAGGTAAAACTCTTCCCTTTTATTTTTATTTTCTATTTCTGACATTTGTTTTGATTTAAACTAAATCAGTTAATAAAACTTCTGACAAATTTTGTACGGACTAGAAAGAGTATTCCAAAGCCCCTCACAAAATCCAGAATTATTGGACATATATTAATAATATAATAAATATATATCCAATGCAAGTAATGCCCAAAATAAATATTTATGAGCTCCTAAAAATATTGGTTTCAATTTTACTTCTAACCATTATTTTCATAGAGAAACATGAACATTTTCTAGGACCCTTTTGGAGCAATTTTTATCTGGGTCATTTTCAAAAAGATCCCTGAGGCTTTCACATGTCCCCATTTCAAATTCATTTGGTAAATTAAACATGATGCAAACACCAAAGCTATCCTAGTGCATACCAGAACTATGGTTGTGACAGCGGCGATCCGGCGGTGACGCACGGCGGCGGCCGGAGCGGCGAAGGCGGCGGGGTCAGCGGCAGATGCGCGGGGCGCGCGGCAGCTACGGACCTCGCGGCGAGCGGCGGCGGCTTTCGGGCCCGGGCGGGCCCGGGCGGGCCCCGGATGGGCTCGCAGGCCGCGGCGGTGGGAGGAGAGAGAGAGGACAGGTGGCGGCGCAGGAGTGGCTCGGGGAGGCGGCGGCGCTGATGTGGCACGCTCTCACTGGCCGCGGGGACGTGGCGGCTGGACATGTCCGTCGCGGGACGGATGTGTCCGGCTGCGCCAGGTGGAAGACGCCTAGGGTTTGCCAGAAATTTTGGGGGAGGAGGCTGATTTATAGGTAGAGGGAGCTAGGAGTGTCCAAATGAGGATCGGTTTTCGGCCACGCGATCACGATCTAACGACCGAGAGCATGGAGGTGGTTGGGATGGGCTTGTGGGATGTTGAGGTGGGGTGCTGGGCCAAAAGAGAAAAGGCTTCCCGTGGTTAACACGGTTAACCGTTGGGCTATCAAACGGACTCCGAACGCGACGAAACTTGACAGGCGGTCTACCTATGCTATAATAAGACCACACGCCAAGTTTCAACCTATTCCGATAACATTTTCCGGCCACTCATAAAAAAATATACGGAAAGGATGGGCAGACTCGGACGGATGCAAGTTTTGAAAACATGCTGATGCAAGCGCATGATGACAAGGCAAAGATGCAACACGCAAGCTGATGACATGGCAACAGCGACGAATAACTGGCTGACACCTAGCGCATCGATCTCGGGGTGTAACAACACTCCCCTACTAACAAGAGATCTCATCCCGAGATTTTAGGAACGAGATGGAAGAGAAAAGGAAGAACAAAGTTCTTCGAGGACAAAAGAGTGAAACCAAAGAACCTTGAGGGGTTGAACAACTTGAAAGAATGAACATGATGAAGAAGAACGAAGTTGCAAACACTTTGTTAGACAAGAGGAACAAGGAATACGACGAGAACGAAAAGGTTGAAGGAAATGAAGCAAGAGTTGACGGGACAAGAATGAATTCGAAACCACTCCGGTTAAAAGAGATAAAAAGGAATCTCCATGAAGGAATTCGGACGGCACTTATGCTGAAAATGGAAGGAATAGAACATGAAGTTCAGAATAAGGAGCTGACGTGATGAAAAACACAACGCCTCCAAAAGAATTGAAATAATGGAATTAAAAGAATGGAGAAGAAGATGGCAACTTTCACCACATATGAATTGAAAGAGCATCTTCAAAGAAAGACTCGAACGGATTTCTTGAGAAATCAACAACAAAAGAATTGACTTGTTGTGGACTTATGTAAACATCTCAAAAGTTGAGGTGAATTATGCCGCAACCAAAAGATTGAATAGATGAGAATGAAGAATGAAATGCAAAACTCCCTTTGAAAAGAATAAGGATAATTAATTGCTCTCAAGAGGAAAGAATAAGAATACTTGAGCTGCTCCAGAAGAATTAGATGAACGTTTGAAGGATGAATTATCTCATGAAGAATCACCATGAAGAACTCCGGTAACAACAGGATGATGATATAGAAATGACGGACGAAAAGCATAAGATTAAAGCCCGTGATGATTTTAGACAGGGGCTCCGACGAGATAGCCGAGAAAAGTATTGAACTCCGGAAAGAAAAGATTAAGTCACTTGGAACTAGAATTTATTCATCAAGAATAAACTCCGAAGGAAGGGATAATCAACTTGATGGAAAATAATAAGAATTATGTTATGCTTCTCCTCCATCGATTAAAGTGATGTAAAATGGATTCACATACTACTTATTCTCATTGAAATGATTAAAGAGGGATATATCGCGAACTTGCAAAAAATATTCATGAAACACCGGTAAGATTGGAATAAAAATGAATGGATTGATATGATAACACCGGAAAAGAATTCTTGATCGAACCACCGTAAGCGTTGAAGCCGGATGAAGAAAAGAAGTTGGGGTACTGAGGTACCCCTACCTTAGTACACCGACAGGAGCCCCCGGGCCTGGGCCACACACGGTGCCGAGCGCTGTTGGGCCAGGCCCAAAACAGTGCACGGGCACCCGCGGCCCGCGGCGCGCCGAATCCACTTCCGTATCCGCCGCACCCCACCGTAACGGCACGCGTCGATCGCGGCGTCGTGGGATGGGACGTGCCCACGATCTCTTAATGGAAAGGGCGAAACGCCCCCCACTCTCCCATAAAAGCAGAGGAAGCGGGCGCGGTTCCCCTCCTTGCGCTTTCATTGCATCGTCTCCTTCCTCCAGAGATCTCTCTTGCGCTCTGCCTCCACACCTCCGCCGCCGCCAAGCTCTTCGCCCCCCTCCTTCCGCCGCGTCCGCCATGGCCCCAAAGACCGACAAGGCGAAGGCGGAGAAAGCCAAGAGGGAGAAGTCGGAGCAAGCGGCGAAGCTCGCCGCGTACCGGAAGAAGCACCTCGTCTTTCCGCCGAAGCTTGGCGTGCGGGAGCTCTGGAACAAGTACTACTTGTTCTGGGCCAAGGAAACCAAGGCGCACCCCCGCACCCTGGCATATCCGGCCGCCGCCAAGGACAGCTATCCTGGCGGGTATTACTTCTTCGCAGCCTTCTTTCATTGTGGTCTCTGCCCTCCTTTCTCAAACTTCTTCTGCGATATTATGAACACATACGGCCTCCACCTGCTTGACTTCACCCCCAACGCCATCCTCACCATGGCGGTTTTCGCACACATGTGCGAAAACTTCATAGGAGTACACCCAAACGTAGCGCTCTTTAGGCACTTCTTCACTCCTAGAGCCGAGGCCGATGCCCCCCTCTCCGGAGGAATTTCTTGGGTTTTCCGTCTGAATAAAAAGGGAGCGTACTTGCCGGGGGAGCTCCGCGGCAAGTGGGAGGAATGGCGAGCGGAGTGGTGCTGGATCGTCGAAGACCAGCCGCAAGCCTTCACCGCGCCGCGCACAACGCCCATCGTGCGCGGCAGGGACTGGAGTGAGCTAGATTCGGACGACATCAAGCTCGACATCGCCCTCGTCCGGATTCTTCGTCTTCGGATGGCCAAGCTGTCAGTTGCAGAGGTGGGCGCAGATTTCCTCCGCCGGCGCATCGCCCCTCTCCAAGACCGGAAGAGGCCGGCCTGGGAGTACGGCGGCCCGGCAGACATAATGAGGCTGCGCCCCGGGCTCAACTTCAACTTCACCACGCTGGAGCTGAAGGGGATGGTCCGAGAACTCTTCAAGTATGACCCGGCACACCCTGAGTGGTTCAGGCCTCCCCGGGAAGTGGTGCCGCTCTGCAACAACATCGTCCGGGACCGTATCCTCGCCATGATGCCCATGTGTGACTCGCACGGCGTGGACCGGACGTGGATCGCGCCCAAGCCCATTGACGTCCTCAACTTCTACGACAACCTCGCGGAGGTGGCGAAGAACAAGAACGACCTCAAGGAGCATACGCGGGACACCACCGACCAGGAGATTGCCTACATGGCTTCTCGGGCAGAAGAGGCCGCCGCAGCCGCGGCGGCAGGGATTTTTGCATACACACCTGAAGAGGCGGAGGTTGCGGATGCGACCAGCCAGGCTGAGGAGGCGGAGATCCGCAGATTGCTGCAGCTCCCTCCCGACGCGCTCGCCGGAGTCCTTCCTGCTCCCTATCAAACCATTCAAAAACAAAGTATACAAGGAAGAAGATCGAGACCCCGGCAAGAGGAGCTTGCCGGGAAGGCCGTACCAGGCTTGAGACTACCTCGCTAGCACAAGGCCCTGGCAAGAGGAGCTTGCCAGGAAGACTAGAAGATTCCATCATAGGAGACCCGACAAGGGCCCGGGGAGCGGCAAGCTCCCGGGTCCGGCAAGATCAAGGCCCGGCAAGGTGCTTGCCGGGAAGGCTGCGCTGTGTGCCCGCGCTCCAGCTCATCGGCCCACGCGTCGCCCTGGGGCCTATCCAGGGACGCGTGGCGGATGGCTGTGCAGCCTGGGGTACACGGTGGCACTCCACGGCGGTGGATCCATCGCCGTGGCAGACGGAGACGCAAGAGCGGGAGCTTTTGGGGTCGACGGCGACGGGCATTAAATGCCCTTGTCCCCCACTGTTAAAGTAGATATAGACCACTGTTCCGCACTGTAGCTCCACTGTTCCCGCACTGTTACAACTACCACCTCTTTTACGTTTTTACCCCTTTCTCCTACGTTGACACCTGTCGGTGACCCCTTGCACTATAAAAGGAGGCCCATGCACAACGTGGAGGGGGTTCGGAACCTAGATCACTCTCACGCTCGGTGTAGCTGCTTCTTCAAGCTCCCGAGCACTCAAACTCAATACACAACTAAGCAGGAGTAGGGTTTTACGCGTCTACCGCGGCCTGAACCTGGGTAAAACTGCCCGCGTGCTCGCTACGATCTGCTCTTTGTGCTCCCTCCGCCCTCGTACCGCACAGACAAGGGGCTCCGGTCCCATAGGTGTTCGTGGCGGACAGTTTCCCCCGACATCTTTGGCGCGCCCGCTCCAGAGTTCCCGCGCAGAGCAGGCGCGACTCCTCGGCCAGCTGCGCGGGGATTTGGTTCCGGAGACCTGCAAGGGCCGGCGCGATCCCTCTGAAGAAGAGGCTGAGCTTGGCGCTGTGCGGGAGGTCCGGATCCGGCGAGTAGATGAGATGTTCAACCTTCAGCGCCAGCAGCTCCTGGTCAATGTTGGACGCAGAAGAAACCAAGTCTTCGGTCCATACCTCAATGGTCTGGCGGAAGAGCTCGGATGCTTTGTTGACGCTGTCCACCAAAGTCCGCTCCTTGCGGAGCTCCTCCTTCAGCTTGTTCTCCTGAGCCCGGGCAGCGTCGAGTGAATCCTTCAGAGTGGTGACCTTCAGCTCCAAGTCCTCGATGGAGTCCTTGGCGGCCTTCAACTCGTCGCCCCTCTTGGAGAGGCTCACCTGGAGCTCTGAATTTGTATGGGCGTCCTTCTCGCGCTCAATGATGAGCGCGGCAACCTTCTCAGCGCTCACCTTCAGCGCCTTTTCCAGCTGCACAACCTTGGCGGCGAGCTCCTTCTTGGCGTCTTCCGCGGCAACCGCGGCGGCTTTCGCCTCCTTCAGCTCCCCGCCAAGGGCAGCCTCGCGAGCGGCAAGGTCCTCCTCATGGGAGTCGAGCTCGACCTTCCGCTGCGCGAGCTCTCCCTCTCGCCGGGACATCTCCACCCCGGCGAGCCGCTGCTGTTCCTCAGCTTCAGCCTTCTCGAGCACCCACTCCTGGTACTCGCCGGCGAGACGCTCGCGCTCCTCCGCCACCTCGCGGAGGGCCGCCTGGTTGGCGGCGCTGAGCTCCGCCGCACGCTTCTCCATTTCCGCGGCGGCCTTGGCGGCAAGGGCCTCCCGGGAGGCGAGCTTCGCCTGCCTGGCCCGGTAAAGGGCCAGGAGCTGGTGGAGCAGCTTCTCCTCCTCGGGCCCCTCACTCCCGCCGGGCGCCTCGACGATTTTCAGGCCCGCGGAGGCGAGGACTTCTCCGTCAAACGCCTCGCCCTCCGCGGGAGCTCGCGATGAAGACCCCCAAGGCATCTGGATGAAGACGCCGTTGGGGGCCTCAAGATAGTACCCCTGCTCCTTGTTGGCGGAGGGGCCGGTGGCCGGTGCAGCATCCGATGCTCCCGCCGCCTCCGGGCCGGCGGTGCGGTCGCCGTCCCCCTCCCCGACCGCTGCGTCCGCAGCCGGAGCAGTCTCCTGCGCGGCCGGCTCGGCGGCCTCGGCCATCTCCTCGGTGGCAGGGACGTCACCGCCGCCGCCCTGCGCGCCCTCCTCCTCGAGGTTGATAACCTCCGTCTCCATGGGCTCAGGAGGAGGAAGATCTAAAAAGAAAAAGAAGAAAAAGAAGTTCAAGATTCAAGCAAATATCCAAAAAGAGGCAAGGCCAAGAAGACAAGCTACAGAACATACCTTGGCGGACGTCCTCAGCGGCGGGCTCCCTCGCCGGGGAGCTCGGCCTTGTCGGAGTAGCCACCCTCGCCGGGCTGCTCGCCCTTGGCGGGGTACTCTGCCTTGGCGGAGTACCCGCCCTTGGCGGAGCACTCTCCCTTGCCGGAGAGTTCTGCCTTGGCGGGGACGGCGGGGCCTGCGGCTCCTCGACGACGGTCACCACTGGAAGAATACGAAAACGAGTTACGAAAAAGAACAAACCACCGTGAAATTGAGTGAATACGATGAATCGCCGAGAAGAATAAAGAACTCGAGGGTATTTAGGTATAAGAGAACGACAAGATCATGAACTTATTAAAGAATACTTGAACGAATCACCGGACGAATCTGAGACGAACGAAGAGGCATCAATGAATAATATTTGGAGGACGAAGTTGAAAACTGAGAACGAAGAAATCTTCTGAAATGATGGCCTTCGGAGGGACACAATGAAAAGAATTCATGAAATACCCTGGAAGAATGAAAGGAGAAAAGTTTGAACCAATGATGAAAAGAATTTAAAAGCGATCTTGGAGACGGCATACGACTAATGGAATCCATACTTACGTCACACTTGAAAAGAATTTCAGAACACTCCAGGAAATTTGAAGAGTCAGGTAAGATCCTAGGAATATAACAGTGGGTTATGAGCCCACCGAAGAGAAACACCGTTGAAAGAATCGAAAAAGAGATGATGCACCGGAATGATTGAAAAACTCAAATGAGATGACAACCTCGAATTAATTGAAGGCAAGACGAATCTCGTGAGATATCTTTCGGAACTCCGGAATTATCAAATGGAGAGAGGTGAGCGAGACAGGGGAACACACTTGAGCTGAAAACGTGAATTGAATCCACCGGAAAAAGAAAAGAGATGAAGAAGGACGAACTAGACGAGAATTCACCAGTTGAAATAATTGAGGAAAGAAAGCAAGGACTTCACACGAGTAGGATGGATACTCGATTAAGGACTACGGCTCCGAGAATAAAAGGGTGGGCGGGTGGGAAAAGAAAGACAACTTCGGAAGGGGAAACAACACCGGTTGGTTGAAAATAACTAAGGATTGAACTTGCAAGAAGAAGAGGGTCAAGTCCACTTCACGAGAGATGCACCATATGAAAGAACTGACAACGCAACAAACAAAAACTAATCGCCTGATCCTAAAAAAATTTGAAGGGGAAGAGGAGTAATTCAAAACACATACGTCAAGATTCCTCACCAGAACGACGAAGGGGCTGAGGAGTAAAAAGATACTCTCCGATATAACTAGACTCCGATTTTTTTTCTTCTAGACTCGACAACGACCAAGCTACGATCAATCAAGGGGCTCCTATGGTCGGTCGAGGCTCTGATACCAACTAGTCAGGCCCAAGATGCGATTCTATCCTGATCAAGTGACACATACGTGATTGGGGCACAACCGCATTTCGGGCGCTTAGCAAGATGGATATCATTACATCATACCATTACATACATACATGGGGGATACAACAATTCATACAAGTCACATGAATACAACCACATCAATACAAGGCATCCGACTATGGATGCAAATATGAAAATCACAACGACATCCATCTACTATCCCAGGCTGCCGACCCGGAACCTAACCCAAGACTGACGAAGAAGAAGAAGAAAGAACTCCAACACAAAGGCCATCGCTCTCGCGTCAAGTCATCGGAAACCTGCACCTGCAACTGTTGTTGTATTAATTGTGAACCATGAGGACTCAGCAATCCCATAACCATGGGTATCAAGACTAGCAAAGCTTAATGGGTAGGAAAAGGTTAAGTGGTGAGGTTGCAGCAGCGGCTAAGCAATATATGGTGGCTAACTTATGAGTACAAGAATAAGATGAGCATCTACGCAATGGTCGCAAACTAGTAGTGATCTCTAAAGATCCTGAACTACCTACGAGTCAAACATAACCCCACCGTGTTCTCTTCTCAACATGAAAAGAGACAGTCATGGTTACTCACATAGTTGTGTGTTTTATCTCGGATCCTGTGTCAAGTTTTCTACAACCGGACATTAACAAATTCCAATCTGCCACATAACTGCGGGCATGGCTTTCGAAAGATCATAACCCTGCAGGGGTGTCCCAACTTAGCCCATCACAAGCTCTCACAATCAGCAGAAGTAATAATAATATTACCCCTTATCTTAGGGAAGGCCCGATCAGACTCGGAATTCCCGGTGCACAAGACATTTCGACAACGGTAAAACAAGTCCAGCAAGACCTCCCGGCGTGCCGACACCCTGATAGTAGCCGCGCGTATCTCGTCTCAGGCCACGTCCGGATGAGCACTACATACAGCAACCGAATACCCCAGATAACTAGGTGGAACCGCAAGTGGCTCTAGTTTGGGACCAACACCATCAGCACTCGCCCCCCTGCTATGTGGAAAGAATCCTCGGGGACACGACCCCCTATGCAATTTAATTAATTAATTAAGTTGTTATTATGAAGCAAATTAAAACCAATGTTGGGCCTTGCTGGAGGAGTTTTATTCAAAGACGAATTGTCAAGGGGTCCCCATATACCCAACCGTCTAAGGAACGCAAAATCAAGGAACATAACGCCGGTTTATCGGCTCCTAAGGTGGCATGAGTGGAACAAAACACCGAGCAAAAGGCCAAGCCTTCCACCCATTGCCAAGTATATAGGTGTGTTAATAAATAATAAAATAGATATTGTGATATTCCAACAACAAGATCCGACATGGATCAATATTCATCTTCACCTGCAACTAACAACGTTATAAGAGGGGCTGAGCAAGTGGGTAACATAGCCAAACAACGGTTTGCTAGGAGAGGTGTCAAAGGTTAGAGGTTTCATGGCAACAAGCAGAGAGGCTGACAATAAAAGATGGTAGCGCGACATATAACGGTCGCATCGAGACATCTAGCATAGAAATGATAGTAAAGGTATCCAAGGTGATGGTTATCTTGCCTGAGATCCCGCAAGGAAGAAGAATGAGTCCATGAAGAAGACGAAGAAGAAGCCTTGAAGACGAACCACGCGTAGCCGAACGAATCCTCAGGATCGCAACGGAAAAGAACTAGCGAGAAGAAAGCACACAACAAGGTAAACACACCACTCAAGAACATGACAAGATGCTCTACCAAGTATGATGCAAGAGAAGTCTATATGATGCAATTCATGGCAAGGGATGAAGCACACAAGAACAACACAAACCAACAAGTTTAAATGAGGCCGGAATCAACATATAGCAATTCCGGTAAGTCCTCATATGCACGTTTCGAAATTGGTCCAGATCTGAACAAACCTTAAGTTCAAGTCGTTAAACAACAAGTTAACATGCACCATGATGAGCTACTCAAAATTCTAGTCAAGTTTCATATAAAGTTTGTTTAATTCGGAGCTACGGCCTAGAAGATATGAGCAAAACAAGCCAAGCATGTCAACGGTGCAAGATATACCCAAACAACAAGCAAACACACTGCAAATAGGTAAACAATATGATATTATTCTTCTACATGCAAAATCACACAAGTTTCATATAAGACAAGCTAAAAACGGAGCAACGGGCTAGAAGTTATGAGCAAAACAAGTTACAATGCAAAGCTGAAGTTAACAGCCACATAGCAACTTTGGAGCAAGGTAAATATATGCTACAACACCCAAACATGATAACAAGAGGCATGGATGTGAAGTAGACATGATACTTAACAAGCATGAACTTAGAACGCACCCAAAAGCTTGCTGGAACACAATTAAACAAGCATGGCAAGTTGCAATAAATGTTTCCGGACTTAGCCAAAATCTGGGAAGGCAAAAACATCATCACGATGCTGCCTTCGAAGGCACAAAACAACAAGCATATCAAATCCACTAAGTATATAAAGATTATTTACATGTAATAGACATAGCATACATCAAACAACTCCATTGGAGCAACTCCATAGGAGGCATGGATCAATAACAAAAAGCTTCACCAAATTGATCATGCTAATAAAAAATCTGACAGGTAAATTTATAGCAACTTGAGAGCAAGAAATAAATAAGCTACAGCAGGATATATGTGAAAGTAAGGGCATGTATGGATGGAGCATAACATGGACAACAAGATATGATCATTTGACATACTAAAACAAGCATGGATTTGAGTGGGCCATCAAGAAAACATGGCATCAGGTTTAACAGATTCCAGACTTAGCAGTTTTTTTCACTAAGTATAAAAGTCACCTCAAGGCATATCATGGAAAGTGGATTGCACCACATCAAAGACCATATGATTGTGCTTCTAAAACATATTGACATGTGGCATGAAGGAAAACACATCAATAGCAATGAGCAAGTAAAATCAACATCTCATAACAAGTTTCAGCACTTACCAGCCACATGCACTTTTGCAACAGAGATGAACATGGCAAGATGGCACCTAACATGAATGCTACAGCAACCATCATGTAGATCACTTCACAATGAACATTTTGACATATCATATGCTCCATTTGGATAAACATGCACAAAGTTATCATCCCCACAAGCATGCAACAAATTTACAGTTAACAGCAGTTTTAAACATGTAGCACTCTTGCAACGATGATTAGCGCATCAAGATGAACTCAAACAAGCATGCCACACCGGAACAAAATGAAGAGCATATCACCACGATCATTTTTGACATATAATATGCATCATTTGGATCTACACACAAAAAGTTACAGCTACACAAAGATGCACACATATTTGCAATAAACAGGGACTTAGCAATTTTAGACTTAGGAAAAAACACAACGGGCGCAAAATAGAAAAACAACGCACGTGTCACATCCCTAGTTAGCACTTGCATTAGGACCTAGCTAGAGTGTGCATCATGTTTACTTTCAAAGAAACTTGAAATGGGATTAACAGAAACCCCAACACCCCTCTCCTAACAACTAGGGTTTGTTAAAATATTTTCCAATGTACCCAAAATGCCCTTCAAAAATGTTCATCATTTCTGCCTTGGTCTTAAACCTCTGCCAAAAATGGTGCACATTTTTCTAGGACACTCAAGGGCTTTGGATTAAATCATATGGTATTTGTATTTGGGCATTTAAATACCTTAAAATATTTTAAATGCTCAAATAATCATGAACTATAATGTTTCCTACTGTTCATATTATATACAATGGGCATGACAAGTTTCATGAGTTATAAAAACGTTTTGGCATTTTAAATAATTGAACAAAGCTGCAAAAGAAATGAAACAGAAAAAGAAATAGGAAAAAGAAAGAAAGAGAAAGCACTTACCTTGGGCCCAGCACTATTGCAGGCCAGGCCCAGCCCACAGCCCTCCTCTGTCGTCTTCCTCCTCGCGCCAGAAGGACGCGCGCGTGGCCGCCGCGCGCCGGCACGCGTCCGGCCAACTCCACCCTGCTAGCCTGCCTCCCCGATGGCCTGGATGACTCCATGAATCGACACGCAGCTGCCCCGACCGCTCTCACTTCTCCCCCTCGTCTCCATCGCCCTCCCCTGGCTCTCTCCTCTTCCATCACCGAGCCGCCGTCACCGCCGCTCGCCGCAGCCGCACTTACAGCCACCCCCTCGCCCCGTGAGTGCGTCCAGAAGATCCGTCGGGTCGTCTTCTTCCTCCTCGCTGAGCCACGAGCCGCCGGAAGCCCTGCAACGCCTCCACGCCGTCGTCCCCTTCCTCGGATCGCCGGAGCACCTCGCCGCCGTTACGAAGCTACAGCGCGTCCCCGACCCCTTCGTCGAGCTCGCTAGCACCGCAGTGAGCTCCTACGCCGTTCCCCTCCTTCCTTTGCTTCATTTGCGCCTTGTAGGTGACGCTCCGGTGACCATTTGGTCACTGGCACCCGTCCATCACACTCACTGCAGCGCGTAGATGCGATAGGTACTACGCACGCAACGCCCAGGCCTCTGTAGCTGCTTCTCCACACACGCCCGACGCCGGTCGCCGCTGTCGAGCTTGTTGCCGTCGTCTCCGGCCACCCCAGGTCCGGCGACCACCACCATCCAACGCGCAATGGCAAGAGCTTTCCAACGCGCCTAGCCGCAGCCCGAGCCGTGCCCCATAGACGATTTCCGAAGCACGCCGCCGTATTCGGCCTCGCCGGCGTCACTTCGCCGGCGGGTTTGACCTGTTTGACCAGGGGGTTGACCACCCCTGGGTCGCTGACGTGTGGGCCACCCTTTTACTAATTAGTTAGTTTAATTAAGTTTCTGTTAATTTAATTAGTTAATTAAGTTAGTCACTGACCCGTGGGCCCAGACCCCACTGACAGCTAATTAGTCTTTAGCTTAACACTAATTAACTTAGTTAATTAGCTGAGACACTGACATGCAGGGCCCACATGTCATGTTTGACTTGGACTAGCTCCTGTTGACTGACTGACGTCAGCATGATGTCATGCTGACGCAGTAAAGGTTTTCTGGGATTTTTAGATTAAAAATAATTCAGGAAATTCCAGAAAATATCCAAAACTTCTAAAAATCATATAAAATCAACCATAGCTCAGATGGAAAAGATTTATATATGAAAAATGATCAGAAAAATCCAATCTTTCCAATGGAACTGGTTTCATGCATGTTTGAGCAAGTTAACCTTTCTGTATACCTTAAAACATGATAATGCACTTATTTAAATAATAGTTAAAGTGCCAATTTGAATCTTTGATTCAAATAAGCTCAAACCCTTCTGGTTATAGTTGCATTAGCCCAACACACATGCATCTTGCCATGTCATGAGCATGCATCATATTGTTGCATTTGTTTGTTTAATGATTGTATCGCCGGTATTCTCTGTGTTAGGTCCTGCTCCCGAGGATACTGCTGCGTATCCAGTTGAAGAGCAGTACCCGACAACTACTTTGTCAGGCAAGCAATCATTGATCATTCCGATACAAACCCAATCTTCTTGCTCCTGCTCTCTTTTATTGCATTAAGGCAACAGCGTGTGAACTGCTACTTGCTGCGGTAGTTGAACCCTATTCCCTTGCATGACCTGTCATTGCCACAGTAAATAGTTGAAACCCACTAGCATGTGTAGGAATTGATTGAGCCATGTGATGTGTGTTCCACCATGCTATTTGCTTATGTTGCCTGCTATGCTTAGAGTTGTGTCTGGTCTGGTTCATCTGGGTGATGGATCAGAGTGAAATGATCATACCGATAAAGAGAATGAAGTGTGGAATACGCTTGGTAAAGGTATCGATGAAAGGCCATGTAGGAGTACATGGTGGGTTGTTTCATTGGAATCATCCATAGGACCCGAGATCTGTATGTGTGGTTCAAGTAATAGCTACTACCACACATTGGGATCCTTAATTGACCCTCTCGGCTTATTAATTACCCTTGATCTCTGTCCAGGAGTTGCAACTAGTTTCTGGTGTTTATAGCTTACTGGAGGTCGTGCACAACGCTGACCCTCGGGGTGGGTTGTGATGCGACAGGTACGTGGCACGGTGTACCGGTTGCCCGTTTGGTGACTCGGGAACCCTGTACACATTGTTTGGGGCCGTGAGCGACACCCTGGCCGGATCTCCCCACGGATGGAACCCAAATAGGCGATAAACCTGGACGAGAGACTTGAGTAGTTAGTCAGGTCGTGGCCGACACCCTCGCTGGGCTTCCACTTGAAGGTTGCCGAGTACACGCCGAGTAAACGGCGATAAGTGGTGAAAGCGTGTGTGAAGAGGTACACCCCTGCAGGGTTATCAAACTATTCGAATAGCCGTTGTTCGCGGTACGGACTACTTGGTTGCTCTTACAGTTCATAGACAAGTTGATGGATACTACTAAAAGTCTCAAGATAAGTGTGAGTGTCGTGGATGGCCCTTCCGTAGGATGACGGAAGAGGATCCTCGGTAGTGTATTGATGTGGTGAGTAGAGGACTCGTGTTCGTAATAACATCTTGCAATCTGTTGAGAGTTGTAGTATAGGTTAGCCAAGGTCAAAGTTGGCTTTCTGCTATGAACTCCACTACCCCCCTTGATAATGTTGCATGTATGATAGGTTCTGTGGTAAGACTTGCTGAGTACCTTTGTACTCATGTTTGCTTAATAACTATTGCAGAGGAGAACCCTGCCCCTGCTAATGGGTTCTACATAGATGTTGACGTCGACGAGTAGCTTGACACGCAGACGGAGATCTGGAGCTTGTGAAGGGCCTTGTAGATAGTCAGGCTACACCAAGCCTGTTTTATTTTCTAAGTTGTCTGTACTCAGACATGTAGCTTCCGCTTGTGCTTGTATGACTGTATGACTTGAGTGTTGGGTCATGTGACCCCTACCTGTATGGATATGTTATGTATGGCTCTTGGAGCCTCTTAAATAAAGTACTTTGAATCATAGAGTTCTGTTGTGATGCAATGTTGTATTTGCACATATTGAGCATATTGCATGTATGATTGAAATGCTTGGTATGTGTGGGATCCGACACCTAGTTGTTTTACCTTGGTAGCCTACCTTACAGGGAAATGCCTCCTAGTGATTCCAATGAGCCTTGGTAGCTTGCTACTGCTCGGAACACGTAGGCTGGCCGGCATGTGTCCTTCTTCGTTCTTGTGTCTGTCCCTTAGGGGAAATGTCACGCGTTGTTCCTTTAAGTCCATGTAGCTTGCTACGACTTGGGTTCATACGTTGATGACCGACACGTTCGTTGCTGGGTCATGGATGCATGTCTCTGTAATCTAGTGCCACTTTTGGTTTATAACTAGCCATGTCGGCCCGGGTTCTCTGTCATATGGATGCTAGCGACACTGTCATGTACGTGAGCCAAAATGCGCAAACGGTCCCGGGCCAGGTAAGGTGGCACCCGTGGGGTTACCATGCGTGAGGCCGCAAAGTGATATGACGTGTTACAGCTAGATCGGTGTGACTTAGGATCGGTGTCCTGACAGCGTTGGCATCAGAGCTGGACTGCGTGTAGGTTTCTCAAGCCAAACTGGTCGATGTTGAGTCTAGAAAATTTCTTAGTTATATGTAGGGGAATTGATTGTGGAAGGGAACGTAAGTCTCTTTTTACTCCTTTACCTTATGCCCTTCTGATCTGAGTCAGTCTATTCTTTCTACGGGGATTTAGGACTAGGCCTCTTATCCTTACTAGGTTCACGTGTTACTAATCCGTAGACTCTTAGGATTGTTGTTTTCAAGCCTCAGTTCAGTTTCTATCCTTTTAGTATGATGATTGTTGGACCGGAACCTTGATATGGATTGTTGAGTGGCTATGCTATCATTTGTATGATGTCTCAAATCCTTGTTTGAGCATTTACAGTTGTTATGCTGCCCGATTTCTTCCAGAAACACTAATGCCTTTGCATTATTCCGTGTTTCAGATGTCTGGCCGCATCCCTCACCAAGTGGTTCGTTTGACTCGGTGCATTAATGTGCCCGGTCACACGGCCATGCTAGTCCGTGTGCTGACTGAGACCGGTTATCGCTGGTATCCTGAATACACTATGGAGGAACAGTACCAGGATTTCAATCAGAGTCAGTATTTCTGCACAGTCCGGATATACCCCTCATATCCTGGAGCTAACGCCCCATCCATTGGTCTTATGGACTCGGGGTTACCATCTAGATGGCAGTGCAGGATGCCGCTTATTCGATGATGACCATTCTCCGGGCTAGGCATGCCTTGTTGCTGAACACTGAGTTCTGTTACATGCCAGCCTCACTTCCCGGAGAAGAAGGCTACTACACTGGTCTGTATACTGATGCTTCTCATGAAGAGCCACTGCTTCAGACTACTGTTCAGATGTTGGAGGATAGGGACCGTGAGGTCCGTGCCCTCCGAATGGAGCTGTATAACACTCGAGCCACCCACTGGACTACTTTGACACGGCTTGCACCTGCTGTGCACTCCGGATATCTGGACATGCGGGATTTGTACCCCGTGCGGACTCGTCTGCCTGATCGCATGGATTGGCGTGACGTTGGGGGTATTACACCTCCACGTGGGCGTCGGTTACCACCAGCATCGGGACCGAGACCACATCCATGTCCCTATGGTCCACAGCCTTTGAGTGCTCGCGAGTTTCAAGATCCATCTATTCCACTTCCAGGCTACGGTGGTAATCTCTACGAGGATTACTACGCGAATGTCTGAGCTAGGCCGTGGTTGTAGTAGTATTGTAGTAGTTGTATTCCCACAGTCATGCGCGTCTTGTGGAATATGACTTAGTGTGTACTGAGTTCCGGAGGTGTAGTTAAATAATGTATAGGAGCTTGGAATGCCTCTGATGGGATGTATCGTCTTTCACCGCAGTTGTACTTTAGCCTTGGCTTGTACTAAACTTTGTATGGTGTGTATGACCACTGGTGTATATATAGCAGTTCCTATATTACCATGTCGTACGGATGAACATCTTTGCATTCCGTGTCATCCATTACATTCTGCACTTCTATGTCAAATTTTTGCCATCCTTGTCTAAACCTTTGTTTTGTTTTCCTAGGATGGTCAACACTCACAGCACTCCTGCTGCTCAGGAGTAGGGTGAGGCTAGTGGGGCTAGAGATGGAAATCTGCCCCAGCCACCCTCCTTTGCGGAAGTTATGCTCGAGGCAGAATGGAACAAAGAGAGACCAACCGTCTGCTGGAACGCATAGAGCAGAACACTGGGTTCCGTCAGAGGAATGACGTGGTGTCAATAAATGACTTTATCAAGATGTGTCCACCGAAGTTCCATCACTCCACTGAACCTCTGGATGCGGATGACTGGCTACGTAGTATTACCCACAAGCTACACTCTGCCCGTGTGGCCGAAGCTGACAAGGTTATCTACGCCGCCTACCATCTTGAGGGCCCTGCCAGTCTTTGGTGGGAAAACTTTGAAGCTATGCGTCCTGCTGTCCAAGTCACTACCTGGGTTGAGTTCAGTGAGGCATTCCGTGAAAATCACATTCCGGAAGGTCTCATGGATCGCAAGCGGGAGGAATTCTGCAACTTCACCCAGGGCCATTTAACTGTGGATGGCTATAGTCGCGAGTTTGGCAACTTGGCACGCTATGCACCTGAGGAAGTATCCACCGATGCCAAGAAGCAGGCGAGGTTCCGCAAGGGACTCAGCCATGAACTCCGCCGAGATCTACGTCTGCACGAGTGCACTTCCTTCCAGAAGTTGGTAAACAAGGCTATCAGTGCTGAAACAGGCCAGACCGACTTCGAGGCCACACGCAAGCATGCTCGAGACTTTGGTTCCTCGTCCGGCTCTGGCTCTCACAAGCGCCGTGTGTGGGTTCCTAACACTGCTCTGCCACCCAAGTACATACCGAGGCCATCCTATGAGGCGCCTCGCCCAACTCAACAGTTTGCACCTGCTAAGACTTATGGAGGACCACCTTCCAACTTTGCTCCACGCACCACCACTGTGACATGCTTCAAGTGTGGAGAACCGGGACACTACATGCGTGATTGTCCCCAGAACCAGCCAAGAAAAACCGTTGGCCGTGGCAAGCCAACCGGCAAGGTGAATTATGTCAAGCCAATCCCCACTGCACATGGTCATGTCAACTATGTCTCTGCTGAGGAAGCTTATGAGGATCCTAACGTCGTCCTTGGTACGCTTCTCGTCAACTGCCATCCGGCATCTGTTCTTTTTGATACTGGAGCATCCCATTCGTTCATATCTGAGAGCTATGCTCGATTGCAAAACATGACTTTTTGTGACATGCCTACTTCCATGGTTATTCAAACTCCTGGTTCAAAGTGGCAAACCTCTAGGGTAAGCCATGGAAATGAAATCCTTGTCGATAGACTTGTTTTCCTAGCATCTCTAATCGCTCTCAAGTCCTCGGACATAAACAACATCTTGGGTATGGATTGGATGACAACTCATTACGCCAAGATTGATTGCTATACTAGGACCGTTCAACTTACACATCCATCCGGCAAGATAGTCAATGTCTTGACCCGAATGGCTGAGCGTCAGCTCTACTCTCTTAATGCCAGCCCTCTACTAGAACTCGAAGATATCCCGGTAGTCCGTGACTTCTCGGATGTTTTTCCAGAAGAACTGCCAGGAATTCCACCTGAGAGAGATGTCGAGTTCGTGATAGATCTTATCCCTGGAACTGTCCCAATCTCTAGGAGACCCTATAAGATGGCACCACTAGAATTAGCTGAGCTAAAGAAACAACTCGATGAGTCCTTGCAAAAAGGTTTCATCCGTCCTAGTTCGTCCCCCTGGGCTTGCCCCGTCCTCTTCGTCAAGAAGAAGGATGGAACGGAGCGGATGGTTGTAGATTACCGACCGGTCAATCTAGTCACCATAAAGAACAAGTATCCGCTTCCCAGGATCAATGACCTGTATGATCAGCTCGCTGGATCCTCAGTCTTCTCTAAGATGGATTTGAGGTTGGGTTACCATCAATTCAAAATCAAGAACGGGGACATTCCTAAAACGGCTTTTGTTACTCGTTATGGCCAATATGAGTACACCGCCATGTCTTTCGGATTAACCAATGCCCCAGCTACCTTTTCTCGGTTAATGAACTCTATATTCATGGAGTACTTGGATAAATTCGTCGTGGTATACCTCGATGATATACTCATCTATTCCAAGAACAAGGAAGATCATGCCGAGCATTTAAGGTTGGTATTGACGAAACTTCGAGAGCACCGCCTTTATGCCAAATTCTCTAAATGTGAATTTTGGTTGCCAGAAGTAACCTATCTAGGTCATGTGATCTCTGGCAAGGGTATTGCTGTCAATCCCGAGCGAGTTCAAGCCGTTCTTGATTGGACTCCCCCTGAATCGGTCAAGCAACTTAGGAGTTTTCTTGGCTTAGCGAGCTATTGCCGACGTTTCGTCGAGAACTTCTCCAAGGTTGCTAAACCTCTAACTGAACTCCTCAAGAAAGATAAAATGTTTGAGTGGACCCCATAGTGCGAGTCCAGTTTTCAGGAACTGAAAAGACGCCTGACATCTACACCTGTACTGGTACCACCAGACTTTTCCAAGGACTTTATAATCTATTGCGACGCCTCGCGACAAGGACTAGGTTGCATACTCATGCAAGATTGTCAAGTGATTGCATACGCATCTCGACAGTTGCGTCCACATGAGGATAACTATCCCACTCATGATCTAGAGCTTGCAGCTGTAGTCCATGCACTCAAAACATGGCGACATTACCTCCTTGGTTATCGCTGTGAAATCTTCACTGATCACCAAAGTTTGAAGTATATCTTCACCCAACCGGATTTGAATCTCAGGCAAAGACGTTGGGTTGAGTTGCTCATAGATTACGACTTAGGAATCACTTATACCCCTGGAAAGGCTAATGTCATGGCTGATGCACTAAGTCGTAAATCCTATTGTAACAACTTGATGTTACAACAAGGTCAACCACTTCTCCACGAGGAATTTCGTAAGCTTAACCTTCACATTGTTCCTCGAGGATTCCTTTCCACTTTGGTGGCGAAACCTACCCTTATGGATCAAATCATAGTTGCCCAGCGGTATGATAAAGGCATGTCTCGGATCAAGGAGAACATTGCTAGCGGAGTTGCTAGAAGTTTCTCTATGGATGATCGAGGTGTTGTTTTCTTCGAGAACCGCTTGGTGGTTCCCAAGAAACAACAACTACGACAAATGATCCTTAAGGAGGCTCATGAATCTCCTCTCACGATTCATCCCGGTAGTACCAAAATGTATCAGGACCTACGTCGGAGATTCTGGTGGACTAGGATGAAGAGAGAAATCGCTCAATTCATTGCTAACTGCGACGTTTGTCGTCGAGTCAAAGCAGAGCATCAACGGCCTGCTGGCACCCTTCAACCTTTAGCTATTCCTGAATGGAAATGGGACAAAGTCGGTATGGATTTCATTACCGGGTTTCCCAGGTCCAGGAAAGGGAATAATGCTATCTTCGTCGTTATCGACCGCCTCTCTAAAGTAGCTCATTTCCTGCCTGTTCGCGAGAGTATTACCGCTAGCCAGCTAGCAGACTTGTATGTCTCTCGAATAGTATCACTTCATGGTGTGCCATTGGAGATTAACTCGGACCGTGGAAGTCTTTTCACTTCACGATTTTGGGAAAGTTTCCAGAATGCTATGGGAACCCATCTCTCCTTCAGTACCGCCTTCCATCCCCAGTCAAGTGGTCAAGTGGAACGAGTCAATCAAATTCTGTAAGACATGCTTCGAGCCTCTGTCATCTCTTTCGGTATGGAATGGGAAAAGTGTCTACCATTTGCTGAATTCGCTTATAACAATAGTTATCAAGCCAGCTTGGGTAAAGCTCCCTTCGAATTTCTATATGGACGAAGGTGTCGAACACCTCTTAACTGGTCAGAAACCGGGGAAAGACAATTCTTTGGCCCGGATATGATCCAGGAAGCAGAAGAGCAAGTTCGCATCATTCGTGAGAAATTGAAAACAGCCCAGTCTCGCCAGAAGAGCCAATATGATAGTCATCATAAGGCTGTGACTTTTGAAGTCGGCGATAAGGCTTACCTTCGGGTTACTCCTCTTAAGGGAACCCATCGCTTCGGTATCAAAGGCAAATTGGCCCCTCGTTATATCGGTCCTTTTCGCATTCTTGCCAAACAAGGAGAAGTTGCCTACCAACTGCAACTACCTCCGCACCTATCTAGAGTTCATGACGTGTTCCACGTTTCTCAACTCAGATGTTGCTTCTCGGATCCTATCCGCGGAGTGGACCACGAAACGCTTGATCTCCACGACAATCTCATATATCGAGAATACCCCGTTCGTATTCTTGATCAAACTGAGCGCACCACTCGACGCCACAATATCAAGTTTCTCAAGGTTCAATGATCACATCATTCCGAGAGTGAAGCTACTTGGGAAAGGGAGGATCGTCTTCGACTTGAGTACCCCACCCTCTTTCCGGAGGAACCCGAATCTCGGGACGCGATTCTTTTAAGTGGGGGTGAGTTGTCACATCCCTAGTTAGCACTTGCATTAGGACCTAGCTAGAGTGTGCATCATGTTTACTTTCAAAGAAACTTGAAATGGGATTAACAGAAACCCCAGCACCCCTCTCCTAACAACTAGGGTTTGTTAAAATATTTTCCAATGTACCCAAAATTCCCTTCAAAAATGTTCATCATTTCTGCCTTGGTCTTAAACCTCTGCCAAAAATGGTGCACATTTTTCTAGGACACTCAAGGGCTTTGGATTAAATCATATGGTATTTGTATTTGGGCATTTAAATACCTTAAAATATTTTAAATGCTCAAATAATCATGAACTATAATGTTTCCTACTGTTCATATTATATACAGTGGGCATGACAAGTTTCATGAGTTATAATTTTTTTTTGGCATTTTAAATAATTGAACAAAGCTGCAAAAGAAATGAAACAAAAAAAGAAATAGGAAAAAGAAAGAAAGAGAAAGCACTTACCTTGGGCCCAGCACTGTTGCAGGCCAGGCCCAGCCCACCAGCCCTCCTCTGTCGTCTTCCTCCTCGCGCCAGAAGGACGCGCGCGTGGCCGCGCGCCGGCACGCGTCCGGCCACCTCCACCCTGCTAGCCTGCCTCCCCGATGGCCTGGATGACTCCATGAATCGACACGCAGCTGCCCCGACCGCTCTCACTTCTCCCCCTCGTCTCCATCGCCCTCCCCTGGCTCTCTCCTCTTCCATCACCGAGCCGCCGTCGCCGCCGCTCGCCGCAGCCGCACTTAGAGCCACCCCCTCGCCCCGTGAGTGTGTCCAGAAGATCCGCCGCGTCGTCCTCTTCCTCCTCGCTGAGCCACGAGCCGCCGGAAGCCCTGCAACGCCTCCACGCTGTCGTCCCCTTCCTCGGATCCCCGGAGCACCTCGCCGCCGTTACGAAGCTACAGCGCGTCCCCGACCCCTCCGTCGAGCTCGTTAGCACCGCAGTGAGCTCCTACGCCGTTCCCCTCCTTCCTTTGCTTCGTTTGCGCCTTGTAGCCGTCGCTCCGTTGATCACCGTAGCTCACCGCCGCCGGTGACGCTCCGGTGACCATTTGGTCACTGGCACCCGTCAATCACACTCACCGCAGCGCGTAGATGCGATAGGTACTACGCACGCAACGACCAGGCCTCTGTAGCTGCTTCTCCACACACGCCCGACGCCGGTCGCCGCCGTCGAGCTTGTTGCCGTCGTCTCCGGCCACCCCAGGTCCGGCGACCACCACCATCCAACGTGCAATGGCAAGAGCTTTCCAACGCGCCTAGCCGCAGCCCGAGCCGTGCCCCGTAGACGATTTCCGAAGCACGCCGCCGTATTCGGCCTCGCCGGCGTCACTTCGCCGGCGGGTTTGACCTGTTTCACCAGGGGGTTGACCATCCCTGGGTCGCTGACGTGTGGGCCACCCTTTTACTAATTAGTTAGTTTAATTAAGTTTCTGTTAATTTAATTAGTTAATTAAGTTAGTCACTGACCCGCGGGCCCAGACCCCACTGACAGCTAATTAGTCTTTAGCTTAACACAAATTAACTTAGTTAATTAGCTTAGACACTGACATGCAGGGCCCACATGTCATGTTTGACTTGGACTAGCTCCTGTTGACTGACTGACGTCAGCATGATGTCATGATGACGCAGTAAAGGTTTTCTGGGATTTTTAGATTAAAATAATTCAGGAAATTCCAAAAAATACCCAAAACTTCTAAAAATCATATAAAATCAATCATAGCTCAGATGGAAAAGATTTATATATGAAAAATGATCAGAAAAATCCAATCTTTCCAATGGCACTGGTTTCATGCATGTTTGAGCAAGTTAACCTTGCTGTATACCTTAAAACATGATAATGCACTTATTTAAATAATAGTTAAAGTGCGAATTTGAATCTTTCATTCAAATAAGCTCAAACCCTTCTGGTTATAGTTGCATTAGCCCAACACACATGCATCTTGCCATGTCATGAGCATGCATCATATTGTTGCATTTGTTTGTTTAATGATTGTATCGCCGGTATTCTCTGTGTTAGGTCCTGCTCCCGAGGATACTGATGCGTATCCAGTTGAAGAGCAGTACCCGACAACTACTTTGTCAGGCAAGCAATCATTGATCATTTCGATACAAACCCAATCTTCTCGCTCCTGCTCTCTTTTATTGCATTAAGGCAACAACGTGTGAACTGCTACTTGCTGCGGTAGTTGAACCCTATTCCCTTGCATGACCTGTCATTGCCACAGTAAATAGTTGAAACCCACTAGCATGTGTAGGAATTGATTGAGCCATGTGATGTGTGATCCACCATGCTATTTGCTTATGTTGCCTGCTATGCTTAGAGTTGTGTCTGGTATGGTTCATCTGGGTGATGGATCAGAGTGAAATGATCATACCGATAAAGAGAAGGAAGTGTGGAATACACTTGGTAAAGGTATCGATGAAAGGCCATGTAGGAGTGAATGGTGGGTTGTTTCATTGGAATCGTCCATAGGACCCGAGATCTGTATGTGTGGTTCAAGTTACAGCTACTACCACACATTGGGATCCTTAATTGACCCTCTCGGCTTATTAATTACCCTTGATCTCTGTCTAGGAGTTGCAACTAGTTTCTGGTGTTTATAGCTTACTAGAGGTCGTGCACAACGCTGACCCTCGGGGTGGGTTGTGATGCGACAGGTACGTGGCACGGTGTACCGGTTGCCCGTTTGGTGACTCGGGAACCCTGTACACATCGTTTGGGGCCGTGAGCGATAAACCTGGACGAGAGACTTGAGTAGTTAGTCAGGTCGTGGCCGACACCCTCGCTGGGCTTCCGCTTGAAGGTTGCCGAGTACACGCCGAGTAAACGGCGATAAGTGGTGAAAGCGTGTGTGAAGAGGTACACCCCTGCAGGGTTATCAAACTATTCGAATAGCCGTTGTTCGCGGTACGGACTACTTGGTTGCTCTTACAGTTCATAGACAAGTTGATGGATACTACTAAAAGCCTCAAGATAAGTGTGAGTGCCGTGGATGGCCCTTCCGTAGGATGATGGAAGAGGATCCTCGATAGTGTATTGATGTGGTGAGTAGAGGACTCGTGTTCGTAATAACATCTTGCAATCTGTTGAGAGTTGTAGTATAGGTTAGCCTAGGTCAAAGTTGGCTTTCTGCTATGAACTCCACTACCCCCCTTGATAATGTTGCATGTATGATAGGTTCTGTGGTAATACTTGCTGAGTACCTTTGTACTCATGTTTGCTTAATAACTATTGCAGAGGAGAACCCTGCCCCTGCTGATGGGTTCTACATAGACGTTGACGTCGACGAGTAGCTTGACACCCAGACGGAGATCTGGAGCTTGTGAAGGGCCTTGTAGATAGTCAAGCTACACCAAGCCTGTTTTATTTTCTAAGTTGTCTGTACTCAGACATGTAGCTTCCGCTTGTGCTTGTATGACTGTATGACTTGAGTGTTGGGTCATGTGACCCCTACCTGTATGGATATGTTATGTATGGCTCTTGGAGCCTCTTAAATAAAGTACTTTGAATCATAGAGTTCTGTTGTGATGAAATGTTGTATTTGCACATATTGAGCATATTGCGTGTATGATTGAAATGCTTGGTATGTGTGGGATCCGACACCTAGTTGTTTTCCCTTGGTAGCCTACCTTACAGGGAAATGCCTCCTAGTGATTCCAATGAGCCTTGGTAGCTTGCTACTGCTCGGAACACGTAGGCTGGCCGGCATGTGTCCTTCTTCGTTCCTGTATCTGTCCCTTAGGGGAAATGTCACGCATTGTTCCTTTAAGTCAATGTAGCTTGCTACGACTTGGGTTCATACGTTGATGACCGACACGTTCGTTGCTGGGTCATGGATGCCTGTCTCTGTAATCTAGTGCCACTTTTGGTTTATAACTAGCCATGTCGGCCCGGGTTCTCTGTCATATGGATGCTAGCGACACTGTCATGTACGTGAGCCAAAATGTGCAAACGGTCCCGGGCCAGGTAAGGTGGCACCCTGGGGTTACCGTGCGTGAGGCCGCAAAGTGATATGACGTGTTACAGCTAGATCGGTGTGACTTAGGATCGGGGTCCTGACAGCACGGGCACGGGATAAGGTGGCTCACCCTAGTGGGTCTAGGCCCAAGTCGGGAGGAGATGGAGGCAGGCCGGTGCGGTGGGGAAGCTGGGCCGCAGGCGAGGCCGAGCCCACGAGGCCGAGGTGCTCGTGCGCCCACGGTGCGAGGAAGGGCCCACGAGGCCGTGCGGCTGCCGGTCGAGCTCTCGCTCGACCCGAGCGGAACTACGGCGGCGGCGCGGCGAGCTTGGCAGGGACCGGCGTTGAAAGCCACGGGAGGTGCTGGAGGCGGACGGATTTGGTCGTCGGTGACGTAGGGGCGCCGGATCCAGAGCAGGGGGGCCGACGGCGAGCTAATATGGGCGGCGGCGGTGCTCTTGGGGCGAGGCAGGCCGGCGGCGTGCGGAGCGACGTCCGGCGGCGGGGGAAGCGGAAGAGCGGGGCGGCGGTGATCCGGTGGTGACGCACGACGGCGGCCAGAGCAGCGAAGGCGGCGGGGTCTGCGGCAGATGCGCGGGGCGTGCGGCGGCGGTGGACCTCACGTCGAGCGGCGGTGGCGTTCGGGCTCGGGCGGGCCGCGGATGGGCTCACGGGCCGCGGCGGTGGGAGGAGAGGGAGATGACAGGTGGCGGCGCAGGAGTGGCTCGGGGCGGCGGCGGTGCTGACGTGGCACGCTCTCATTGGTCGTGGGGACGTGGCGGCTGGACATGTCCGTCGCGGGACGGACGTGTCCGGTTGCGCGAGGTGGAAGATGCCTAGGGTTTGCCCGAAATTTCAGGGGAGGAGGCTAATTTATAGGTAGAGTGAGCTAGGAGTGTCCAAATGAGGAGCGGTTTTCGGCCACGTGATCACGATCTAACGACCGAGTGCATGGAGGTGGTTGGGATGGGCTTGTGGGCTGTTGAGGTGGGGTGTTGGGCCAAAAGAGAAAAGGTTTCCGGCGGTTAACACGGTTAACCGTTGGGCTATCAAACGGACTCCGAATGCGACAAAACTTGACAGGCGGTCTACCTATGCTATAATAAGACCACACGCCAAGTTTCAACCCATTCCGAGAACATTTTCCGGCCACTCATAAAATAAATATACGGAGGCGCCGCAGGCGCGGGTTAGTGTGTCTCGGCTCAGAACGTACAATGTAAAGGATGGTCGGACTCGGACGGATGCAAGTTTTGTAAACATGCTGATGCGAGCACATGATGACAAGGCAAAGATGCAACACGCAAGCAGATGACATGGAAACGGCGATGAATAACTGGCTGACACCTGGCGCATCGGTCTCGGGGTGTCACAAGTTATGCAAGGCTCTACCTCTAAATTTGCATTTTTGCGTAAGGCTAGTTTTTCATATGCAAGTATGATCAGCTTATATCAAGGACATGCATGCGTCGGCAACAAGTAATAGGAGGTTACAGACATCAATGTCGAGAAAGTGTTATAAATAACTCATGCTCAAGCTCCTCGTGACTTTCTCAAGAATCACATCATCAATAGCACCGAACCGTGTTGTTTTCCTCAAACACACTCCAGGTTTCTTAAACATTGGACGTAGCCCAAGAGCGGTTACCCAACGGTCCTTGATCATGGACACGTCTATTCGAATAGTTTTACACTCTGTAGATGTTGCACACATTACCCACAAGATCCGAGGAACTTCCGTGTCATCCACGACCCGCGGTACCTCAAGTACCCGGGGTAAGCACCCTATCACTATCTTTCCCTAGACGACTGTCAGCATTCTGGGAACGGGGGTACCCAGACTTGCCTTCCTGCGGCCCATGACGTGGCTCCATTGGCGACCTGGTATGGCCCAGCTTCAGCAACCGCAACACAAGACCCTCGCGAGGGCCCAAGCCTCGCGAGGTGGACGACAACAAGACCTCCCTGGGGGCAGCCTCTCTTGACTGGCTCGTGAGGAGCGGAGATATCAATGCAATGTGCACCTTACGAGGTTCGCGTGACCTGAGCCATGACGTCCAAGGCCAGGCGGGCGCCAGCGGGCGTAGTGTACCAGTTTCCCCTTTGGTTCTAGGGGGGAGCGCAGGCGTGGAGTCCCGAGGAATCAAGCAAAGGTTTCCATATCGGTGCAACAAGACCAAGGACTGTCGAGGTTGTAGAATGGAGGTAATCGTGGAGCCCCGCGCGGCATCACCACCAGAGCCTTTGGCAAGCGAAGACTACTTTTGTCAGGATAACTTGTACTAGCTGTTCCCCTTCAAATTTGGCCGTTGTGGGATCCCTTCCTGCCGATATTTGGGAAGAGGACCAATGCTAATATAAATAGGACCTAGCCACCACCATGGAGAGGGGGAAGAAGAGGAGAGACTCATCTCATCTTGAGATTATCCAACCTTAGAATGGATCGGATGCATTCCACCCCACACGCACCACAAGCTCATCCGAGCCCAAGAACACCTCTCCTCTGGAAGCTGTTCATCCATTGTAATAGTTCATCCTCAGCCCCAAGAGGCAATCCGCCACACACACTGGAGTAGGGTATTATACCTCAAGGTGGCCCGAACCAGTATAATCCTCTGTGTCCCTTGTTCTTTGAGTTCGTCGAGCTAGGTTGTGGAATCGTAGGGCGAGCGCGCTAGGTAGAGAGTGTTCTTCGTGCGGACCCCAGTGTTTGAACCTCTCAAGGGTTTGCGGAACCCGAAATCAGACATTTGGCGCGCCAGGTAGGGGTGTGCCGAAAGCTCTCTTCCGTCGGTCGACACTTCACTGCTCCACCGCTTCCATGGCTGACGCTCGTCGTGCTCGTGCTGAGCGACGGGCCGCCATCGCCGCTCGCGTCGCTCACACAGCTCCCGCCAGCGGGCCTCCTCGCCGTTCTCCATCGCCCGCCGCCAACGCAGCCACTGGCCCGGCAAGGCACGAGCAGCAGGCCTCGTCGCTGCACCCCTCAGTGTGGAGGTATGGACGAACCGCAACCCCGTCGCTGACCCCCGCTGGCTCGTCGTCCCACGGCCGTCGCGGACCCGCGGACTCATAGGTTGCGCTTCTCATGGCGTGTGAGCTCCTACGCTACCACCCCGTTGACGACCTCTACGAGGACTAGCTAGACCGCATCGCCTAGCTCGTCAGCGCCGCTGGGCACTCTCCTGCCTCGTCCCTCCGGCTACATCACCCGCCTCCCTTTGCAGGCGACATGGCCCATGAAGCACCTCCACCACCTCCGCATCAAGACATCATCCATGCTCAAAGGCACGCGGCCTCACGGCGCGACCCATCGTGCGGGCGCCCGTGCGTGAAGAAGCAAGCTGCCAGGAGATCCAATGGCCGTAAGGAGGAGCTCTCGCGCTCCCACCACCGCCACGTCGAGACCGTGCACCCCCAGCAGTGGAGGCGCACGAAAACCAAGACCAAGCTCCGCCTCCGCGACAGGCTCTGGTGTCCGCAGCAGGCTACCGGGCCTTCACCCCTGAGCTACGCAGCGTCAACTGGCCCGGGAAGTTCAAGCCCGACCTGCCTCCACGCTACGACGGCACCCCCGACCCTGTTGAGTTCCTATAGCTCTACGAGCTGAGCAACAAGGCGTCCAACAGCGAGGAGAAGATTATGGTGAACTGGTTCCCCATGGCTCTCAAGGACGGCGCGTGCTCGTGGCTCCTTAACCTGCCCCCAAGCGTTTCATCGCCAACTTCCAGGGAACTCGCGACCGCCCGCCAGCCACAGGTGACCTGCGGCGCGTCAAGCAGCAACTAGGGGAAACCCTGCAGAAGTACATCCAGCGCTTCAAAAGTGTCCGCCTCAAGATCCCCAAGGTAATAGACGAGGCCATCATCTCAGCATTCTCCGATGGCGTTCAGGATGAAGGAGTAGCTCACCATCCATGAAGATATGTGCAAAGCCCTGGAGCTGTTCAACCTCAAACCAAGTGCGCCAGAGCTGAGGATGGGCGCCTTTCCGTCGTCGAGCTCCCCACTGCTGACCCAGAGGACAAGAAGGCCAAGGATAAAGATGTGAAGTGCAAGGGGGTGGCCATCCTCACGGCCGAACCAGAGATGAAGCGTGGCCGCGGCCACCCATATTCATCACAGAGCAGCTGTCCATTTTGCGCCTTTTACAACGTGCACAGCCAGAACACCAATGACCGTCAGGAGCTCAGGGCTATACGCGACGGGCGCGTCAGCCAACGCCCTGAGCGCAGCAACCGAACCTACGAGTATGGAGGAAGCCGAACCAGGGGGCATTGGGACCACCGCGGCCGCCGCCAGGAGTGGCGTGATCAGCCTCGTGAGGAGCGCTGGCACGACCAGCCTCGCGAGGGTGCCTGGAGGGACCAGCCTCGCGAGGGTGCCAAGAGGGACCATCTTCGTGAGGACCGCCCTCGGGACAAAGTCGGCCTCCCTCCACTGCCACCACCAAGGAGGGGCGACGACCAAGATGAGGGGGGTGCGGGCTTCCACGAGCCTCGCACCATCGCCTACATCTTGGGCGGTGCGCAAGCTCCAGTCTCTCAACAGATATTCAAGTAGTTCACCCGAGAAGTGAATGTGGCTCTCCCTAGAATAGAGGCCACACGGCCGCTCAAGTGGTCCAAGTGCACCATCACATCTGCTAAGCTGACCAGCTCAAGTGCGCGGCAACCGTCGGCGCTCTCCCAATGCTCTACTCACCCGTCATCAGCAATTTCGAAGTCACCAAGACTCTCATCCATGGCTGTGCAGGGCTCAACGTCCTCTCCGTCGACACGTTTGACCATCTCCAAGTGTCGTATGACCAGCTGCAGCCCACTAGGCCTTTCTCAGGAGTGACCGACGACTCCACCACCCCAATCAGGCACATCTGGCTCCCTGTCACCTTTGGCACCCGCGACAACTACCACACCAAGCTTATTGACTTCAACGTCGCTCACATCCACCTCCCGTACAATGCCATTCTTGGGTATCCGGCCCTGGCCAAGTTCACGGCAGTGACTCACCATGGCTACAACATCCTCAAGATGCCGGGGAGCCACGACATCATCACCATCGCATGCGAAGAAAAGGACCCTGTGTGCTCCCTCGAGCGCGCTTACCAGGCTGCGGGAGTCGAGGACCCAGACAACGGAAAGACCATCTACCCCCTAAAGTTATCCCGAAGAAGAAGAAGCTGCTGCTCTCCATGGAGCCTCATGAGGATGCAGCACCTCGCGGCAGCACCTTGGGGTCCGCGCCCGTGGATGGGGTGCCTCCCTCCCTTGCATAGGAAGGCGCGCCCAACGCCCCTCTAAGGTTGGGCTTGGGGGCTCTCCTCTGGAGGCCTCCGATCTAGCCAATGTTCCCAAGGGAGGCGGGAAGGGCACCATGTGGAGGCGTGCTTCACCGCAGGTTTCCCTCAAGAGAGTGCAAGGCGCGAAGAGCCAAACGCTCAGGAGTTCATCGAACAGACCATCGAAGACTTACAGGTACCAAGGGCGATGCGGGGCGAGCGCCGCCGTGCACCACGAAGTGCAGCTTTCGTCCCAGGCTCAGGCGATGGGTTGCGCGTCTGAGTCAACGTGCCAGGACTCAACAGGGTCACGTCTCAGGAGCTCTACTTGCCATCTCCGGAGGGCCGGTGCGAGGGACCTTCTCACAGCTATGTGTGCATGCCCTTCGGCTTGTCGAACCAGGTGGCCCTGCACCAGCGCCACATGCGGGAAGTCCTTGCGACTCATGAGGCCAGGTATCAGGAGATCCTGACAGAAGTGGCGTTGGTCCTTCGCGAGCTCTCGGAACCCCAAGAGCCTCTCGAGGCCACGGGGTCAGGCGGCTCATGAGGAGCGACATCTACAGCGAGCATCTTCATCTACATCAACATCACTCCAGGATCGGTGCCAGGTGACTTTGTTTCAGTTTGTTAAGTTGGGGGCGCCCCTCTGGCTGCATCATCCCCAACGCGCACGGGCTTGCCCCTGCGACATGTATCCTTTTGCATCTTTAGCTTACCCTGTTCGGGGCGCCCCTCGGGCTGCATCTTCCCCAGGCCGCATGGGTCCGTCTCTGTGGCATGTATCGCATTTAGCATCACCTGGAGTAGTTCGATTCCTCTTATGGATTACCTTATGATCATCACCTGCTCACTCACCACCTCTTTTGGCCCCCCTCGCTGCCGAATGGACTCCTGCTCGCCCCGCAAAGGGGGCAACACAAGTTGGCACCGCGCTTGTGCTCAGGTCCGTCCTTGAAACGCTGCCAAATTAGAGAGATCGAGCTCTGACTCGGGGCCCGCCTCGCACACGTCACCTCACCAGGTCCTTTGTGCCTTCGTCTTCCCGCGGAAAAATCAGTGGCCCAACGGTAGGCGCGATTGTAAATTGTGATGTTTCATTGGACTAACCCGCAGGAATATCCGAAGCCTAGCGACAGGTGGCCCTGCCGTTTTTTCCTTTCTCACGTAACTCGCCTGCGCGTTAAAGGGGGGCTCCTGAGCATCATGTCTCAGGAGCTCCTACTGACTCTCCAGCCCTCACCCCCTGCCCTTGACCACGACATCACGACCTGGCATACCAGCGGCGGCTTAGATCCACCCGAGGGTCGGGACCCGAGGACGCAGAGCACCTAGAAGACGGGGAGAAGGAGAGGCCAGCTCAGAGCACTAAGGTCTGTTTGTTCGTCAAGGTGGACTCCTGAGCATCGCGACTAAGGAGCCTAACTGGTCATGTAGCCCCTCACCCCCTGGCCTTGTCCTGGCGATCCGGACGAGCCAGCGGCGGCTGAGGTATGCACGGGGCCGGGCTCTGCTGACGCAGAATGCTAAAGCAAGCGGGAAGGAAATCACAAAATCTTAGCCGTGCTGCCACAGAAGAGCAAACCAGGCGCACCAAGTGGAGAATCACCTCGGGTTGTCAAGATAAATCAGTCATCCAAATTGACACAATGCCATGACTCAACAAGTTGATTTTCGCAATCTTGCTCCGGCAATGCCGCCTACCTCTTTTAGTCTCCGGGAAGCTACTTACATGCTAAGGGGGACCTCTTGAGCATCGCGCCTCAGGAGCTCTTACCGGACCCCAGGCCACTCAGCTCCTGGCCTTGACCACGGCATCGCGACCTGGCATACCAGCGATGGTTGAAGCTTGCCTTGGGACTAGGACCCGCCGTCATAGAGCGCAAAGCTACCCCAAGGACGAAAAGGGGGGATAGTGCCGAAGCAAGACTTGCAAGCACGACTCCGTAGCAAGGATAATAAACACCGGAGCAAAAGCATTACAGGTTCTTTACAAGCCCCCACGGGGTTTACTTTGATTCCTCGTAGGGAACAAAAGAAGAAGATTCCAGGAGGCCCTAACTATAGCTGCCACCGCCTACGCCATCATTAACGGTGGGCCATGAGAGGCCGTCTCCAACCCTCCTCGGGTCACCAGCGACGACGAGGCGGTGCACCTGCCGCGCTCCGGGCACAGCGTGAGCTTTGAAGCGCATAGCTGTTGTCGCTCGTCTCCGGAGACCCGTGTGGCTCGGGAGAGCTGCTGGATTCCCAAGGGCAATCGCTGCTGCTAGGAGAGCTGTCAGCATGGGCGAGAGCAGGTACGGCGTCCGTCGCTGCGCCACCCTGGCGGCTCCCTCCAGAGCAGCACTCCAGGCAGCATCCTTCCTCGTCGAAGACCTTGAAGAACCATGTGGAGGAGCCATCAAACTCGAAGTGGAAAATGGAAGCCCCATCCTTGAGTCATGAAGACACCGGCCGAGGGGATGACCTAAACCTCCGCCTCCGAAGCCCGGCTACAGCACCCGGCGTGCTGCCACCACAGCTCGACATGATCCCTCGCCGGCATCAGCTCAGTGAAGAACCTTGGGAGCTGGATCCAAGAAGACAGTAGCATCACTGTCCACACCACGAATTCGCGCGAGGAGCCCTCAGTGTGGGTTCGAGGGCCGGCGCCCGAGCGGTCCCGGCTGGACGACCTCGGCCATGACACGAGCGGCGCGGGGTGCAACCCCCTTCCTCTTGGGCGTACAAAGACAATGGGTAGCCAGGAGGAGGTCGCTCGGACCAAGGCCTCATCACCTCCCGACTCTCGTTGGCGCCACGGGGGTGGCTGAACCTCTTCTTCGACGGAAGTGGTTCCCGCTCCTCGCAAGGAGTTTTACCTTTCTCTGTAGCAGAGAATCTCCTTATTGGCGCTTTGGGCATCATAGTAAGCTGGCGCGGCAAGGAGGAAGAAGAAGAGGAGGGCAACAAGAAGAAGGAGATAAGCAACGGGGGATTCACCCTCTCCCCATTTATAGCCGAGAGGAGGCCAACCGCCGGCCTCCACGATCTCATATAATGATGGTCTTTCTGTGCATGCAGCAGGGTCTCATCAAGTCGAGCAGTTACCGAGGCAGCGTGGGGAAGCAGAGACGCCCACGTCTAATCGAGTCGCCACGAGTCGACCTAGGCCGCATGCATTTGGGGCCCGCGGTGCTTCGCCATTGCCCCTTTGCCTTCACCTCGATGCTAAGTCCGAGCACGCCTTGGGCCCGGGGGCTACAGTTGTTATTCTGGGAACGAGGGTACCCAGACTTGCCTGCTTGCGGCCCGTGGCATGGCTCCATCAGCGGCCTGGTACAGCCTAACTTTAGCAATGGCAGGTCAAAACCCTCGTGAGGGGCCAAGCCTCGCGAGGCAAGCGAGAACAAGACCTCCCTTGGGGCAGTCTCTATAGGCTGGCTCCCGAGGAGCGGAGATATCTATGCAAGGAGCACCTCGTGAGGTTCACCTGACATGAGCCATGCTGACCAAGGCCAGGCGGGCGCCAGCGGGCGCAGTGTACCAGTTTCCTCTTTGGTGCTAAGAGGGCAAGCGCAGGCACAGAGTCCCAAGGGATCATGCAAAGGTTTCCATATAGGTGCGACAAGACCAACGACCGTTAGGGCTGCCCGACACAACGTCACCACCAGACCCTTTGGCATGCGAAGACCACTTTTGTCGGGATAACTGGTACTAGTTGTTCCCCTTCAAATTTGTCCGTTGTGGGATCCCTTCCCACCGATATTTGGGAAGAGGACCAAGGCCACTATAAATAGGACCTAGCCACCACCATGAAGAGGGGGAAGAAGAGGGGAGACTCATCTCATCTTGAGCTGATTCAACGTTAGTAGGGATCGGATCCATTCCACCCCACACACACCACAAGCTCATCCGAGCCCAAGAACACCTCTCCTCCGGAGGCTATTCATTGATGTCTACTACGCACCCTTCTTATTGTAGACGTTGTTGGGCCTCCAAGTGCAGAGGTTTGTAGGACAGTAGCAAATTTCCCTCAAGTGGATGACCTAAGGTTTATCAATCCGTGGGAGGCGTAGGATGAAGATGGTCTCTCTCAAACAACCCTGCAACCAAATAACAAAGAGTCTCTTGTGTCCCCAACACACCCAATACAATGGTAAATTGTATAGGTGCACTAGTTTGGCGAAGAGATGGTGATACAAGTGCAATATGGATGGTAGATATAGGTTTTTGTAATAAGAAAATATAAAAAAAGTAAGGTAGCAAGTGGTAAACGTGAGCATAAACGGTGTTGCAATGATAGGAAACAAGGCCTAGGGTTCGTACTTTCACTAGTGCAAGTTCTCTCAACAAGGATAACATAATTGGATCATATTACTAGCCCTCAACATGCAACAAAGAGTCAATCCAAAGTAACTAATAGCGGAGAACAAACGAAGAGATTATGGTAGGGTACGAAACCACCTCAAAGCTATTCTTTCTGATCGATCTATTCAAGAGTCCGTAGTAACGTTCAATCTGTCATAGAGTTCGTACTAGAATAACACCTTAAGACACAAACCAACCAAACCCCTAATATCACCTACATACTCCATTGTCACCTCAAGTATCCGTGGGCATGATTATACGATATGCATCACACAATCTTAGAAACATCTGTTCAACCAACACATAGAACTTCAAAGAGTGCCCCAAAGTTTCTACTGGAGAGTCAAGATGAAAACGTGTGCCAACCCCTATGCATAGATTCCCAAGGTCACGGAATCCGCAAGTTGATCACCAAAACATACATCAAGTAGATCACATGATATCCCATTGTCACCACAGATAAGCACGTGCAAGACATACATCAAGTGTTGTCAAATCCTTAAAGACTCAATCCAATAAGATAACTTCAAAGGGAAAACTCAATCCATTACAAGAGAGTAGAGGGGGAGAAGCATCATTAGATCCAACTAGAATAGCAAATCTTGCGATACATCAAGATCGTGGCATCTCAAGAACACGAGAGAGAGATCGAACACATAGCTACTGGTACATACCCTCAGCCCCGAGGGTGGACTACTCCCTCCTCGTCATGGAGAGCGTCGGGATGATGAAGATGGCCACCGGAGAGGGATTCCCCCCTCCGACAGGATGCCAGAACGGGTCTAGATTGGTTTTCGGTGGCTACAGAGGCTTTCGGCGGCGGAACTCCCGATCTAGGTTAATTTTCGAAGGTTTCAGTATTTATAGGAATTTTTGGCATAGGTCCCACGTCAGGGGGGCTTCTGGGCTGTCCTCGAGATAGGAGGGCGCCACCACCTTCCCAGGGTGCGCCCTTCACCCTTGAGGTCAGCCCGTGGCTCTCCTGGCCCAACTCTTTTGCTTCGGGGGCTTCTTTTGGTTCAGAAAAAATCATAAAAAATTGGCTCATCAATTGGACTCCGTTTGATATCCCTTTTCTGTAAAACCCTAAAACAGAAGAAAAATCGAAACTGGCACTGGGCTCTGGGTTAATAGTTTAGTCCCAAAAATCATATAAAAGTGTATAATAAAGCCCATAAGACATCCTAGAAGGATAATATAATAGCATGGAACAACCAAAAATTATAGATACGTTGGAGACGTATCAGCATCCCCAAGCTTAATTCCTGCTCGTCCTCGAGTAGGTAAATGATAAAGAAAGAATTTTTGATGTGGAATGCTACCTAACGTAATTCTCAATGTAATTCTCTTAATTGTGGCATGAATGTTCATATGTGAAAGATTCAAGATAAAAGTCTATATTGACATAAGAAATAACAATACTTCAAGCATACTAACCAAGCAATCATGTCTTCTCAAAATACTATGGCTAAAGAAAGTTATCCCTACAAAATCATATAGTGTTGGCTATGCTCCCTCGTTATCACACTAAATATACATATCATGCACAACCCCGATTTCAGCCAAGCATTTATTTTCATACTCTATCTTTTCAAACCCTCCAACTTTCACGCAATACATGAGCGTGAGCCATGGATATAGCACTATGGGTGGAATAGAGGTGGTTGTGGAGAAGACAAAAAGGAGGGAGATAGTCTCACATCGACTAGGCGTATCAACGGGCTATGGAGATGCCCATCAATAGATATCAATGTGATTGAGTAGGGATTTCCATGCAACAGATGCACTAGAGCTAAATATGAATGAAAGCTCAACAAAAAGAAACTAGTGGGTGTGCATCCAACTTGCTTGCTCACGAAGACCTAGGGCATTTGAGGAAGCCCATCTTTGGAATATACAAGCCAAGTTCTATAACGAAAAATTCCCACTAGTATATAAAGTGACTAAGCATGAGACTCTCTACAATGAAGAACATGGTGCTACTTTGAAGCACAAGTGTGGAAAAAGGTAGTAGCAATTGTCCCTTTTTTTCTTTCTTTTTTCTCTTTTTTCTCTTTTTTTTCTTTTTTTTTGTGGAGGGGCTTTATAGATTTAGCCTTTCCTCCCATGGGACAATGCTCTAATAGTAATGATCATCAGACTTTCATTACAACTCGATACTAGAACAAAGTATGACTTGATATGAATGCCTTCGGCGGTGTACCGGCATGTGCAAGGAATCAAGAGTGACATGTATGAAAAATTATGCATGGTGGCTTTGACACAAATACGACATCAACTACATGATCATGTATGGCAATATGACAATATGAAGCGTGTCATATGAACGAAACAATGGAAAGTTGCATGGCAATATATCTCGGAATGGCTAAGGAAATGCCATGATAGGAAGGTATGGTGGCTGTTTTGAGGAAGGATATATAGTGGGTTTATGGCACCGGCGAAAGTTGCGCGGTACAAGAGAGGCTAGCAATGGTGGAAGGGTGAGAGTGCGTATAATCCATGGACTCAACATTAGTCATAAGAACTCATATACTTATTTCAAAAATCTACGAGTCATCAAAACAAAGCAATCAACGCATGCTCCTAGTGGGGAGGTTGGTAGGATTTAACCAGCGCGCGCCCCCGACCTCCACACAAAGGTTGACACTTTACAAATACCTCATGCTCTAACTTCGTCACATAGCGGTTCACCATACGTGCATGCTATGGGAATCACTAACCTTAACACAAGTATTTCTCAGTTTCATAATAACTCCACTAGCATGACTCTATCACTATCCTCATGTCTCAAAACAATTATCAAGAATCCAACATCTCATCATATTCAATGCACTTAGTGTGAATTTTTTTTACTACATTGACATTGGATGTCTATCATGTGAAGACTAGTTTTATAGCCTAAACACATTACCATGCTGCTTTAATAGACTCTCAAATAGATACAAGTGGAGTATGATAGTTCATCTATTTCTTCAAAATAAAACCACCACCGTGCTCTAAAATATATAAGTGAAGCACTAGAGCAAATGACAAACTACTCAAAAAGATACAAGTGAAGAACAACGAGTAGTTGTATAATTATGTAACTATGTGAAGACTCTCTAACATTTAAGAACTTCAGATCTTGGGATATTATTCGAACAGCAAGCAAAACAAAATAAACTAAATTGACGCTCCAAGCAAAACACATATCATGTGGTGAATAAAAATATAGCTCCGAGTATAGTTACAGATGGATGAAGACGAAAGAGGGGATGCCTTCCCGGGGCATCCCCAAGCTTAGGATTTTGATTATCCTTGAATTCCTTGGGGTGCCTTGGGCATCCCAAAACTTACGCCTTTGCTACTCCTTGTTCCATAGTCCATCAAAGCAATACTCAAAACTTGAAAACTTCACAACACAAAACTTAGACAGAAATTCTCATGAGCTCCGTTAGTATAAGAAAACAAACCATTACTCAAAGGTACTGTAATGAACTCATTCTTTGTTTATATTGGTGTTCAACCTACTGTATTCCAACTTCTCTATGATTCATACTTCCAATACTACTCATAGATGCATCGGAATAAGCAAACAACACACGAAAAACAGAATCTGTCAAAAACAGAACAGTCTGTAGTAATATGCAGGGTTCTCCTACTTCTGGAACTCCAACAATTCCAAACTAAATTGGTAAATTTGCGGAATTTGTCTATTAATCGTCTTCAAAAAGAATCAACTAAATATCACGCACCAGTAAAAATTCACAGCCAAACTCGTGAGCGCAAAAGTTTCTGTTTTTTACAGAAAGATCATATAAACTTCACACAAGTCTTCCCAAAGGTTCTACTTGGCACACACACTAATTAAAACATAAAACCACATCTAAACAGAAGCTAGATGCAATATTTATTCCTAAACAGAGGCAAAAACAAAGAAACTAAAATAAAGTTGGGTTGCCTCCCAACAAGCGCTATCGTTTAACGCCCTAGCTAGGCATGATGATTTCAATGATGCTCGCGTAAAAGATAAGGATTGAAACATAAGGAGAGCATCATAAAGAATATGACTAGCACATTTAAGTCTAACCCACTTCCTATGCATAGGGATTTTGTGAGCAATCAACTTATGGGATTGATAATCAACTAGCATAGGAAGGCAAAACAAGCATAACTTCAAAACTTTAAGCACATAGAGAGGAAACTTGATATTATTGCAATTCCTACAAGCATATGTTCCTCCCTCATAATAATTTTCAGTAGAATCATGAATGAATTCAACAATATAACCAACACATAAAGCATTATTTTCATGATCTACTTGCATAGAAATATTACTACTCTCCACATAAGCAAATTTATTCTCATCAATAGTTGTGGGAGAAAACTCAACAAAATAAATATCATGTGAAGCATAATCCAATTGAAAACTAAAATCATGATGACAAGTTTCATGGTTATCATTATTCTTAATAGCATACAAGTCATCACAATAATCATCATAGATAGCAGCTTTGTTCTCATAATCAATTGGAACCTCTTCCGAAATAGTGGATTCATCACTAAATAAAGTCATGACCTCTCCAAATCCACTTTCATAAATATAATCATCATAAATAGGAGACATGCTTTCATCATAATAAATTTGCTCATCAAAACTTGGGGGACTAAAAATATCATCTTCATCAAACATAGCATCCCCAAGCTTGTGGCTTTGCATATCATTAGCATCATGGGTATTCAAAGAATTCATACTAACAACATTGCAATCATGCTCAACATGCACATATTTTATGCCAAGCATTCGATGAAATTCTTCTTCTAGTACTTGAGCACAATTTTCCTTCCCATCATTTTCACGAAAGATATTAAAAAGATGAAGCATATGAGGTAACATTAATTCCATTTTTTGGTAGTTTTCTTTTATAAACGAAACTAGTGATAAAACAAGAAACTAAAAGATTCAATTGCAAGATCTAAAGATATACCTTCAAGCACTAACCTCCCCGGCAACGGCGCCAGAAAAGAGCTTGATGTCTACTACGCACCCTTCTTCTTGTAGACGTTGTTGGGCCTCCAGGTGCATATGTTTGTAGGAGAGTAGCAAATTTCCCTCAAGTGGATGACCTAAGGTTTATCAATCCGTGGGAGGCGTAGGATGAAGATGGCCTCTCTCTCAAACAACCCTGCAACCAAATAACAAAGAGTCTCTTGTGTCCCCAACACACCCAATACAATGGTAATTTGTATAGGTGCACTAGTTCGGCGAAGAGATGGTGATACAAGTGCAATATGGATGGTAGATATAGGTTTTTGTAATGAGAAAATATAAAACAGCAAGGTAGCAAGTGGTAAACGTGAGCATAAACGGTGTTACAATGATAGGAAACAAGGCCTAGGGTTCGTACTTTCACTAGTGCAAGTTCTCTCAACAAGGATAACATAATTGGATCATATTACTAGCCCTCAACATGCAACAAAGAGTCACTCCAAAGTAACAAATAGCGGAGAACAAATGAAGAGATTATGGTAGGGTACAAAACCACCTCAAAGCTATTCTTTCTGATCGATCTATTCAAGAGTCCGTAGTAACATTCAATCTATCATAGAGTTCGTACTAGAATAACACCTTAAGACACAAATCAACCAAAACCCTAATGTCACCTAGATACTCCATTGTCACCTCAAGTATCCGTGGGCATGATTATACGATATGCATCACACAATCGCAGAAACATCTATTCAACCAACACATAGAACTTCAAAGAGATTCCCAAAGTTTCTACCGGAGAGTCAAGACGAAAACATGTGCCAACCCCTATGCATAGATTCCCAAGGTCATGGAATCCGCAAGTTGATCACCAAAACATACATCAAGTAGATCACATGATATCCCATTGTCACCACAGATAAGCACATGCAAGACATACATCAAGTGTTCTCAAATCCTTAAAGACTCAATCCGATAAGATAACTTCAAAGGGAAAACTCAATCCATTACAAGAGAGTAGAGGGGGAGAAGCATCATAAGATCCAACTAGAATAGCAAAGCTCGCGATACATCAAGATCGTGCCATCTCAAGAACACGAGAGAGAGAGAGAGAGAGAGATCAAACACATAGCTACTGGTACATACCCTCAGCCCCTAGGGTGGACTACTCCCTCCTCGTCATGGAGAGCGTCGGGATGATGAAGATGGCCACCGGAGAGGGATTCCCCCCTCCGGCAGGGTGCCAGAACGGGTCTTGATTGGTTTTCGGTGGCTACAGAGGCTTTCGACGGTGGAACTCCCGATCTAGGTTAATTTCCGAAGGTTTCAGTATTTATAGGAATTTTTGGCATAGGTCCCACGTCAGGGGGGCTTCTGGGCTGTCCTCAAGATAGGAGGGCGCCACCACCTTCCCAGGGCGCGCCCTCCATCCTCGAGGGAAGCCTGTGGCTCTCCTGGCCCAACTCTTTTGCTTCGGGGGCTTCCTTTGGTCCAGAAAAGATCATTAAAAATTGGCTCGTCAATTGGACTCCGTTTGATATTCCTTTTCTGTAAAACCCTAAAACAAAAGGAAAACAGAAACTGGCACTGGGCTCTGGGTTAATAGGTTAGTCCCAAAAACCATATAAAAGTGTACAATAAAGCCCATAATACATCCTAGAAGGATAATATAATAGCATGGAACAATCAAAAATTATGGATACATTGGAGACGTATCATTCATCCATTATACTAGTTCATCCTCAGCCCCACGAGGCAATCTGCCACACACACTGGAGTAGGGTATTACACCGCAAGGTTGCCCGAATTATTATAATCCTCTGTGTCCCTTGTTCTTGGAGTTCGTCGAGCTAGGATGTGGAATCGTAGGGCGAGCGCGTTGGGGAGAGAGTGTTCTTCGTCCTCACCCCAGAGTTCGAACCTCTCAAGGGTTTGCGGAACCTGAAATCCGACAACGACACTAACATAGAGTCCACTCGATTGGTAGTGACCCCCGTTCCCAACATTTCACATCTTAAAATTGTGGAGCCTCGCTCCCATATTCATCACATACCACTAGAACGTGGTACCAACCGTGTGTCCAGTGCCCTGTGGAAACAGTCACTACTAGAAAAAAGCTTATTAGTGGCGCACCACTTTTGGGTATTAGTGGCGCACCTCTGGTGCGCCACTATTACCACGCCACTAGTAATGGGTATTAGTGGCGCACCAGAGGTGCGCCATTACTAATCCAGATATCAGTGGCGCACCACCTGGTGCGCCACTACTAAGTATAAGGGTGCGCCACTGATATTTTTTCAAAATTTTTTTTCAATTTTTATTTCAGAATTGCTACAGGTGCGCCACTGATATTGCTACAGGTGCGCCACTAATAACAATTTTTTTTTTCAAATTTTTTTCCAGAATTTTTTTTTTCAAAATTTTTTTTTCAAAATTTTTTTTTTCAAATTTTTTTTCCTTAATCTCGGGTCACTATGGCTTAATCTCGGGTCAAATCGCACTCCGTGGTCAAACTTCCCAGAAGGTCACCCATCCTACACTACTCCAGCCCAAGCACGCTTAACTTCTGAGTTCTATCCAACCCCAGCACCAGCTCACTTAGCAGGCACTTGTTGATATATCTATCATATCAATCCTATTAAACCTTGTTAATGTCTGGGAGTTTGTTCATGTTCATGAGTGTGATAAAATTTTGAAAAAATATTTCAAACTTCCCGGTCATTTTACATATCATATTTTTCAAAAAAACTATTTTTTTTCAAAAAAACATTTTTTCAAAATAAACATTTAAAAAAAAACATTTTTTTCCAAAAAAAATATATTAGTGGCGCACCACACCCACGGTGCGCCACTACTATTTTTTTGAATTTTTTCAAAAAATATTTATTCCACAAAAAATAGTTTTTCAAAAAAAAAAACTATATTAGTGGCGCACCACACCCACGGTGCGCCACTACTATTTTTGAATTTTTTTGAATTTTTTTGCCTGTAGATCTTAAAAGCCCCGTAACTTTTTTTCTGTTAGGGTTTTGGGGATTTAGAAAATGTTTAACGGTTCCCCCTGTTAAATTTGGATGTAACTTTTCGAGTAGATGCTTTTTCATATAAAAAAACTTTTTCATCGGAGTTCGTATGCAAAAGTTATGCCCATTTTACAAATTCTCGAGAGATTTTGCAAAAAAAGTCGAAATTCATGTTTGTAAATTTTGCTAAAAACTAGACCACAAATCACATTGGAATCTTATTTTTTTTTTATTTTTTTGACATTTCTATCATTTTATTTTATTTTATTTTAAACTGAAAAGGCGGTCCACGGGGGGGGGTGCATTTGGTGAAAAAACATTGGAATGTTAGTAGTGGCGCACCCCTTCACTGGTGCGCCACTAGTAGCCAGGAATACTAGTGGCGCACCAGTGAAGGGGTGCGCCACTGCTATGGTTTTTTTTTGGACCACCATGCCCAGCCTTACCAGTGGCGCACCAGGGCAAGGTGCGCCACTACTATCAAAAATAGTAGTGGCGCACCTTGTCCTGGTGCGCCACTGGTAAGGCTGGGCATGGCTGGTTACTGTTCAAAAACATAGTAGTGGCGCACCCCACACCTGGTGCGCCACTAGTAATGTCACTATTAGTGGAGCACCTGTTTGTGGTGCGCCACTGCTATATAGTAGTGGCGCACCACATCTCTGGTGCGCCACTAATAGTGATATTACCTATAGCCTTTTTTCTAGTAGTGAGTCATGGCCACCTATCCAAGCACAACCCCGTCCCGAGAGTGACCTTGTGTCACCCCCGTCACTAGTAATGCGGGCACCATGCTAGTATCGACCTAGGTAATCAATAATGACCTTTCCCATATAAGGGTAGAGTGGTTGCGCATGTAAGGTTGGAATAACGGTCGCAACTTAAACCAATTCGTTTTGAAAACAACACATACACTTGGCTCGGTACACCACTTCGTCATCAAGTGGCTACCCAACTCATCATCTCTCTCGGGCATAAGTGGCACCCGACGGGGTGTTCGAAAAGTCTTTTAAAAGTACTCTGCCTCCATCACCATGCATATCCCCGTCCCATTTGCGTAGTTACTACTATAGCATCCTATCTATTCCCACCCGCATAACCCTCATAGGAAGGTAGGGCCATTCTTGATGCAAGTCTCAATAGGAAAGTAACAAAGGCAACAACCAAAGTGGTCACCACCTCATCATGATCCTGATGCATTGATAATAAGGTGCTATATGACATGCACAAAAAGGGTTTCTCAAACATGCTCAAAGGGCTGGTTGCCTGGTTCATCAGAGTCTTCAAAGCTTTAGGTCCACCTCCAAGTACTCCGTCTACTTCATCAGCTAACATGGGAAACAATCACAATAAGCAACACAACAAGGCAAAAATAAAAGTGCTCTAAAATAGGAGTTGGACTTTTTTAGGGTACCTATGGTCATATGAAAAATGACCAAAGTGGTTTCATTGAAAGTAAATCAATGGGTATTTTTGAACATTTCAATATGATGGAATAAAGGGATTTGTGGATTTGCAAGAAGTGTACAGAAGAATTATTTTGAAAAATGAGCAAAGGAACCCATTTAACAACGAATAATTTTAAATTCATCTAGGAGTTCATTTCACTGGATTTCGAGTTCAAATGAATTCCGTAGGGATTTGTAAAGTTGGCTATACATGGATAAATAGACCAATATTCGATGTGGTATAGAAAGCATTCGGAAAAATGTTCAAGAACTAAGTTAGGAACATATAATTATCTAGGAATTTGAATCATTGCATTTGGATCAAATTTGAGCTCTCTGTGATTTTCTAAAATTTAACACAAAAATAGAAAATGGGGTTTTATTGAATTTGTGTGGAGAAAAGTATTGTAGAAAAATGTGCATGTTGCACCAACAGGTAGAGCATGAATTAAGCAATCACTAGAAATTTGAATCATCAAATTTGGTCATGAAATGAATTAAGTATGGATTTTACAAGTTATCTGATAAAAGAAAAAGAGAAAAAGGCTATACTCTTATACTGCACCCTGGGCGAAAGATACGCAGTTGGTCGGCCCAGCGACTCAGCTACGCAGGCAAGGGAGGAGACGTCTAAGGCGCGTTCTAGGAGGGCGCGAGCCAACGCGGAAAGCAGATCGGGCCGAAGATGTCTCCACTTAAATAGACGGGCCCGCCCGCTGGGTCAGTGATGCGTCGGATCTAGTAACATGCCGTCTTCAACCTCTCGTGCAACGCGACGGGAAATAGAGGAGGCGAGGCCGAGCGGGTGAAGGCGCTCTCCCTGGCGGCACGGGCCATCTCCAGCGATGGCAAGTACACTGACGGATTCCGGGGAGCATAACGCACCCGCCGAGGTGCGCCACGACTACTGGGGCGGCTGGATGCGAGCGGTACATCGCCCGCAGCGGATGGAGGCAACGGTTAGCTTGGGGCACGGTGTTGCTACCGCGGACAAGAAGAAATGGAGCCTGGGAGAGGGCCGTGGGGTGGTGAGTGGTGCTCTGGTGCATGTAGAAGGGAGAAAGGAGCACGGGAGAGCTGGAATTTGAGCGGTGGCCGGCGGCATGGTTTCCAGCCGTGGACTTGAATCGGGGCACGAGAGGAGTAATGGGTTGGCCTGGGGGGCCTACGGGAGAGAGAGAGAGAGAGAGAGCCAAAGGAGTATAGAGGGGACTCAGCAGTGGCTTTATGTGGCGAGGCCTCGACTCACCGTGGACGCGGCCTACGGGTGCCCGCAGAGATGGTCGTGGTGGCCACGGGAGGAGGCTCGGGGCAGTGTGCGGCGCTCGTGGGAGTGGAGTAGAGTGCTAGGAAGAGAGAGGAGGAGCAGGGTGAGCTCATGGTGGAGCCACGGCTCGCGCGCCTACTGGCCGAGCCGGGCGGCGTCGAGAACGGGAAGCATGGGTGTGAGAGAGAGGGGGGAGGAGGGGGCCAGCACGGCTGTCCCGTGGCGGACGTCAAGGGCCTCTATTGGCATGAGTGGGAGGAACGAGGTGGTCGGGGAGCGTGACGTCAACGGTCGGGTGCTCTGCCAGGCGCTCCAAAGCGAGCAAATGGCCGGCATCCACGTCTTTTCCGCGTGCACTCGTGCGTCCACTTGTGTCTAGTGGCTGCGGGTGGGAGTAAACAATGTGCCAAGGGCATTGGATGTTCTAGGGAGCCACTGGAGGAGAGGCCGGGTTGAGAGAGAGAGGGAAAACTGCTCTCTAGTGAAGAAAAATGGGTCTCTGCCCCCCTTAATCATTACTCCTTGGGCAGCAAAGCATGCGGGAGGTAGAGGAGGACCAGATGAGGTTGTGGGAAAAGTTTCAGCTCGTGGAGATTAGTGGAAGGGGTTCAAACATGCATTTGGAAATTCTGCCAGAAGGTGTAGGATGTAGGTTTGGGCAAGAAATTTAATTTCACTTGACATGAAACTTAACAGGATGAAATGGCACATAGAAATAGGGTGTTCCACCAAGTGTGAGATCATTTTGGCAAAGTAGCCAATGTAACTTTGGTAAACCCTAGAAATCAACAGAAATGACTTTTCCAAGATTTAGTCATGCATATCATTCCCCGTTGATGCACCAGTTGGTGTAGTGTCATCATTTTGGGTTGTGGGCATGTCCACAAATTTTGAGGTCACAAGTAAAAATTTGTCAATGTAGAGTTGTTCAAATTTGGTTCTGCACAGAAAGGGTTTTGAGGCACTTTGACCAAGGTATCTTTCTCTCCAACTTGTGCAATTTGATCTTGATCCATGATTACACCATTTGAGCATGTGCAACAAGTTTGAGAGCATTTGGTCAAGTTTGGCAATGTAAAGTTGCTCAAACTCTAAAATGGACAAAAATGTTTTTGAGGGGCTTGATGAAGTTTTCTTGATCTTCAAGGTATGAGCACAGGCAACATCATCATATATGTCATATGAGACATGCTAGAATTTTATTGGAATTTTTAGAGAATATTTTCTTTGTAAATATTTAAACAGCTTGAAATATCCAGAAGGGGTTTTTGAGGGATTTAACCAATATTTTGAACATGACCATGTGTTGAAACTCTTATATATGGACAATATATGTTCTATGATTTCCACCATTTTTTCTCAAATATTTTTAAAACAGTTAAATGATTTTAACCTATTAATGACCATTTTTGGCCTAGATTAAAAGCCTTTAAATAAATTATAAAAATAACTTTGAAAGTAATATTTTTGTGGTTTCTGAGAGTCCTATATCTAATAGGATTCAAATATAATTTTTGAAGGATTTCTCACACCCTTAATTAAGTACTTGTAGTTCAAGTCTCAATTTAGGGGTTTTGGAAAACCTAATTTAGAAAAACACTTTTTGGCCAAAACATTTTTGTAAGAAAATACTATTATGTCTTATATACATGACATGATCAATGGACAAAGTTTTGGATCAAGGAGAAAGAGTATAAGAGTTGGAGGATTTATTTGATTTTTTAGCACTTGCAACCAACACACAAAAATGAAATCAAGCAAAGACCAAATCACTCAAAAGTTTTTCTCAAACCATTTTTTCATTATTTATTAGCTTAAGTGTTGTCGAACATGTTATTGATGTATACCTTACCAACGCTCGTAGTAGCTCCTGGGTATTTGATACCGGTGTGGTTTCTCACATTTGTAACTCAAAATAGGAGCTGTGGAATAAGTGGAGACTGGCGAAGGACGAGGTGAAAATGCGTGTCGGGAATGGTTGCAAGGTTGATGTGATCGCCATCGACACACTACCTCTACATCTACCTTCGGGATTAGTTTTAGACCTCAATAATTGTTATTTACTACCAGCTTTGAGCATGAACATTGTATTTGGATCTCGTTTGATGCGAGATGGCTACTCATTTAAATCCGAGAATAATGGTTGTTCTATTTATATGAGAGATGTGTTTTATGGTCATGCCCCGCTGGTCAATGGTTTATTTTTATTGAATCTCGAACGTGATGTTACGCATATTCATAGTGTGAATGCCAAAAGATGTAAGGTTGGTAATGATAGTCCCACATGCTTGTGTCACTACCGCCTTGGTCATATTGGTGTCAAACGCATGAAGAAACTCCATGCAGATGGACTTTTGGAGTATCTTGATTATGAATCATTTGACACACATGAACCATGCATCTTTGGCAAGATGACCAAGACTCCATTCTCTGGAACAATGGAGCGAGCAACCAACTTGTTGGAAATAATACATACTGGTGTATGTGGTCCAGTGAGCATTGAGGCTCGCGGTGGCTACCGTTATGTTCTCACCCTCACTGATGACTTAAGTGGATATTGGCATGTCTACTTAATGAAACACAAGTCTGAGACCTTTGAAAAGATGAAGGAATTTCATAGCGAGGTAGAGAATCAACATGACAGAAAAATAAAGTTCTTACGATCTGATCATGGAGGGGGATATTTGAGTCACGAGTTTCGCACGTACTAAAGGAAATGTGGAATTGTTTCACAACCCACGCCGCCTGGAACTCCTCAGTGTAATGGTGTGTCCGAACCTCGTAATCGCAGTCTATTGGATATGGTGCGATCTATGATGTCTCTTACCAATCTACCACTACCATTTTTGGGTTATGCTTTTGAGACTGCTGCATTCACTTTAAATAGGGCACCGTCTAAATCCGTTGAGACGACACCATATGAATTATGGTTTTGGAAGAAACCTAAGCTATCGTTTCTGAAAGTCTGGGGATGCGATTCTTATGTCAAGAAACTTCAACTTGAAAAACTCGAATCCAAATAGGAAAAGTGCATCTTCATAGGATACCCTAAGGAAACTATTGGGTATACCTTCTAACTCAGATCCGAAGGCAAGATGTACGAGAAAACGTTTCGCACCAGAGTGGTACGACAACCCTGTCGTAGAAATCATGTTGCTTGACAACGGTGAACCTGCGAACTATGAAAAAGCGATGGCGGGCCCGGATTCCAACAAATGGCTTGAAGCCATGAAATCTGAGATAGGATCCATGTATAAGAACAAATTATGGACTTTGGTGGACTTTCTCGATGATCGGTAAGCCATAAAAAAATAAGTGGATCATTAAGAAGAAGACTGACGCGGATGGTAATTTGACTGTCTATAAGGCTTGTCTTATCGCTAACGGTTATCGACAAGTTCAAGGATTTGACTATGATGAGACTTTCTCACCCATAGCGATGTTGAAGTCCATCCGAATCATGTTACCGATTGCCGCATTTTATGATTATGAGATATGGCAAATGGACTTCAAAACAGCATTCCTTAACGGTTTCCTTAAGGAAGAATTGTATATGATGGAACCGGAAGGTTTTGTCGATCCTAAGAATGCTGACAAGGTATGCAATCTCCAACACTCCATATATGGGCTGGTGCAAGTATCTCGGAGTTGGAACATTTGCTTTGATAAAGTGATCAAAGCGTTTGGGTTTATACAGACTTATGGAGAAGCATGTATTTACAAGAAAGTGAGTGGCAGCTCTGTAGCATTTCTCATATTATATGTGGATGACATATTGTTGATGGGAAATGATATAGAACTTTTGGAAAGCTTAAAGGCCTACTTGAATAAGTGTTTTTCAATGAAGGACCTTGGATAAGTTTCTTACATATTATGCATTAAGATCTATAAAGATAGATTGAGACACCTCATTGGTCTTTCACAAATCACATACCTTGACAAGATATTGAAGAAGTTCAATATGGATTAGTCCAAGAAGGGGTTCTTGCCTGTATTGCAAGGTGTGAGATTGAGTGCGGCTCAATGCCCAACCTTGGCAGAAGATAGAGAAAAGATGAGTGTCATACCCTATGCCTCAGCCATAGGCTCTATTATGTATGTCATGCTGTGTACCAGACCTGATGTGAATCTTTCCATAAGTTTGGTAGAGAGGTACCAAAGTGATACCGAAATGGAACACTGGACAGCGGTCAAGAATATCCTGAAGTACCTGAAATGGACTAAGGATATGTTACTCGTTTATGGGGGTGCCGAAGAACTCGTCGTAAAGGGTTATGTTGATGCTAGCTTCGACGAAGATCCGGATAACTCCCACAAACTGGATACATGTACATTTTGAATGGTGGGGCAGTCAGCTGGTGCAGTTGCAAGCGAAGCGTCGTGGCGGCATCTACATGTGAAGCGGAGTACATAGCAGCTTCGGAAGAAGCACAGGAAGGAGTCTGGATGAAAGAGTTCATCACCGACCTAGGAGTGATCCCCAATGCATCGGCCCCGATGACTCTCTTCTGAGACAACACTGGAGCTATTGCCATTACCAAGGAGCCCAGCTTTCACAAGAAGACCAAGCACATCAAGCGCCTCTTTAACTCCGTTAGTGGTTGTATTCAAGATGGAGATATAGATATTTGTAAAGTACATACGAATCTGAATGTCGCGGATCCATTGACTAAAACTCTTCCACGAGCAAAACATGATCAACACCAGAACTCTATGGGTGTTCAATTCATCACAATGTAACTAGATTATTGACTCTAGTGCAAGTGCGAGACTGTTGGAAATATGCCCTAGAGGCAATAATAAAATGTTTATTATTATATTTCCTTGTTGACGATAATTGTCTATTGTTCATGCTATAAATGTATTAACGAGAAACCGTAATACATGTGAGAATACATAGACAACAACATGTCCCTAGTGAACCTCTAGTTGACTAGCTCGTTGATCAATAGATGGTTGTGGTTTCCTGACCATGGAAATTGGATGTCGTTGATAATGGGATCACATCATTAGGAGAATGATGTGATGCACACGACCCAATCCTAAGCATATCACAAGATCGTGTAGTTCGTTTGCTAGAGCTTTTCTAATGTCAATTGTCATTTCCTTAGACCATGAGATTGTGCAACTCATGGATATCATAGGAATGCTTTGGGTATATCAAACATCACAACGTAACTGGGTGAATATAAAGGTGCACTATAGGTATCTCCAAAAGTGTTTGTTGGCTGGCACGAACCGAGACTTGGATTTGTCACTCTGTATGACGGAGATGTATCTCTGGGCCCACTCGGTAATGCATCATCATAATGAGCTCAATGTGACTAAGGAGTTATTCATGGGATCATGTGTTATGGAACGAGTAAAGAGACTTGCCGGCAACGAGATTGAACAAGGTATGGGGATACCGACGATCGAATCTTGGGCAAGTAACATACCGATAGACAAAGGGAATTTTATACATGATTGATTGAGTCCCCGACATCATGGTTCATCCGGTGAGATCATCGTACAACATGTGGGAGCCCATATGGGTATCCAAATCCTTCTATTGGTTATCGGCCGGAGAAGTGTCTCGGTCATGACTGTGTGGTTCCCGAACCCATAGGGTCTACATACTTAAGGTTCGGTGACGCTAGAGTTGTAATGGGAATTGTATGTGGTTACCGAAAGTTGTTCGAAGTCCCGGATGAAATCCCGGACGTCACAAGGAGTTCCGGAATTGTCCGAAGGTGAAGATTTATGTATGGTAAGTCTAGTTTCATACGCCGGAAGAGTTTCGGGGGTTATCGGTACTGTAGCGGGACCATCGAAAGGGTTCCGGGGGTTCAGCGGGAGGGGCCACCTGCCCCAAGGGACCAAGTGGGCTGAATATGGGTGGGGACAAGCAACCATAGTAGGCTAGTGCGCCCCTCCAAGGGTCCCGACACTACTGTAAGATGCTGCTAACACGACACTGCGATCAGAGACCCTTCGATGAAACTATGTGCGATGCAATAATTGCAAACGATGGTGTAAAATCCGTCAAAAAAGGTGCAAAACGTTTGCGATGGCGAATGCATCAAACACGGTTCATATTTTAGTTGTGTGTGCAATGCAGGGCATATGGTTCGGTTCAATAACATGTTTGCGATGAGGCGGAACAAAAGAAACGGGCAGCCAGATGAAGGAGTGTGCGATATACAACATATGGTTCACTCGGATGAACTGTTTGTGATTAAACAACACAAAAGAAACGATCAGCCAGATCAAGGTGTGTGTGATATACGACATGCGGTTCAGTCAGCCTTGTCGTCGGTGTGCCACCTCTGTGGCAACCGTTCGCTCCCTACTAGCCTCTTCTAGTACCATGGCAACCGTACACTGCCTCTTCGCCTTTCCCTCTCGATATGGAACTGCCGTCGCATGCTATTCCTCCCTCCATTTGCCTTCACCCTTCCTTCTGCCATTGTTCGATCGTCTTCTCCATGGCGGGAACAGGCCGGAAACGACCCCGTTATTCTTGCCCTGATCTGAAAGATGACGTAGTGGATGAATTCATTGATCGGTGCGACATCATCACCTCGGCTAGCATGGCAAGTTCGTACAAGACCATTCTCGACTCAACAAATAGGATCATTACAAAGAACCCAAGGGTTCAGAAGCAGTTTGACCTCCCCTATCTTCTTCGCCATGACCTTGCTAGCCGTCGTGAGGCAGACGGAAGCCTTGCCTTGTGCAAGTCGATGCCGCTTGATAATAATACGTGTGATGTTAAGATGCCACCGCTTAAGGGTAAGGCCTGGACATACACAAATGGAGATTGGGTTGTTTATATTGGGAACAACTGCGAGAGGGAACTTATGAATGTGTACACTCGTCACCAGGTTCCACTTCCAAAAATCTCAGACTGACATGAGGTTCAGCACGGAGATAGTCTACGTATGTTCAGATACGATCATGATGACTGTCATCTACGTAAGATAGTAATTTGTAGAGTTCCCAACTGCTCTTGGGATTACAAGAACTATGATGTTGTTGCTATCTTCGACAAGCTTGTTGTCGTCTCTGCTTCCACGGATGGATGGATATTGCTCAAAAATCAATTTCTATACACGAATGAGTACTGTGATGCAATTCAATATGAGTGTCTTGTGTTTGCTGCCACCACTCGTGGCACTATTTTTGCATGGAATCCTTATGGTTTCGGCACATTTGTCTTCCACCGTAATTATAATTGTTTCATCCACATGCATGCGGGTTTGCTAGTTTCCCTTTACTAATTAACCTTCTTCTGTTTCCAAGGTCCAGTGAACATTCCACCACCTATTCTTGAAAAAATTTATAACCAAGGGGGAGATGACGATGGTAATGATCACGAGCATGAGGACGAGCAGGACCTATATACTCAGTAGCGCCTGGCAACTTATTCCTATGGATCACCTCTTCTTGTATGTATATAGGGCACTGCTGATGTTACTAACCAAGCAGGTGTTGTCTCCCATGGTCGCACTATCCGGACTTATTCCAACATCTGTTGCAGGGTATCCAGGACGGATACTAGTGTACTAGCACCAGCACCTTCTGAATTGTTCCGTATTGATATTCTTGGAGGAAACTCGCTCTTCCTTGGACAAAACTATCCGATGATGGTGAAAGGCGATCCAGCTGCTGTTGATACAACATTACTACCATTTATGAGAAGCAACTGTATATATACCTTGGACATTGCAATGGTTCCCTACCCTGGCTATCACAATATGCGTCCTGATATAGGCCGCTTCAGCCTAGATGCTCAGTCATGCATTGGTCTCGAGATTGACAATAGGTGGCCCTTTCCAAAGAATCAGTTATGGTTCAAAGCAAGCGTTTCCAACGCACATGATTGGTTGAGCTGAAGTTCATTTCATCGCTTTCTTATTTGTTGTGTGAGAAAAAGTTTACTTTACTTAAATGTTTTGTTGGAAATAATCTATAATCCAACATTTATCCTCCTTGTCATTATGTTTTGATAACTTGTTGTATGTAATGAATGGCACATTTGCATATGTGTCCCATCAACTCACACCTGCTTGCACGGCACACGGGTCGCATGGCGGAACGTATATTATTTTTCTATTTGGATGAAAAAAAAGTACAATGCTACTTTGTATTAGTGTCCATATGAACAGTGCTAGATATTTTAGTTGCAAAAACTAGATAATGCTAGTAATTTTTAGTTGCATATTTTCACAAATCGCAGTGTTACAAGGTTGACAAATGGCAATATTACTAGATAAACAAATGCCAATCTTTCCAGTTTGACAAATGCCAACATACCCAATATGACAGATGCAAATCTTACCCAATTGTTTCTACGTGGTTGCACATGGGTCATCCAAAACAACCATTTGCGTTGAAGGGATGCACAAATCCAGCACTACGAATTATCCCTTGACTTAAGGGGGGAGACCATAGCTCTCACTTTGCATATGTTTGTTCTATCTAAAATGTTTGCGATCAAGAGCTGCACAAATCCTGCTCAGCACATTTTCCCTTGGCTTCCTCGGTAAGTTGTCGGTTTACATACGGGTGTTCTAACTAAAACGTTGCGATGAGTGTTTTATATTTAAAACCAATGACGTTATTTAAAAAAACCGTTTGATAAGTCTGTACATTAAGAGAGAGAAACGCAAGTTCGTTCAAACCATATCTTTCATTCAGTCACACTGCGAAGTTATATTCATATGATCGAGAGTTCGAGATACAATATTGTACCCCCAAAAAAACTATTTCCGGCAGCGGCGGAGGCGGTGTGCTGTGTCGTCATTGTGTTTGTCGTCCTCCGGACGCCGCTGTTGAGGTCTTCAAGGTAGCACAAAATGTTCTTCACTTGTAAATCAAACATCATGTCGTCGCGCGATCGACGGGCGCGGTGCGGGAAGACGGCAACTGGCACCGCTGAGAGGTAGCGGTTAACGGCGGCGTCCCATGCCGCTGAGGGGGCGCTCGCACAGGCACGGGCATGGCGGGTGCTGCCAAACAGAAATGGACCGGCGCCACGGTGGCTGGAGGGGCGCGCACATGCAAAGACATGGCACGGCGGGTGTAGCCAAACGCACGGGGATCGGCGCCAAAGTGGGTGGAGGGGCGCGCACGGGCACAGGCGTTGGCGCTGGCATGTACGCGAGCGGAGACCTCGCTGATGCCCGCGGCTTGCAGCTCTACGATAGTGCTCGGCGACTAGCCCGTCAATGCTACGGGGATGGTCGCTGGCGCGGGCGCGGGGATGGGAGCTGGGACTGGAGCGGGGGCAGTAATGGCCGCCGCCAGCTCGTTCAGGGCCATGTCCATTAGGCCTCATTCCTCCTTATTTTCTATCTCCTCCGGCTCGGAGTCGACTTCACCAAACTTGAAGACTAGTGGCAGATGATTGTTCTGCGCCATGGCGTTGGTGGAGGTCTGCGGGAGGGAGGGGAATGGAAGGCGAATAGTAAGGCCGCCCGTATTAAACAGCTCCTCAGGTGACATTAATGGAGAGGAAGGTGGGCGGTCATGGAAGTCCAAGGGCTCGCTTCCTAGTGAGCCTGCGCAGCGTACAACTTGCACGCTTTACGGGGAGCCTACGCATTGGAGGACAGCTTGCACGCCTCTCGGTCAGCCTACGCACCGGACTCCGCTCGCACGCCTCCCGTTCAGTCACGCACTTGTCCGCACGACACCTCTTATAGCCATTAAAACGAAGACACGTGGCATCACGTGAATGGTTAACTAAACGTAAACGATTTGAATTATACAAACGTTTGAGATATTAAAGTGGCAGCTATTTTTTTCAAAATGCCTTTGTTGGCTGCTATTCGAGTGCGCCTTCTCTCAAAATGGACAGGAAAAATACCACAGCATGTCGGGTGCCATTCCATGATAACATGCCAAGTTTCATGAATTTCAGACAAGTTTTGGGTTTACTAGAATTTAAAAATAAAGTATGTCAATGTTTTGCCGGCAATCAACGGTGCCCTGGTGCTTGAAATTCATTCCCATTTCTTGCAAGGGACCTAAGCATACACCCAAGGACACAAATTTTATTTTCCAACACTTTCATATGCACTGGAGCATGCGCATGTAGTTCAAATTTGAATTATGCACATAAAATGCCTAGAAAACCGAGTTAATGTATAAAATTGTCCAAACGAACCCCGAAAAATTCCAAAATTTAATAGAACACTCATGTTGTTCTATGTTGACACTAGAAAAAAATTGAAAGCAATAAGAGGCAGTGGATATCGTTTCATCCCCAAAGGTGGGATGTTCCATACCGAAACCATCAGTCTTGTTGTAAGAAGCTCTAGTTTGTGAGAAAAAATTTTACCATGGCATGTTGATGCCGCTCCATGATAGCATACCAAGTTTCATGAATTTTAGTCGAGTTTTGGATTTACTAGAATTTAAAAACCAGGTATCTCAATGTATGCAGCCGAGTAATGGTGGCAGGGTGTTTGACATTCATTCCTATTTCTTGCATGGGACCTAAGCATCCAACCAAGGACACGGATTTGAATTTTCAACCAATTTATATGCAGTAGATCATGTGCATGTAGTTCAATTTTTAATTATGCACATAAATGCATTGAAAACTCAGCTTATTCATAAAAATGTCCAAACGAACCCCGAAAGATCCCAAAAATTGACACAACACTCTAGTTCTTCTATGTTGACACGACAAAAAAATTGAAAGAAAAAAGAGGTGGCAGATATCGTTTCGTCCCCAAAGGTTGGGCGTTCCTTAACTAAACCATCAGGCTTGTTGTGAGAAGCTCTGGTTTGTGAGAAGCTTATTCCCAAACCTGCCCCAAATGGGACAAAAATTTACCACGACATGTTGATGTCGCTCCATGATAGCATGCCAAGTTTCATGAATTTCAGACGATCTTTGGATTTACTAGAATTTAAAAACCAAGCATCTCAATGTTTGTGGCCAAGTGACGGTGGTAGGGTGTTTGACATTCATTCCCATTTCTTGCATGGGACCTAAGCATGCAACAAAGGACACGAATTTGAATTTTCAACAAACTTTTATGCATTAGAGCATGTGCATGTAGTTCAAATTTGAATTATGCACATAAATGCATTGAAAACTCAATTAATGCATAAAAGTGTCCAAACGAACCCCAAAAAATGACACAACACTCATATTGTTCTATATTGACACGAGATTTTTTTTGAAAGCAATATGAGGCAATGGATATCATTTCGTCCCCAAAGGTGGGACGTTCCCTACCGAAACCATCAGGCTTGTTGTGAGAAGCTCTTGTTTGTGAGATGCATATCCCCAAACCTGCCCCAAATGGGACAAAAAATTTACCATGGCATGTTAATGCCGCTCCATGATAGCATGCCAAGTTTCAATGAATTTCAGACGAGCTTTGGACTTACTAGAATTTAAAAACTAGGTATCTCAACGTTTGCGGCCGAGTGACGGTGGCAGGGTGTTTGACATTCATTCCCATTTCTTGCATGGGACCTAAGAATGCAACCAAAGACACAGATTTGAATTTTCAACTAATATATATGCATTAGAGCATGTACATGTAGTTCAAATTTTAATTATGCGCATGAATGCATAGAAAACATATATCGTTTTGTCCCCCAAGGTGGCACGTACCCTACCGAAACCATCAGGCTTGTTGTGAGAGAAGTTCTGGTTTGCGAGAAGGTTATACACACACCTGCCCCAAATGGGAAAATATTTTAACCACAGCATGTTGCTGTCGTTCCATCATTTAGTGTCAAGTTTCATGAATTTCAGAGGACTTATCGATTTACTAGAATTTTAATACCAAGTATCTCAATGTTAGTGGCCGAGCGACAATGTCAAGGTGTTTGACATTCATTCTCATTTCTTGTATGTGACCTAATTTTCCAACCAAGGACAAACAGTTGATTTCGTAACCCGTTTTTATGGACTGGAGCATGTGCATGTAGTTCAATTTTGAATTATGCACATAAATGCCTTGAAAACTCAATTAACGTATAAAAATATCCAAACGATCCCCGAAAAAATCCAGAATTTAAAACGACACTCATGTTGTTCTATGTTGACACGAGGAAAAAAATTGAAAGGAAGAAGAGGAGACGAATATCATTTTGTCCACAAAGGTGACATGTTTCCCTAACGAAACCATGAGGCTTTCTTGTGAGAAGCTCTGGTTTGTGAGAAGCTTATACCACAGCCTGCCCCAAATGGGACAATATTATTTACCCCAGCATGTTGATGCCATTCCATGATAGCATGCCAAAGTTCATGAATTTCAGATGGGTTTTGGATTTACTAGAATTACAAAAGCAAGTACATCAACATTTGCGGGAGGGCCACGGTGTCGTGGTGTTCGAAATTCATCCCCATTTCTTGCATGGTACATAAGCATAAACCCATGGACACATATATGATTTTACAACCTATGTTGGTGCACCGGAGCATGTGCATGTGCTTTAATTTTGAATTGTGCACCTGAAATGGCAAGAAAACCAATTTAATGTATAAAATTTCCAAACGAACTCTGAATAATTCCAATTTTTTTACGACACACATATAGTTGCATGTTCACTTCAGATAAAAGGTCTAGCAATTCAAACACCGTCCATTGCTGCTGTGACCCCATTATGTAATTCAAATGAAAATGAAAAATCAAGTAGATCGCACACAGTTTATTATCACCAACTGTGTGAGCTGCAGCACAAAATATCTTGGAGCACCGTCGGAGTGTCAAGCACACTAGCCCGCTCAACAAATATCATTTCACTGTTCAATCGTCTCCGGTGGAAGATCGGGACGTGGACCAAAAATTTTGACATTCAAACTCATAACACACGGGTTAACCTAGGTGAATCGTTTGTGATGATCACATATCATACACAGTTCTGAATAAGGGACCGTGTTTGATAACACTTTGCGCGCCAGTTTTTTCGCTGAAGCGATTCCAATTTTTCGGCTTCCGCGGAAATATCTACCTGCCCGCCCCTCCCCCTTACCAAAAGCCACATTTCCCCTATTTCCGCCTTCCTTTACTAGTTGAAACCTTCACTCCTTGCTTGCAGCACCGCCTCCTCGCCGGAGACCAACCTTCATGCTGCTCGATCGGCCTCGTCTATCTAGGTAGGTAATCCACACCCGACCCCCATCCTCCTCCTGCTTCCACACCCCACATGCCCCGATCACCGGCGCGACACCTTCCACCCAAACCACCGACCCCTCCACCAAATAAGCGCTGCCCTAAGCCATGTTGCAAGCAGTATAGCTAGGATGTCAAGGAGCATTTGGCAGCGGAGAAGCAATCGCGGCCGCACGCACGGATGAGGTCGTGATGGCTGCCATTCATGCCGACCCCCAGATCTTGGAGGAGCACCTCGCTGTCGAGGCCACCGTCGATGCCTCGCGCGCCGACGCCGCGACACCGTTGGCTGCTTTAAACGATAGTTCATGGCGTTTTTTCGAGGCCACCCTGGGTGCCTTCGATGAAGACTACGAGGTGTTTTCTCAGCGTGCACGTGCTTACCTCATCTCGAGAGCCAACAGGTTGGTGCCCAGAGCGCCTCAGACAACTCACCACTACGACGAGGGAACCCACGATGCAGAGGCCTCGTCCTCTTCCATGTCCAAGGAGCCAATCGTCATCGATATCTCCAACAATGAGGAGTAGCTTCTCTTATTAGCTCACTATAAGGACCCATGTTGAGTTTGCTAGCTGCTGCCTTTCCTTAACAAATTCTAGTGAATTGTGCTATCTACTTTTACCATGCAATCTTCTGCTCTAGTGTATATGTTCTATATGTCGTGCAATGTGGTGTCCAGTTAACTGTTTGGTTCAATTCTTCAAATGTGATCTTGAATTCTTCAGGGTGCAATTTTCCAAGTTGTCAAGCATGCTTGGTTTGGTTAACTGTCTGATCTTCTACTATGAGTATGTTATATTGTGCAATGTGGTGCTCAGTTAACGTTTGGTTCATTTGTTGTGGTGTTTAGTTAACTATGTGGCTCAATTCTGCAATGCGATGTTCAATTGATGTGGGTGCATTCTGTTATTGTATACCACCTGAGAAATAAATCGAACTTGGATGTACTAAATACATGTGAAACAAGTACAGTTGCTATATTTCCAAGTTGTTAAGCATGCTTGGTTTGTTTAACTCTCTGACCTTCTATTAGGAGTATATTTTATTGTGCAATGTGTTGCTCAGTTAATGTTTCGTTCATTTGTTGTGGTGTTTAGTTAACTACTTGGTTCAATTCTGCAATGCGATGTTAAATTGTTTTGGGAGCATTCTGTTATTGTATACCATGTGAAAAATAAATCGAATTTGGCTATACTAAATACATGAGAAACAAATACAGTTGCTACATTTCCAAGTTGTTAAGCATGGTTGGTTTGTTTAACTCTCTGATCTTCCATTAGGAGTATGTTATATTGTGCAATGTGGTGCTCAGTTAGCGTTTGGTTCATTTGTTTTGGTGTTTAGTTAACTGCTTGGTTCAATTCTGCAATGCGATATTCAATTGTTGTGGGTGCGTTCTTTTATTGTATACCATGTGAGAAATAAATCGAATTTGGCTGTACTAAATACATGAGAAACAAATACAATTGCTATATTTCCAAGTTGTTAAGCATGCTTTGTTTGGTTAACTATATGATCTTCTATTAGGTGTATATTATATTGTGCAATGTGGTGCTCAGTTAACGTTTGGTTCATTTGTTGTGGTGTTTAGTTAACTGCACATGCATGGCCCGTTGTCTAATAGCACATTATTGTGCAATTGCAGGAACCATTCTTACATTTAAGTTTTTAACAATCTGGTCTTGCACATGTAGGTGCTGCTGCCAGAGGTTTTGACCCACTGTTTGATCCTTTTTGCATATGGGGAAATGAGTTGTCCATGAATATCAATCAAGTCAAGAAACTCAGAAATATTGTTAGGATAAATAAATTATCGGAAAAAACAACAAAATCTTTGTCTGTACAATGAAGAAGACATCAGTTCATTACAAGATGGTACTAACTATTATACCTTGCCTTTGCCCCATTTCCAATGTAGAGAAGATATTTGTGCACATCCTTGTTTTCTTGCCTTTCCAAAGCAGTTCACTCATGATTACCTCTCAAACCACCTCTATGGTCAAGAGGCGAGGAAAGTTTTCATACAACAGCCACGGTTCAATATTGAAGTTTCCTGAAGAGGAACAAGGATGGACGGTCAATCATCCACTGGCACTGGCCTAAAGTTGCAAAGACCTTCAACATGAATGAAGGCTCAATATTCACCTTCCGCTTCAGCAGTTTTCCAGATGAGATGCATCTATCTATGTATTTTCCATGATGCTAATTTCGAAAGGTTCTACATGTTGCATGTGAAACTTGATGTTGGTGCAGTTGTGTAATGGGGTAGCTGAGTGTTGATGCTATATCATGTTGTACTCTGATGTATTTCAATTATGAAATCATGCTTCCTTAATATAGAAATGAAATATATTATGTGCTTAATATGAATGTCAATTACATTAATAAATGGATTTTTAATAATAGGACAATTAGCCTGCTAATTGGGTTTTGCTATTGCAAATGGTTATTGAGAAAATACCATGGGCTATGAACTTAGGCAACACACACAGTCTCTAGGAATAAGCCGTGTTGTATCAATGAACAATAACACACTACATCCTCCTGAAAGATGTTTTAGTTAGGCCACCTTGCGCAAATGTTTACCACAAAAAAACTGTGTGTGATGGACGGCATTTGCCACACAGTTTCTTCTACGCACCATATTTGATGCATTCATTAACGCGAACGATAAAATTTTTAGTATCGTGTGCAATGGCAACGCTATCACAAATGATTTAACGGGGAAAATTGTGTGTGATATACCTGTGAACGGAAATGTTTTCCATGGTGGGACTATGTGGGATGTACATACGAACGGAAACGTTTAGTGGGGACTGACTGTGTGGGATGGACTTGTGACCGAAAACAATTTTGCATGTATAATTGTATTTTTTTTTAGCTCTACTGTATGTATTACCGTATTTGAGCGCTCGTCGGTCGCACATGCCCTCATTTTGCCGCGCTTGTGTGCCAGGAGGGCATATCCCCGACGGTTCCTGGGTTGTGTGGGAAGGACCCCCATATGGCCCACACTCACTTGGTGACGGTTCCAAATGCCGTTGCGGAAAGGGGTTAAAAACCATTTCTATAGCACCAACGCGTACCAGTGCAAGGCGCCTAGGGTTGAAACCCTAGGGGTGGGGGCGCCTCGATGCATCTAGGGGGGCGGCCCCCTCTCCCCTCCAGCCTATAAATGGAAGGAGGTGGGAGGGTGGCCACACCCTTCCCCCTGGCATAGCCCTCCCCCCTCCTACACCTCTTCCTCCTCCGTAGTGCTTAGCGAAGCTTTGCCGGAGAACCCCGAGCTCCACCGCCACCATGCTGTCGTGCTGCTGGAGCTCTCCCTCAACTTCTCATCCCCCTTGCTGGATCGAGATGGAGGAGACGTCCCCGGGCTGTACGTGTGTTGAACAAGGAGGTGCCGTTCGTTCGACACTTGGATCGGATCTTCCGCGATTTGAATCGCCGCGAGTATGAAACCATCAACCACGTTCTTTGCAATGCTTCTGCTTAGAGATCTTCAAGGGTATGAAGATGCACTCCCTCTCTCTCGTTGCTAGCATCTCCTAGATTGTTCTTAGTGACACGTAGTAAATCTTTTGAATTATTACTACGTTGCCCAACAAGGGCATCTACATCAACCCTATTGCCCTTCTGATGAAGTGTGAGTAGTTCACCACAAACCTACGGGTCCATAGCTAGTAGCTAGATGGCTTCTTCTCTCTCTTTGATCCTCAATACCATGTTCTCCTTGATGGTCTTGGAGATCTATCCGATGTAATCTTCTTTTGCGGTTTGTTTGCCAAGATCCGATGAATTGTGGATTTATGATCAAATTATCTATGATTATGGTTTGAGTCTCTTCTGAATTCTTATATGCATGATTTAATATCTTAGTAATTCTCTTTGAACTATCGGTTTGGTTTGGCGAAATCGATTGGTTTTTCTTACAATGGGAGAAGTGCTTTGCTTCGGGTTCTTTCTTGCAGTGCTCAATCCTAGTGATAGTAGGAAACATGACACGTATTGTATTGTTGCCATCGAGGATAACAAGATGGGGTTTTCATCATATTGCTTGAGTTAATTGCGCTACATCATGTCATCTTACTTAATGCGTTTCTTTGTTCTTGTGAAGTAGATGTAGGCAGAGTCGGTCGATGTCTGGAGTAATAATAGTAGATGCAGGCAGGAGTCGGTCTACTTGACACGGACATGATTCGTATATTCGTGATCATTGCCTTAGATATCATCATATCTTTGCGCTTTTCTATCGATTACTTGACAGTAATTTGTTCACCCACCATAATATTTGCTATCATGAGAGTAGCCTCTTGTGAAACCTGTGGCCCCGGGGTCTATTTTACATCTTATATGTTTCAGATCTAGTATTTTGCAATATTTTACTTTTCAATCTATAAACCAAAAACCCAAAAAAAATACTTTACAAGATATCTATCTCTATCGGATCTCACTTTTGCAAATAACCGTGAAGGGATTGATAACCCCTTTTTGCATTGGGTGCAAGTTGTTTGATTGTCTGTGCAGGTATTTGGCGATTTGTGCGTAATCTCCTACTGGATTGATACCTTGGTTCCCTAATTGAGGGAAATACTTACACTACTTTGCTGCATCACCCTTTCCTCTTCAAGGGAAAAAACAACGCAAGCCCATGTCTCATCGTCGGTGTCGTTTCTGGCATTCCCTCGCCCAGCCGCCCGCTCTGTTGGATGCGCGCGTTCTCCAACTCTGCGTAGATGCTCTCCGTCGCTGCTTTGGATGACGGAGGAGCATTTCCGATGACCTCTGCAGTCTTGGTTCATCGCCGGCGGCTAATCGCCGGCCAATTTGACTGGGTTTAACCAGTTTTGACCCCCCTGTGTCCATGACCTGTGGGGCCGACCTCTTACTAAATTTAGTTTAGGGTTATGGTTAGTGCTAATTACTGTAATTAGCATATGGTTTCACTGACATGTTGGCCCATGTGTACTAATTAGATAATTATTGCTAATAGTCTTTGTTAGTGAGGTGGGTCACTGACTAGTGGGACCCACTGTTCAGGTTTGACCCTGGTCAAATCGGTTCACCACTAACCTAGTGATGACGCAATGCTGATGAAGTAAATCCTTTTCTGGATTTAATCTATACCATTTCCACGCATGTTTGAACAATTTAAGTTTGTTGTATAAAGGCAATTTGAAAAAATGGCATTATTAATGTCTTATGTGGAGGTTGAATTTGAACCTTTGGTTCAAACCAACTTCATTTAAATTGTTGCTAGTTGCATTAGTCCAAACACCAGCATATTGCCATGTCATGATCATGTATCATATTGTATCATTGCATTGATTGTGTTCCCTTCCATCTCGGTAGAGGTTGTTCTGACGTTGAGATCGATCACACCGATGAAGATAGAATGCTATCTTCAGAAGTGCCAGGCAAGCTACCCCCTTTGAGCATCCCGATAATATCCCACTCTCTCACTCTTGCCCTCTTTTACTGCATTAGGACAACAACGATACAACTGTTACATGTTGTGGTAGTTGAACCCATTCCTCTACATGACATGTCATTGCCACAGTAAATAGTTGAAACCCACTAGCATGAGTAGGATTTGTATGAGCCATGATGTGCCTACTCATTCATGCTTGCTTGTTATGCCTGTTATGCTCAGAGTTGAGTCAGGTCTGATTCATCTTGGATGAACATGTCCTACTGTTGAGAGCTAAGTATGTGAACACGATTTGGTAAAGGTGGCGATGAGAGGCCATGTAGGAGTACATGGTGGGTTGTCTCATTGAAACCGTCCTAAGGACCTGAGTTTTGTGTTTGTGATCCAAGAGAGTTACTACCACACATTGGGATCCTTAATTGACTCTCTCGACTTATTAATTGCCTTGATCTCTATCCAGGAGTTGCAACTAGTTTCTGGTGTTTGTAGGATATGTGTTGGAGGCCGTACGTAGTGCTGACCCTAGGGGTGGGCTATGATGTGGTAGATACACCATGGCCCAGTGTACCAAGGCACCTGTTTAGTGGGCTTGAACCCTGCACAGATCATTTGGGGCCGTCGTGGAAATCTCGGCCGGACTTCCTTGCAGATGGAACTCAAATAGGCAATAAATCTGGACTAGAGACTTGTGTGCTTAGTTAGGTCATGGCAGACACCCTTGCTGGGCTTTCACTTGAAGGTTGCCGAGAACATGTCGTGTAAACGGCAATAAGTGGTGAGATCGTGTGTGACGAAGTACACCCCTGCAGGGTAATATCATCTATTCGAGTAGCCGCGTCCGTGGATATGGACTACTTGGAAAGCTTATATTGTTCATAGATAATTGGAAGTGGATATTCTAAAATGCGCAAGATAAGCGTGAGTGCTATGTATGGCCTTCTCGTAGGGAGACAGGAGCGGGACCATAGTGGTGTATTGATATGGTGAATATGTGGACTCGTGTGCGCATTCTCACCTCAAAGAAAATACTGGTAGTCGTAGTTCAGGATAAACATTGAGTCAAAGCTGGCTTGATGCAGTTAAACTCCACAACCCCTTTGTTGATACTGATGCATATGTATTTAGTTCTGATATAACTCTTGCTGGGTACATTTGTACTCACGTTTGCTTAATTTATGTTTTTGCATAGGAGACTTCAGTATCACTTTCGATTCTTGCGATGAGATCTACTTTGACTGATTAGCTTTGGAATCCCAGGCAGAGGTCTGGTTTCTTTGGAGGGTCTTGTTGATAGTCTGGCTTTCTAGCCTTCTTTCTTTTCAGCTGTCTGCACTCAGACAGGATACGCTTTAGCATGTCCTTGATGCTTGTGTGACTCTGTATGTTCACTCATGAGACCCATGCATGTCTTTAATGTCATGTAATGTATGACTCTTCAGAGCCTTTCAAATAAATACTCTGAGTCGTAGAGTTTTGTTGTGATCGCATGTTGTTTTTTCACATATCGAGCATATTATGTGTATGTTATCGAAATGCATGGTATGTGTGGGATTCGACACCAAGTTGTTTATTCTAGGTAGCCTCTCTTATGGGGATATGTCTCCTAGTGCTTCCACTGAGCCGTGGTAGCTTGCTACTGCTCCGGAACACATGGATTGACCGGCATGTGGCCATCCTTGCTCCTGTGTCTGTCCCTTCGGGTAAATGTCATGAGGTTTTTTCCTGGAGTCCTTGTAGCTTGATACGACTCGGTTACACTCGATGTTGACCGACACGTGCATTGCTGGGTCATGTATGTCTGTCCGTGTAAGTTTGTGCCACCTTGGGTTTACGACTAGTCATGTCAGCCTGGGTTCCGTGTCATATAGGTGCTAACGACACTATCATATACATGAGCCAAAAGGCGCAAACAGTCTCGGCCCAGGTAAGGTGGCAGCCGTAGGAATACCGTGTGTGAGGCCCCAAAGTGATATGATGTGTTACATGCTAGATTGGTGTGACTTAGGATCGGGGTCCCGACTACTTTGGTATTAGAGCCTGACTGCCTGTAGGATAACCAAGCCAAACTGGTCGAAGTCGAGTAAAGAAATTCTCTAGTTATATAAGGAAATTGATTGTGGAAGGGAACGCAACCCACTTCTTACTCATTTACCGTATGTCCTTCAGATCTCAGTCACCCTCTTCTTTCTACAAGGATTAAGAACTAGACTTGGCACCAATCTATCAAGATCACGTTAATGGTGGATTCAACTATCAATTCAATTTCAAGTACTTCACCGTGTTAAACAGTTGGTCTCAGAACCTTGACATTATGATGTTGAATCGTTATGCTACCTTTTTGCATGAGTCCCAAAAATCCTTTTTGAGCATTTACAGCCGTTATGTTGTCTGAGTTATCCAAGGTTTCCAAATAATCTAATGTATTTGCATGCGTTCCTTCCCTGTTCCCGATGTCCTTTTGGGCCCGACTAAGCGCACTAATCGGTGTGTTGAGGTACTCGGTTGCCTCAACATATTTGTTGAAGCTATCAAGAAACTAGGACATCATTGATAGCCACCCAGTAACCCAACCTTGGGTTGTGCTTCTAGTGTGAAAATTCTGGCCACCATTCTCGAAAGCATCTCGTGATGCCCTTTAGTTAGTAGGTATTCCATTTATGCGTTCCTGAACCAAGATTCACTCTACTCTATTCGTCTTGATAGTGTTTGCTCGTTCCTTAAGGATACTAGTAACTTTGTGATAGTCTTCGAGGTCCGTGGTATATCATTCTTCCAAATACCATGAACCATCCTTGGCAGAAGGTCTCCCGAACCAAAAGATCACAACAAGTGTGCTCTTGATGAGTTCTTCAGTCTACATTGTGAATCTGCCAATCTTACCATTCTGCATGGGTTATGTGGAAAAAATATGTTGAACTTATTCGGCATGCTAATCTGCATTGACAACTCAGAAAATCATGTGTTCGTTTGAGTTTTTCCCTTGGTGGAAGTATTCTGATCGTAATCTATCAATTGATAGTTAAGAGTATGTGTGCATTCGTCTTCGTCAATGCCTATTATTCTTGTGGTCTATCAAGCCATTATTTTTCAGAATATCTAGGAGAAACAAACTTCAATACCTCATCCATATCTAGGATTAGTCCAAGCAGATGTATTCCGCAGATCAAATACCAACCCAGCTTTTGGTTCTATTCTACCCTGGAGTATTACCATCTTTATATCAAGAATGTCATGGGATTTCCACATCCTTTTTATGAACTCTTGATACAGTGATGCTTCTCACCATCATTACTCATTCCTTGGTTTCCATAATATTTCAACTAGAATGCCGACAAGCTAACCGTGATGTAGCAATACTCCTAGAAACTTCGTTGCTTAGTAGTTAAAGGGCAATAGTTTCATTCTTAGTATGTTGGTTATTCGGTTATCATTGTAAGATTGATCGTGCTACCTAGTCCTTATTTCAGGTGCACTCTTTGATCATTGAGTTAAGATTGTGTCAATCTGTCGCTCTTTTGATCATATCTTCTTGCGTGAAAGCAAGATTGTTCTCGAGCTTAGTAACATACCGGTGCTTCGTGATTTTCTGAATATCTTGTCGAAAGTATCACCAGCTTGTCCCCTGACCATTATGTTGAGTTTGCGATCTAGTTAGTTTATCCCTATAAACCACCCCTTCTCGAAGAATCTGTGTTGGATACCCCTGAGCTAATTGGTTAAGCTAAACAACAACTTGGAGAGTTGGAAGATAAAAGATTGATCTAACGTAGTTCATTTTGAAGGGATATATTTTGTATGTGTGTGTTGAAGAAAGATGATATCTTCATCGATTGATCCTCGTGATCAGTTGTTGGATCTATTTTCTTTTCCAATCTTTGATTTGAGTCTGGGCTATTGTCAAACCAAATCAGAACCGATGATGTTCATAATTGATGTGAACTGGGGTCCGATCTTTCGATGAGAGGGGGATAACTATGATTTTTGGGTGGGACTTGACCCTCATGATCTTGCTACCAACCGTACAGGGGAAACCGTACACGACTGATATCCACGACAATCACTGAACCACTCCATTGTGTTATCGACCGAGCCAATGGCGCGATCGACTTTTCCACGAAGGATTTTTCCTGCAAGCAAATCGAAGAACATGCAAGAAAATAATAGCCAAGCAATCTGAAAATTGTGAATATGCTAGATGGATAAATCTCACAAGATGGGGTTCTGATAGGATGTCTTGACGGTCGCACTAGCCGCTACGAGCGAAAACAAATAAAAATAGCTAAAGCTAAACTTCTCTAAACAAAACCCAAGTCTAACCCTAACAATAGCTAGCTATTTATTAGAGCCGTCCACCGCCTTGGGACGTTGATGCGACGTGTCTTGGTGAATAGTCCAAACGATGAGTCGGCCCATCCGGAGGCGTACATAGCAGGCTGGACTAGTTTATTTGCTGGCCCAAAGTTGCTCTCCCGACGCACCCGAAAAAAAGGTCTTGGACCCACGTGTGTGGCTGGTGTTGATCCTGGAGCAAAGTCCAAAACTTGTGTGGTCTTGCGCACTTGGACGTCGTGGATGACATTGCATGCATGTTGGATGAATTGGCATGGAACACATCCATGCAATTGCTTTTTTTTCTTGGGAACGAACATGCATCTCCAGCTTTCATCTCTCGTTGACTCTTCGGTCCCTTCGTTCCTGAGTACAAATAAATCCCAATATGAGTGTAATATCATATTTCTGTTAGTTAAATAATATATCCAAAAGAACGAAAGTACCTGGTTAATAAATTGTTGTGTAATATTCGTAAATGTTTCTAAGCTAGCTATGTGCACATCATCCTCCCTTCCTTGAAAACAAAGCCGTCATCGGCTTTTATTTATCTGAAACACATCATAGAGCAAAGCAAAAATAGATAATACACATATAGGCCATTCCAAAGCCATTAGCGCATGAGGGTGTGATAATTTTGTAATAATGCCATTATGAATATCATGACAAATTTTATCCCACAGATAGTCTATATATGAATGATATGGCTGTAAATTAACTATTTGGGCACACTGTATATCCACAACACAAGTTAGGAAATTCAATGGGAAAATTTCAGAATTGATGGCAAGCATAGTGTGCGTAGTACAATCCGATGATTTAGCTTTCTCATCATTTATTATTTTATCAGGGGTCATGGGAAGCAAGTTAATGGTTTTTCCTTCAAACATGAGAATATACGAATTTTTTCTACCATAATGGACAACACTATTATCATATTGCCAAGGTCGACCTAACAATAATGAACAAGCTTGCATGGGTACAACATCACAGTGAACGTAATCATAATATGAACCAAGTGTAAATTGTACTCGCACACGACGTGTTACCTTCAACTTACCACAATCGTTGAACCATTGAATGTAATATGGATGGGGGTGTCTCGTAGTGGTGAGACAAAGTTTCTCGACCATGTCTAAACTTGCCAAATTATTGCAGCTTCCACCATCAATGATCACACGAACTGAATGTCCTTTGACAAAAAACTTAGTTTGAAAAAGATTATGGCGTTGAGGCATCTCAGTATGCCCAACCCGGGCACTAAGTACTCGCATGGTGACAAGGCTTGGGTATTGATCTGCCAGTGCAGCATTAACATGTATCTCCTCCGTGTCATCCTCCTTAGTGTCACCTGCATTATTAGTGGCAAGCATAGCACGTGTATCTTCGTCCAAATCACTAGCAAAAGAGTACTCGCCATCTTCCCGCACAATGAATGTACGCTTGTTTGGGCAGTCCTTCATCAAGTGCCCGCCACCTTTGCATATATGACATTCATGTCCCTTGTGCGTCCAGATGAAGTGGTAGTTGCTTGAGAAATTGCTCTCGATGATCCGGAGGATTGTGGAGCTGATTTTGAACTTGTTGGAAGTGCACCACTATTCGAAATATGTGTTGTTGCCTCGGTAGTGGGTGGGGTAGTTGGAGAGTGTGTCCATGATGAGTGACGACCTGCAGAAAAGTTACCCTGTCCCTTGTTGTATCATCCATGTACTTCTCTTTCAGCTTTACAAGCAAAATGAAACAAACGAGTAATATAATTGTACTCCTTATAGTCCAATATATCCTGAATATCACGATTCAAACCACCTAAAAATCTAGCCGTCATAGCATCTTCGGTTTCAACTAATCCACATCGCACTAAGACAGTTTGTAATTCCTGATAATAATCCTCTACAGAATTTCTACCTTGTTTTAAACGTTGTAATTCATTTAGTTTATCACGAGGATAATATGAAGGACCATAACGTTGTCGCATAGCTCATTTTAAAGCAATCCAAGTAGCAGGTATATTATTTGCATTAGTACGACAATATTCACTCCACCCCATAGAAGCAAAGTTTGTAAATTCACTAGTGGTTGCCCTAACTCTTTGGTTATCAGGAATATCATGACATGCAAATTTTTGTTCAACGGAAAGTTCTCAATCAAGATAAACGTCTGGATTATATTTACCATTGAAAGCAGGCATATTAAATTTAATTTTAGCACTAGAGTGGTCGTAATCTCGAACATCATACCTGTGTGGACCTCGTGCCATACCTTGACGGTTGAAACGTAGTTGTCGATGAGCACGGTCATTGGGGCAGTCGACCGTTTAGTCGTCCTCGGTGTCATCGGAATAATCCTCGTAGTTATCCCCATATTCATCGTTGACACGGGGAGGAATGCGTTGGTGCTAGTTTATGGTGGCGGCATCAGTGACAGTAGCTGGGTGTTGTGGATAACCCATGGGCACACGTCGAGCTCGCGAAGTAGCGGAAACACCTGTGGAATTTTGAGGAACAACATTGTTGTTGACAACGGGTGCAGTCCGCAACTTGTCCAGACATGACAAGATTTCCTGTAGTTGTGTGTTTGCAACACCTTGTGCATCCTCGATGGCCTTGAGCCTCTCTTCAGCGACAATCTGAGCACCCTCAAGTTGGGCGATATGCTTGCTGGTGACTTTCACATCCATGGTGAGGCCCTCAAGTGTGGGTTGATCCTGTGCCATTGTTAGTGAAATGAAAAAAACACAATGTATAATCCCTATCAACTAGTAGGATGCGGTGGAGAAACTTCGCTCACACTCAAGCTTAGTATCAAATTCTTACGTGTTCTTGCCAATGCAACAAGTGGTGATCGGCGCGTTGGTGTTGGCTTCAAACTACCAATGAAGATTGGATGGAGCGATAACCAGGAATCAGTAGAACCGGGACCTGTACGTATTGGTAGGAAAGAGTGTAGCTTGGCAAAGGCTTCCCAACTCACAATATTAGTAGCACAATTTAGCAAAAAGCAATGCAAGTTGAATAATTGCTCAAACTCCTAAGTAGTGCTGGCAGTCGACTAGTAAGAGATAAAAAATCTAAGCCCAGATACTAAAACAAGTGAGTGGAAACAAGTAAAAATATGATATCTCTAAATAGCTAGATATAAGTGAGGTATAAACGGGTGTATTACAAAGCTCGAAAATATACGATGGACGCAGTGACGACCAAGTAGCAGGAAAACTACTGTCTGAGTAGCAAATAGAATAAATTAGTCCAAATTAGATGCTAGCCAGCCTGACTTTTTTTCAACTTTCTTATTTTATATCTTTTTCCCCTTTTCTTTTTTTTTCTTTTTTCTTTTTATCAAGCCGGTTACTAGCAAGCGAAATTAGAAAAACAACGCTTCAAAACAGGTTGTGTGATACTAGTACTGGAGAAGAGACGGGAAAGCAATATAGTCACGTACACAAGGTAGAGCTAAAGAACTGCATTGACCAAGTGCTACGGAAGCTAGACAGGAAACAAGGTTAGGAAAGCTATATCTAGATGAAAAAGGCGCCTGTTTTTGTGATTAGGAAGTACGTATTGTACTACTACCTCCTTTCCGGTTTATAAGGCTTGCACGTATATTTATGTTGAAAAATAAACCAACGTAATACAAGTTATTTATCACAAAAAATATATTATTAGAAATTTTAGATCTTCTACTTTCTAATGATGTAATTTTTAGACTATACAACTCATTTTATGTTGGTCAAATTATAGACCTAGGGATACGCGCAAGCCTTGTAAACCGGAAAGGAGGTAGTAGTAAGATTGACTGGTGGAGAATGTTTGTCACGGCACGCGAGTATGCAGACAGAGATGGTTAGATGTCTCGCGTCCTGCGTGTGATGAAACGGCGCCGAGGGCAGACAACATGTACATGTATGTCTGGAATCACGGGAAGCACGCGGTGCACGAGGTCGGCCAGCTATGAAAGCACGCGTGAGGATACACTAAGCAATCCGAGCGGCGCTCGTGCAACGGAAATTATTAGATGGACAAAAACAAGATCGATCTAGTAGACTTTTTTCTCAAACGAATCTATACCAGCATTAGTATTAGATGAATGCAACCAAAAATTCAACTGCACAAATACTAGATGCAAAAATTGCTAGAGGCTAAAAAAAGGTAGGTGCAGCGGATGAATTAATCTAATTTTTTTGGCTTTTTTGTGGTTTGTAGGACTAAAATCAATCTAATCTAACAAAACTGTAAATCTCTCATCGATGAACCTGAAAACTGATACCACTTGATGTGAACTTGGGTCCGATCTTTCGATGAGAGGGAGATAACTACAATTTTTGGGTGGGACTTGACCCTCACGATCCGGCTACCAACCGTACAGGGGAAACCGTACACGACTGATATCCATGGCAATCGTTGAACCAACTCCACGGTGTTATCGACCGAGCCAACGGCGTGATCGACCTATCCATGAAGGATTTTTCCTCCAAGAAAATCGAAGAACATGCAAGACAATAATAGCGAAGTAATCTGAAAATTGCGAATATGCTAGAAGGATAAATCACACAAGATGGGGTTCTGATAGGATGTCTTGACGGTCGCACTAGCCGCTATGAACAAAGACAAATAAAAATAGCTAAAGCTAAACTTCTCTACACAAAACCCGAGCCTAACCCTAACAATAGCAAGCTATTTATTAGAGCTGTCCACTGCCTTGGGATGTTGATGCGATGTGTCTTGGTGAATAGTCCAAACGATTAGTCGGCCCGTCCGGAGGCGTACATAGCAGGCCGGACTAGTTTATTTGCTGGACCAAAGTTGCTCTCCCGATGCACCCGAAAATAAGGTATTGGACCCACGTGCGTGGCTGGTGTTCATCCTGGAGCAAAGTCCAAAACTTGTGTGGTCTTGCGCACTTGGACGTCGTGGATGACGTTGCATGCATGTTGGATGAATTAGCAGGGAACACATCCATGCAATTGCTTTTTTTCTTGTGAACGAACATGCATCTCCATCTTTCATCTCTAAGTGAGCATCTCTCGTTGACTCTTCGGTCCCTTCATTCCTGAGTACTATTAAATCCCAATATGAGTGTAATATCGTATTTCTGTTAGTTAAACAATATATCCAAAAGAACGAAAGTACCTGGTTAATAAATTACTGTGTAATATTTGTAAATGTTTCTAAGATAGCTATGTGTTCATCAATAATGTTGTCTTACTCAAGGTTGATCCCTCGAGCATACACCATTGTATCTTTTGTAATTATAATAAATCCAAAGGTCATCTGAAATTCATGAAACTTGGCATGCTATCATGGAGCGGCATCAACATGTGGTGGTAAAAATTGTGTACCATTTGGGGCAGGTTTGGGTATAAGCTTCTCACAACAAGTGTGATGGTTTTGGTAGGGAATGTTTCACCTTTCTGGACGAAACGATATTCGTTGCCTCATCTTGGTTGATATTTTTTTCTAGTGTCAACATAGAACAACATGAGTGTTGTGTTAATTTTTTGAATTTTTTGAGGTTCGTTTGGACATTTTTATACATTAATTGAGTTTTCAATGCATTAACGTGCATAATTCAAATTTGAACTACATGCACATGCTCTAGTGCATATAAATTGGTTGATAATTCAAATATGTGTCCTTGTTCGCATGATTAGGTTCCATGCATGAAATGGGAATGAATTTCAAACACTAGGGCATTGTTGATTGCCAGCAAAACGTTGAGATACCTGGTTTTTTAATTCTAGAAAATCCAAAACTCGTCAGAAATTCATGAAAGTTGGCATGGTATCATGGAGCGGGATCGACATGCCGTGATAAATTTTTTGTCCCATTTGGGGCAGGTTTGGGTATAAGCTTCTCACAACAAGCCTGATAGTTTCGGTAGTGAACGTGCCACCTTTGGGGACGAAAGATATCCGTTGCCTCTTATTCCTTTCAGAAAAATTCTAGTGTCAACATAGCACAACAGGAGTGTTGTGTTATTTTCTAGAAATTTTCGGGGTTCGTTTGGATATTATTATACATTAACCGGGTTTTCCAAGCATTTTATGTGCATAATTCAAATTTGAACTACATGCACATGCTTCGGTGCATATAAATTGGTTGAAAAAACAATTCGGTGTCCTCGGGTGCATGCTTAGGTCCCATACAAGAAATGGGAATGAATTTCAAACACTAGGGCACTGTTGATTGCCAGCAAAACATCGAGATACCTAGTTTTCAAATTCTAGTAAATCCAAAACTCGTCTGAAATTCATGAAACTTGGCTTGGTATCATGGAGCGGCATCAACATGTCGTGGTAATTTTTTTGTCCCATTTGGGGCAGGTTTGGGTATAAGATTCTCACAAACCAGAGCTTCTCACAACAAGCCTGATGGCTTCGGTACGGAACGTACCACCTTTGGGGACAAAACAATATGTGTTGCCTCTTATTGCTTTCAAAGTATTTCTAGTGTCAACATAGCACAATAGGAGTGTTGTGTTAAATTTTGGAATTCTTCACGGTTCGTTTGGACATTTTTATACATTAACCTGGTTTTCTAGACATTTTTGTGCATAATTCAAATTTGAACTACATGCACATGCTCCAATGTATATAATTTGGTTGAAAAATCAAATCTGTGTCCTTGGGTGCATGCTTAGGTCCCATGCAAGAAATGGGAATGAATTTCAAACAACATGGCATTGTTAATTGCCGGCAAATCGTTGAGATACCTGGTTTCTAAATTCTCGTAAATCCAAAACTCGTCTGAAATTCATGAAACTTGGCATGATATCATGGAGCACATCAACATGCCTTGGTAATTTTTTTGTCTCATTTGGGGCAGGTTTGGGTATAAGCTTCTCACAAACCGGGGCTTCTCACAACAAGCCTGATGGTTTCGGTAGGGAACGTGGCACCTTTGGGGACGAAACTATTTCCGTCGCCTATTATTGATTTAAAAAAATCTAGTGTCAACAAAGCACAACAGGAGTGTTGTGTGAATTTCTGGAATTTTTCTGGGTTCGTTTCGACATTTTTGTACATTAACCGGATTTTCTAGGCATTTTATGTGCATAATTCAAATTTGAACTACACGCACATGCTCAAGTGCATATGAATTGGTTGAAAAATCAAATACGTGTCCTTGGGTGCATGCTTAGGTTGGGGACCCCGACTCATAAGTCGTGCTCACCGAATGCACGTGTATAGTGATCCCAGAGATCAATGCTCACTGAACACACAGAAGCTAAATAACAAGAGTCATACATCCATTCATACCGTATTACCCAAGCTGGGCCATTATGGTCAAGTCTTGAGTATAGCATCGCTGCGGAAATCTTCATCGACAACTTGGACCCATGCCATCTGCCTTAAACCTAAAGGCATTCTGACTGGGAAGCATCCTAGCTTGCATGTTCATCACCAAAGAAACATTTTTCCTACTCCTGTTTTTTCATGCCCGGCCAATAAAATAACCAGTGGCAAGCCAATGAGTACTTTGAATGGACTCACAAGCAACCCAAGAGAGTGATAACAGAATAATTATGCAAGGCTCTACTGCTAAATTGGCAGTTTTGCTCGAAGCTAGTTTTGCTGAATGCGTGTGCAACACATATAAGAGGTCACGGACATCAACATCGAGAAAGAGTTATGAACAACTCATGCTCAAGCTCATCGGGACTTCCTCGCGAATGAAGTCAACAGATTTACCCAAACCGTGTTGTTTTCCAGAAACTTATAGACATAGTCTAAGCAGGACCACCCAACTGTCCTTGATCGTGGACATGGCTATTCGAATAGTTTTACACTCTACGGAGCTTGCACACTTTACCCACAAGATTCGGGAAGCTTTTGTGTCACCCACGATCCCGCAGTACCTCAATTACTTGGGGGAAGCACCCTATCATTAACTTTCCCTAGACGACACTAACATAGAGTCCACTCATTGATACACGACCATCCTGTATAAGAAAAAGATCGTGGGACTCTGCCCTTTCACATTATCACACATACACGAAGGGACCAATGGTGTGTCCGGTGCCCTGTAAAACAGTCATGGCAGCCTATCTAGCCACAACCCCGTCCTAAGAGTGACCTCAAGTCACCCCCATCACTAGTAATGTGGCCACCATGCTAGTATCAACCTAAGTAATCAATAATTCCCCGTCCCATAAAGGGGTAGAGTTGTTGCACATGTTTGGTTGGGACGGTCAACAAATCTTAAATCTAATCCGTCTTAGTAAACAACCCTTTCATCAAGCCTCAATACACTACTTCTCCACCAAGTAGTGCCCTAGTTCCTCATCATATCCGAGGGGCATTAGTGGCACACACTGGGTTATTTGCAAGTATGTCAAACCACACTTGTTTCTTCCAATGCATAACACTGATCCATTTTGCGTAGCCAACTACTATAGCATATTTCTACAACCCACCAACATAACTCTAAACAAGGATGGAGTCACAAGAAATGCAAGTATCAACGGGGTATGCAACGGAGGCAAGCTTAGCAAGGTTTCCATTGAAGGTATACCATGCACTCAATGAAACGACAAAAATGCTATTATGATGTAAAATGGTTCATCGTGGTCAAAGGGCTCCTTGCCTGGTTCATCAGAGTCTTCAAAGCTTCTGGTCCAACTCCAAGTACTCTATATACTTCGTCAACTAACGTCGGAAACAATCACAATAAGCAACACAATAAGGGAAAAATAAAAGCGCTCTAAATATGTGAGGTTGACTTTTCTAGGATACCTTTGGTCATATGAGGAATGACCAAAGTGGTTTCATTGGAATTTGATCAATGGATATCTCTGAATATTTCAATATGATAGAATCAAGGGATTTGTGGATTTGCAAAAAGTGTACAGAAGAATTATTTTGAAAAATGAGCAAAGGCACCCATTTTACAAGGAATAATTTTAGAAGCATCTAGGACTTGGCTTCACTAGATTTGGAGTTCAAATGAATTCTCTAGGGATTTCCAAAGTTGGCTATACGTGGATAAATAAACCAATATTTGATCTGTACAGAAAGCATTGGGATTTTTTTTCAAAAACTAAGTTAGGAACATATAAGTTCCTAGGAATTTGAATCAATGGATTTGGATCAAGTATGAGCTCTGTGTGATTTTCTAAAGTTTATCACAAAAAAGGGAAAACTAGGATTTCATGAATATTTGTGAAAGAAATATTTCTGTAAAACTGTGCCACCATGAGGTAGATCAATATATATAGAGTCACTAGAAATTTGATTCATCAAATTTGGAGTTCATTTGAGTGAATTTTCGAAGTTTACTAGAAAAAGAAAAAGGGAAAATGGCTCAACCATATAATGCGCGCAGGGCAAGGCTTAGCGCCAGAATGCACTGGGCCGGCCCAGCGGCTCGGTTGCACACGCGTAGGTGGCCACATCGACGGTGTCTTCTCAGGAGGGCGCTTCTTCCGCAGAGAGGCAGGGAGTCGCGCGGCCCGCCTCCACTTACGCGAGCGAGCGGCGCGCGGTGGAGGTTTAAACCTGATAGGTGTGACACCCGGATAATTAAGCTACAGCAACCTCACCCTAATGTGCCATGTCATCATGTCTTACTAAGACATTTTTCCACTTGATGAAAACCGGTGCCAAATTCAAATTCCAAAAAAATACGAATCAAATTATTATTTCTTCAAATTGTTAAATAAAAATGTTCGATGGGTTACAAATATTCACTAAATAATTAACATGTAGGAACCAACATTAAATGCATTTTAAATTTTCCCCTAGGAATATTTTAGTAGATCAGCAGGTTTAAATAAACACATTTAAATTCAAATATAAAATTTAATTGCTCCAATTGACTCCAAACCTTTTTGCAACACCACAATATTGTGTGTGATTTATGTGCCAAGTTTCGCTTATTAAAAAAAGGTCATTTGGTAGCCCAAATTAATCTCAGAAAAGAATAAAAGAAACAGAGAAAGATAAAGGAAAATGTCAGATAGAGAGAAGCCCCCTTATTCACCTAGCCCAGAACGTACAATGTACCAGGCCCAACCCACCTGCCTGGCCTTTTCCTCAACCTCAAGCTACAGGCAGAGGACATGGCGTGGAGGCCATCCCACGGCGCCATGGCCGGATGGCCACCACATGCGCCTGCCCATACCTATAAGCACATCCCCTAGGAACCGTAGATCGAGCTCGCCCAATCCCCTCCTTTTCCCCATCGCGTCCTCTCTTCATCTGCCCGAAATCAAGTGCAATAGCTCGCGCGGTGACCGCGCCGTCATCGTTATTGCCGTGGCCATCGACCACCATGCACCGTCTGCTGATGAGCAAAAGATAGCGCATCTGCATCCTCTTCTTCTACTCCGAGCACCACGAGCTAGGACACCCTCGTGCCATCGATCCCGTTGATCCCCTCCGCGGGCAACCATCGTAGTCCGTCGTCCATTCGCTCGACTGTGACCTTCCCCGGCCTCACCGGCTACTCGTCTGATCGCGTGGTGAGCTCCTGCTCCGTCCCCCTGCTTTCCCCCTCGTTTCGTCGTCATAGGATGCCGCCACCATCGCGCCCGTAGCTCAGTGTCCACGCACGCGCACCCAAGTTCCTTGCTACGTTGCTTGCCGATGCACTACTGCTGATGCCCGCTACTTCCTCAGCCGCCGCTGATGCGTGCTGCTGGCCGCTACCACCGCCCTCTATAGCCATTGACGCCCCGTGCATCGTCCGCCATGGCGGGGAGCTCGTTCCCCTGTCAGCGCGCCCAACTGCGCCTGGCCACGACCGCCCCTCCCGAGCGACTCCCTGGGTGCAGTCCCTCGCGCGCTCGCGCGGCCTCATGTCGGCCCGCTGCACCCCGACGGCCTGGGCGTGGGCTTTGTGGCCACCGATGCGTTGTGCTCAATCCTGCTTGTGACGTGTGTGTTGGCCATGGCAAGCCAAGCCGTGGCCACCGCCGGCCGGTCCCACTAACGAGTGGGCCACCCCTATTATTTAGGACTAATTTCTAATTAGTTTAGGAGCAATTATTCTAATGTGCATATGACGTATGGACCCCCTGCTCAAAATTAAAATTCTAAATTGTATAAAAATTAGTTAAGTCTATATCATGGGCCCCACTTTGCAGGTTTGACCAGTCAAGGGTCAACTCTATTGACTGTTGACTGTATAGTTGACTGGGTCAACTGGGCCCTCTGGTCCTACTTGTTAGCCACGCGTGCATAAGGGTGGGTACACTTCTGTGTACCCATATCATTTTACACATTAAGTAATTTTCGAATTGAAATAAACATGTAATTTCAGAAAATCATTTAAACTTTGAAAAATCATATAAAATAAACCGTAAGTCAGATGGTAATAATTTATACATGAAAGTTGCTCAGAACGACGAGACGAATCCGGATACATGGCCCGTTTGTCCGCCACACATCCCTAGCATAGCAAACACACAACTTTCCCCCTCCGGTTCATCTGTCCGAAAACGCGAAACACCGGGATACATTCCCGGATGTTTCCCTCCTTCACCGGTATCACCTCCTACGGCGTTAGGGCACACCTAGCACTTTTACTTGTCATGTCATGCATCATCATGCATATGTTTGCATTATATTTATTGTTTCTTCCCCCTCTTCTCTTGTTAGACACCGAGACCGGCACTGATGCCACTATGTGCGACTACATCACCGGCGACCCTTCTTCCTGTGCAACAGAGCTTCAAGGCAATCCCCCCCTTGATCACCAGATATCGCCCATTCTCCTCTCTCTTATTCTTGCATTAGGTTTGCTACTGTTGTTGATTTGATAGCTCCTATTCTGCTGCATAGCCTGTCATTATTGCTACAACTGTTGATACCATTACATGCTATCCTAATGCTTATTATAAGATGCTAGTATTCCATCAGTGGCCCTGCATTCTTGTCCGTCCGCCATGCTATACTATCGGGCTGTGATCACTTCGGGAGGTGATCACGAGTATATACTATACTATTACATACTCATGATGATGATTCAGAGATGGGGCTGAAGGGGCAGGTGGTTCCACATTGGTAGTGGTGGTCCTGGGTTCCCGACAGCCCCTTAATGGTTACTTTGTGGCGGAGCAACAAGGCAGGTCACGACCACCTAGGAGACAGGTGGGCCTAACCCTGGTCGTTATCCGTGCATTATTTAATAACAACACATTTAACGAGTTTGGATATTTGAATTAAGTCTGGCCGCTGGCCTATACGCACTAACCAGCTACGTGGGAATAGTTATGGGCTCTCTACGTCGTGGTATCAGCCGAAGCCTTCTTGACGTCAGCGACTTAGCGGCGCGCCCCGGGTTGGACTGTGTAACGCAACTTCCTTAGTTAGAGGTTGCTAGGTCTGCTCACCGACCGCGTACGCAACGTGCAGGTGTGCGTTGGGCGATGGGCCCAGACCCATGCGCGCTTAGGACTTAGACCGACGTGCTGACCTCTCTTCTGTGCTCAGGTAGGGCTGCGACGTGTTGATCTTCCGAGGCCGGGCATGACCCAGGAAAGTGTGACCCAGGAAAGTGTATCCACATATAATCTAAGCAAGAATAATTCTCTACTTATATAACACCTCGATGTACCCTCTTTCGTTACAACCCTGTTACTATTGTTGATGCAATTCCGGTAACCACCGATGGACGAGAACTTTGCCTATTGGTCCGCCTCGTTCAACGAGAAAGAAAATGGTTATCTTCGTCCCTCACCCTTGGTGCCGATGTTGTTGCCGACATAACTGATAGGCTACCCGCTAACATGCCTTGCTTACATGATCGTGCAAGACGTCACCGCCCTTCCTACTGTTAACCCACATGGTGGGCCCATAACCCACAGTTCCACAGGATCAAAACCTGACTCTCGTGTACACCCCCTGTTCCCAAGGTTATTCCTCACGCTTGGCCTCGTATGTAATTCATGAGCCACCGTCCGATGAGATCATCAATTCTGGTATCAAACACCATACTTATTCTCGTAGCTTTGAACCCCTTTCACGCCCTGCTTCAAGCATCAAATGATTGCCTGCCTCCTCGAAACTTCCCATGATACCTCCTTACTTTGCTCTCAATATTTTCTTAAGATTACTTTCGAGAGTTACTTTCCGCCACCTTCCCTAGTGTTATCTACCGGCTAAGCAACCTTGTAGAGGCCCATTCTTCCGAAGTTACCCCTTATCATTTTCGTAAGTACGATGGAGGTCCGGAAGAAAGGATGCCTACTTCATCATGATGACCTGAAGCAGAGCAACGAAGAGATCAATGTAAAGGGTCAACTACTTCGGGAAGAGCAACCAAGATCGAGAAGATTCGTTAGAATTTCATAACCAGAACTTTCCCCCTTACTCCACCTCTTAAATCTCGGGACGAAATTTCTTGTAGTGGAGGAGAATTGTGACACCCGGATAATTAAGCTACAGCAACCTCACCCTAATGTGCCATGTCATCGTGTCTTACTAAGACATTTTTCCACTTGATGAAAACCGGTGCCAAATTGAAATTCCCCAAAAAAACAAGTCAAATTATTATTTCTTCAAACTGTCAAATAAAAATGTTCGATGGGTTACAGATATTCACTAAATAATTAACATGTAGGAACCAACATTAAATGCATTTTAAATTTCCCCCTAGGAATATTTTAGTAGATCGGCAGGTTTCAACAAACACATTTAAATCCAAATATAAAATTTAATTGCTCCAATTGACTCCAAACCTTTTTGCAACACCACAATATTGTGTGTGATTTATGTGCCAAGTTTTGTTTATATAAAAAAGGTACAGGAAGAGGAAATGGCATGGAGGCCATCCCACGGCGCCATGGCCGGATGGCCACCACATGCGCCTGCCCATACCTATAAGCACGTCCCCTAGGAACCGTAGATCGAGCTCGCCCAATCCCCTCCTTTCCCCAATCGCGTCCCCTCTTCATCTGCCCAAAATCAAGTGCAATAGCTCGCGCGGTGACCGCGTCGTCGTCGTTATTGCCGTGGCCATCGGCCACCGTTCGCCATCCGCTGATGCCCAAAAGATAGCGCATCGTCATCCTCTTCTTCCACACCGAGCGCCACGACCTAGGACACCCTCATGTCGTCACTTCCGTCGATCCCCTCCGCGGGCAACCATCGCTGTTCGTCGTCGATTCGCTCGACTGTGACCTTCCCCGGCCTCACCGGCTACTTGTCCGATCGCGTGGTGAGCTCCTCCTCCGTCCCCCCTTCATTCCCCCTTATTTCGTCGCTGTAGGATGACGCCACCATCGCGCCCGTAGCTCAGTGTCCACGCACGTGCACCTGAGTTCCTTGCTACATTGCTTGCTGATGCACTACTGCTGCTGCCCGCTACTTCCTCAGCCGCCGTTGATGCATGCTGCTGCCCGCGACCACCGCCCTCTACAACCATTGACGCCCCATGCATCGTCTGCCATAGCGGGAAGCTCGTTCCTCTGTCAGCGCGCCCAACTGCGCCTGGCCGCGACCGCCCCTCCCGAGCGATTCCCTGGGCGCAGTCCCTCGCGTGCTCGCGCAACCTCACGCCGGCCCGCTGCACCCCGTCGGCCTGGGCGTGGGCTTTGTGGCCACCGGTGCGTTGTGCCCAATCCTGCTTGTGATGTGCGTGTTGGCCATGGCAAGCCAAGCCGTGGCCACCGCCGGCCGGTGCCACTAACGAGTGGGCCACCCCTATTAATTAGGACTAACTTCTAATTAGTTTAGGAGCAATTATTCTAATGTGCATATGACGTATGAACCCCCCTGCTCAAAATTAAAATGCTAAATTGTATATAAACTTAGTTAAGTCTATGACATGGGCCCCACTTGGCAGGTTTGACCAGTCAACGGTCAACTCTATTGACTGTTGACTGTATAGTTGACTGGGCCAACTCGGTCCTCTGGTCCCACTTGTCAGCCACGTGTGCATAAGGCTGGGTACACTTCTGTGTACCCATAGCATTTTTCAAATTAAGTAATTTTTGAATTGAAATAAACCTGTAATTTCAGAAAATAATTTAAACTTGAAAAATCATATAAAATAAACCGTAAGTCAGATGGAAATAATTTATACATGAAACTTGCTCAAAACGACAGAGGATTTCGGATACATAGCCTATTTGTCCGCCACATATCCCTAGCATAGAGAACACACAACTTCCCCCCTCCGGTTCATCTGTCCGAAAACAAGAAACACCGAGATACCTTCTCGGATGTTTCCCTCCTTCGCCGGTATCACCTCCTACTGCGTTAGGGCACACCTAGCGCTGTTACTTGTCATCTCATGCATCATCATGCATATGTTTGCATTATATTTATTGTTTCTTCCCCCTCTTATCTCGTTAGACACCGAGACCGGCACTGATGCCACTGTGTGCGACTACATCACGAGCGACCCTTCTTCTTGTGCAACAGAGCTTCAAGGCAAGCCCCCCTGATCACCAGATATCGCCCATTCTCCTCTCTCTTATTCTTGCATTAGGTTTGCTACTGTTGTTGATTCGATAGCTCCTATTTTGTTGCATAGCCTGTCATTGTTGCTACAACTGTTGATACCATTACCTGCTATCATAATGCTTAGTATAAGATGCTTGTATTCCATCAGTGGCCCTGCATTCTTGTCCGTCCGTCATGCTATACTATCGGGTCGTGACCACTTCGGGAGGTGATCACGGGTATATACTATACTATTACATACTCATGATGATGATTCGGAGATGGGGCTGAAGGGCAGGTGGTTCCACACAGGTAGTGGTGGGCCTGGGTTCCCGGCAGCCCCTTGATGATTACTTTGTGGCGAAGCGACAGGGCAGGTCACGACCACCAAGGAGACAGGTGGGCCTGGCCCTGGTCGTTGTTCGTGGTTATTTCATAATAACACATTTAACGAGTTTGGATATTTGATCTGAGTCTGGCCGCTGGCCTATACGCACTAACCAGCAACATGGGAATAGTTATGGGCTCTCGATGTCGTGGTATCAGCCGAAGCCTTCTCGATGTCAGCGACTTAGCGGCACGCGCCGGGTTGGACCGTGTAATGCAACTTCCTTAGTAATGGAGGTTGCTAGGTCTGCTCACCGGCTGCGCACGCAACATGCAGGTGTGCGTTGGGCGATGGGCCCAGACCCCTGCGCACTTAGGACTTAGACCGACGTGCTGAACTCTCAACTGTGCTCAGGTAGGGCGGCGACGTTTTGATCTTTCGAGGCCGGGCATGACCCATGAAAGTGTGTCCGGCCAAATGGGATCGAGTGTGCTGGGTAATGTGGTGCACCCCTGCAGGGAAGTTAATCTATTCAAATAGTCGTGTCCCTTGGTAAAAGGACGACCCGAAGTTGTACTTCGTCCTCATGACAACTAGAACCGGATACTTAATAAAACACACCCTTACCAGTGCCAGATACAACTCGGTGATCACTTTCCTACAGGGTGACGAGGGGAGGATCGCCGGGTAGGATTATGCTATATGATGTTACTTGGTGAACTTACCATCTACTCCCTTCTACTGCTGCAAGACGGTGGCTGCTAGAAGCGAGGATACTTGTTACTTTCCAGCTACTCTCTTCTACTGCTGCAAGATGGAGGTTGCCAGAAGCGTAGTCTTCGATTGGATTAGATATCCCCGTCTTATTTTGGCATTCTACAGTTTATCCCACATATTACCCCTTTACACGGATATCATTGCATATGTAGTGTATCTTTGCTTGCGAGTACTTTGGATGAGTACTCACGGTTTCTTTGCTCCCCCCTTTTCCCCTTTTGTCCCTTCTTCTCGGATGATGCAACCAGATCGGTGGAGTCCAGAAGCCAGAGGATCCCAAGGATATTTCTACATGGAGTTCGCCTTCAAGGAGTAGTTACGAGGTCCCAAGCAGGAGGCCTTGCCTTTTCGATCGTTGCTTCATTTGTGCTAGCCTTCTCAAGGCAAACTTGTTTAACTTATGTCTGTACTCAGATATTTTTGCTTCCGCTGACTCTTCTGTATTCAAGTTTGTATTATTTTAATTTGTGTTTAGAGTTGTGTTCTGATATCTTCCAGTGAGTCCATGATCTTGGTCGTACACATTTGCGTGCATGATTAGTGTACGGTCAAATCGGGGGCGTCACAATAGGCCAGGCCCCCTATCAAGGAGTGAGGCTGACCGTCGGGCCTAAGGATGGCAATTTTATCCATAGACATGGATATCCATGGATATCCGACCCGAATGGATAGGGTTTGGATATGCTTTTGTGTCCATGGGCAGCACCCAAACCCGACCAGATTACTCATGGGTAGGGCATGGGTATAATCTTGTACCCATGGGTATATCCAAACCCGACCCGATAGTATGACTTAATGGGCAAAAATCTGATATCCCTACCCCGCGGTCACATGTCCCACTGCAATTTTACACTTTGTTATCCAAAACATGCAAAAGAAATTACACAATCCCCGTCATAACTTTTATTAGTTGACATTCAATCCTCTCTATAACATACCCCCACGCCCTTCCCTTATTTTTATCTCCTTGTTAAATGACTCGTCATTCTCATATGTTAGAAAAATACTAAATGATCTTATGTCATTAGTGGACGTTGATTTACCATAAGTGAAGCCTAGCCTGCCACGAAGTGAAGAATGTAAGAGCTTATGTTAACATTGTGTTATGTCTTATTTATATGTCTAGAGAGGACCTAATGGATATCCTGTGCGTATGGATATCCACCAGGTTTGGACATGGACACAATTTTTCACCCATGGATTTTTTCATGGGCGGGCAAAGACTTTCTTCATGGATATGGATATGGATTTGATATTGTTCAACCCGATCCAAACTCGACCCATTGCCATCGTTAGTCGGGCCCTATGGTCGTTGTCGACAACCTCCATCCAGATGGACTAGCGAGCTCACCGGTAGTGATTCCGGGCACGACGAGGCGAGCAGGTGTCACCGGCGTGCTTAGCGCCGAAGCGCGCGTCGGGTGGAAGTGGTGAGGTCGTCGAGTTGTAGTGGTTTGCCGGCAGCGATGCTTCGGGAGGAGGATGGATTGCTTGCTCTGGGTTGTTATTGAAGCAAAAGAAGAAGAGGAACGAGTCAGTGTGGTCTGGTGGTTCTATATCGATCAAGAGCGGGGGCGAAGAGGGACTGTACCGCGAGATCACTGATCGGCCGAGGCGGCGGAGCACCGGTCAACCCCGAGCATAGAAGCACTCCAAAGATGATTGGGTGGTGCGGGCGCGTTCTTGGAGGTGTGAGAGGGGGCTGGATGCCAATAGAGAGGCCCGAGGCGAGCTTATATAGAAGGGCGCCGGTCCAATGTGGACTCGTGCGCCGGTGAGGTCAGAGGCAAGGCCACAGGCCCTGAGGGCACACGTGAGTGAGTACGGGCCATTCGTGGATGAGGTCTACGACAAGGGGAGGGAAGATAAGGAGCGAGGAAGGAACCAGAGAGCTCGCACGTGTGAAGCCGCTCATTGGAGCTCGCGGGCGGCCGGCGTGCGTGTGAGAGAAGTAGCACGAGGGAGAAGGACGAGGGGGCGAACAACGTGTCATGTCCGGGACGTCGAGGCACCTCGACTGGCGCAAGGGGGAGGCCCGAGGTGGCCAGGAGCATCATGCAGCTACAATGCGGGGGCACACTGTAGCGTGCTCTAGAGCAAGCCATTGGCATGCCATGGCATAGAACATGCAATGTGGGCACGGCTGGCCGGCGCGCGTGTGAGAGATGGAGCAGGAGGGAGAAGGAGGAGGGGTCCAACAGCGTGCTGTGTCCCGGACATCGAGGCACCTCGACTGGCATAAGGGGGAGGCCTGATGTGGCTAGGAACATCGTGCTGAGGGCTGCTACAATGCGGGGGTGCACTGTACCGTGCTAGAGAGCGAGCCATTAGCATGCCATGCCATAGAATAGGCAATGTGGACATGGCCACTTATGTCCAGTAGCTAAGGGGGTGTAAACAATGGGAAAGTGGCATTAGATACCTTAGTAGGCCACTGGATGAGTGGGGAGGTGGAGAGAGAGATGACACAGTGTGGTCCAGAGAGGTAAATGGTTTTTTTTTGCCCACCAATGATTGAGACATGGTCAAGAAAGACTTACTGGAGGTAGAAGAAGGTTATTATGATCTATGGTAAAAAGTTGGAGCCAAGGAGAATAGTGAAATAGGTCAATATGGTATTTTTAGAAAAATGGCAGAAGGTGTTTGTTGTTGGTTTGGGTAAGATAAAAGATTTCAATTGACATGAGACTTAAAAGGATGAAATGGTACAGAGAAATAGGGTGTTCCACCAAGTTTGAGCTCATTTGGGCAAAGTTGCGTATGCAACTTTTGTAAACCCTAGAAATTAACAAAAATGGCTTGTCCAAGATTTTCTCATGCAAATCATTCCTCCTTGATGCACCACTTGGTGTAGTGCCATCATTTGGGGTTGTAAGCATGTCCACAAATTTTAAGGTCCCAAGTAAAAAGTTGGCAATGTAGAGTTGTTCAAATTTGGTTTTGGTCATAAAGAGTTTCGGGGCACTTTGGTTAAGATATCCTTCTCTCCAACTCGTGCTATTTGGTCTAGATGTATAATTAGACCATTTTAGTATGTGCACCAAGTTTGAGAGTATTTTGACAAGTTTCACAATGAAAAGTTGCTCAAACTTCAAAATATCCAAAAATGGTTTTTGAGGGATTTGTCCAATATTTTGAACATGACCATGTGTTTAAACTCTTATATATGGACAATATATATCCTTTGAGTTTCCCTAAATTTTCTCAAATATTTTTTAAACATTTAAATAATTTTAACCTATTAAAGACCATTTCTGGCCTAAAGAAAAAGCCTTTAAATACAATAGGAAAATAACTTTTAAAATTATATTTTTGTGGTTTATGGACGTCCTATACCTAATAGGATTCAAATATAATTTTTAATGATTTTTCACACCATTAATTAAGTACTTGTAGTTCAAGTCTCAATTCAGGGGGTTTTGGAAAACTAAATTCAGAAAATACATTTTGGCCAAATATTTTTATAAGAAAATACTATTATATCCTATACACATGGCATGATCAATGGGCAAAGTTTTGGACCAAGTAGATGATGTATAATATTTGGAGGATTTATTCGATTTTTAGAGCACTTGCAAGCAACACACAAAAAATCAAGTCAAGAAAAGACCAAAACAGTCAAAAGTTTTTGTCAAACCACATTTTAGCATGATTATTAGCTTAAGTGTTGTGGTATGGAAATCAGAATGTGACAGACCTACCCCCTTACAAGAATCTCGTCCCCGAGATTCCCAGACTAGGCGTGGAAAGGAATACGGAAACTTGGATCTAGGGTAGTCTTCATGTCCTCATACTGCTTATGCTTCTGAGTGGTGCTCCATTGAATCTTGAAGTGCTTGATGGTGTGGCTTCGTGCATGAAGTTCTGCTTGATCCTGGTTGCTAATGGGTATCTCACGTAGGTCATAATGAGCTGGAGGTCGATGGCTTGGTGATCGATGTCCTCGCAAAGACCTGGCTAGTTAGGAAGTTGGGAACGTTTCTGGAGTGGTGTCGTGTGGAAAAACGTTGTGCTCAGTGGGTGACTCAGGTGGTAACTCTAGCTATTAGCTATATATTCTTCGTCTTGCAGTGATCTTGGAGAAGGCCGATAAATCTTGGTGTCAGCTTCTCTTTGACATGGAAATGCTTGGTTCGTCCGAGAGAAGTGGCTTGCAGATACACCTGGTCTCCGACGCGGAGATTTACTTCTTGACGATCATGGTTGGTGTAGTTCTTCCTTCTTGACATGGCGGTCTTCCAATGTCTTCTAACCAGCTGAATAGCTCTTCTTCCATTTTTTGGTAGACAAGTATGTCGCCAAATAAAGATGATAGCTAACTTGTCCATGTACTCCATGAAGTCTATGGGGTACGCAAAGTAGGCTGGGGTATTGGTGTTGGTCCCGGTTGATTATTGGCAAAGGTCTCCTTAACCTAGATCCAAAGCCCATGGTCATGGTCCAACCTCATTGTGGATTGGTGGGGCTTAATGGTTTGAAGGATCCTAGTGTGTGAGTGAACGTTTATCATCTATCCTTGAGCACATTTTCCTTGATGCCCGTAGTTCTATCTAGTCCTTTCAAACAAACAACCTTATACCACCGAAAGCATCAACTTGTGTAGGTCAGCTCCAATCATTACTCATGATATTATTATCCTTAGGACCCCTGAGAGGAGGTTTAACGGAATTATACATGTCTATGATCCTCGAAAATCATATGTATGGCTACCACTAAGAATCCATGGGTAGGGCATACACGCTGCTATGCTTCAGTTAAACATGACAATTCAAGTGCTTAGCCTATTCTTCCAAAGCCCAAGGTAGTGCATTTCTATCCTAAGGAAACAAGTCGTACGCCACTCCAAGATCTTGTTTCCCTCATATGAATCGAATCCAACAACCCATTTACTTCCATCAATCACTACATAATCCATTAATTCTATAGATCTGATGTCTACGGTGTTCCACATGATCACCTAATGTCCTATAATCCCCCGATACTTGAAAGGGCTATCTCTACTATAGTAAATATACCAATTTCCATTATCGTGGTCAAGTAAACTCCAAGGTCAGTCTTATATCAACTCCGACAATTAATTCAGTCTTCGAGTTTACTGTCCACCGAGAAACGTGGTATCATGATCGAGATCATCAGTCTAAACCTAATTTACTCCGAGCCATGTTGACACACTCAGCATCAATACTCAACTAGAATCACCTACTTAAATCCAAATCTCCGGTCTAACGAGAATTCCTACATGTTTCACCCAAGTCATCTTTGTAGTATCACTATCTTATATCAATATACCCTGGCTGAGTCAAATCCTTATGCTTCCAAGAATTTCATCTTGCGATCATAATTTGCCTACAAAAATCCAATTTACCCGGGGGTAATGAAAGCTATGCTACTCTACTAACATGATACCACCAAGTTAATCTTCCAACATGAAAGCCTCATAATCTACCGGTCTCTGATAATCCCTCAAGGTCACTGATATAAACTCATCAAGTCATTTGTCCTTTATTCCTATCTTTACCTACTAATAAAGCACAGAGTGCTTCCGCCGGGTTCACCGTCATGCCGTTTTTACAAACCCTCCCTCTGTTTTGTGTAAACTAACCCGCAATACATGTTTAAGTCAAAACTGAACCTTTTTTTGTATTTTCTCATAAAACCCCTTATATTTCAGGTAATCAACCCACTGTCCTTATTTAAGTCAGTTGAATCGGTTCTTCTATTTTGATAGAAAACCCCATGACTTTTTGGTTAATCAATCCGTAGTTGATCTAAAACAAACTTATCCATGTCTTTTAAACCGTAACTCTGATTTAGCCATGTTATATATGAAATCTGATTAGAAAAATTTGTGGAATCTAAATATGATATTATATTTAGCTGTTAAATATTTATAAAATATTATTTTTGTGCAAAGTTAATCTTTTAAACCTCAGCCCTGTTTTTCTTCTTCTTTCGTACTGGCAGCAATCTGAATTGCTCACCAAATTGCGAGGAAAGTAAACATCAATAACCATGCATGCACACCTATGAAAAACCTCGCGGGAGAAAACACCATACTTATTATCTTATTTCGAGCGAGTGTGCATGTGTACGCGTGAGAGATAGGGAGGGAGGGAGGGAGGGAGGTCTTGAATAATGGTTATTGGGTTAAGTGCGTGCGTTATTTTTTTCTCCGTTGTAACGCACGGGCTCTTTTGCTAGTATCCTCAAATTTTTCTTTCCTATGGCATCGTCAGTTCTTGTGCCATATTAGGATGACAATGTGCTTGCTCACTACGTTCACTAGTTTCATAATGAACCTTGTCTTGTGCAGGGTTACGGAGGCTTAACCAGTTTTTCTTTCAATTTGGTGGGTTAAACTCATGGTTAAGGATTCGAGCTGGGGTATCTTGCGAAGTCTTCAAGATCTAGGGATGGGTTTCTTATCCTGAGGGGTAAGTACAACTCTACGGGGTTGTACTTGGTCGAGGAGGTTGTAGCAAAAGTCTTCATTGCTAGTTGGTTGCCAAGGTGGAATCCTTGGTGCATCTTGTCTTGCCGGTCTTCAGTTGAGGAGAGAGATGAGAGGAAAAAGTAGCATAGAGGAGGGGAATGCCTAGAGGGGGTTCTATAGTGCTAGTGCAAACAAACAAGTGCCATAAAGGCCAAACTCATTCATTAAGATAAAATAGGTTATATTGTCTCATACATGCTGCCCAAGGCAAAAGTGCAAACTTATATCGAAACACAAACAGATAAGAATAGGCAACACATAACATGGTTTCATTTGAACCATCACATGGACGCGACTTCGCATAAGGGGTACACGAATCATCCTACCCTAGGGTTTCTCGGACTAGACTGTCATGCTTGCTTCATTTCTCGAGGAGAAAGGCCTTCAGTCTTCAGCTTGTAGGCTCCGGTGGTGCCAGTGGGTATGCGACAATCGGCTGCTTGTTGGGACAAATCATGTCGATATGCCCGAGTTCGCCACACTCGTGACATGTGATGGAAGCAAAGAGGTCGTTATCCAGTCTTGGGTCATATTGTTGGTGGCCTGATGATGGTCCTCCACGAGGTGGATATGGATATCTATTCCTATGCCTTCTCGTGGGATTCGGTTGCGAGCTCCCTGAAGTTCTTCAATCTATTGCTTCTGGTTGGCGATATAGACATGCAGGGCAGTGATTTTTTGTTCCCGCCCAATCACCTTCTTCTTCTCGAGGTAGTGGAGGTGCAGAAGTGAAGGAAAATCCTGGCAGGACTTGCGGAATTCTTCTGTGAGGTCATGTAGAAGATAATCGACCGTGTGGGCGAAGCTGAACTAGAGCCTGAGGGTTGGGTCTTTGTCTCTTATGGAATTCATTTCTTGTGAAGTGGTTCCTGATCCACTCTTGCTGGGTAGGTAATAGGTAGCTTGATCTTCCTTCATTTCTGGGAGGAGTTCTCGAAGGCGGAGAAGGTCTTCGTAGGCCACTTGCTGAATGGCCAAGTTCTGAGTTGGCGTAGGTGGTCCGACAAAGAACCAGATTTGAGGTGAGGTCTTGCTAGGTACACTCACTTTGGCATGGAACTCTGATTTAAACTCGCCATTGTCCAGATCGTGCAGGGTGTACATCGGCTCCGAAGAGTAGTGGCATTGCTGGAGGCAGTCCCTTAGGATTGGTGGAAATCTAGTCATGAGGAGTCTTGTGGGGGTGAAGGCCATCTACAAGAAGGTTAGAGGAGGGTCAATATGAGAAGAGAGGGCATGGTAAGCGTGAAAGGTTGTTATTGCTGGCGAGATCAGAAGAGGAGAGAAGTCGAATAAGCCTTGCAAGTGATTTGGGGGTCTGGGGTTTAGTCCTTGTCCTAACTAACGTCCATGCTAACTAAGGCTTCCTACAGTCAGGATGGCTCTGATACCAGCTCTATGGGGACCTTGACTGATAAGTCATGATCACCGAATGGACGTGTACAGTGATCCCACAGATCAATGCTCACTGAACACACAGAAGTAGAATAACAAGAGTCTTATATCCATACATACCGTATTACCCAAGCAGGGCCACTATGGTCTAGTCTTGAGTATAGCATCGATGTTGAAATCTTCATCAACAACTTGGACCCATGCCATCTGCCTTAACCCTACATGCGTTCTGACTGGGAAGCGTCCTAACTCGCAAGTTTGTCACCAAAGAAACATGCGTCTTACTCCTGTTCGTTCATGCCTGGCCAACAAAATAACCAGTGGCAAGCCAATGAGTACTTTTAATGTGCTCGCAAGCAACCCAAGAGAGTGATAATAGAAAAATTATGCAAGGCTCTACTACTAAATTGCTAGTTTTGCGGAAAGCTAGTTTTTCTCATGCAAGTATGATCAACATTTATCAAGGATTCAAGGATATGAATGCATCTGCAACAAGTATACGAGGTCACAGACATCAACATCGAGAAAGAGTTATGAACAACTCATGCTCAAGCTCATCGGGACTTCCTCACGAATCACGTCAACCCAAACTGTGTTGTTTTCCAGAAACTTATGGACATAGTCTAAGCAGCACCACCCAACTGTCATTGACCGTGGACATGGCTATTCGAATAGTTTTACACGCTGGAGAGGTTGCACACTTTACCCACAAGATCCGGGAACCTTGCATGTCACCCACGATCCCGCAGTACCTCAAGTACTCGGGGGAAGCACCCGATCATTACCTTTCCCTAGACGACACTAACATAGGGTCCACTCATTGATACATGGCCCTCATGTATAAGCAAAAGATCATGGGTATCCGCCCTTTCACAATGTGGCACATACACGAAGGGACCAACGGTGTGTCTGGTTCCCTGTAAAAACAGTCATGGCCGCCTATCCAAGCACGACCCTGTCCCAAGAGTGACCTCAAGTCACCCCCATCACTAGTAATGTGGGCACCATGCTAGTATCAGCCTAAGTAATCAATAATTCCCCATCCAATAAAGGGGTAGAGTGGTTGCACATGTTTGTTTGGGACGGTCGACAAATCTTAAATCTAATCCATCTCTGTAAATAACACTTTCATCAAGCCTCGGTACACTACTTCTCCACCAAGCAGTGCCCTAGTTCCTCATCAGCTCCCAGGGGCATTAGTGGCACCCACTGGGTTATTTGCAAGTATGTCAAACCACACGTGTTTCTTCTAACGCATAACCCTGATCCATTTTGCGTAGCCAAGTACTATAGCATATTTCTACCACCCAACAACATAACTCTAAACAAGGATAGAGTCTTGAACAATGCAAGTACCAACGGGGTATGCAACGGAGGCAAGCGTAGCAAGGTTGTCATTCAAGGTATATCATGCACTGGATGAAACAACGAAAATGCTATTATGATGTAAAATGGTCTATCATGGTCAAAGGGCGGCTTGCTTGGTTCATCTCCAAGTACTCTATATACTTCGTCAACTAACGTTGGAAACAATCAAAATAAGCAACACAACAAGACAAAAATAAAAGCGCTCTAAAAATGTGAGTTGGAGTTTTCTAGGATACCGTTGGTCAAGTATGAGCTCTCTGTGATTTTCTAAAGTTTATCACAGAAAAGGAAAAACTAGGATTTCATAAATATTTGTGAAAGAAATATATCTCTCAAACTGTGCCAATAGCACCATGAGGTAGATCAAGATTTATAGAGTCACTAGAAATTTGAATCATCAAATTTGGAGTTCATTTGAATTCTTTGTGAATTTTTGAAGTTTACTGGAAAAAGAAAAAGGGAAAAGGGCTAAACCTTATAACATGCGCAGGGGATGCTTAGCGCCAGAACGCACTGGGCCGGCTAGGCGAATCGGCTGCATGCGTGCAGGTGGCCATGTCGAAGGTGTCTTCTTAGCAGGGCGCTTGTGCCACAGAGAGGTGGGGAGTCGCGCGGCCCGCCTCCACTTACGCGAGCGAGCGTCGCGCGGTTGAGGTTTAAACGTGACAGGCCGGACACCCAGTCAGGGTGTGAGGCTGATCGTCAGGCCCCACGGCCGTCATCGTCAACCTCCGTCCAGAGGGACCGGCGAGCTCGCTGGCGGTGATTCTGGGCACGGTGAGGCGAGCAGGTGGCACCGGCGTGCTGAGCGCCAAAGCACGCGTCGGGTGGAAGTGGTGGGTGTCATCGGGGTGTAGTGGTTTGCCGGCGGCGATGCTTCGGGAGGAGGATGGATTGCTTGCTCTGGGCTGTAATCGAAGCAGAAGAGGAAGGGGAATGAGTTAGTGAGGTCTGGCGGTTCCAGATTGAGCAAGAGCGGGGGCGGGGAGGGACTGTACCCCGAGATCACCGGTCGACCGAGGCGGCGGAGCTCCGGTCGATCCCGAGCACAGAAGCTCTCCAAGGACGATTGGGTGGTGCGAGCGCGTTCTTAGATGTGTGAGAGGGGGCGGGATGCCAATAGAGAGGCCTGGGGCGAGCTTATATTGCCGGGCGCCGGTCCATCGTGGACTTGTGCGCCGGAGAGGTCACAGGCGAGGCCAGAGGCCGTGAGGCCACATGTGAGTGAGTCTGGGCCGTTCATGGATGAGGTCTACAACCAGGGGATCAGAGAGAAGGTGCGGGGAAGGATCCAGAGATCTCACACGTGTGAAGCCGCTCACTGGAGCTCACGGGCGATCGGCGTGCGTGTGAGAGAAGCAGCAACAGGGAGAAGGACGAGGGGGCGGACAGCGTGTCATGTCCCGGACGTCGAGGAACCTCGGCTGGCACAAGGGGGAGGCCCGAGGTGGCCAGGAGCATCATGCAGCTACTGTGTGGGGGCGCACTGTAGCGCGCTCTAGAGCAAGCCATTGGCATGCCATGGCATAAAACAAGCAATGTGGGCGTGGCCACTTATGTCTAGTAGCAAAGGGGGGTGTAAACAATGGGAAAGTGGCATTGGATGCCTTAGTAGGCCACTGGAAGAGAGGGAGGTGGATAGATAGATGAAACAGTGTGGTCCAGAGAGGTAAATGGGGGGGGGGGTTAACCACCAATGATTGCGACATTGTCAAGCAAGTCTTACAGGAGGTAGAAGAAGGTTATTATGATCAGTGGTAAAAAGTTGGAGGCAAGGAGAATAGTGAAATAGGTCAATATGGTGTTTTTAGAAAAATGGCTTAAGGTGTTTGTTGTTGCTTTGGGCAAGTTGAAATATTTCAATTGACATGAGACTTAACAGGATGAAATGGTACATAGAAATAGGGTGTTCCACCAAGTTTGAGCTCATTTGGGCAAAGTTATCAATGCAACTTTTGTAAACCCTATAAATCAACAGAAATGGCTTTTCCAAAATTTAGTCATGCAAATCATTCCTCCTTGATGCACCACTTGGTTTAGTGTCATCATTTGGGGTTTTAAGCATGTCCACAAATTTTGATGTCACAAGTAAAAATTTGGCAACGTAGAGTTGTTCAGATTTGGTTCAGGTCAGAATGAGTTTTGGGGCACTTTGATCAAGATATCCTTCTCTCCAACTTGTGCTATTTGGTCTAGATGCACAATTAGAACATTTTATTATGTGTACCAAGTTTGAGAGTATTTTGACAAGTTTGACAATATAAAGTTTCTCAAACTTCAAAATATCCATAAAGGGTTTTTGAGGGATTTGTCCAATATTTTGAACATGACCATGTGTTGAAACTCTTATATATGTACCATATATGTCCTATGAGTTTCCCTAAATTTTATCAAATATTTTTGAAACATTTAAATAATTTTAACCTATTAAAGACCATTTCTGGCCTAAAGAAAAAGCCTTCAAAGAAAATAGGAAAATAACTTTTAAAATTATATTTTTGTGGTTTATGGGAGGCCTATGCCTAATAGGATTCAAATATAATTTTTGAAAGATTTTCAAAACCTTAATTAAGTACTTGTAGTTCAAGTTTCAATTTAGGTATTTTTGGAAAACTAAATTTAGAAAATACTTTTTGGCCAAAATATGTTTGTAAGAAAATGATATTATATCCTATACACATGGCATGCAATGGGCAAACTTTGGACCAATGAGATGAAGTATAAGAGTTGGAGGATTTATTCGATCTTTAGAGCACTTGCAAACAACACACAAGAAATCACGTCAAGCAAAGACCAAAACACTCAAAAGTTTTTTGTCAAACCACATTTTAGCATGATTATTAGCTTAAGTGTTGTGGTATGGAAATCGGGATTTGACATAAGTCCCATGGAAGAAATGGGAATGAATTTGAAACACCAGGGCACCGTTGATTGCCGGCAAAACATTGAGATACCTGGTTTTTAAATTCTAGTAAATCCAAAACTTGTCTGAAGTTCATGAAACTTGGCATGGTACCATGGAGCGGCATCAACATGCCGTGGTAAATTTTTTGTCCCATTTGGGGCAGGTTTGGGTATAAGTTCTCACAAACCAGAGCTTCTCACAACAAGCCTGATGATTTTTTGTCCCATTTGGGGCAAGTTTGGGAATGTGACATCTTTAGGGACGAAATGATATCTGTTGCCTGTTATTGCTTTTTAAAAATTCTAGTGTCAACATAGAACAACATGAGTGTTGTGTTAAGTTTTGGAATTTTTTGCGGTTCGTTTGGACATTTTTATATATTAACCGGGTTTTCTAGGCATTTTATGTGCATAATTCAAATTTGAACTACATGGACATGCTCCAGTGCGTATAAATTGGTTGAAAAAATAAATTTGTGTTCTTTGGGTGCATGCTTAGGTCCCATGCAAGAAATGGGAATGAATTTCAAACACCAGGGCACCCTTGATTGCCGGCAAAATGTTAAGTCGTCGTTCTCATCGGGAAGCGAGATAGCCTTTGACCGCGGCCTGCCTTGCTCCCACTGGTCTGTATTAATGGCGCACCCGAGCTGCCTCACCCCTCCCATCCTCGCCACACACATAGTCCTCTCTCTCCACCTGCATCCTCGACACTGCTGTCAGTTCTCAAAGCCGTCGGTGTTTGAGGATGCCGCCGAAGCACCCCATCGGAGGGAGTGGCGATGCCGGGGCTACTGAAGCACCAGAGCACGGCGTAAATTTGGAGACATAGGTTTCCATCACCGCCGATGAGGTGGAGAACGAGTGGGCCAACAAGCGAAGGCGGGTCGAGTGAAAACCACAATCAACTCCAGCAGGCCTAGACTTCATCAGCAACCTTCCCGATGATATGTTGATAGTCATCATATCCCTCATCCCAATCAAATATGGGGCAAGGAAAACCGACCTTTCCCGGCGGTGGCGCCCCCTATGGCTCCTCACCCCTATCGTCCTCCTCGACGCCCACGAGCTCAGCCATGGCTATCGCAATAGCTTGCATGCGTTCTCCTAGATCCTCAGCAGTCACCAGGGCCCAATCAGAGGCCTTATCACGGGCAAGTTCCATTCCAATGGCAAGGACGGAGCCAAGCATGATAAGTGGTTCAGATCCCCCGCCATAGATCAGCTCGAGGAGCTCAGTTTTAATGATGGGCATATGCGCACGCTGCCCACGTGTGCGCTCCGCTTCACGCCCACGCCGCACCTCGCCAAGTTCATGAACTGCCATTTCCCCCCACTTAATGACACGCCCGCTCTTTTTCTACCACGACTGAAGCACCTCGAGCTCGTCGTCATCTACGTCCCAAAGGATGACATGGGGTGCCTGCTCCGCGGCTATACTGCACTCGAGTTCCTTTGTCTTCAGGCGATGAATTGGTCGAGTACCTTCCACATCACCTCCAGGACTCTCCGGACTGTTTATGTGTGTTGCTGGTGCTACAACGAGAGATCACAAAAGGTGGACCCCAATACGGTCATTTAGGACACACCTTCACTTGAGACAATACTTGTAGTTGATCAACAAGGTCCAACAAGAATCATTGTCATTTCTATCCCGAAATTGATAGCGGTGCGCTACTTGTCTGTCACATACTACTACTTTCAGGTGCAACAGTCGCCTTATACCTCTCCTTCTTGATATCAACATTATTTCTAGTTTTGAAGATGTATGTTCGTCTGTCATCCAGCAAAGCATCACCCAAATTCTTGGCACAGTGAAGGTCTTGGCACTAGAATCTGTCGGCCCCAACCTGGACCAAGTTGTCGGTTGCCTAAGATGCTTTCCGTTCCTGAAGAAGCTGTATATCGGGGTGATGTTCCTTTCATGTTAAATGTTAACCATAAGGGAGTTCAAATTTTTGCACCTTATCCCAAGTTTACAATGACCATGTACTATGATTTCTGAAGGAATTTTGCAGGATTTCAGGACATACACCCCACCCCATATTGGTTGCTTGATTCATATGGTTACAGTCCATAAGCATTTCACCTTTGGATTCATCTGTATTAGTTTTCTTAGGGAAATTTTCATCCAATCCAACCTCCTGTGAAGAAGGCTACATTTTTCTAGATTGTAATCAAATGCCCATGTTAATCATGTCAGATCAAAGATGGCATGTTGGTGCATTTTACAAATCATGCAAACCAAATAGGCGTGTAGTACTGTTCAAAACTTCATGTAGGGACTAACACGTTCTCTTCTTTTGCAGATAATAATAGGCAACGAGATGGATAATGTTTATAACGACAATCACATCGAATGCCTGGATCTACATCTCTCGAATATTACTTTGAACTCCTACCGAGGGACCTTACCGGATATTACACTCTCCATGTTCTTTCTTGCCAGAGCAATGGTGCTGAGGGTATTGAGGTTGGGCACGTATTTAATTAGGAAAGATAAATGGTATGTTGATCAGAGCTAGCAGGTACTGCGAAATGGAAACATGCTCCAAAAAAGCTAAACTTTGTATTGGAAGAGCATATGACAGAGTAATTGGAAGTCATTATGTGAAACCCATACATGACTTGTCAGTGGCTGATCCCTTTGCAGAAATGACGAGGTTTGCAATGTTTGAATTTGGGCATTCTAACCTTTGAATTTGAACGTTGCAATATTTATGGTAATTGTTATATAATGTAATTGGATGTTTAATTTGGTATTGCAATCATGTCGTGTTACAAGTATATATATGTTGTTCTTCTGTACACAGAGCATAGATGTTCTACACACAGAGCATATCACATCGCACATGGACAACACTAGGTAACCTGTCAGCGATGAGTTCATAAATCGCATATGGTTATATACCAGCAAGCGTTTGCCCATAATAACACACACGGCTTATTCCATCACAAACAGCTCGCAATCGCAACTCTAAGCTAATTCGTGCTTGATGTCTCTGACATCTCTTGCACAATTCGTCTTATTTGGCACGTATCACTGTGCCGGCCTCTTCTCGCGTCCATCGGCAAGCTCTGCTCGCCGTTAGGCTCCGCAGCGCGCAGTGATCACCATTAGGCGCCATAGCACACTCTGCTCGCGTCCGTCGACACGCTCGGCTTGTGGACAACTTTTCCTTGCGCGCTCAACGTCTATATGCATATATGTGGTTGCTCGTCATTGAAGCGACCACGGAGCGCTCTGCTCGTGTCCCTCCACGTGTGCTCTGCCAGCGGTTAGGCCTGCGCACGATCACATCGGGGGCCCCATATGCATGTGGTTGTGCCGCACACGTTGCCACGCGTTGCATTTACGTGCGGCACGATGGTGTTACGCGCTGCAAATTAGAACTGCCATCAGGGCGTGCCGATATTCCAGGCCGTCCGGCATCCCCTTTAAGTCCCCGGCCATTTTAACCTTAGTCTCTTCAACCTTTCGATCATGCCCCCACAACACAACAAGCACACCCATGATGACACATAGAGAGGGGATGTCTAGCTGTGCTCCAATGGAGTTCGACGAGCATAAAGTGGAGACCCACGCGAGGGAGAAAAATCTCTCGGTGTTGTACACCATCAACCTGGCCGTGGTGGATGACTACATCAACACTGTTGAGCAGTTGCTTGATGGAGATAAGTAGAAGGTGGTCGGCATCGACCTCCAGTACACCGCCGGTCTTCCCAGCAAAGATAAAAAGGTTGCCGTCGCCCAGTTGTGCATGTGCCATCATGTCCTCATCTACCACTATTGCATGGACATAGAGCCTTGCGTCCGTTTTGCCAAGTTTGTCAACAGCGTCGACTACAAGTTCGCTACGGCGGAAACCAGCGATGAGGGGAAAGCGCTCAGGGTTACGGACTTGGCCAACAAGAACCCTATCGAAATCCTTGAGCACTACAGGGTCTAGGGCGGAACGAAGAAGGACACCCTGGTTGAACTCACCTCGGCCATCATCAACCCCTATTACAAAAAGATGAAGTAGGGTGCCGAGAGAACAAGTCCTGTATCCTGGCATATGGCATGTTTGCGGTAACTGCATGAACCTCACCTCAGGTTCGTGGCCAAGAGCATGTACACATGCTATGAGATGCACAGGAGGATCATTGACATGAGGAAGTGCCTCGATACCCAAATCAACGAGGCCGGATCGAGCCACAAGAAGTAGATGATGATAAGATGATCGTTTATCCTAGTTAATCATGCATGTAATTAATATATATATATATATGGTTTACTTCGGTGTGTGGAAATGTCATGTGTGTAGTAGCCACCTATATAATTATGCATGTAATAGTTTACTTTGGTGTGTGCAAATGCCATGGTTCTAGTAGCCTTAATAGTAGTAATCGTCTGTGTTATTATCGATCTTCGCACACATTTCTAATTACAGACCTGTTTGCCGCATATCACACACATATTGTTATATTGAACCATTTCTGTTCTCTTGTCTCAACGCAAACAGTTCATCTGAGTGAACCGCATGTCGTATATTGCACAAACCTTGATCTGGCTAACCAATTATTTTGTGTTGCCTAATCACAAACAGTTTGAGGCAACCATATGTTGTATATTGCACACACCTTCATCTGTCTACCCGTTTCTTTTGTTCCTCCTCATCGCAAACAGTTAATTGAATTAGACCGTATGCCCTGCATCGCACACGCAACTAAAATCTAAACCGTGTTTGATGCACCCGTCATCGCAAACGTTTTGCACCTTTTTTGACATTTTTTACCCCATCGTTTGCAATTATTGCATCGCACACAGTTTTGTCGAAGGGTCTATGATCGTAGTGTCGCGTTAGCAGCATCCTGCATTAGTGGATGTCAATTATCTCCTCGCACTTTGACACTTATTCACCATCTTCGTAAGTGTGGAATTGTTTCCTTCCAAATTGAACCTTGATCATCTATTTCTTTCCATTCCCTCGCGATGTGTGTTTTGTGTCTCAACTCAAGAGGTGTTCTTACAGTTCACTCCAAGAGTTGATCTTGAGTAGCCCGATCTCAAGATGAACGATTCCTGTAGAGTTTCTTTCTATCATCGTCGAGTGGGATGAATATCTCAAAAGTAAAGATGTCAATATCAACATGAGGCAAGGAATCAATGTTCTTATGAAGAGCAATCAGGATCGTGGAGATTGTGTCCCATCTGTCTTCTTACCTCAGGTCTTGAATCTCGGGACGGGATTCTTTTTTAGTGGGTGAGAGTTGTCACAGCCCTAGAATTTGTTTGTAAATAGTTGTATAATCATCCATGCATCATGTTTAAATTCCGAAGAAACTTGAAATGAGGATGGTAAACCCTAGCACCAAAATAATTGAAATAGGTTCAACCTAAAAATACTTTCAATGAAACCAAAATGCTCTGAAATGATGTTTGATATTTTTGGCAATGGTTTCGATCCAAACCAAAAATAATGAACATTTTTAAGGAATAATTTAGTCATTTGAAATTAAATCATAATGTATTTGAATTTGATTTATTTTTGTTATAAAAGAAATATATGTCAAATTATTCTGAAACATTTTGTGGGGCTTTGGAAAAATCCATCAAGTCACCATATTTAATTTCAGGTTTTACAAATTTGGTTTGGTCTTTAAACTAAATCAAAACAGAAAAGCAAAATTAGAAAAGAGAGAAAGAGAGAGAGATAGACTCACCTGGACCTTGCCTGTGCAGCCCGCCTGTTGCTCAACACTGTAGCAGGCCCAACCCACCAGAGGCATCCTCATCTTCTTCCTTTGGCCAGTAGGCACAACGAGGCCGTGGCGACATCGCATGTGTCGGCCTCCACCTCCTGCTTGCTTGCCCCTCCCCGCCGCATCTAGACGATGCCATGCACCACCCAGACCGCTCTCACTCCTCCTCCTCTCTCCATCTGGCTCCCCCTCTTCACAGCTCGATTTCGAGCATACCCGAACGGGTCCGTCGCCACCGTCCTCCGTTCCCATAGCCACCGGCCACCCGACGCCTCAACGAAATATTAAGAAGCACGGTGGCATCTTCCTCATCCTCTCAACCGACCCACGCAAGTCCGGGTGCATCACAACATCGCCATCATCATTGTTTTCATCGTTGGCCACCGGAGATTGCCGCTAGGATTCCAAAGCCGTACATGCCTCCACGATCCCAACGACCTTCCCTACGAGTTCAATGTGAGTTGCGCCATATTTCCCCTCTCTTTACCTTGCCACATACGAGCTCTAGTCCAAGTTACACCGTAGCCGAGAGGTGCTCATCGCCGGCCATGTCGCCGTTGTAGCTATAGGGCATAATCGTTGCATTTGAGCATGGGATCGAGCTCTTGGAGCTCCCAGGAACACAACCGTGTGCCCATATTGTTTCCCTGTGCACCATAGTGCCCTCCCGATCGACTCCGTGGTCGTGCCGCCACCGAGTCTCGTCGTCGACGTTGTTTCCGGCATTTCCTCGCCCAACCACCTGCTCTGTTGGTTGCGCGCATTCTCAAGCTCTGCATAGATGCTCTATGCCGCTGCTTTGGATGCTGGACGAGCCTTTCCAATGACCTCCACCGTCTCGGCTCGTCGCCGACGGCTAACCGCCGGCCAATTTGACTGGGTTTATCCAGTTTATACCCCCTGTGTCCATGACATGTGGGGCCGACATCTTACTAAATTTAGTTTAGGGTTATGGTTAGTGCTAATTACAGTAATTAGCATAAGGTGTCACTCGCACGTTGGCCCATGTTTGCTAATTAGAAAATTAGAACTAACAACCTCTATTAGTGAGGTGGGTCCCTAACCAATGGGATCCACTAGTCAAGTTTGACCTTGGCCAACTCGGTTGACTGCTGACTTAGTTATGACGTAATGCTAACAAATTAAATCCTTTTCTGGATTTAATTTAATTCAAAAAACTAGTTAAATCCAAAACATGATATAACCTTGAAAAATTCATTGAAAATAATCTATAACTCAGATGAAAATAATTTATATATAAAAAATGATCAGGAAAATCCAATCTTTCCATCTGACCCGTTTTCATGCTTGTTTGAACAATTTAAGTTTGTTGTATAAGACAATTAGAATAAATGTCATTTTTAATGTCTTATTTGGAGTTTGATTTGAACCTTTGGTTCAAACCAACTTCATTTAAATTAATGCTAGTTGCATTAGTCCAAGAACTAGCATATTTCCATGTCATGATCATGCATCATATTGTTGCATTGCATTGATTGTGTTCCCTCCTATTTGCCGGTGTTTGTTCCCTCTCGGTAGACGTTGTTCTAACGTAGATGTCACATCCCTAGCTTCTGGTACTGCCTAGTGTTTGCATCTTGCTTGCATCATGTTTATGTTTTCAGAAAGTTGAAATGGGGATTGTTCAAACCCTAGCACCAAAACAACTCAACTAGGTTCAGATAATAAATACTTTTCAATGTACCCAAAGTGCCCTTCTAAAATGTTCATCATCTTGGCCTTGGTCTTAAACCTTTGACAAAAATGGTGCACAATTTTCTAGGAGATCCTAAGGTCATTGGTTTAAATCATATGTTATTTGCATTTGGGCATTTAAATGCTATAAAATATTTTAAATGCCCTAATAATCATAAACCAAAATGTTCCTTGTTGGTTATATTATATAAAGTGGGCATGAGTAGTTTCATGATTTATGGAAGTACTTTAGCATTTTTAATAAAGAAACACAAGTACAGAAAATAGAAAACAGGAAAGAATTAGAAACGAGAGAGAGAGAGAAGAGCTCACCTGGGCTAACTTACCTGGCGGCCCCGCTTCATAGCCCAGCCCACCAGGGGCAAACTCGTCTTCTTCCGCGTGCCAGTGCACGAAGCAGCTCGGTGGCGAGCGCCGACGTCGCGGCGGCCACCTCCTGCCTGCCTAGCTGCCCTCGCCGACGCCCTGGAGGCTCTGGACGTCAACACGCACCTCTTCCCGACCCTCTCACTCTCCCTCGTGGCCCTCCTCTCCTCTGCTCCCTCTCTCTCGCCCGGGCCGAACGCGCCTGTCGCCGCCGCTCACCGTAGCCATGGCCACCGGCCACCGTACGCCTCAGCGACGCGCCAAGGAGCTTCGCCTCCTCGTCCCCGACCTCCTCATCGAGCCACGCCTCGCCAGAAGCCCCGACGCGCCGTCCCCAATCTCGTCTTCTGTAACGCCCCAGACACACCCGCCGGCGGTCGTTACTCCTGACGGGATCTAGACTGGCCTCACAGATCAATACTAGTCTTTTCTGCACACTTTGTCCTCACTCGTGTGCACCCGAGAGAAACTTCCCAGTGGGTCACCCATCCGGAAACTACTCCAAGCTGAGCACGCTTAACTTTGGAGTTCTGTCTGAATGGGCTTCCGGAAAAGAAGGAATTCCTTATTGATATGAGTAGTCTATCATCCCTAATAAGCGAGGCTATCACATACACCCCCCACTTAGAGGAACTGACGTCCTCGTTGGGCCACAGGAACGTTCCCTCTTGGCACAAACGTCTGTGCTTCCAGGACAGCACATGTGCCATGTCGTGTGCCACAACGGGTCACAAACGTCGTGCACAACATGACTGCAAACTGTCCGCAAACATCCGTATAACCATGAGGGTCGGCTCTGATACCAACTTGTAACGCCCTGGACACACCCGCCGGTGGTCGTTACTCCTGACGAGATCTATACTGGCCTCACAGATCAATACTAGTCTTTTCTGCGCACTTTGTCCTCACTCGTGTGCACACGAGAGAAACTTCCCGGTCGGTCACCCATCCTGAAACTACTCCAAGCTGAGCACGCTTAACTTTGGAGTTCTGTCCGAATGGGCTTCCGGAAAAGAAGGAATTCCTTATTGATATGAGTAGTCTATCATCCTTAATAAACCAGGCTATCACATCTTCCTCCCTCGGCCGCCGAGATCGCCGGCGACCCTGCGACCGCTCCGGTGCTTCCCCAAGCTCGCCGAGGCAACCGCTTCACTTGTCGTGAGCTTCTCCTTTGATCCCCTCTTCCCCCCTTGTTCGTCTACACCAGGTAGCAGGCGATTCCACTGGAGCCGTGAGCTCGGCTCCGCCGGCCATGTCGCCGCCGTGGCTATGGCCAGGTAAGCATGCGTCCGAGCTCGCCACTGCACGCCTTGCACTCCCGCGCATCGGACTGGGCCACCCGTTGCTCCTGGAGTGGTCCGTAGCGCCATTTCGTTCATCACCCGAGCGCCGGTCGCCGAGTCTGAGGTCGCCGCCGTCACTTTAGGCCACCTCCGGCGAAGCTGAGGGCACCAATTGACGCCCGCGAGCACCTGCTACTCGTAGATGGGCTCAGCCGTTAATTTGGTCGCCGGAGGAGCGTTTTCGATGCCCTCCGCCGTCTCGGGCGTCGCCGGCGACGAGCCGCGGGTCAGCTCCAGCGAGTTGACCCAGGTTTAACTTCCCCTAGGTCAATGACATGTGGGGCCGGCTTCTGACAAAAAATACTTTAGGTTTTTAGTTAAGTGCTAATTGCTATCATTAGTTTAATTAGACACTGACATGTGGGCCCTACCTTGTCTAAGTATAGTTTAGGATTTAATTAGTGCTGATTAACCCTGTTAATTAGCAGAGCCACTGACGTGTGGACCCCACTGGTCAGGTTTGACCTGGACCGGACCCTGTTGACATGCTGACGTCAGCATGAAGTCATGCTGATGCAGTAAGTATTTTCTGGGATTTAAAATAAATCAGAAATGATTTATTTATTTTCAGAAAATGCTTTAAACTACTAAAAATCATAGAAAATATTCTATAACTCCAATGAAAATAAATTTTATATGAAAAATGATCAGAAAAATCCAAAAAATATGTTTATGGCATTCTCATGCATGTTTGAACAACTTACAGCCACTGTTTAGGACAATTTGAATAAATGGCATTTCAATAATCACATATGGAGTTTGAATTTGAACCTTTGGTTCAAACCAACTTCATTTAATATGGTTGCTAGTTGCATTAGCACAATCAACAGCATATTGCCATGTCATGATCATGCATCATATTGTCGCATTGCATTGATTGTGTTCTTTCTCTGTTGCCGGTGTTTGCCCCCTCTCAGTAGACGTTGTTCTGACGATGTGATCGATGACACTGATGAACACACAGTACCATCTTCAGATGCGCGAGGCAAGCAAAACCCCGTTGACCATTCCGATACAATCCCACTCTCTCGCTCTTGCTCTCTTTTACTGCATTAGGACAACAATGTTTCAAGTATTGTTTGTTGCGGTAGCTGAACCCCTTTTCCTCTGCATGACCTGTCATTGCCACAGTAAATAGTTGAAACCCACTAGCATGAGTAGGAGTTGTTTGAGCCATGTTGTGCCTGCTCATTCATGCTTTCTGTTTATGCCTGCTATTGCTTAGAGTTGTGTCAAGTATGATTCATCGGGGATGAATTGGAATGTGGTGAACATCTCCTACTGTAGAGAGCTAAGTGTGTGAACACGATTTGGTAAAGGTAGCGATGAGAGGACATGTAGGAGTACATGGTGGGTTGTCTCATTGAAACCATCCTCAGGAACTGAGTTCTATGTTTGTGATCCATGAAGAGCTACTACCACACATTGGGCTCCGGGCATTCCAAGCTCTCTCAACTTATTAATCAACTTGATCTCTGTCCAGGAGTTGCAATTAGTTTCTGGTGTTTGTAGTATACTGGAGGTCGTGCGCAGCGCTGACCCTCGGGTGGGCTGTGATGTGGCAGGTATGTGGCACAGTGTACCGAGTCGCTTGTTTGGTGGCTCGGGAACCCTGTACACATTGTTTGGGGCTGTGAGCGACACCCCGGCCGGATGTCCCCACGGATGGAACCCAAATAGGCGATAAACCTGAACTAGAGACTTGTGTGGTTAGTCAGGTCGTGGCCGACACCCTCGCTGGGCTTCCGCTTGAAGGTAGTCGAGTACATGTCGTGTAAACAACGGTAACTGGTGAGAGCGTGTGTGAAGAAGTACACCCCTGCAGGGTTATAAATGATCTATTCAAATAGCAGTGTCCGCGGTAAAGGACTTCTGGTTTACCTGTACAATTCATAGACAAGTGGAAGTGGATACTCTAAAACGCGCAAGATAAGCGTGAGTGCTATGGACGGCCTTCTCGTAGTGAGACGGGTGAGGATCCATAATGGTGTATTGCTTGGTGAATATGTGGACTCGTGTGCGCCACCTCAAAAGAGTTACTTGCAGTCGTAGTTCAGGATAGCCACCGAGTCAAAGCTGGCTTGCTGCGGTCAAACTCCACCACTCCCTTTGTTGATACTGATGCATATGTAGCTAGTTCTGAGGTAAGTCTTGTTGATTACCTTTGTACTCACGTTTGCTTAATTCATGTTTCTGCAGAGAGGCTTCAGTCTCACTAGTGGTTCCGCGTGGACTTCGACGTTTTGCTTGTTACCTCAGCTACGATCTTGTACCCTTGGGAGGGTCTTGTAGATAGTCAGGCTTCTTAGCCCTTTTCATTTGTAGTTGTTTGTACTCAGACATGTTATGCTTCCGTTGCATGTATGCTCTGTATGGTAGGTCATGAGACCCACTGCTTGTAATAAATGCTATGATGACTCTTCTGGGCCTTATCTATATGAGTTGTTGAGTTTCGTTGTGATGCCATGTTGTACAGTACATACTTGCATGTTATGCGTACGTGTAATATGTATTGCTATATGTGGGATCCGACACCTAGTTGTTTACCCTTGGTAGCCTATCTTACAGGGAAATGCCTCCTAGTGCTTCCACTGAGCCCTTGTAGCTTGCTATTGCTCCGGAACACTTAGGCTGGCCGGCATGTGTCCTTCTTCGTTCCTGTGTCTGTCCCTTAGGGGAAATGTCACGCGTTGTTCCTTTAAGTCCTTGTAGCTTGCTACGACTTGGGTTCACATGTTGATGACCGACACATTCGTTGCTGGGTCATGTATGCCTGTCTCTGTAATTTAGTGCCACTTTTGGTTTATAACTAGTCATGTCGGCCCGGGTTCTCTGTCATATGGATGCTAGCAACACTATCATATACGTGAGCCAAAATGCGCAAACGATCCTGGGCGAGGTACGGTGGCACCCGTGGGGATACCGTGCATGAGGCCGCAAAGTGATATGATGTGTTACATGCTAGATCGGTGTGACTTAGGATCGGGGTCCTAACAACTTTGGTATCAGAGCCTGACTGCCTGTAGGATTAGTAAGCCAAACTGGTCGAAGTCGTGTCTAGAAACTCTTTAGTTATAATAAGGGAATTGATTGTAGAAGGGAACGTAAGGCTATTTTTACTTCTTTTACCTTATGACCTTCTGATATGAGTCACCTTCTTCCTTTTCTATAGGGATTAAGAACTAGGCTTCTCATTCAATCTATTAGGATCACGTTAATGGTGGATTCACCTCTTAGTTTAGTTTCTACTACTTCCGTGTCTTGAATAGTTGGTCTCAGAACCTTGACATTATGATGTTAAGTGGTTATGCTACCTTTTGCTTGGATCTCAAAATCTTTTTGGGCATTTACAGCCGTTATGCTGTCCGAGTCATCCCAGGTTTCTAAAACAATCTGATGCATTTGCAAATATTTCCTCCATGTTCCCGTTATCCTTTTAGGCCAGATTAACCACACCAATTGCTGAGTTGAGGTCCTTCGTTGCCTCGACAAAATTGTTGAAGCCATTAGGAAACCACGACATCATAGATAGCCACCCAGTCAAACAACCTTGTGTCATGTTCTCAGTGTGATGATTCTATCCTTTATCCTCGAAAGCATCCCGTGATGCCATTTAGTTAGTAGGCATTCTATTTTTTGGTTCTTGAACCCAAGATTCATTCTACTTACTTCATGTTGGTAGTATTTGCTCGTCCCTTTAGGATATTAGTAACCTTGTTATAGCCCGCGAGGTTCGTGGTATATCCTTTTTCCCATACCATGAACCATCCTTGGCAGAGGTTCTCCCGAACCAAAATATCACAACAAGAGTACTCTTGAGGAGTTCTTGATTCTATATTGTGACTCTGTCAGTCCTACCTTTCTGCATGGGTTATCTGGAAGAAATATGTTGGACTTGTTCGACATCCTAATCTATGCATCCACAACTCAAAAAGTTATATCTTCCTTTGATTTATCCCTCTTTAGTTGTACTATGACCCCGTCTATCAGTAATAGTCAAGAGTAGTTGTGCATTCGTGTTATCGATGTCTATTATTCTTATGGACAGTCAAGCCATTCTATTCTGGAATGACTTGGAGAAACAAACTCCAGTACCTCATCCATTCCTAGGATTGGGTCAAAGCAGTTGTATTCCGCAGATCAAAATGCCAATCCGGCTTTTGTTCTGTTCTACCTTGGAGTGTTACCCTCTTTATGTCAAGAATGTCATGGGAATTGCTCCACCTCCCGTGAACTCTTGATACAGTGATACTTCTCGCTGTCATCGTTCATTCCTCGGTCTCCGTGTTATTGTAACCGGAATACTGACAAGTGAATCGTGATGTGTGAAATCAATACTCGTAGCAACTCTGTTGCTTGGTAGTTAATGGACAATAAACCCATTCTTAGTGTGTTGGTTACTGAATCATCATTCTAATATTGATCATACCATCTAGTCCATTTTTCTGGTGCACTCTTCGATCAATGAATTAGGATTGTGTCAATCTCTCGCTCTTTTGATCATATCGTCTTGCCCTGAAAAACAAGATTGTTCTCGAGCTTCATAACATATCGGTGGTTCGTGATTTTCCGAATATCTTCTCGGAAGTATTACCAGGTTGTTCCCTGACCTCTATGTTGAGTTTGTGCTCAAGTTGGTTTTCTTATAAACCACCCCTTCTCCAAGAATCTGTGTTGGATACCCTGAACTAGTTGGTTAAGCTAAATAACAACTTGGAGAGTTGGAAGATAAAAGCTTGCCTGAATTAGTTCCTTCCAAGGGATATCTTTTGTGTGTGTTGAAGAAAGATGATATCTTGATCGATTGATCCTTGTGATCAATTATTGGATCTATTGTCTTGTCCAAAACTTTGATTTGAGTGTGGGCTATCCTCACATAAAATGAGAACCAACGATGTTCGTAATGTGGTCTTACTCGTGGTTGTTCCTCGAGCATACCCCATTATATCTCTTGGTCTGACCAATTCTATCACCTTGTTCACATAGTTGTGGAATTCCATCTTCATGCAAATCTTGATGATTTGTTGGTGAGCCTATCAACCTCATTTTATCTTCTCCATGATTCATGTTGAACATATGGTTAGTGTTGGAAACTTGTATAAGCATTATCTTCATGTCCTGTTCATGAAGCATATGTTCGGATAAAAGAAGTGACTTCCTATAATACATGTGCATTGATACAAGTTGCCGCCGTGAATTCGGGAAAGTCAATGTTGCCTCCTCTGGAATCATCCCAAGTCCGTCATGCATGTGCGAAGTATTCTATGGTTTGATAGACTGATCATCTTCATTCCATATGTATTCCCTAGCACCCAAGCCACTGATTGAATTGTTCAAGGAGAAGAAGTTCCTTCTTAAGAGCTAACACGGGCTTAACCAAGGACTTCGTTATCCACAATGATGGTTCCCTACGTGAACTCGATAGTGTTTTTTTGTTAGCCTACTACGTCGTCATGCTTGTCTTGGCCAACGTGTTCTTAAGTATGTAGCAGAACCAGCTCATGTTTTGGAACTTGCTATCGTAGTTCATATCCCGAGAATCTCGCTACGTCATCTCATCGATTTGTGTTGCAAACTTTCTTTTCCAGACATGACGTCTGAAATATCCTGTTATCAACCAGATCTGAATCTCATGCAGATATAATGGTTGGAACATTCCTAGCATTTGCATTTTCTTCCAAGCTTGCACCCCAGTAATTGTTGTCCAGGATCATCTTCAAAAGTGGACTTACCAGGGGTCTGATCCATTTATGGTGATAAGCAAAAATCACTCATTGTGTTGTCTTGAACAAGGTAGTCCACATCATCCATTCTAGTCTGAGTATGGCATTCTTCCATACTCCTTCGAACGATCGTTTGTGATTGCCTTAGGCTGGTATAGAGAATCTCAATGATCTCTATATCAAAAGTAATTCTTTTTGCCACTTAAGGGAATAACTATATGAGTCACCTTCTCTAAGGTGCCCCGTCTGGTGACATCGATCAACATCTTTTTAGGTGTAGAATTATTGCCTACCAAATGAACCTTTGTCATTTGTTTCACTCCATCCCTCTGGATGTGTCTTCCGTGTCTCAACTCAAGAGATGTTTCAACGTCTCACTCCATGAGTTGATCTTGAGTTGATCGATCTTTCAGAAGACCAAGTTCTGTAGAGTTTCTTTCGTCGTCACTATGTTGGACAAAGACCTCGAAAGCAAGGATGTCAAGATCAACATGATGCAGGCAATCAACGTTATTATGAAGTGCAACCTAGACCGTGAAGATTGTGTTAGTTTGCGTCCCCCCTTCATCTTACCCTACGCTTGAATTTCGAGACGAGATTCTTGTTTAGTGGGGGTGAGTTGTCACATCCCTAGCTTCTGGTACTGCCTAGTGTTTGCATCTTGCTTGCATCATGTTTAAGTTTTCAGAAAGTTGAAATGGGGATTGTTCAAACCCTAGCACTAAAACTACTCAACTAGGTTCAGATAATAAATACTTTTCAATGTACCCAAAGTGCCCTTCTAAAATGTTCATCATCTTTGGCTTGGTCTTAAACCTCTGACAAAAATGGTGCACAATTTTCTAGGACATCCTAAGGTCATTGGTTTAAATCATATGTTATTTGCATTTGGGTATTTAAATGCTATAAAATATTTTAAATGCCCAAATAATCATAAACCAAAATGTTCCCTGTTTGTTATATTATATACAGTGGGCATGAGTAGTTTCATGATTTATGCAAGTGCTTTAGCATTTTTAATAAAGCAACACAAGTACAGAAAATAGAAAACAGAAAATAATTAGAAAAGAGAGAGAGAAAAGAGCTCACCTTGGCTAACTTACTTGGCGGCCCAGCTTCACGGCCCAGCCCACCAGGGGCAAGATCGTCTTCTTCCACATGCCAGCACACGAAGCAGCTCGGTGGCGAGCGCCGACGTCATGCCGGCCACCTCCTGCCTGCCTAGCTGATGCGGAACATCCCAAGGTCATCCCCATGGACCTATCGTTGACTCACCAAGTGCCCAAAGGACCAATGACACGAGCCCGTGCAAGATCTCTCGAAGCCGAGGTGAACTCGCTCCTTTATCAATTTCCTCTCCATGCACATGGGACATGGCTTATACCCTCATCAGAGACTCTATGCGTATTCAGGTACTTGGAAGAAGGCCACGTGATGGCTCTGCACAGTGGACAAGGCGGCGGGATCGACAAGTGCTTGGAACAAGAAGAAGTGCCGCTGAAGACGCTACAAGCACCGGACGTCCGAACCCTACCGGACGACTGGTCACCCCCAGGCATCGGACGTCCGACAAACAACGGACGACCGGCGCCTCCCAGATGACCAGACGACCGAAGGCCACCGGACGTCCGTGACACCGACTACAGAACGTAATTAGCAAAAATCCGAGGGTTACCAGACGTCCGGTCCCTCCCGAGCCACCGGACGTCCGGTGATCCAGCGGACGTCCGTCCCGCCTGCTTGCACGCAGTGACAGGGCCGAAGCCCATGTACCCCTCCCCTCGTCCGGAGAATATATACCCGTTGACTTCCTCCTTCCTAGGCTAGCTTTTTGATAGCTCATTTGATATATTCTTGTGGTTCATCTCCTCGAGAGTGACTGCGGCCCTCTTCGGAGAAGATCCTCACGGATTCAAGACCTCCTCTACGGAGAAGATCCCAAGGGATACCCCAGGACCTCCTCTGGGAGAACACTATCTTTGTACCACCGTTGTTGACTATGGATCGTATGTCTTGATATGTATCGTGAATCTAGCACCTGTGTGACTGTCTTTTTGTTGATTTGAGTGTTTCCTCTCGTGGTTCCCTCCGTGATTCCTTTGTGTTCTTCGTGTTCATCGTGGGATCCATCTCCATTTCGTGAAAGATCGGCCTAGAACGGGTAGACCCCGCATCATATGGTATCAAGAGCCACGGTTTCTCGTGAAATTGGAGCCCCTACCCGTGTTTTCTAGCTTGTTTTTGTTGTGTTCTTCCCAATTCCGAAAATTCCCCACCAAAACTAGCCGCAATTTTTTTTGTGATATGTTCATTTGGCGAGATTTTGCAGAATCTCTTCCATGGGTTTGCTATGCCATGAGTGGATCTCAAGTTTCCCCACCTTTTCCCCAATTTTCTTCCACAAATTCGGGCAAGTTTGACCAATTTTTCCACGGATACCTCGAACCCTAGCCCAGACCCACCGGACGACCGGCGTTTTACCGGACGTCCGGACCCCCGCGAAGCACCGGACGTCCGTCACCCACCGGACGACCGGAACATCATATACATAAGTATTTACCGGATTTCCGAGACCTACCGGACGTCCAGCGACCGAACGACCGGCGACCCACCAGACATCCGCTGAACCCTGACGAAGCTGAATTTACTTAGTTTTGTTCCACCTTCCGCACCCACTCACCCATTCATACACCCACATCTACCATTCCACCACCACCATTGCCTAACCAAATCACTACGGTCTTACCTCTTTGTGTCTTGGATCATTTGAGTTGTGGTTTTCCCATTTCCTTATGTGTTTCGGCTATCTCGGAATGGAACGACATCGACAAGACCACATCTCAACCACGACAAGGACGGTAACATCGACGACGCTTAGTCATTCTACCTTGCAATTGCTTTGTCACCCTATAGTCCATTTTGCGTAGCTTTCCCATTGAGACTAGCCATTTGAGTATTGCCGGGCCATGACACTTGTGCACATTAGTTATAGTCATAGATATTGCATACTACAACATCATATCTACGTGTGACACAAGAGTGATCCGCATACACAATAGCTACCTTGATCCGAGAAGCATGCATAAGTGGCCAAAGAAAGAGCTCACAAGCTTTTAAGCAAAAGAGCCATCCAAAGATTATAAGCAAAAGGAAAATATCATCATACGCCTTGCATCAAAAGAGATCATATGAGATAGCAATACATCATCTTGTGCTCAAGCATCGGCACATCATACACTCATAGCATACATGTGATAGGAAGTCGTTACGTTTGCCTCTTATAGGTCGTGCACAAGTGCGTATCCGCCTATTAAGCAATCAGTTAGCGTCTCTCCAGTGTTGTGCAACAAGAGCATTTTCCGTGGATTCCACACTTTCGCCCACCCTTGGTTGCACAACCACATTTATCTATCCGTGCGTGTGTTCCGTGTGCTACTTTGCTTGTGATCTACTTGTTGCTTGAGCAAATTGTGAATCATTTTCAACATCATTGAGTCACTTTGACAATTGCATTGAATTTGTGCCACCATCCTAACCAAGCTCCTCTCAAATCTTTACTTGTGTAGGCGTGATAATCGACACGAAGTGGTACCAATAGTGCTATTTCCGGGTTACATTATTGAGTGATCATTGTTACATTTTCAACTTCGGTCAAGGTACAATTGGTATTGTCTTCTCCTTTCTCCCACTCACACTCTTGCTTGCAATGATGGATAGGCCAAGTACATCTTCGAACACGCTCTTCGATGATCCTCAAGAATCGAACAACTACGTCACCAAACTACATCTCTTCGGCGTCCAACGAGCTTTACATCAAGAAAGCGAAGCTATGCGCGAGCACATTGAGCAAGTCGCCGCCGACGCGCGCCAATTTGAAGCATGAACAAGAGAGCAATTCGACACCATCAACACCAACATCTCTACCCAATTCAACGAGCTACAGACTTTTATAGTCAACCGACGTTCGTCATCCACCTCTTCTCAAAGACGAAGCCGCTCAAGTCGCCACACCGATTCCACGGACGGCTCAAGTAAACCTACATCGAACACACTTCGTCAAGCCGCACGTCAAGCTTGACATGACAACCGGAATCCACTTCATGACAAGAGCTCCCAATAGCTATTTGGAGAGCAAGAAAGTCGACATCGTCAAAACCAAGCTACACTTGAACAAGCGCAAGAACGGCAACGACTATGCCAACAACAACAAGAGCGAGCACGTCGACACCAAGAAGAACAAAATGCCGAGGCTCAACGTCAAGCACAACAACGCCGAGAAGCTCAAGCTCTTGAGGCACAACGAGCATTACGTGATTCACATCGCAATGTGGCAAATCGCACTCGACACACTCGTCAAGAAGAGGATTTCCTTCGCGATGAGATGCAAGAGAGGCACCACCACGCACGAATGCAAGAAGAATTTCCTCCTCAAGCGCGACAAGAGCAACAACCTCAACAAGCACCACAAGCTCGACAAGTACACCATGACAATGAACATCTACTCCGCCAAGAGCAACATGAGATTGACAACCGTCCAAATCAAGGATGCCCTCCCAATAGGCAAGCAAACAATGAAGAGCGTCGCTATGGCAAGCTTAAGTTCACCATGCCAAAGTTTTTCGGAAGCATTGATCCCGAAGACTACCTATCATGGGCATTGAAGGTCGATAAGATATTCCGCTTACACAACTTTGATGAAGAACAGAAGATTGCAATGGCCTCCCTTGAGTTCCAAGACTATGTTCTCATTTGGTGGGAGCAAATCATCGAGAGAAGAGAAGCAAAAGGCGAACCTCCTATCACTACTTGGGCTCAAATGAAGGAAGTCATGACAGCATGCTTTGTGCCAACACACTACAACCATGATTTTATCAAGAAGCTACAACTCCTCAAACAAGGTACCAAGTCCGTTGAAGAGTACTACAAGGAGATGGAGATTGCCATGATAAGAGCCAACATCATGGAAGATGAAGAGCAAACAATGGCGAGATTCTTGAATGGACTCAACTATCCTATCAAGAAGATTGCGGGCTTTCAACCCTACACGGCCCTCCTCGAGCTAGTACACCAAGCAACCAAAGCAGAGCGACAAGTTCAAGAGGACTACAAGTACTCCAAGTTCACTTCCAAGAACTTTGGCTCCTACAACCAAGCTTCAACGACTTCGGCTCCTCCTACCTCTACCAAGCCATCTACACCCTTCGGTGACAAGTCAAGCTACAAGAATGCAACTTCATCAAGTCGGCCACCTTCTACTAACAACTTCAAGCCAAGAACTTCATCATCTACAACTCCAACCGAGGACAACTCCAAGACGAGTTCCACCAAATGTTTCAAGTGCCAAGGTCGAGGCCACAAGTCATTCGAGTGCAAGACCGTTCGCACAATGATCATCAATGATGACGGATCTTATGACTCAATGAGCGATGATGAGATGGTAGCCCTTGCGCATGTCGGTATGCATCGCCAAGTGAATGAAGATGAAGACCATCAAGTGTTTTGCGACAATGACTCGAGTCCCAACCTCGTTGTCTCCAAGGTCTTGACACTTCAACATCAACAAGATGACGATCAAAGTTGTTATATCTTCCATACCAAGGCCGGCATCAACGGACACTCCGTCAAGGTTATCGTCGATGGAGGAAGTTGTCATAACTTGGCAAGCGAAGAGCTATGCGACAAGCTACAACTGATCAAGACAAAGTCCCTCATCTCTACAAGGTCCAATGGCTTAACGACGCCGAAATTCTACGAGTCGAGCAACTGTGCAAGTCTCCTTCAAGATAGGCGCCTACGAGGACACACTTGAGTGTGATGTGGTCCCTATGTCCGTGTGCCACCTTCTTCTTGGACGACCATGGCAATATGATCGTGGAGTCACACACAATGGACGGACCAACCACTATAGCTTCAAGATGAAGGGCAAGGAATTCGTGCTACGTCCAATGTCACTAAGTCATGTAGCCTCCGACAAACACTTACGTACCAACCATCATGGAGAGAATGGTGAGAGAGTGAGCCACCAAAAGGAGAGGCAGAGCCACAAGCCAAATATGAGCGACTCCATGATGAGCGACAAGAAACAACTAGTGCTATTTGCCACCAAAAGCGAGATGAGAGAAGTGTGTGAGAACCCCTCGAGTGTCTTTCACCTTGTGATTTTATGCAAAGGGGAAGCCAAACCTACTAACACTTCACCACCTCTACCTTTAGTGTTGTCTCAATGGTTGCAGGAATTCTCGGACGTCTTTCCCGATGAGCTACCTCCGGGTCTACCTCCACTTCGTGGAATCAGACACATCGACCTCATACCCGGCGCATGAGTTACAAACAAGGCTCCATACCGTGTCAACCCTGAGGAAACCAAGGAAATACAATGGCAAGTGCAACAACTCATCGACAAAGGTCATGTACATGAAAGCTTGAGCCCTTGTGCCGTTCCGGTTATTATCGTGCCTAAGAAAGATGGAAGATTTCGCATGTGTTCCCTTTGTCGCCCGATAAATGCTATCATCGTTAGATACCTCCACCCTATTCCATGCTTAGAAGACATGCTTGATGAATTATGTGTTGCCACCATCTTTTCGAAAATTGATCTTAAAAGTGGCTACTACCAAATTCGCTTTCAAGAGGGTGATGAGTGGAAAACGACTTTTAAAACAAAGTTTGGGTTATATGAGTGGTTGGTCATGCCAATGGGTTTATCGGAAGCACCCGGTTCATTTATGTGTCTCATGCATTTCGTTCTCCGACCCTACATAGGCGTCTTTGTAGTGGTTTATTTTTATGACATCCTCGTGTTTAGCAAGTCGCTTGAGGACCATGTGACACACATCCGTATGGTTTTACAAACCCTTCGGAAAGAGCGCTTATATGCTAACATGGATAAATGCACTTTCGGCATTGACAAGGTCGTTTTCTTAGGATTTGTCGTTTCTTCACAAGGTGTTCACGTTGATGAAACTAAAATTGAAGCAATTAAAACTTGGACACCACCAACGAATCTCCAACAAGTGCGTAGCTTTCTTGGTTTAGCCAGTTTCTATCGACGTTTTGTGAAGGACTTTAGCACAATTGCTATGCCTCTACACGCCTTGAGCAAGAAGAACACACCCTTCATTTGGGGTCCTTCGCAAGACACCGCGTTTAATGAGCTAAAAACCTTGCATATGCACACACCACTTCTTGCCCTACCAAACTTTGACAAAGCTTTTGAAATGCATGGTGACGCTAGCGGTACCGGCATAGGTGGCGTGCTAATGCAAGAAAAACGCCCAATTGCGTACTTTAGCGAGAAGCTATCCGGAGCGCAACTTAATTACCCCATATATGATAAAGAGCTCTACGCCTTGGTGAGAGTTTTGCGTGTTTGGGAACATTATCTTAGACCTCATGAATTTATTCTTCATACGGACCATGAGACGCTCAAGTATCTCAAGGGTCAAACTAAGTTGAACAAGCGTCATGCTAAGTGGAGTGAATTCATTGAATCTTTTCCCTATGTCATCAAATACATCAAAGGCAAAGAGAATGTTGTGGCGGATGCGTTTTCCCGCAAATGCATGCTTGTTACACAACTTGAGTTGAATGTTATTGGATTTGAGCACATAAAAGATTTATACGAGCATGATCTTTGTTTGCACATCCTTATGCTAAGTGTTTCACTCACACTTCTTGGAAACGTTACTACATAAAAGATGGATATCTTATGAGAGCTAACAAACTTTGCATTCCCGAGTCGTCGCATCGTTTGCTCCTTTTGCAGGAATCTCATGGAGGAGGACTCATGGGACACTTTGGACGCGAAAAGACATTTGCTACGCTCTCCAAAAACTACTTTTGGCCCAAGATGATATGTGACATCTCACGCCTCACAAACCGATGCTCTACATGTCGCAAAGCTAAGTCAAAAGCTCAATCTCATGGTCTTTACATGCCACTTCCTGTTCCATACCATCCTTGTGAAGACATAAGCATGGACTTTATACTTGGATTGCCTAGGACTCAAAATGGAGAAGATTCCGTGTTTGTTGTCGTGGATAGATTCTCTAAAATGGCTCATTTCATCCCTTGTAACAAGATCGACGATGCTTCACATGTTGCAAATCTCTTTTGTAGGGAAATCATTCGTCAACATGGAGTACCCAAGACGATCGTGTCGGACCGGGACGTCATGTTCTTGAGCTACTTTTGGAAGACTCTATGCGCCAAACTCGTCATCAAGCTCCTCTTATCTTCGGCATATGATCCACAAACCGACGGCCAAACGGAGGTGACGAACCGCACACTTTCGACGCTTCTTCGCGTGTTGATCAAGAAGAACATAACGGAATGGGAGCAATGCTTGCCCATCGCCGAGTACGCCTACAACTGCGCAAGACATTCGACTACCGGCAAGTCCCCCTTTGAGGTCGTCTATGGCTTCAACCCGTTGTCCCCATTGGACATCCTACCTCTACCTCTACAAGAATGCATCAACATGGACGCAAGTGCACGAGCAAGCTATCTCAAGAAGGTGCATGAAGATACAAGGGCAACGATCGAGCGACAAGTGCAATGCGTAGCCACCAATTGCAACGTCGACAAGGCACCAATGGTGTTCCAACCGGGAGATCTCGTATGGCTTCATATTCGAAAGGACCGCTTCCCCAACGAACGCAAGTCCAAACTACTACCTCGAGCCGACGGACCTTTCAAGGTGCTAGCACGCTACAACAACAATGCCTACAAGATCTACATTCCACGCGACAAGTACAACGTGAGCACTACCTTCAACATCAAGGACCTATCTCCTTTCCATGGTGATGAAGATTTTGATCCGAGGTCGGATCTTTCCCAAGGGAGGGGAGATGATGCAGAGCATCCCAAGGTCATCCCCATGGACCTATCGTCAACTCACCAAGTGCCCAAAGGACCAATGACACGAGCCCGTGCAAGATCTCTCGAAGCCGAGGTGAACTCGCTCCTTTATCAATTTCCTCTCGATGCACATGGGACATGGCTTCTACCCTCATCAGAGACTCTATGCGTATTCAGGTACTTGGAAGAAGGCCACGTGATTGCTCTGCAAAGTGGACAAGGCAGCGGGATCGACAAGTTCTTGGAACAAGAAGAAGTGCCGCTGAAGACGCTACTGGCACCGGACGTCCGACCCCGACCGAACGACCGGTCACCCCCAGGCACCAGACATCCGACGAACACCGAACGACCGGCGACTCCCAGACGATCGGACGACCGGAGGCCACCGGACGTCCGTGACACCGACTTCAAAACGTAATTAGCGGAAATCCGAGGGTTACCGGACGTCTGGTCCCTCCCGAGCCACCGGACGTCCGGTGATCCAGCGGACGTCCGTCCCGCCTGCTTGCACGCAGTGACCGGGCCAAAGCCCATGTACCCCTCCCCTCGTCCAGAGAATATATACCCGTTGAGTGCCTCCTTCCTAGGGTAGCTTTTGGATAGCTCATTTGATACCTTCTTGTGGTTCATCTCCTCGAGAGTGACTGCGGCCCTCTTCGGAGAAGATCCACACGGATTCAAGACCTCCGCTACGGAAAAGATCCCAAGGGATACCCCAAGACCTCTTCCGGGAGAAGACTATATTTATACCATCGTTGTTGACTATGGATCGTGTGTCTTGATATGTATCATGAATCTAGCACATGTGTGACTGTCTTTGTGTTGATTTGAGTGTTTCCCTCCGTGATTCCTTTGTGTTCTTCGTGTTCATCGTGGGATCCATCTCCATTTTGTGAAAGATCGGCCTAGAACGGGTTGACCCCGCATCAGTAGCTGCCCTCCTCGACGCCCTGGAGGCTCTGGACGTCAACATGCACCTCTCCCCGACCCTCTCACTCTTCCTTGTGGCTCTCCTCTCCTCTGCTCCCTCTCTCTCGCCTGGGCCGAACGCGACCGTCGCCGCCGCTCATCGTAGCCACGGCCACCGGCCACCCTACTCCTCACCGATGCGCCAAGGAGCTCCGCCTCCTTGTCCTCGACCTCCTCATCGAGCCACGCCTCGCCAGAAGCGCCGACGCGCCGACGCGCCGTCCTCAAGCTCGTCTTCCTCCCTCGGGCGCCGAGATCGCCGGTGACCGTGCGCCCGCTCCGGTGCTTCCCCAAGCTCGCCGAGGCCACCGCTGCACTGGCTGTGAGCTTCTCCTTCGATCCCCTCTTCCCCCTTGTTCGTCTACGCCAGGTAGCCGCCGATTCCACTGGAGCCGTGACCTCGGCTCCGCCGGCCATCTCGCAGCCGTGGCTATGGCCAGGTAAGCATGCGTCTGAGCTCTCCACTGCACGCCTTGCACTCCCGCGCATTGGCCTGGGCCACCCGTTGGTCCTGGAGTGGCCCATAACACCATTTCGTTCATCACCCGAACGCTGGCCGCCTCGTCTAAGGTCGCCGCCATCACTTTAGGCCACCTCCGGCAAAGCTGGGGGCACCAATCGACGCGCGCGAGCTCCAGCTTCTCCTAGACGGGCTCAGCCGTTGATTTGGTCGCCGGAGGAGCGTTTTCGATGCCCTCCGCTATCTCGGGCGTCGCCGGCGATGAGCCGCGGGTCAGCTCGGGCGATTTGACCCAGGTTTGACTTCCCCTAGGTCAATGACATGTGGGGCCGGCTTCTGACAAAAATTAGTTTAGGTTCTTAGTTAAGTGCTAATTGATGTCATTAGTTTATTTAGACACTGACATGTGGGCCCTGCCCTATCTAAGTATAGTTTAGGATTTAATTATTGCTAATTAACCCTGTTAATTAGCACAGCCACTGACGTGTGGACCCCACTGGTCAGGTTTGACCTGGACCAGCCCCTGTCGACCTGCCGATGTCAGCATGAAGTCATGCTGATGCAGTAAGTATTTTCTGGGATTTAAAATAAATCGGAAATGATTTATTTATTTTCAGAAAATGCTTTAAACTTCTAAAAATCACAGAGAATAATCTATAACTCTAATGAAAATAAATTATATATGAAAAATGATCAGAAAATCCCAAAGAATTGGTTTATGGTTCTCATGCATGTTTGAACAACTTACAGCCACTTTTTAGGACAATTTGAATAAATGGCATTTGAATAATCACATATGGAGTTTAAATTTGAACGTTTGGTTCAAACCAACTTCATTTAATATGGTTGCTAGTTGCATTAGCTCAATCAACAGCATATTGTCATGTCATGATCATGGATCATATTGTTGCATTGCATTGATTGTGTTCTTTCTCTATTGCCGGTGTTTCTCCCCTCTCAGTAGACGTTGTTCCGACGATGTGATCGATGACATTGATGAAGACATAGTACCATCTTCAGAAGTGCCAGGCAAGCAAAACCCCATTGAGCATTCCGATACAATCCCACTCTCTCGCTCTTTCTCTCTTTTACTGCATTAGGACAACAATGTTTCAACTGCCATTTGATGTGGTAGCTGAACCCCTTTTCCTCTGCATGACCTATCATTGCCATAGTAAATAGTTGAAACCCACTAGCATGAGTAGGAGTTGTTTGAGCCATGTTGTGCCTACTCATTCATGCTTTCTGGGTATGCCTGCTATTGCATAGAGTTGTGTCAAGTATGATTCATCGGGGATGAATTGGAATGTGGTGAACATGTCCTCCTATTGAGAGCTAAGTGTGTGAACACGATTTGGTAAAGGTAGCGTTGAGAGGCCATGTAGGAGTACATGGTGGGTTGTCTCATTGAAACCATCCTCAGGAACTGAGTTATGTGTTTGTGATCCATGAACAACTACTACCACACATTGGGATCCGGGCACTCCAAGCTCTCTCGACTTAGTAATCAACCCGATCTCTGTCCAGGAGTTGCAATTAGTTTCTGGTGTTTGTAGATAACTGGAGGTCGTGCGCAGCGCTGACCCTCGGGGTGGGCTATGATGCGGCAGGTATGTGGCACGGTGTACCGATTCACCCGTTTGGTGGCTCGAGAACCCTGTACACATCGTTTGGGGCCGTGAGCGACACCGCGCCCGGATCTCCCCACTGATGGAACCCAAATAGGCAATAAACCTGGACTAGAGACTTGTGTGGTTAGTCAGGTCGTGGCCGACACCATCGCTGGGCTTCCGCTTGAAGATTACCGAGTACATGTCGTCTAAATGGCGGTAAGTGGTGAGAGCGTGTGTGATGAAGTACACCCCTGTGGGGTTATAAATGATCTATTCGAATAGTCGTGTCCGCGGTAAAGGACTTCTAGGTTACCTTTACAGTTCATAGACAAGTGGAAGTGGATACTCTAAAGTGCGCAAGATAAGCGTGAGTGGTATGGATGGCCTTCTCGTAGGGAGACGGGAGCGGATCCATAGTGGTGTATTGCTTGGTGAATATGTGGACTCGTGTGCGCCACCTCAAAAGAGTTACTTACAGTCGTAGTTCAGGATAGCTACCGAGTCAAAGCTGGCTTGCTGCGGTCAAACTCCACCACTCCCTTTGTTGATACTGATGCATATGTAGCTAGTTCTGATGTAAGTCTTGCTGAGTACCTTTGTACTCATGTTTGCTTAATTTATGTTTTTCCAGAGAGACTTCAGTCTCACTAGTGGTTCCGCGTGGACTTCGACGTTTAGTTTGTTGCCTCAGCTACGATCTTGTACCCTTGGGAGGGTCTTGTAGATAGTCAGGCTTCTCAACCCTTTTCATTTGTAGTTGTCTATACTCAGACATGTTATGCTTCCGTTGCCTGTATGCTCTGTATGCTGGGTCATGAGACCCACTACTTGTAATAAATGCTATGATGGCTCTTCTGGGCCTTATCTATATGAGTTGTTGAGTTTTGTTGTGATGCCATGTTGTATAGCACATACTTGCATGTTATGCGTACGTGTAATGTGTATTGCTAGGTGTGGGATCTGACACCTAGTTGTTTACCCTTGGTAGCCTATCTTGCAGGGAAATGCCTCCTGGTGCTTCCACTGAGCCTTGGCAGCTTGCTACTGCTCCGAAACACTTAGGTTGGCCGACATGTGTCCTTCTTCGTTCCTGTGTCTGTCCCTTAGGGGAAATGGCACGTGTTGTTCCTTTAAGTCCTTGTAGCTTGGTACGACTTGGGTTCACACGTTGATGACCGACACATTCGTTGCTGGGTCATGTATGCATGTCTCTGTAATTTAGTTCCACTTTTGGTTTATAAATAGTCATGTTGGCACGGGTTCTCTGTCATATGGATGCTAGCGACACTATCATATACGTGAGCCAAAATGCGCAAACGGTCCCAGGCCAGGTTAGGTGGCACCCGTGGGGATACCGTGCGTGAGGCCGCAAAGTGATATGATGTGTTACATGCTAGATCGGTGTGACTTAGGATCGGGTTCCAAACAGTTCAGATCGATGACACCGATGAAGATAGAAAGCTCTCTTCATATGTGCAAGGCAAGAAACCCCATTCGAGCATCTTGATACAATCCCACTCTCTTGCTCTTGCTCTCATTTACGGCATTAGGACAACAACGGCTCAACTATTACATGTTGGAGTAGTTAAAGCCATGCCTCTGCATGACCTGTCGTTGCCATAATAAATAGTTGAAACCCACTAGCATGAGTAGGAGTTGTTTGAGCCATGATGTGCCTACTCATTCATGCTTGCTTGTTATGCCTGATATGCTTAGAGTTGTGTAAGGTCTGATTCATCTCGGATGGATTGGAATGGAGGTGAACATGTCCTACTGTTGAGAGCTAAGTGTGTGAACACGATTTGGTAAAGGTAGCAAAGAGAGGCCATGTAGGAGTAAATGGTGGGTTGTCTCATTGATACCGTCCTCAGGAACTGAGTTTTGTGTTTGTGATCCGAGATAGTTACTACCACACACTGGCATCCTTAATTGACTCTCTCGGCTTATTAATTGCCTTGATTTTGCTAGGAGTTGCAACTAGTTTCTGGTGTTTGTTGGATATGTGTTGGAGGCCGTGTGTAGCACTGACCCTAGGGGTGGGCTATGATGCGGTAGATACATTGTGGCCCGGTGTACCAAGGCACCCATTTGGTGGGCTTGGGAACCATGCACAGATCGTTTGGGGTTGTAGTGGAAATCTTGGTCGGACTTCCTTGCGGATGGAACTCAAATAGGCGATAAACATGGACTAGAGACTTGTGTGGTTAGTCAAGTCGTGGCCGACACCCTCGCTGGGCTTCCGCTTGAAGGTTTCCAAGTACATGTCGTGTAAATGGCAATACGTGGTGAGAGCGTGTGTGACGAAGTACACCCCTGCAGGGTAATATGATCTATTCGAATAGCTACATCCGTGGATATGGACTACTTAGAAAACTTATATTGTTCATAGATAACTAGAAGTGGATACTCTAAAATGCACAAGATAAGCGTGAGTGCTATGGATGGCCTTCTCGTAGGGAGACGGGAGCGGATCCATAGTGGTGTACTGATATGGTGAATATGTGCACTCGTGTGCACTTTCTCAGCTCAAAGAAAATACCGATAGTCGTAGTTTAGGATAACCACTGAGTCAAAGCTGGCTTGCTGTAGTTAAACTCCACAACCCCTTTGTTGATACTGATGCGTATATAGTTAATTTTGATGTAAGTCATCCTGGGTACATTTGTACTCACGTTTGCTTAGTTCATGTTTTTGCAGAGGAGACTTCAGTCTTACTTTAGATTCTTGCAATGAGATCGACTTTGACTGAGTAGCTTGGGAATCCCAGATAGAGGTCTGATTCCAATGGAGGGTCTTCTAGATAGTCAAGCTTTCGAACCTTCATTCTTTTCAGTTGTCTGTACTCAGACAGGATAAGCTTCTGCATGTGCTTGATGTTTGTGTGACTCTGTATGTTCGGTCATGAGACCCATGCATGTTTGTAATGTCATGTAATGTATGACTCTTCGGAGACTTCCTAATAAATACTCTGAGTCATAGAATTATGTTGTGATGCCATGTTGTATTTACACATATTGAGCAAATTATGTGTATGTTATTGAAATGCTTGGTATGTGTGGGATTCGACACCAAGTTGTTTATTGTTGGTAGCCTCTGTTATGGGGAAATGCCTCCTAGTGCTTCCACTCAGCCATGGTAGCTTGCTACTGCTCCGGAACACGTGGATTGACCGGCATGTGTCTATCCTTGCTCATGTGTTTGTCCCTTTGGGTAAATGTCACGCGGTGTTTCACTGGAGTCCTTGTAGCTTGCTATGACTCGGTTACACTCGCTGCTGACCGACACGTGCATTGATGGGTGATGTATGCCTATCCCTATAAGTTTGTGTGTAACAGCCGGAATTTTGCCCTTTTCTTTTTTTGAGGATTTTCTTGATTTTATTTGATTTTCTGTGGCTATGTGGTTCTGAAACTTGGGAAGATCATGTCTTCCTAGGCTTTATAGTGGCTTGCCCTCCTCATCATCATCCCAAAACCTTGTCATTTCCATCCTTGACCCAATCCAATATTCTTTTTCCAAGGAATATTCCTTTTCAATTAAACGAATAATTCTTTTTGCCCTAGGTTGTGAAGCAACCTATACCTCTGTCATTCTAAAAATTGCCAAATAATTCTCATAAATTGTTTGGGTCATATCTTGCTCAAATATGGCAAAACATTTCATTGCCATGTTCAAAAATAATCCTCCAATAATCATTTTCCTATTATGCCCTAAATGGCACTTTGTGAAGCAAGTGCTACTATTCTTTGCCCACTTGACTCCAAACTTTTTCGGCATCTTTTCCTATCAATATAATTGCCCTGTGCCAAATTTCAACTTCATTTGGCAAGTAATTATTTTCAGCAATTTTCCAAAGTTTCTGTCCAGATCGGAACTTTGTGAAGGAAGTATATTCTAGGCAGGTTCAAATGAGTTGAAACTTTGTCACATCGTTCATTTGACCAAATAATGACTCTACACCAAATATGAGCTTATGTAGATCTTCTATGTGAGCCCAGCTCCGAATCTTAGTTTCTGGTCAGATTTTCACTTTGTGAAGCAACCCTATTTTATATTGCTTAATTTGAGCTGAAAATTTACCAGCACATTCTTATATCTATATCCACTCCCTCCACCAAGTTTTGGCTCAATTCACTTAGCCATTTCCCTCGGGAATGTTTCCTAGTTTCTGTTAAGAATGAAGCTTTGTGAAGTAAGTGCCACTTTGATATTTCCAAATGGCATGAAACTTTTACAGCAGCTTCATGTGATCAAATAACCCACCTCCTCCAAGTTTCAGCTCATGGAAAGCATTTGTGTGAGTTCTACTTCATCATTGCTAAATCTGACCAGTTTTGCACTTTCTACAACAAGTGTCATTTTTATTCATCCTTATGAGCTAAAAATTTGCAGAGGTGAACATCTTAGTGTATGATCACACCATGCCAAGGCCCCGAGTCTATCCCCTCTTGGATCTTCCCCAGTTCACAACAAACACCTTGTTGTGTGACTAAAACACTACAAGCCCTAACCACCAATTAAGTTCCTGTGCTCGTTGCTTTACTTCACGGCCCTCTCTGTAGCACACTCCATCTGCTGGACATGGTCGAACCGGCCAGAGCGCGCCGCTTGCACCAGTGCACGCGGTGACCATGCTGGCGGCATGCACAGTGCGTGCTCTGGATCATTCTGACCACTGTGTTCGTCCCATCCCTCCTCGTCTCAATCTCCAAACTAGTCCGTGAGCTTCCCCGTGAGCCTCTGTGTCGCCCTATGGCTCTGCCTCATCGTTGTTCGCCTTAATTGCATTGCCTTCGACATGCCCATGGCGCGTACTACCCCTACTCCCCGTGAGCTCTCGAACCCTCTCCCGCGGCTATATAAGGAGTGCCCGATTTCTTCCGCAACTCACAACTCTCCTCCTCGACTCATTTGATCACCGGAGTGCCTCTCCTTGCCGCTTTATCTCCCGGACCACCGTAACCTCGCCGGAGTAAGTCTTGTTTTCGACAAGCTTGAGCCTCCTCTCCCCCTCCTAACACCTCCACCCGCTCCCCCTCGTCCCACAGTGCCGCCCCACTTCTCTAGCTCATCGCCGGAGCCCCTCTGGCCGCGAGTCCCCTTCTTACCGAGCCATCGCCCGCACCCTCTGACCACCATCACCGTGTCCTCGCCACTCCTCGCGGGCAGCCCCTTTGCCTCTGAACGGGACCGTTGTGCCGCCCCGCACCTGCCAGTGCGCTCAGCTCGGCCAGAAATGGCCGGAGCTAGCCGGCCCCTCGCCTCAGCCCACCCCTGTCGTCTCCAGCCACATCATGTCGCCACCTCCCTACTCCTCCCTAGCGCCCGTGCCTCCACTGGACAGGAGCGGCTCTCCGCCCCGCGCCGCCCGGTGGCCTCGCCTCGGCCAACGATGGCCGGAGCCGGCCAGGTCAGCACCGGCATCGCCCTCCTATGCTCCTCCTCTATTTCGGTTGGGACAGAGGGAGGAGGAAGATGACGATGCCCAGCAATCCCCCTCCCCGTGCCAGTGAGTCCCGCCTCTTTTCCGCTGGCCCGCGCGTAAGTGACCCCCACCTTATCCACTTAGATAAGTGGAAGTGTACTTTCCAAAGTACATTTTCTGCTATTGAGTGCGTATTCCTATTCTTCTTCAGCCGAAAGTATGTTTTCCCTATTTCGGAAGCGTATTTTCTTATACACGCATCTGTCTTATCCACTCAAGGACCCATTGGTGCTAAAAATATTGACAGATTGGTCCCTCTCCTTCATCCCTTCATATCTCCGCAACCGTAGCTCCGAATCAGGTAAAACCAATGCTACTTTTGGAGCTTGCGTTGTATTCCCTCGAAGAGGAAAGGGAGATCCAACACAGTAGCGTAAGTATTTCCCTTAGTTTTTGAGAACCAAGGTATCAATCCAGTAGGAGACCACACGCGAGTCCCTCGCACCTGCACAAAGAAATAAGAACTTCGCAGCCAACGCGATAAGGGGTTGTCAATCCCTTTACAGTCACTTACGAAAGTGAGATCTGATAGAGATGATAGTTTATATTTTTGGTAATTTTATTTAATAAGAACAGCAAATAAAAGCGATAAAAGTAAAGTAGATGTAGATTGATATGTTGAGAATAGACCCGGGGGGCCATAGTGTTCTCTAGTGCCTTCTATCATGATAGCGACATTCTACGGCGGGTAAACAAATTACTATCGAGCAATTGATAGAAAAGCGAATAATTATGAGACTATCTAGGCATTATCATTGTATATAGGCATCACGTCCGAGACAAGTAGACCGACTCCTGCCTGCATCTACTACTATTACTCCACACATCAACCGCTATCCAGCATGCATCTAGTGTATTGAGTTCAGAAGAACAGAGTAACGCCTTAAGCAAGATGACATGATGTAGAGGGATAAACTCAAGCAATATGATATAAACCCCATCTTTTTATCCTCGATGGCAGCAATACAATATGTGCCTTGCTGCCCCTACTGTCACTAGGAAAGGACACCGCCAGATTGAACCTAAAGCCAAGCACTTCTCCCATTGCAAGAACTATAGATCTAGTAGGCCAAACCAAACCAATAATTCGAAGAGACTTGCAAGGATATTATGAGCACACATAAAAAGTTCAGAGAAGAACCAAATATCTTTCATAGATAATCTTGATCATAAACTCACAATTCATCGAATCTCGACAAACACACCACAAAAAGAGATTACATCGAATAGATCTCCTCGAAGACCGAGGTGAACATTGTATTGAGATCCAAAGAGAGAGAAGAAGCCATCTAGATACTAGCTATGGATCCGAAGGTTTGTGGTAAACTACTCACAACTCATGGTGAGGGCGATGATGATGATGATGAAGAACTCCGTGATGGATACCCCTTCGGTGGAGCTCTGGAACAGGCTCCAAGATGGGATCTCATGGGAACAGAAGGTTACGTCGGTGGAACTAGGGTTTTCTCTCTATTGTCGAAGGTTTCGGGGTACGTATGAGGGACACCGGGGGATCCTCGAGGGGCCCATGAGGCAGGGAGGCGTGCCCCCCACCCTCGTGGGCACCTCGATGCTCCCCTGATGTGGTTCTCAAGTTCCATCTGCGTGATTTTCTCCAAAAATATCTCTCGTGAAGGTTTCATTCCGTTTGGACTCCGTTTGATATTCTTTTTCTGCAAAACCCTGAAACGGGCAAAAAACAACAATCTGGACTGGGCCTTTGGGTTAGTAGGTTTGTCCCAAAAATGATATAAAAGTGTATGATAAAGCCCATTAAACATCCAAGACTTCATAAATAATAGCATGGAACAATAAAAAATTATTGATACGTTGGAGACGTATCAAGCATCCCCAAGCTTAATTCCTGCTCGTCCTCGAGTAGGTAAATGATAAAGAAAGAATTTTTGATGTGGAATGCTAACCAATATAGTTTTTCAATGTAATTGTCTTAATTGTGACATGAATTTTCAGATCTGAAAGATTCAAGATAAAAGTCTATATTGACATAAGAAATAACAATACTTCAAGCATACTAACAAAGTAATCATGTCTTCTTAAAATAGTATGGCTAAAGAAAGTTATCCCTACAAAATCATATAGTTTGGCTATGCTCCCTCTTCATCACACAAAATATTCATATCATGGACAACCCCGATTTCAGCCAAGCACTTGTTTTCATACTCTATCTTTTCAAACCTTTCAACTTTCACGCAATACATGAGCGTGAGCCATGGATATAGCACTATGGATGGAATAGAGGTGGTTGTGGAGAAGGCAAAAAGGAGGGGGATAGTCTCACATTGATTAGGCTTATCAACGAGCTATGGAGATGCCCATTAATAGATATCAATGTGAGTGAGTAGGGATTGCCATGCAACGGATACACTAGAGCTAAGTATGTATGAAAGCTCAACAAAAGAAACTAGTGGGTGTGCATCCAACTTGCTTGCTCACGAAGACCTAGGGCATTTGAGGAAGCCCATCGTTGGAATATACAAGCCAAGTTCTATAATGAAAATTCCCACTAGTATATGCAAGTGACTAAACATGAGACTCTCTACAATGAAGAACACGATGCTACTTTGAAGCACAAGTGTGGAAAAAGATAGTAGCAATTGTCCCTTCTCTCTTTTCTCTCATTTTTTGGAGGGGCTTTCTCTTTCTTTTCTTTTATTATTAGCCCCTCTCTCTATTTTTTTTGGGCCGTCTCTTTTTTTATTGGCCTTTCCTCAAATGGGACAATGCTCTAATAATGATGATCATCACACTTTTATTACAACTCGAAATTACAACTCGATACTACAACAAGTATGACTCTCCATGAATGCTTCCGGCGGTGTACTGGGATGTGCAATGAATCAAGAGTGACATATATGAAGATTATGCAAGGTGGCTTTGCCACATATACGATGTCAACTACATGATCATGCATGGCAATATGACATATGATGCGTGTCATATGAACGGAACGGTGGAAAGTTGCATGGCAATATATCTCGGAATGGCTATGGAAATGCCATGATAGGTAGGTATGGTGGCTGTTTTGAGGAAGGATATGGTGGCTGTTTTGAGGAAGGATATATAGTGGGTTTATGGCACTGGCGAAAGTTGCGCAGTACAAAAGAGGCTAGCAATGGTGGAAGGGTGAGAGTGCGTATAATCCATGGACTCAACATTAGTCATAAGAACTCATATACTTATTCAAAAATCTACGAGTCATCAAAACAAAGCAATCAATGCATGCTCCTAGGGGGGGGGGGGGTTGGTAGGAGTTAACCATCGCGCACCCCCGACCTCCAGACAAAGGTTGGCACTCTACAAATACCTCATGCTCTAACTTCGTCACATAGCGGTTCACCATACGTGCATGATACGGGAATCACTAAACTTAACAAAAGTATTTCTCAATTTCATAATAACTCCATAGCATGGCTCTAATATCACTATCCTCATATCTAAAAACAATTATCAATCATCCAACATCTCATCATATTCAATGCACTTAGTGTGATTTTTTTACTACAGTGACATTGGATGTCTATCATGTGAAGACTAGTTTCTTAGGCTAAACACATTACCATGCTGTTTTAATAGACTCTCAAATACATATAAGTGAAGCATGAGAGTTCAACAATTTCTACAAAATATTACCAGCATCGTGCTCTAAAAGATATAAGTGAAGCACTATACCAAAAACTATTCAACTCAAAAGATATAAGTGAAGCACATAGAGTGTTCTAACAATTTCTAGGACATATTTAAGTCTCTCAAATAGGTGTGTCCAGCAAGGATGATTGTGACAAACTAACAAGCAAAGACTCAAAATTATACAAGACGCTCCAAGCAAAACACATAACATGTTGCGAATAAAAATATAGCTCCAAGTATAGTTACCGATGGATGAAGACGAATGAGGGGATGCCTTCCCGGGGCATCCTCAAGCTTAAGCTTTTGATTATCCTTGAATTTTACTTCTAGTGCCATGGGCATCCCCAAGCTTAGGCCTTTGCTACTCCTTTGTCAGACCCAAGATGCGATTCTATCCCGATCACGTGACACTTACGTGATTGGGGCACAACCGCATTTCGGGCGATTAGCAAAATGGATATCATTACGTCGTACCATTACATACATACTTGGGGGATACAACAATACATACAATTCACATGAATACAATAACATCAATACAAGGCATCCGACTATGGATGCAAACATGAAAAGCACAACGACATCCATCTGCTATCCCAGGCTGTCGACCAGGAACCTAACCCAAGACTGAAGAAGAAGAAGAAAGAACTACAACAAAAGAACATCGCGCTCACGTCACGACATCGGAAAGCTGCACCTGCAACTGTTGTTGTAGTATCTGTGAGCCACGAGGACTCAGCAATCCCATAACCATGGGTATCAAGACTAGCAAAGCTTAATGGGTAGGAAGAGGTAAAGTGGTGAGGTTGCAGCAGCGGCTAAGCAAAAGTATGGTGGCTAACTTACGAGTACAAGAATAAGAAGAGCATCTACGCAAATGGTCGCAACTAGTAGTGATCGCTAAAGGTCCTGAACTACCTACGAGTCAAACATAACCCCACCGTGTTCTCTTCTCAAAGTGGAAAGAGACAGTCACGGTTAGTCACGCAGTTCGTGTATTTTACTTCGGATCCTCTGTCAAGTTTTCTACAACCGGACATTAACAAATTCCAATCTGCCACATAACCGCGGGCACAGCTTTCGAAAGATCATAACCCTGTAGGGGTGTCCCAACTTAGCCCATCACAAGCTCTCACGATCAGCATAAGTAATAATAATATTACCCCTTATCTTAGGGAAGGCCCGATCAGACTCGGAATTCCCGGTGCACAAGACATTTCGACAATGGTAAAACAAGTCCAGTAAGACCTCCCGGTGTGTCGACACCCTAATAGTAGCCGTGCGTATCTCGTCTCAGGCCACGACCGGATGGGCGATTCTACGAGTAAAACCAGCCCTCGGGTTTCCCCCAGGTGGCCCCGCAGACACCCCGTTTGGGACCAACACTATCAGCACTGCCCCCCCTGCTATGTAGAAATAATCCTCGGGTAGCGCTAACTCCTTATGCAATTAATTAATTAATGAAGTTGTTATTATGAGAAAATTAAAACCAATGTTGGGCCTTGCTGGAGGAGTTTTATTCAAAGACGAACTGTCAAGGGGTCCCCATATACCCACCCGTGTAAGGAACGCAAAATCAAGGAACATAACACCGGTTTATCGGCTCCTAAGGTGGCATGAGTGGAACAAAAGACCAAGCAAAAGGCCAAGCCTTCCACCCATTGCCAAGTATATAGGTGTGTTAATATATATAAGACATATTGTGATATTCCATCAACCAAGATCCGACATGGATCAATCTTCATCTTCACCTGCAACTAACAACACTATAAGAGGGGCTGAGCAAGCGGGTATCATAGCCAAACAACGGTTTGCTGGGAAGGTGTCAAAGGTTAGAGGTTTCATGGCAACAAGGAGAGGGGCTGACAATAAAGATGGGTAGCGCGACATATAACAATAGCATCAAGACAACTAAGCATGACAATGATAGTAAAGGTATCCAAGGTGATGGTCATCTTGCCTAAGATCCCGCAAGGAAGAAGAATGAGTCCATGAAGAAGACGAAGAAGAAGCCTCAAAGACGAACTACGTGTAGACGAACGAATCCTCACGATCGCAACGAAAAAGAACTAGCGAGAAGAAAGCACACAACAAGGTAAACACACCACTCAAGAACATGACAAGATGCTCAACCAAGTATGATGCAAGACAAAATCTATATGATGCAATTCATGGAAAGGGATGATGCACACAAGAATAACATCACCCAACAAGTTTAAATGAGGTCGGAAACAACATATAACTATTCCGGTAAGTCCTCATATGCACATTATGAAACTTGTCCAGATCTGAACAAACCTTAATTTAAAGTTGTTACACAGCAAGTTAACATGCACCAAGATGATCTAGATGAAAATCTAATCAAGTTTCATATAAAGTTTGTTTAATTCGGAGCTACGGCCGAGAAGATATGAACAAAACAAGACAAGCATGTCATATATGCAAGATGCACCCAAACATGAAGCAAACACACTTCAAATAGGTAAACAACATGATATTATGCTTGTACATGCAAAATCACACAAGTTTCATATAGGGCACGCTCAAAACGGAGCAACGGTTCATCACATACACATTAAACAAGATATAACAACAAGCTGTCCAAAATCAGCCACATAGCAACTTTGGAGCAAGGTAAATATATGCTACAACACTCAAACATGATAACAAGAAGCATGGATGTGAAGTAGACATGTTACTTAACAAGCATGAACTTAGAACACACCAAAAAGCTTCTTGGAACACATATAAACAAGCATGGAAAGTTGTAATAAATGTATCCAGACTTAGTCAAAATCTGGGAAGGCAAAAACATCAGCACGATGCTGCCTTCGGAGGCACAAAACAACAAGTAAATCAACTCTACTGGGCATATAAAGATCATGGACATGTAGTAGACATATCATACATCAAACCACTCCATTGGATCAACTCCATAGGAGGCATGGATCAATAACAACAAGCCCCACCAAATTGATCGTGCTGATGAAAGTCTGACAGGTAAAATTTATAGCAACTTGAGAGCAAGAAATAAATAAGCTACAGCAGGCCATATATGCAAACTAAAGCATGAATGGATAGATAATAACATGGAAAACAAGACATGGTCATTGGCCACTCCAAAAAAAACATGGATTTGAGTGAGGCATCAAGCAAACATAGCATCAGGTTTAACAGATTCCAGACTTAGCAGTTTTTTCACATGGCATGTTTACAAGATTGTTTAAGTCACCTCAAGGCATATCATGGAAAGTGGATTGCACCACAGCAAAGACCATATGATTGTGGGTCTAAAACATATTGACATGTGGCATGAAGACAAACACCCCAATAGCAATGAGCAAGTGAAATCAGCATCTCATAACAAGTTTCAGCACTTAACAGCCAAATGCACTTTTGCAACAGATATTAACATGGCAATATAGCACCTAACATGAATGCTACAGCAACCATCATGTAGATGACTTCACAATGAACATTTTGACATATCATATGCTCCATTTGGATAAACATGCACAAAGTTACAAGCATCACAAGTATGCAACAAAATTACAGTTAACAGCGGTTATAGACAAGTAGCACACTTGCAACGATGATTAGGGCATCAAGATGAAGTCAAAAAAGCATGCCACAATAGAACAAAATGAAGAGCATATCACCACGATCATTTTAACATATCATATGCACAATTTGGATAAGCACACCACAAGTGAGAAGCAGACAAAGTATGCAACATTTTTACAACAAAAAAGGACTTAAAAGAAAAACAACCTCCCAGGGGGGTGGACATGTCCGGTGTCAGGTCGGACATGTCCGTCGGTGCGGCCCCTTGGGCCCACGCGGCAGTGGCACGGTGATGGGAGGCGCGGACACTTCCGGCTCCAAGTGGACATGTCCGGCCCGGCGGACGACGGCGAGACGCGGGCAGCGACTGCTCGACGATGGCAGGCGCTGAGGATGTCCGGGCCTGCAGGATCCGGTGGGGAAGGATGGCGGCGGGGCCCGATCTGGCAAGGGGGGCCCGGGGCGGCCGGATCTGGCTTGTCCGACGACGACGCGGCCGGAGGAGGCAACTCCGGCGGGCGGCGAAGGATGAGGCCGCCGGCGGCTGCTAGTTCACGCGGCGGCGGAGGGAGCGGCGGTTGGCGGCGGGGACGACCGGACGACAGCTGGGTCCGGCGTGCTCGGGCATGGAGGAGCGAGCCGACTGGGCGGGATCCGGTCGCCGGAGGACGTCGGGGCGGCGCCGGTGCTCGAAGGCGCGAGGTGCGCTGGTGCGGGGAGCGAGCGGGCCGCGGCGGCTGGCAGCTCGGGCTCGTTCGGCCCATGGCGGGCTGCGGGTGGGCCTGGCGCGGTGGAGAGGCCAGGTGACCGAAGCCGGTTGGCTGGAGGCGGATTGGGAGGCGGCTCGGCCTATCCGAGCGCGCCAAGTGGCGGCGGTGAGGTGGCCAGGAGCGGCGGCTGGCCGCCGGCGACTTGCCAAGTGGCGGAGGTGGGTCGGCCGGCGCGGAAATGGAGGAGGGAGGTTGGTGGAGGCCATTTTTGGCAGGGGTAGGCTGCTTAAATAGGAAAGGGGGGTTAGGGATAGGGTTTGGAGGGTTTTTTTTAAGCGAAACGGAGCCATCGGATCACGATCCAACGGCACCGGAGCAAGGGGGTCTAGGAAGGCCTAGGTGGGCTGTGTTAGAGGAGGTGGGTTGAGATGAGAGGAGAGGAGAGAGAGGCCCGCGGGGGTTTTTGGAGACCGAAAACGTCCGACGTTTTATCCGGCGACTAGTGCCGCTATATATATCCGTTGGGCTATAAAACGGACTCCGAATACGATGAAATTTTGCAGGCGGCCTGTCTACACTATAATAAGACCACACGCCAAGTTTCAACCCATTCCGAGAACATTTTCCGACCACTCATAAAATAAATATTCGGAAGTGCCGCGGGCGCGTGCAAGTGTGTCTGGGCTCAGAACGGACAATGGAAAGGACGGGCGGACTCGGACGGATGCGAGTTTTGAAAACATGCTGATGCAATTACACGATGACATGGCAAGATGCAACACACAAGCAGATGACATGGCAACGGCAATTAATAACTGGCTGACACCTGGCGCATCGGTCTCAGGGTGTAACAACACTCCCGTACTAACAATAGATCTCGTCCCGAGATCTTAGGAACGAGACGGAAGAGAAAAAGGAAGAACAACGTTCTTCGAGGACAAAAGAGTGAACCTAAAGAACCTTGAGAGGTTGAGCCACTTGAAAGAAAGAACACAACGGAGATGAACGAAGTTGCAAACACTTCATTAAACAAGATGAACAAGGAAAACGACGAGAATCAAGGAGGTTGAAAGGCACGAAACAAGAGCTGACGGAACAAGAATGAATTCGAAACCACTACTTTTAAGCGAGATAGAAAAGGAATTCAAACGAAGGAATTTGGGCAGCACTCCGGCTGAAACTGAAAGAAATAGCACACCGGTTGAACATGAAAGGAATGGAACTTGAACTTAAGAATATGGTGATAAACGATGAGAAGAACAACACCATTGACTCCGGAAAAATTGAGATAATGGACTAAAAAGAACGGATAATAGAACAACAAGTTCTACCACGAATGAATTTGAAAGAGGGTCTTCAAGAGAAAGACTTGAACGGAGTTGTTGAGAAGATCAACAAAAGAATATGCTTGGTTTGGACTTATTTAAACATCTCAAAAGTTGAGGTGAATTATGCCGCACCCAAAAGATTGATGAGCTAAGAAAAACGAAGAATGCAAACCTCCACTTCAAAAGAATACAGAGCATTATTTGCATCTCGGGACACAAAAGAATATTGCTTGAGATGCTGAACAAGAATTTGATGAACGCTTGAAGAATGAATTACTCATGATGAACCACCATGAAGAACTCCGATAGCGAAAAAGGATGATGATATAGAAGTGAAGGATTCAAGAATAAGAATAAAGCATTGCGATGATTAGACGGGTTTTCGACGAGATAGCCGAGAAACTATGAACTCCGGAAAGAAAAGGTGAAGACGCTTGGGACTAGAATTTATTCATCAAGAATAAACTCCGAAGGAAGGAATAAATCAACTTCACAAGGAAGAATAAGAATTATGTTATGCTTATCCTCCACCAATAAATTGATGAGAAGCAATGGATTCACATACCACTTATTCGCGTTGAAATTGAATAAGAGGGATATAGCACAAAACTTGAGAAAGTCTTCATGAAACACCGGTAGGATTGGAATAAAAAATGAATGGATTGATATGATAACAATGGAAAATGAACTCTTGAGCAAACCACCGAAGAATTGAAGCCGAGTGAAGAAAAGAACAAACCACCGAAAGAATACGAAAACGAGTGATGAAAAAGAACAAACCACCGTAAAGAATTGAAATTGAGTGAATACAATGAATCGCCGGGAAGAATAAAGCACTCGAGGGTATTTAGGTACAAGAGAACGACGAGATCACGAACTGATTACATGATTACTTGGAGGAAGCACCGGAAAGAATGTGAGACGAACGAAGAGGCATCAATGAAGAATATTTGGAGGACGAAGTTGAAAACTGAGAATGAAGAAATCTTCTGAAATGATGGCCTTCGAAGGAACACAAAGAAAATAATTGATGAAATGCTCCGGGTGGGTAAAGAAAGAATTTATGTCAAACAGAATAATTCCAGAGGATAGCATTAAGCTAGAAGCACGGATCTCTGAGAGAACGGGCATGACTTAGACGAAAAACTTATTCGGTTTTCAAATGACGACAAGGAACAGCACCAAAATTATTGAGATACTCCGGAAAAGAAAAGAGGAAGGTTGAATCAACCATGAAAAGAATTTCAAAGTGATCTTTGGAACGGCATATGACTGATGGAATCCATACTTACGTCACACTTGAAAGAATTTCGGAACACTCCGGGAAATTAGAAGAGTCACGTAAGATCCTGGGAAAAGACATTTGGGTTATGAGCCCACTGAAAGAAAACCACCGTTGAGAATTGATTGACAATAGGAGATGATGCATCAGAATGATTAGAAGACTCGAATGAGGTGACAACCTCGAATAAATTGGAACACGGACAATTCTCCTGAGATGTCTTCGGAACTCTGGGATGATTAAATGGCGAGAGGCGAACGAGCAAGAGGAAACATCTGAGCTGAGGGAAAAGAATATGATGAACACCGAATACTTGAATTGAATCCGCCGGAAAGAAGAAGAGGTGAAGAATATCGAACGAGAGGAGAATTCATCGGAGAATAAAGGAGATGAATGATGACGAACTAGATGAAAATTCATCAGTTGAAACAATTGAGGAAATAATTCAAAACTACACTCGAGTAGGATGGATACTCGACTGAGGACTCCGGATCTGAAAAGAAAAGGGTGGGCGGGTGGGAAAAGAAAGACAACTTCGGAAGGTGAAACAACATCAGTTGAAAAGAACCGAGGATGAACTTGCAACGAAGAAGAGGGTCGAATCCACTTGACGAGAGATGCATCAGAAGACAAAACTGACAACGCAACGAATGAAACTAACCGCGTGATCCTAAAAAAAATTGAAGGGGAAGAGGAGTAATTCAAAACACCTACGTCAAGAGTCCTCACCATAGTGACGAAGGGGTTGAGGAGTAAAAAGAATTCCTACTCTCCGTTATAACTAGACTACAAAAAAGTTTTTTTTGCTAGACTCGACATCGGCCGGACTACGATGAATCAAGGGGGATCCTATGGTCGGTCGAGGCTCTGATACCAACTTGCCAGGCCCAAGATGCGATTCTATCCCAATCACGTGACACTTATGTGATTGGGGCACAACCGCATTTCGGGCGCTTAGCAAAATGGATATCATTACATCGTACCACTACATACATACTTGGGGGATACAACAATACATACAATTCACATGAATACAATAACATCAATACAAGGCATCTGACTACGGATGCAAACATGAAAAGCACAACGACATCCATCTGCTATCCCAGGCTGCCGACCAGGAACCTAGCCCAAGACTGAAGAAGAAGAAGAAGAAGAAAGAACTCCAACAAAAGAACATCGCGCTCACGTCACGACATCAGAAACATGCACCTACAACTATTGTTGTAGTATCTGTGAGCCACGAGGACTCATCAATCGCATAACCATGGGTATCAAGACTAGCAAAGCTTAATGGGTAGGAAGAGGTAAAGTGGTGAGGTTGCAGCAGCGGCTAAGCAAAAGTAAGGTGGCTAACTTACGAGTACAAGAATAAGAAGAGCATCTACGCAAACGGTCGCAACTAGTAGTGATCGCTAAAGATCCTAAACTACCTACGAGTCAAACATAACCCCACCGTGTTCTCTTCTCAAAGTGGAAAGAGACGGTCACGGTTACTCACGCAGTTCGTGTATTTTACTTCGGATCCTCCGTCAAGTTTTCCACAACAGAACATTAACAAATTCCAATCTGCCACATAACCGTGGGAACGACTTTCGAAAGATCATAACCCTGCAGGGGAGTCCCAACTTAGCCCATCAGAAGCTCTCACAGCAGAAGTAATAAAAATATTACCCCTTATCTTAGGGAAGGCCCGATCGGACTCCGAATTCCTGGTGCACAAGACATTTTGATAATGGTAAAACAAGTCCAGCAAGACCTCCCGGTGTGTCGGCACCCTGATAGTAGCCGCGCGTATCTCGTCTCAGGCCACGACCGGATGGGCGATTCTATGAGTAAAATCAGCCCTCGGGTTTCCCCCAAGTGGCCCCGCAGACTCCCCATTTGGGACCAACACCATCAGTACTGGCCCCCCTGCAATGTAGAAAGAATCTTCGTGTAGCGCTAACTCCCTATGCAATTAATTTATTAATTAAGTTGTTATTATGAGCAAACTAAAACCAATGTTGGGCCTTGCTGGAGGAGTTTTATTCAAAGACGAACTGTCAAGGGGTCCCCATATACCCAACCGTGTAAGGAACGCAAAATCAAGGAACATAACGCCGGTTTATCGGCTCCTAAGGTGGCATGAGTGGAATAAAACACCGAGCAAAAGGCCAAGCCTTCCACCCATTGCCAAGTATATAGGTGTGTTAATATATATAAGACATATTGTGATATTCCATCAACAAAGATCCGACATGGATCAATCTTCATCTTCACCTGCAACTAACAACGCTATAAGAGGGGTTGAGCAAGCGGGTATCATAGCCAAACAACGGTTTGCTGGGAAGGTGTCAAAGGTTAGAGGTTTCATGGCAACAAGGAGAGGGGCTGACAATAAAGATGGGTAGCTTGACATATAACGATAGCATCAAGACAACTAAGCATGGCAATGATAGTAAAGGTATCCAAGGTGATGGTCATCTTTCCTGAGATCCCGCAGGGAAGAAGAATGAGTCCATGAAGAAGACGAAGAAGAAGCCTCGAAGACGAACCACGTGTAGACTGAACGAATCCTCACGATCGCAACGGAAAAGAACTAGCGACAAGAAAGCACACAACAAGGTAAACACACCACTCAAGAACATGACAAGATGCTCAACCAAGTATGATGCAAGACAAAATCTATATGATGCAATTCATGGTAAGGGATGATGCACACAAGAACAACATCACCCAACAAGTTTAAATGAGGCCGGAAACAACATATAACTATTCCGGTAAGTCCTCATATGCACATTATGAAATTGGTCCAGATCTGAACAAACCTTAATTTAAAGTTGTTAAACAGCAAGTTAACATGCACCAAGATGATCTACACGAAAATCTAATCAAGTTTCATAAAAAGTTTGTTTAATTCGGAGCTACGGCCTAGAAGATATCAGCAAAACAAGACAAGCAAGGCATATATGCAAGATGCACCCAAACATCAAACAAACACACTCCAAATAGGTAAACAACATGATATTATGATTCTAAATGCAAAATCATACAAGTTTCATATAGGGCATGCTCAAAACGGAGCAACGGTTCATCACATACACATGAAACAAGATATAACAACAAGCTGTCCAAAATCAGCCACATAGCAACATTGGAGCGAGGTAAATATATGCTACAGCACTCAAAAATGATAACAAGAAGCATGGATGTGAAGTAGACATGTTACTTAACAAGCATGAACTTAGAACACACCCAAAAGCTTGCTGGAACACATCTAAACAAGCATGGAAAGTTGAAATAAATTTATCCAGACTTAGTCAAAATCTGGGAAGGCAAAAACATCATCACGATGCTCCCTTCGGAGGCACAAAAAACAAGCATATCAACTCTACTGGGCATATAAATATCATGTACATGTAGAAGACATAGCATACATCAAACAACTCCATTGGATCAACTACATAGGAGGCATGGATCAATAACAACAAGCTCCACCAAAATTGATCATGCTGATGAAAGGCTGACAGGTAAAATTTATAGCAACTTGAGAGCAAGAAATAAATAAGCTACATCAAGCTATATATGCAAACTAAAGCATGAATGGATAGAGCATAACATGGACAACAAGACATGGTCATTGGCCACTCCAAAACAAGCATGTATTTGAGTGAGGCATCAAGTAAACATAGCATCAGGTTTAACAAATTCCAGATTTCGCAGTTTTTTCACTAAGTATAAAACAACAACAACAACAACAACAACAACATGGCATGTTTACAAGCTTGTTTAAGTCACCTCAAGGCATATCATGGAAAGTGGATTGCACCACGGCAAAGACCATATGATTGTGCTTCTAAAACATATTGACATGTGGCATGAAGACAAACACACCAATAGCAATGAGCAAGTGAAATCAGCATCTCATAACAAGTTTCAGCACTTAACAACCAAATGCACTTTTGCAACAGATATTAACATGTCAATATGGCACCTAACATGAATGCTACAGCAACCATCATGTAGAGCACTTCACAATGAACATTTTGACATATCATATGCTCCATTTGGATAAACATGCACAAAGTTACAAGCATCACAAGTATGCAACAAAATTACAGTTAACAGCAGTTTTAAACAAGTAGCACTCTTGCAACGATGATTAGGGCATCAAGATGAAGTCAAACAAGCATGCCACAAAGGAACAAAACGAAGAGCATATCACCACGATCATTTTGACATACCATATACACAATTTGGATAAGCACACCACAAGTTACTAGCAGACAAAGTATGCAACATTTTTACAACAGAAAAGGACTTGGAAGAAAAACAACCTCCCGGGGGGGTGGACATGTCTGGTGTCAGGTCGGACATGTCCGTCGGTGCGGCCCCTTGGGCCCACGCGGCAGTGGCACGGCGAGGGGAGGCGCGGACACGTCTGGCTCCAAGTGGACATGTCCGGCCCGGCGGACGACGGCGCGACGCCGACGGCGACTGCTCGACGATGGCTTGCGCGGAGGAGGTCCGGGCCGGCCGGATCCGGCGGGGAAGGACAGCGGCGGGGCCCGATCAGGCAAGGGGGAACCCGGGGCGGCCGGATCTGGCCTGTCCGACGACGACGCGGCCGGAGGAGGCAACTCCGGCGGGCGGCGAAGGATGAGGCCGACGACGGCTGCTGGTTCAGGCGGCGGCAGAGGGAGCAACGGTTGGCGGCGGGGACGACCGGACGTCAGCTGGGTCCGGCGCGCCTAGGCATGGAGGAGCGAGCCGACGGGACGGGATCTGGTCGCCGGAGGACGTCGGGGCGGCGCCGGCGCTCGAAGGCGCGAGGTGCGCTGGTGCGGGGAGCGAGTAGGCCGCGACGGCTGGCGGCTCGGGCCCGTTCGGCCCACGGCGGGCCGCGGGTGGGCCTGGCGCGGTGGAGAGGCCAGGTGGCCGAAGCCGGTTGGCTGGAGGCGGATTGGGAGGCAGCTCGACCTATCCGAGCACGCCAAGTGGCGGCGGTGAGGTGGCTAGGAGCGGCGGCTGGCCGCTGGCGACTTGCCAAGTGGTGGAGGTGGGTCGGCCGGCGCGGAAATGGAGGAGGGAGGTTGGTGGAGGCCATTTTTGGTATGGGTGGGCTACTTAAATAGGAAAGGGGGTTAGGGATAGGGTTTGGAGGGGGTTTTAAGTGAAACGGAGCCATCGGATCACGATCCAACGGCACCAGAGCAAGGGGGGTCTAGGAAGGCCTAGGTGGGTTGTGTTAGAGGAGGTGGGCTGAGATGAGAGGAGAGGAGAGAGGCCCGCGGGGGTTTCGGAGACCGAAAACGTCTGACGTTTTATCCGGCGACTAGTGCCGCTATATATATCCGTTGTGCTATCAAATGGACTCCGAATACGATGAAATTTGGCAGGCGGCCTGTCTACACTATAATAAGACCACACGCCAAGTTTCAACCCATTCCGAGAACATTTTCCGACCACTCATGAAATAAATATTCGGAGGTGCCGCGGGCGCGTGCAAGTGTGTCTGGGCTCAGAACGGACAACGGAAAGGACGGGCGGACTCGGACGGATGCGTGTTTTGAAAACATGCTGATGCAAGCACACGATGACATGGCAAGATGCAACACACAAGCAGATGACATGGCAATGGCAACGAATAACTGGCTGACACCTGGCGCATCGGTCTCGGGGTGTCACATCCTTGTTCCATAGTCCATCAAAGCAATACTCAAAACTTGAAAACTATACAACACAAAACTTAGAAAAAGTTTCTCGTGAGCTCCGTTAGTATAAGAAAGCAAACCACTACTCAAATATGTAGCAATGAATTCATTCTTTGTTTATATTGGTGTTTAACCTACTGTATGCCAACTTCTCTATGGTTCATATCCTCCAATACTACTCATAGATGCATCGAAATAAGCAAACAACACACGAAAAAAAGAATGTGTCAAAAACAGAATAGTCTGTAGTAATCTGCAGGTTTCGCCTACTTCTGGAACTCCACAAAATTAAACTAAATTGGTAAATTTGTTGAATTTGTCTACAAATCATCTGCAAAAAGAATCAACTAAATAGCACGCTCCAGTAAATCTGACGACTACTTTAGCGAGCGCTAACGATTATGTTTTTCACAACAAGATCACATAAACTTCACACAAGTCTTCCCAAAGGTTCTACTTGGCTCAAACACTAAACAAAACATGAAACCACATCTAATCATAGGCTAGATGCAATATTTATTCCCTAACAGCAACAAAAACAAAAAATATAAAATTGGGTTGCCTCCCAACAAGCGCTATCGTTTCACGCCCCTAGCTAGGCACGATACAAGATAAATCTAGGTATTGCCATCATTGATCTTCACCCTTTTAATGGTGTCAAGCTCGAATCCGGGAGGTTCTTTATGTTTTCCTTCATATTCGGAGATCTTTAGATCTAGGGCATACAACCGCTTATTGCAAAGGGTAATCAACATATTCATGCGGTGAATATTTCCACTAACATTCTTAAGCGGTTCAAGAGAGTTTTGTAATATCCTTGTTACTTCACATATTTTTTCAAAAACTTGAGTCTCTTCCTGGGTGGAAGGCTGCCCAAATAAATCTAGCAGGACATTATAAGAATTAAGGATATGATTCCCCAATAAATTTCCTCCGGTAACGGTATCAAGAACAAGCCTATTCCAAGGGGTTATGCCAATATAAAAATTGCGAAGAAGCACGGAAGTGTAAAGCTTCCTATTAGATCTATTTTGAGAATTGCAAATTCTATACCAGGCATCTTTTAAGTTTTCTTCCTCCCTTTGTTTAAAGTTGAGGACCTCACTCTCAGGAGTAGTGATAAGGATAGGTGTGCTAGACATGATGACAAGCAAGCAAGCAGCACACGAGCAAACAAGAAGCAAGCGAACGATAAACACACGGTGGAAGAAGAGCAAATAAAACGGCAAGGGTGAAGTGGGGGAGAGGAAAACAAGAGGCAAAAAATGTAATGCGAAGGATAAGGGTTTGTGATAGGTACTTGGTATATGACTTTTGCGTAAGCCTCCCCGGCAACGGTGCCAAAAATTCTTCTTGCTACTTCTCGAGCTTGCGTTGTATTCCCTCGAAGAGGAAAGGGAGATGCAGCACATTAGCGTAAGTATTTCCCTCAGTTTTTGAGACCCAAGGTATCAATCCAGTAGGAGACCACGCGCGAGTCCCTCGCACCTGCACAAACAAATAAGAACTTCATAGCCAACACAATAAGGGGTTGTCAATCCTTTTACGGTCACTTACGAAAGTGAGATCTGATAGAGATGATAGTTTATATTTTTGGTATTTTTAGTTTATAAGAACAACAAATAAAACTGATAAAATTAAAGTAGATGTAGATTGATATGTTGAGAATAGACCCGGGGGCCATAGTGTTCTCTAGTGGCTTCTCTCATGATAGCGATATTCTACAGCGGGTAAACAAATTACTGTCGAGCAATTGATAGAAAGGCGAATAATTATGAGACTATCTAGGCATGATCATTGTATATAGGCATCACGTCCGAGACAAGTAGACCGACTCCTTCCTGCATATACTACTATTACTCCACACATTGACCGCTATCCAGCATGCATCTAGTGTATTGAGTTCATAAGAACAGAGTAATGCCTTAAGAAAGATGACATGATGTAGAGGGATAAACTCAAGCAATATGATATAAACCCCATCTTTTTATCCTCGATGGCAACAATACAATACGTGCCTTGCTGCCCCTACTGTCACTGGAAAAGGACATCGCAAGATTGAACCCAAATCCAAGCACTTCTCCCATTGCAAGAACTATAGATCTAGTAGGCCAAATCAAATCAATAATTCGAAGAGACTTGCAAGGATATTATGAGCACACATAAAAAGTTTAGAGAAAAACCAAATATCTTTCATAGATAATCTTGATCATAGACTCACAAATCATCGGATCTCGACAAACACACCGCAAAAAGAGATTACATCGAATAGATCTCCTCGAAGACCGAGGAGAACATTGTATTGAGATTCAAAGAGAGAGAAGAAGCCATCTAGATACAAGCTATGGACCAGAAGGTCTGTGGTAAACTACTCACTACTCATGGTGAGGGCGATGATGATGATGAAGAAGAACTCCGTGATGGATCCCCCTCCGGTGGAGCTCCGGAACAGGCTCCAAGATGGGATCTCGCGGGAACAGAAGGTTACGGCGATGGAATTAGGGTTTTCTCTCTAGTGATGAAGGTTTTGGGGTACGTAGACTTATATATGAAGGAGGAGGACACCGCGGGACACTCGAGGGGCCCACGAGGCAGGGGCGCGCCCCCCACCCTCGTGGGCACCTCGATGCTCCCCTGACGTGGTTCTCAAATTCCCTATGCGTGATTTTCTCCAAAAATATCTCTCGCGAAGGTTTCATTCCGTTTGGACTCCGTTTGATATTCTTCTTCTGCAAAACCCTGAAACAGGCAAAAAACAGCAATCTGGACTGGGCCTTTGGGTTAGTAGGTTAGTCCCAAAAATGATATAAAAGTGTTTGATAAAGCCCATTAAACATCCAAGACTTCATAAATAATAGCATGGAACAATAAAAAATTATAGATACGTTGGAGACGTATCAACCAACACCCACTTCCTCATCTCGTCGAGCTCTTTCTGTTGGTGCCATTTTCATAAGGTGTTCACACTGTGAAAATGACCATGATGCCCTTGCCCTATTCAGCCCCCTCCGAGAGAGAACCGTCAGACTTATCGTTTCGCGGCTTCACCGCACTTCTTCCTCGAGTCTCCGTCACCACAGGCAAGCAACAACAACCACTTACATGATAGCCATGCAGTAGCCATGGTTTCTACTGGAATATTTAGTAAAAGTTTGCTCATTATATGCCTGCTTGTTTGCTACTGTTGTCATTGAATTGGTTATGCTCGTGGTTTCATGTTCACCGTCATGATATGTTCGGATGCTTCTTGTTATACTTGCTAGTATTATGGTCACATGTCATGATTGGAAGTAGAAGTATATGCTGGTAGTAGTGATGTTCATACTGATGCATGATTGTCATCTGTTAAGTACCGTTGATATGCCTGTTCTGCTGCAACTAGTTCGTTACATGCTTATCTGGTAGTATTCTTGCTATGTTCTTGCATGATATTTATTGATGATGATAGTAGTCATGTTATGCCATGAGTAGTGTTATACTTGTTATATTCATGCTCGTCAGTATGCCATGCTCATTTTGATATATGCTTCATTGTGGTTATGCTCGATGATTATGTTGCACCTCCATCACTATGTTGATATTGTGTTCATGCACTGTAGTTGCATCATGTTATTATATATGACTCAGCTTATTGCATTCCACTTTAACCGGATAATAATGAACTTGAACAACTGTTGGTTGAGTCATGGTGCCATCGAATCGAGTTGACCAGTGCAGCCACATTTGCCTTTTATGGGAAAGGCCCTAATGCGGTCTATTGTCATGCCTCTTGCTAGTGCCTCCAACGTGGGAAGGTTATGGGCTAGTGCTACCCTGATCAGGTAGGCGGACATAAATGTTGTGTGCCCATTGTTGCTATAAGGATCCTTGTCTCCGTTTGGGACCGTTTATCTTTTGCCACGACAGTGGCCGTTGATGCCTTTGGTAGGCACGGGGCCACCCAGGACTTAGCCCAAAGGGGAGTTGGTTGGAGTGGCTAGGAGAGTGTCATGGAAGTAGAACGGTTTTGTTGGAACGTCGTTGGACCACCCGAATGGGAGCACGAGGCCATGGATTCCGTGCGGTGGGTATAGTGTGCTAACCTCTGCAGAGTGTGTGTTAAATCTATAGATAGCCGCGCCTGCGGATATGGGCCCAGTTCGTGTCGGTCACACTGTGGGTTAACAGTAATAATAATAACTTGCTTAATAACAACCTCGGTTTGATGATGAGAAAGATGTTGGTTGTGATCGTGAGAGGATTACTGTGGTATCGAGGATACCGAGTTGATGGATATTTGTTGTGTTATGTGAGAGTCAATGGTAAAGATCAAGATCCTTGTGGTCATACAATGATTACTACTGTATTGTTAATACCAAGCTTGATTGGATCCTGAGATGATCGTGTGATGTCCATGATGGTAAGTTTGTGCATGTGATGGTTACGAGGTAACCCGAGCAGAGTAAGTTGGTGCATGATAGTGTCATCTTGTTGCATGCTAGTATAATCATGTTCATATGTTCATGCCATGCTCGTATTGTTCTAGCTGTATCATGTTACATGCCATGTTATCCTGATAATGCTATGCTCATGATTGCTTTAACCTGCAAATGCCATGTTGTTGTTTGTCTTGACTGCTTTTGGTTTATTGTGAGCTTGCAAGTACATTCAATGTACTGACCTGGCGTGTCATGCCAGTTTGCAGGTCGTGTCTGGACTACTTGATTGTTTTGGTGTGGTTCCTGTGTTTGCGAGCTAGGATAAATGTTCCAGCCAGAGTCCCTGCGGATTGGAGTCCATCATCGCCGTTTGTTGTTCCGCTGCTAGTAGAGGTTCCGCTGCCTCGAGTTGTTATGCTGCTTGCATAGAGCAACTGTGGTTGGCGTAGTGTCGCCGTGCTAGTGTTATTTATTATAATATCGGAGACCTTGTATTCATATTTGGGTTGTAATAGAAAGCTGGTTAGTTCTATGATAAGCAGTGTCGTATTCCAGGAGACTCTCCTCGATCTCTAGGCTAGAATATGGGGTGTTACGGTTTCTCTGAGCTGGGGTGCCACATTGTGCCACCTTGGGTTTACGACTAGTCATGTCGGCCCGGGTTCCCTGTCATATGGATGCTAGCGACACTATCATATATGTGAGCCAAAAGGCGAAAACGGTCCCGACCCAGGAAGGTGAAACCCATGGGAATACCGTGTGTGAGGCCAGAAAGTGATATGATGTGTTACATGCTAGATCGGTGTGACTTATGATCGAGGTCCCGACATGTTGTCTTTCCTCTAGTGTTGTAATTCGAAAGTCGACTACATGGAAATTCACCATGATTTGGGCCTAGGGGAAGGCATTGTGGAGTAGCAAGTAGATGATGTGTTGCTAGAGTGATAGAAGCTTGAACCCTAGTTTATGTGTTGCTTCGTAAGGGACTGATTTGGATCCACATGTTTAATTCTATCGTTAGATTTATCTAAATTCTTCTTTCCTAGTTGCAGATGCTTGTGAGAGGGGTTAATCATAAGAGGGAGTCTTGTCCAAGTAAGTATAGCAGCCAAGCACTGGTCCACCCTCATATCAAATTATCAAAGTAGTGAACGCAATCAAATGAGCATGATGAAAACTAACTTGACGATAATTCCCATTTCTCCTCGGGAGTGCTTGGCTTTATATCATTGTTCGTCCAGGCTTGTCCTTTGCTATGAAAAGGATTGTGTCACCTTGCGGCACATTTCCTACACTTGTTACATGTTACTCATTACAAATTACCTTGCTACCAAGCTGTCTATTACCAATAATTTCAGTGCTTGCAAAGAATACCTTGCTGAAAACCACTTGTCATTTCCTTCTGCTCCTCGATGGGTTCGACACTCTTACTTATCAAAAGGACTATGATTGTGGGTTATCAAGACTCTTTTTTGGCATCGTTGACGGGGAGTGAAGCGCCTTTGTGAGTGGAATTTGTTAAAGAAACATTTATATGATGTGCTGAAATTTACTATCACTTGTCACTATGGAAAGTAATCCTTTGATGAGCTTGTTCGGGGTATCTTCATCTCGTCCGGAAGTAGTAAGAGGTACCCCTCAACCTACTACACCTAGTAAAAATATTTATTGTGATAATTCCTTCGGTTATGATAGAGAAACTTCTAGCTAATCCTTATGCAGGAGATGGAACGGTACATCCTGTTATGCACCTAATATATGTGTATGAAATTTGTGGATTGTTTAAGCTTGCCGGTTTATCTAAAGATGGTGTCAAGACAAAGGTTTTCCCTTTATATTTGGGGGTAAAATCATTGACACGGTATAGGCTATGTGATGATATTGAAATATGGGACTGGAACCGATTGAAATTGGAATTTCATCAGAAGTTTTATCCTATGCATCTGGTACATCGTGAGTAGAATTATATATATAATTTTTGGCCTCATGAAGGAGAAAGTATCACTCTAGCTTGGGGGAGTGTCGGCGTCCTGGGAACTAGGGTACCCAGACTTGCCTGTCTGCGGGCCCCGACGCGCTCCTTCCACGGCCTGGTACGGCCCAGCTGCTCGACCAGCTGCCCGAGACCCTCGCGAGGGAGCTAAGCCTCGCGAGGAGAACAACGTCAAGACCCCCTCAGGAGCGGCCTCGGCAAGGTGCTCTGGAGGGGCGGAGAGTCCAAGGCCAAGCTTGCCTCAGGAGGAGGCAGTGATGTCAGCAGTGATGCACCGCGCGAGCGGGTGCCACCGTCCACCAGCGGCGCAGTTGCCATTTCGGTGCAAAGGGGACAGCACAGACGCAGGTTCCCGAGGAGCGGGATAAAGGTTTCCCCTTTGGTGCAACAAGACCGAAGACCGCAAGGAAAACAAGGAGGATGTCACCGCCGAGCTCACCACCGCGTCACCGCCTGATCCTTTTGCAGGCGAAGACTGCTTTTGTCAGGGTAGCAACGTCCTTGTGTTCCCGCTAAAAAACGGCCGTTGTGGGATCCCTTCCCGCCTAAACATTTCGGGGAAAGAGGACCATGGCAGCCTATATAAGTAGCTAGGATCCCCATTATGAAGGAGGGGGGAAGATCCATAAACTCTGCCACCACGCAAAGGAGCAAGAACACTTGCCTCCTGACCCTCCCGAGCCCACCTCCTGAGCTCAGGAACCACTGTACTAATTCATATTCCAGCCCTCCTGAGGCCAATCCACCAAAGCATGAAGTAGGGTCTTACACCACATGGTGGCCCGAACCTGGGTAAACTCTTGCGTGCTTCATCTGTTGTTTGCTTGAATCTCTTCACCGGGCGAGGGCGAGACGCTAGGTAGACGTGAGTGGGAGAGATCTTCGTTCACGCCCCTGTGTTCGAACTTCTTGGGTTTTGCGGAGCCCCGAATCCGACATTTGGCGTGCCAGGTAGGGGGGCGTGTCAAAATCTCGCCTCTCCGACGACCTCGCCTCCCCTCTCCTGTTCCGCGCCACCATGATGACTGCGGCCTGCCACATCCGCGTGGGGGCTGACACCCTCCCCGTCGACCAAGTGGTACCGGCGAACCTCCTCCTTCTCTGATGACGTTCTTGCCGGCCGGGCCACCGGAGGGCGGCCTGCTCCGCCACTCCCGCCTCCTGTGGCCTTGCCGGTCGCGCTCTTGATGGCACGACGGGTGCCCCGGCACCGGCCGTCTGCCGGAAATCATGGCGCGCGAACGGCCTGTAGCGGCGGGCTGCGGGGCGTTGCCAGCGGGGAGCTGCCCTGCCGCAGGGTCTCCTGCATCCTCGGAGGGTCCCAAGCGCCGGCGTCGGTCCGGAACGTCAAGTCGCACTTTCGGTAGGTTGGGGCTGCCGCCCAGCCGTAGGAGGCCTCGCAGGCACAGAGCATGCAGGGGCACACCATCACCTTCGGCCCTAGCAACCTCGCCACAGAAGCGGCCGGCACTAGCGTTCTCCCCATAGTGTGCACGCCCACCATTTGCGGGGTGGCCGTGATGTAATGCCCCGGATGTAATACTTTCCCTTTTGGGCAATATATGATATCTTTGGCTTCATCAATTCCATTCCGGGTTCTTCGTCTTTTGGGTTTTCGTCGTTTTATCGTGTTGCGTGTGTGCATTCATCCATATCATGTAGTCATGGGCATCGCATTGCATTTGTGTTGTCGCTTGCATCCGGTCTCACTCGTTTCTTTCCGTTGTCCGTTTCGAGTTCCGGAGCTCCCTCACGTGTCCGTGGCATCCCCGAGGCCTACTTTGGTGTTTGTCCGTGCAACGTTTCCGGTTTGGCGTGAGACATGTTGTGCGATGTTGTTTTGGTGTGTGTAACCCGCCTGTCGAATATCGTCGCGTTTGGAGTTCGTTTGCTACTCCAACAGTTATTCTCGTGGGCTGAAAGTACCCCCTCTTTGAGGCCCAAGACACACCTCCAACAGCCCACCAAACCAACTCAAACCCCTCCCTTCATCTAGGCCATCTAATTGTGATCATGTGGCTGAAAACCTCACCTCATTTGGACAACCCTAGCTCCTTGTGCCTATATAAACGTCCATCTCCCCCAATTTTCGCGTCTGAAACCCTAATGCTTCCACAGTTCACCGCCGGTGCTTCCACCGTTGATCCGCGGTGCTTCCACCGTTGAAAATCCGTGCTTCCGACGTCCCAGGAAACCATGCTTCCGAGAGTCGTCGCCGTGCTTCCGTAGTGCCGTCGACGTGCTTCCGACCCGACGCACGGGACCCGCCGATCATCTTCTTCCTCGCGCCACCGCCTTCTTCACCGCCGCCAGCCGAAGCTCGCCGCCGCCCTCCCCATCTCCACGCCGGCGCCGCCCTCTCCATCACCTCGCAGCGCCGCCCCTCGCCGGGCTCGCCTCACCGGCCGGCTCCGCCCCGCCAGCCCCTAGCCTCCGCGCCTCCCAGCCTTCACCGCCGCCGGTCGCCGGCCTTCGCCGCCCCGCCCCCGCCTCCGCCTCCGCCGCCTGGCCTCAGGGCGCGCCAGGCCGCCGCCGGCCGCCTCCCTCCCACCGGCCCCTGGCCACGCGAGGAACCGCCGCCGATTTGGGGAGTCCCGAGCTCCCCTCGCCCGAGCCGATCCCGATCCGGAGGCTTAACGGGCCGAAGCCCGTGCTCCGCCAGCCCGTTAGGCGCCCGAGGCCCGATCCGCTCCGGCCTCCAGGTGGGCCGCGCCCTATCCGCGCTAGGTGGGTCGGATCCGGCCCAATCCGCCTCCGAAGCCCGTTGACCAGATCTTGACAGAGGTGGTAGTTTTTTCCCTAAGTCCCTGTAATTTTGATGTCTGATGTTGTTTTGCAACGTGGATAACTTTTTATGTGATGGTCCGATTTGAGCAAATGATATGTCAAAATGATCGTGGAGACATGTAGTACGTTCTGTTCCATTGTGCCATGCATGTTTGAGGTCATCTAGATGTCTTAATCTTCATGAGAAGAGTGCTACTTGTTATAAACTGCTGTTAGTAGTTGTTTTCATGCCATCTTTGCAATGTGATATCTTGGTGCATGTTTATCCAAATGAAGCAAATGAGATGTCCACGTGTTCATCATGTTATGCTCTACAGGTTGGTTGCTTTAGCTTGCATGATAGATTTCATCTTGCCATGTTTATCTCCTTTGCAAAGTGCTATGTGGCTGTTATGTCGTTAAACTTGTTACGAGATGCCTCGTAGAGGAGCTCGTTGCTATTGATATGTTTGTCCCCTTGATGCATGCTTAGGTGTTTCGGATTCACCATCATGTGTACTTTGCTGTGGTGCTTACCACTTTCCATGTTTTGCTTTGAGGTGACTTAAACTTGCTCTCAAAGATGCCATGATGAAACTGCTGTTTAACACTTAGTGAAATTTCACCAAGTCTGGAATCTGTAATTTCCAGATGCCATGTTTGCTTGTTGTTCTAGACAAATCCATGATAGTTTTGGGGTGACTCTTGATGATTCCTTGTTGTATATATTGTTGGCTATCCATTCATGCTCTCACATGATTATTTGAGTGGCTATAGCATATTTAACCTTTTCTCCCAAGTTGCAACAAATTACTGCTGTCAGGTTTTTGCTGTCAAGTTCAATATGTCATAGCTTGTTGCTATTGATCCATGGCTCCTTTGGAGGTGCTCCAATGGAATTGTTTGCTGTAGGATATGTCTAATTTATGTCCATGCTCCTTGCCATGATGTTTGAGTGCTGTAGGCCATTTATCCCTTGCTCCGACGTTGCTATGTGGCTGATATTTTCAGCTTGTGCAGGTTTATTGTTTCGGGTGTAACTTTTAGCCCGTTGCTCCGTTTTGAGCAAGTCCTATATGTAACTTGTGTGTTTTTGCATGTAGATTCATAATATCCTATTGTTATCATGTTTTGAAGCATTTTTCTTGATGCATATTGTTGTGCTGTAACACTGTGCTTCCTAAGTAGACTTTCTGTGCTTCCATAGTGCATCTGTTTTACTTCCATAGTCCATCAGTCATGCATCCAGTAATTTTTCTGCGCATTGCATCTTGTTTGATTCGTTGCCTTGTGTTCTTGTGTTTGAGTAGAGCCGGAAGCTGAGACCGAGTATGAGTACGAGCACGAGGTTACTACCGAGGTTGAGAACGAGGACCCCTCTTACGATCCCATCGACAACTCTTCAGGCAAGATGACCGAACCCCGATAACATTACTATCTTTGCCTATTGCTAGAAGTCTCGATCTATAGTTTTGCCTCGATGCCCATGTTTTCCTGTCAGCCTCCTATTGTAACCATGAACCTATTTAACCACCCTACCTATGCAAACCATTGATTGGCTATACGTAGGCTTCGCTCAGCCCCTCTTATAGCATTGTTAGTTGCAGGTGAAGATTGAAGATTCTTGCTTCTTGTTGAAGCTTGTTGGGATATCACACTATATTAATTATTAAATGAAATCATCTATATATTGGTAATGGGTGGAAGGCTAAGCCTTTTGCTTGGTGATTTGTTCCACTCATGCCGCTAGGAACCGTATAAACCGGTGTTATGTTCCTTGATTATGCGTTCCTCACACGGTTGGGGTTATGGGACCCCCTCGATAAACCGCTAAGTGCTAAGTCTTTTCCAGCAAGTCCCAACATTGGTACTATTTGCCTAAAGAACTAAAAACTTACCGAGGGACTAATTAACCCGAGGATTAATTAATTCAACCCCCCTGGGCCAGTGCTCGATTTGAGTGTTGGTCCAAACTTGAGTCGTGTGCGGTACCCCCCTTGGCAACTTGGGTTTTTGGTCACTGTACGCTATGCTCATCCGGTCATGGCCTGAGACTAGATACGCGCGGCTACTGTCAGGGTGTCAGCACGCCGGGAGGATTTGCTGGATTTTTCTTACCTTAGTCGGAGTATCTTGAGCACGGGATTCCGAGGATACTCGGGCCTTCCCACTTTGGAGTTGCGACTCCGCAGATCGTGGGCTTGTCATGGGCCACGTTGGAACACCCTTGCAGGGTTATGAACTTTCGAAAGCCGTGCCCGCGGTTATGTGGCAGATGGGAGCTTGTTAATATCCGGTTGTAGAAAACTTGACACCATGTTCCAATACACTACCAGCGTGTGTACCGTGACGGTCATTTTCCGAAAGGGATTCAGGAAGTGAACACGGTGGGGTTATGTTTGACTTGCTAGTTAGGATCACTTCGTGATCATCTCTCGACCGAGGCACCTTCTCTTCTCGCCCTCATTTACGTAAGCTAGGCTAGTGCTGCTGCAACCTCTTGTTCTTTCTTCAGCCTTGTTCCACACCCAAGGATGGGTTAGTCGTGTTACCCGGGAACGGGATTGCTGAGTCCTCTGTGGCTCACAGTTACTTCACCACACCAGATGCAGGTACGATGGTGAGATACACAGGCGATGGCACTGAGCTAGACTGGGAGTACGATGAGGAGCGTAGCCGTTACTATGTGAACTATCCGGTTGATCAGTAGAGCTTCTACTAGGATTCGATCTAGACCTGTGGTTTAAGTTATGTTTGGTATCTTGTCATTTGGATCTTACCCTTAGATGGGCTGCGATGTTTATTTGAATGATGTTTGGACAAGTAATGAATTTGTGTGACGTGGCGAGTGTAAGCCAACTATCTTTTCAGTTTTCCATCCCTATTTTTACATGAGATGTGCAAAGGTACCAAACTTGCGATCATTCCAGAATGGGCTTATATCTTTAAGTCGTGCCTCGACACGTAGGAGATATAGTCCCATCCTGGGCATTACAAGTTGGTATTCAGAGCCTTCTCCGACCTAGAAGCCCCCACTGTTTGATCGAATCGTTGACGGTCGAGTCTAGGCACACACGGAAAATGTTTTGAGTCCTATATTTATATCGGAGAGTAGGATTTCTTTGCTCCTCATCCCCTTTCATTCTGGTGAGGACTCCTGACGACTACTCTTGCCTCTTCTACTTTCAAAAATTGCACCAAATTTTTTTTAGGAATCTCGCGAGTATTGTTTGGATTGTTTCGATGTCCTTGTGACGAGAATATTGTTCTCGATGCCTCCTGACATTAGGGGTTGTGGCAGTGTCCCGGGGAGTTGAGCTTCGGGGTATTGTCATCACAAGCATATCGTGACAGTACTAGACTACTTAAGACGGCCGACATCAAAAACTCTCCTATACGGTTAGTGGCAAGATAACCCCGACATCACCCAGTACTGGGGAGGTAGTTCGGGAGTATTGCCATAGCTTTGTATAGTGGATGCTTTTAGAAGGTCCGAGGTAGACGGTTTCCGAGAAAGACTGGTTATGTGTTGAAGGATGGATACAGCTGGATGTAGGATTAGAGTTGTGTGCGCGATGCTTCCCCTGTATCCCCAACACCTGATTGCATAACTGGAAACTTTCGGAAATTAATAGGTGGGTTTATCCAGTAGATCGTAGGCATTCTTCCAGTGAATGCAGGTTACGGACTTTGGGGTTCTACATTGAGTGAAGTGGTTTTATGGCCGATGTTCCGATCGGGAGTTGCATCTTAAAGGGTCCTTGGCTATGCTGATCCGGGGATTGCAGAACCCTTTCGTAACACGTTCCATAAGCTTTCAGCACAAAGATGTCGAACGAAGCTCCTATCTTGTGTTTGTTCCATCTGTACCTTGTGTTTTTCTTATTTACCTTTTGTCTCCCAGTGGCTTCTCGTGAAGATTGTTGTTATCATTAAACTGAGAATTTCATTCGTTCCTCTTGTTCGAATGATTCTTGTGAAGACTATGTTGCATTTCTATCCGGTGTTTCAGCTTATGCCTTCTTTCAATCAATTGCTGATTGGTGGTCATCTCTTTCAGGATGGCTCCTAAACGGGTTCCCAACGCTAACCCAGAGGGTGAAGAGGTTCCAGACCGTCCTCCTTCCCCTCCTCCTCCGTCTGAGGCATGGGGAGCGATTATGCAGACTACAAACCCGAACACCCAGATGTTGATGCAGATGATGCAGCAGATGCAAGCAAATCAGGCAAATCAGGGTGCTCCAGGGAACCAAGGCAATTTCTTCAACCAACAGCACCATGCTACGCTCAACCAGTTCTTGGCTAATCAACCAAAGGCTTTCAGTTACTGTGTCGACCCTCTCGATGCGGAAGATTGGATTACCGATATCAAGAAGCATTTTGAGTGCAGCAACGTAAGGCCTGAGGACTATGTGAAATTTGCAGCCTTCCAACTCAAGGACCAAGCAGCTGACTGGTGGCAGCAGTACAAAGACTCCAGAGAAGGGCGTGTGATCTCTTGGGATGATTTCTGCAAGGACTTTCGCTCTCACCACATTCCAACAAGTGTCATCGAGGGTATGCGTGAGCAATTCCGCAACCTGAAGCAAGGCTCTATGACTGTCTACCAGTATAATGTCAAGTTCCAAAACCTCGCCCGCTATGCCAAGCAAGACATACCAGATGCCAAGAGCAAGATCTATCAGTTCCGTGGAGGTCTGAAGGATGAACTTCAACTTGCTCTCACCTTGTTCGAGCCTGATGAGTTCGACAAATTCTATAACATGGCGCTCAAGCAAGAGGCAGCCCAGCTCAAGATGGAGGCTTCCAAAAAGAGGATTCGAGATGCCGTTCACTCCTCCTCATCTTCTCAAGTGGTCGCGAAGCAACATAAATTTTGGCTTCCTCCTCCTCCAGTGATCCGAGCTCCCTACAACAGCAACAAGAACTCTGGTGGACGTGGTTTCTCCCACCCACCCAACCCGAGCAACCAGTCGAAGAATCAGTTTCAGTCTCAAGGTTCCAAGTCAAGTGGTTCTCTTAGAAGTGGTGTGCAACAAGTGTGGCCAGAAGGGTCATTATGCTAACAGATGTCCGAACCCAAGGCGCCTTCCGCCTCCTCCACCTGTCAGCATAGCGATTGTCAAGCATAATCCAAAGTCTGCAAGGGTGAATCTGATGAATGCAGCGCAAGCGGAGAATTCTTTTGATGTGATTTTTGGTAACCTCTCAGTTAACTCAATTCCTGCAAAAGTCTTGTTTGATTCAGGAGCATCACATTCTTTCATGTCAAGACCTTTTGCATTCTCACATGATATGCCATTGCAAGCTTTGCCTAGACCGATGTCTGTGCTTTCTCCGGGTTTGCTTATGAACTCCAACAACTTTGCTCCGAATGTATCTATTCGCATGGGTGATTATCGCTTTCTGGCTAATCCGGTTATTCTCGGCAATTTCGACATCGACCTTATCCTCGGAATGGATTGGCTTTCTCAGCATGATGCTCAAATTGACTGTGCACAGAAGGAAGTCAAGATTACTCATTCCGATGATGATGTGAATATCTTCGCCTCACGGGATAACACAATCAGGCTTTTCTCTCTCAATGACAAGGGCGAGATGAATGCCATATCTCAAATTCCGGTGGTTAACGAATACGAAGACGTCTTTCCTGAAGAACTTCCAGGCATGCCTCCACACCGTCAAGTGGAATTCGTCATTGAACTCGAGTCTGGTACTGAGCCAGCATGCTGGCATCCGTACAAGCTCTCTCCTAAAGAGTTGAAGGAGTTGAAGAAACAACTTGATGAACAGGAGCGTATGGGTCTGATCAGGCCTAGTACGTCTACTTGGGGTTGTGGTGTCTTATTTGTCAAGAAGAAGGATGGCACGGAGCGCCTTTGTGTCGATTACCGGCCATTGAACAAGAAGACAATAAAGAACAAGTATCCGCTCCCCAACATCAACGAACTGTTCGAGCAGCTCAAAGGAGCTAAAGTTTTCTCAAAGCTCGATCTCCGAATGGGCTATCACCAAATTCGCATTCGTGAAGAAGATATCCCCAAGACTGCCTTCAGAACGAGCTACGGCTCATATGAGTATACAGTCATGTCCTTTGGTCTCGCTAATGCTCCTCCTACCTTCTTGAGAATAATGCACTACATCTTCAACCCCTACACCGGCGAGTTTGTGCTTGTGTATCTAGATGATATTTTGGTATTTTCCAAAAATGAAGAGGATCACGAAAAGCACCTCCGTCTGGTTCTCGACAGACTCCGTGAAAATAAGTTCTATGCCAAGTTCTCCAAGTGCGAGTTTTGGCTCGATAAGGTCTTCTATCTGGGCCATATCATCTCCGCTGACGGTATTGCGGTAAACCCCGAGAGAGTTGAAGCAATTGTCAACTGGGAAGCTCCTCAGAACGTCAAGCAACTCCGAAGCTTTCTTGGCCTTGCCAGCTATTGCAGAAGGTTCATTGAGAACTTCTCCAAGATTGCCAAGCCTCTCTCCAACTTGCTGCAGAAGAATGTCAAGTACTACTGTTCTCCAGATTGTGAAGTGGCATTCAAAACTCTCAAAGAAAAGCTCGTATCTGCTCCAGTTCTTACCCCTCCAGATGAGTCCAAGCCCTATGAAGTATTCTGTGATGCTTCTCTTCAAGGATTTGGTGGTGTGCTTATGCAGGACAAGAGAATTGTGGCATACACTTCTCGTCAGCTGAAGCCAAGTGAAAAGAACTACCCCACACATGATCTCGAACTAGCAGCTGTGGTACATGCTTTGATTATGTGGAGACACCTTCTGTTGGGCAGAAAAGTCGACATCTTCACCGATCACAAGAGCTTGAAGTACATCTTCACACAGCCGAATCTGAACCTCCGCCAGACTCGTTGGGTCGAAATGATCCAAGAGTATGATCCCAGCATCGAATACACTCCTGGCAAGGCGAATGTGATTGCAGATGCTTTGAGCAGAAAGGCATATTGCAACAGCCTCCTTATCAAGCCGTTCCAGCCTGAGCTTTGTGAAGCATTCAGGAAGCTTAACCTCCAAGTTGTTCCGCAAGGTTTTCTTGCAAATCTTCAAGTTGCTCCTACCTTGGAAGATCAGATCCGTGAGGCCCAACTCAGTGATGCTATGGTGCAGAAAGTGAAACATGGTATTGCAAAGGGTACTCCCAAATACAAGTGCTATCGCGTTGATGAGAGAGATACCTTGTTCTTCGAGGACAGACTCGTGGTTCCAAAAGGTGATCTCAGGAAGCTCATAATGGACGAAGCACATGATTCCCTCCTTTCCATTCATCCTGGAAGTTCCAGGATGTACCAAGACCTCAAGCAATCTTACTGGTGGACACGCATGAAAAGGGAGATTGCCCAATTCGTGAATGAATGTGATGTCTGCATAAGAGTGAAGGCAGAGCATCAACGTCTAGTCGGTCTTCTCCAACCTCTTCCTATTCCCGAGTGGAATTTCGACCACATTGAAATGGATTTCGTCACTGGCTTTCCTAAGTCCAAGAGAGGGAATGATTCTATCTTTGTGGTGATTGACAAGCTTACCAAAGTCGCTCACTTCCTTCCAGTCAAAGAATCCATCAATGCAGCTCAACTGGCAGAATTGTACACTTCCAGAATTGTGTCTTTACATGGCATTCCTCAAGTTATCTCCTCAGACCGTGGAAGTTTGTTCACTTCTAAGTTCTGGGACTCCTTTCAGTCTGCCATGGGCACTAAGATCAGGTTCAGCACTGATTTTCACCCTCAGACTAGTGGTCAAGTCGAGAGAGTGAATTAGATTCTAGAAGACATGCTCAGAGCTTGTGTCATATCTTTTGGCATGAAATGGGAAGATTGCCTTCCGTTTGCCGAGTTCTCTTACAACAACAGCTTCCAAGCAAGTGCCGGCAAAGCTCCGTTTGAAATCCTCTATGGAAGAAAGTGCCGTACCCCTCTCAATTGGTCCGAGACAGGTGAACGTCAACTTCTTGCCAATGACTTAATCTCAGAAGCCGAAGAAATGTGCAAAGTCATACGTGAGAATCTCAAGGCCGCTCAGTCACGTCAGAAGAGCTACTATGACGGCAAGCATCATGATTTGGCTTTCAACATTGGGGATCATGTCTATCTCCGTGTTTCTCCGATGAAAGGAACCCAAAGATTCGGTATCAAAGGAAAGCTTGCTCCTAGATACGTCGGGCCTTTCAAGATCCTTGGCAAAAGAGGCAATCTAGCCTATCAACTTGAGCTCCCTTCCAACTTCTCCAATGTTCATGATGTGTGTCATGTGTCTCAACTCCGCAAGTGCTTCAAGACTCCTGAACGCATGATTCCATTTGAAGAGATTGATCTTCAACAAGACTTGTCTTACCGAGAGCACCCAGTTGCTATTCTCGAAGAAACCGAGCGCAAGACCCGCAACAAGTCCATCAAATTCTTGAAAGTCAAGTGGTCACACCATACCGACCGAGAAGCTACGTGGGAACGAGAAGATCATCTTCGTTCCGAGAACCCTTCCTTTTTCCAGTCCTAGATCTCGGGACGAGATCTTTTTGTAGTGGAGGAGAGTTGTAATGCCCCGGATGTAATACTTTCCCTTTTGGGAAATATATGATATATTTGGCTTCATCAATTCCATTCCGGGTTCTTCGTCTTTTGGGTTTTCGTCGTTTTGTCGTGTTGCGTGTGTGCATTCATCCATATCATGTAGTCATGTGCATCGCATTGCATTTGTGTTGTCGCTTGCATCCGGTCTCACTCGTTTCTTTCCGTTGTCCGTTTCGAGTTCCGGAGCTCCCTCACGTGTCCATGGCATCCCCGAGGCCTACTTTGGTGTTTGGCCGTGTAACGTTTCCGGTTTGGCGTGAGACTTGTCGTGCGATGTTGTTTTGGTGTGTGTAACCCGCCTGTCGAATATCGTCGCGTTTGGAGTTCGTTTGCTACTCCAACAGTTATCTCGTGGGCTGAAAGTACCCCCTCTTTGAGGCCCAAGACACCCCTCCAACAGCCCACCAAACCAACTCAAACCCCTCGCTTCATCTAGGCCATCTAATTGTGATCATGTGGCTGAAAACCTCACCTCATTTGGACAATCCTAGTTCCTTGTGCCTATATAAACGTCCATCTCCCCTAATTTTCGCGTCTGAAACCCTAATGCTTCCACAGTTCACCGCCGGTGCTTCCACCGTTGATCCGCGGTGCTTCCACCGTTGAAAATCCGTGCTTCCGACGTCCCAGGAAACCATGCTTCCAAGAGTCGTCGCCGTGCTTCCGTAGTGCCATTGACGTGTTTCCGACCCGACGCGCGGGACCCGCCGGTCATCTTCTTCCTCGCGCCGCCGCCTTCTTCACCGCCGCCGGCCAAAGCTCGCCGCCGCCCTCCCCATCTCGACGCCGGCACTGCCCTCTCCATCACCTCGCCGCACCACCCCTCGCCGGGCTTGCCTCACCGGCCGGCGCCGCCCCGCCGGCCCCTAGCCTCCGCGCCTCCCGGCCTTCACCGCCGCCGATCGCCGGCCTCCGCCGCCGCGCCCCTCCGGTCCCCGCCTCCACCTCCGCCGCCCGGCCTCAGGCCGCGGCAGGCCGCCGCCGGCCGCCTCCCTCCCGCCGGCCCCTGGCCGCGCGAGGAACCGCCGCCGATCGGGGGAGTCCCGAGCTCCCCTCGCCCGAGCCGATCCCGATCCGGAGGCTTAACGGGCCGAAGCCCGTGCTCCGCCAGCCCATTAGGCGCCCGAGGCCCGATCCGCTCCGGCCTCCAGGTGGGCCGCGCCCGATCCACGCCAGGTGGGCCGGATCCGGCCCGATCCGCCTCCGAAGCCCGTTGACCAGATCTTGACCGAGGTGGTAGTTTTTTTCCCTAAGTCCCTGTAATTTTGATGTCTGATGCTGTTTTGCAACGTGGATAACTTTTTGTGTGATGGTCCGATTTGAGCAAATGATATGTCAAAATGATCGTGGAGACATGTACTACGTTTTGTTCCATTGTGCCATGCATGTTTGAGGTCATCTAGATGTCTTAATCTTCATGAGAAGAGTGCTACTTGTTATAAACTGCTGTTAGTAGTTGTTTTCATGCCATCTTTGCAATGTGATATCTTGGTGCATGTTTATCCAAATGAAGCAAATGAGATGTCCACGTGTTCATCATGTTATGCTCTACATGTTGGTTGCTTTCGCTTGCATGATAGATTTCACCTTGCCATGTTTATCTCCTTTGCAAAGTGCTATGTGGCTGTTATGTCGTTAAACTTGTTACGAGATGCCTCATAGAGGAGCTCGTTGCTATTGATATGTTTGTCCCCTTGATGCATGCTTAGATGTTTCGGATTCACCATCAAGTTTACATTGCTGTGGTGCTTACCACTTGCCATGTTTTGCTTAGAGGTGACTTAAACTTTCTCTCAAAGATGCCATGATGAAACTGCTGTTTAACACTTAGTGAAATTTCACCAAGTCTGGAATCTGTAATTTCCAGATGCCATGTTTGCTTGTTGTTCTAGGCAAATCCATGATAGTTTTGGGGTGACTCTTGATGATTCCTTGTTGTATATATTGTTGGCTATCTATTCATGCTCTCACATGATTATTTGAGTGGCTGTAGCATATTTAACCTTTTCTCCCAAGTTGCAACAAATTACTGCTGTCAGGTTTTTGTTGTCAAGTTCAATATGTCATAGCTTGTTGCTATTGATCAATGGCTCCTTTGGAGGTGCTCCAATGGAATTGTTTGCTGTAGGATATGTCTAGTTTATTTGCATGCTCCTTGCCATGATGTTTGAGTGCTGTAGGCCATTTATCCCTTGCTCCGAAGTTGCTATGTGGCTGATATTTTCAGCTTGTGCATGTTTATTGTTTCGGGTGTAACTTGTAGCCCGTTGCTCCGTTTTGAGCATGTCCTATATGTAACTTGTGTGTTTTTGCATGTAGATTCATAATATCCTATTGTTATCATGTTTTGAAGCATTTTTCTTGATGCATATTGTTGTGCTGTAACACTGTGCTTCCTAAGTAGACTTTCTGTGCTTCCATAGTGCATCTGTTTTACTTCCATAGTGCATTAGTCATGCATCCAGTAATTTTTCTGCGCATTGCATCTTGTTTGATTCGTTGCCTTGTGTTCTTGTGTTTGAGTAGAGCCGGAAGCTGAGACCGAGTACGAGTACGAGCACGAGGTTACTACCGAGGTTTAGAACGAGGACCCCTCTTAGGATCCCATCGACAACACTTCAGGCAAGATGACCGAACCCCGATAACATTACTATCTTTGCCTATTGCTAGAAGTCTCGATCTATAGTTTTGCCTCGATGCCCATGTTTTCCTGTCAGCCTCCTATTGTAACCATGAACCTGTTTAACCACCCTACCTATGCAAACCATTGATTGGCTATACGTAGGCTTCGCTCAGCCCCTCTTATAGCATTGTTAGTTGCAGGTGAAGATTGAAGATTCTTGCTTCTTGTTGAAGCTTGTTGGGATATCACACTATATTAAATATTAAATGAAATCATCTATATATTGGTAATGGGTGGAAGGCTAAGCCTTTTGCTTGGTGATTTGTTCCACTCATGCCGCTAGGAACCGTATAAACCGGTGTTATGTTCCTTGATTATGCGTTCCTCACACGGTTAGGGTACGGGGCCCCCTCGATAAACCGCTAAGTGCTAAGACTTTTCCAGCAAGTCCCAACATTGGTACTATTTGCCTAAACAAATAAAACTTACCGAGGGAGTAATTAACCCGATGATTAATTAATTCAACCCCCTTGGGCCAGTGCTCGATTTGAGTGTTGGTCCAAACTTGAGTCGTGTGCGGTACCCCCCTTGGCAACTTGGGTTTTTGGTCACTGTACGCTGTGCTCATCCGGTCGTGGCCTGAGACTAGATACGCGCGGCTACTATCAGGGTATCGGCACGCCGGGAGGATTTGCTGGATTAGCCTTACCTTAGTCGGAGTATCTTGAGCACCGGATTCCGAGGATACTCGGGCCTTCCCACTTTGGAGTTGCGACTTCGCGGATCGTGGGCTTGTCATGGGCCAAGTTGGAACACCCCTGCAGGGTTATGAACTTTCGAAAGCCGTGCCCGCGGTTATGTGGCAGATGGGAGCTTGTTAATATCCGGTTGTAGAAAACTTGACACCATGTTCCAATACACTACCAGCGTGTGTACCGTGACGGTCATTTTCCGAAAGGGATTCGGGAAGTGAACACGGTGGGGTTATGTTTGACTTGCTAGTTAGGATCACTTCGTGATCATCTCTCGACCGAGGCACCTTCTCTTCTCGCTCTCTTTTACGTAAGCTAGGCTAGTGCTGCTGCAACCTCTTGTTCTTTCTTCAGCCTTGTTCCACACCCAAGGCTGGGTTAGTCGTGTTACTCGGGAACGGGATTGCTGAGTCCTCTGTGGCTCACAGTTACTTCACCACACCAGATGCAGGTACGATGGTGAGCTACACATGCGATGGCACTGAGCTAGACTGGGAGTACGACGAGGAGTGTAGCCGTTACTATGTGAACTATCCGGTTGATCAGTAGAACTTCTACTAGGATTCGATCTAGACCTGTAGTTTAAGTTATGTTTGGTATCTTGTCATTTGGATCTTACCCTTAGATGGGCTGCGATGTTTATTTGAATGATGTTTGGACATGTAATGAATTTGTGTGATGTGGCGAGTGTAAGCCAACTATCTTTTCAGTTTTCCATCCCTCTTTTTACATGAGATGTGCAAAGGTACCAAACTTGCTATCATTCCAGAATGGGCTTATATCTTTAAGTCGTGCCTCGACACGTAGGAGATATAGTCCCATCCTAGGCATTACACGTGACGAGGACCCTCATCGACGGTGGCGCCCGGGCTCACCATCCTCTCCCCCGAAGCCTTCAGTCATCTCCATGTGTCCTACATGCAGCTCCTCCCCACCAAGCCCTTCTCATAGGTCGCGGGTTTGGCTGTTCCACTCGGCCAGATCCGCCTCCCGGTCACCTTCGGCACACCGGCTTACTACCGGACTGAGCTCATCGACTTTGACGTCGCGCCCATCCACCTGCCCTACAACGCCGTCCTCGACTTCCCAGCCATGGCGAAGTTCATGGCGGCGACTCACCCGGGCTACAGCACCGTCAAGATACCCGGGAGCAGCACCATCATCAACGTCAAAGGGGACCCCAAGGCCGCCCTTCAGGTCCTCGGGCGCGCTTATAGGGCTGCTGTCGCAGCTCACCCAGGAGCAAAGGGGGCTCCGGAGGCGCCGGAGGCCGCGCCTGCCATGAAGAAGCAGCTCTTCTCTCAGGACCCCGCCGAGACGAAGCAGGTGCCCGCTGATGAAGAAGGCTCAGGAGCCACCTTCACCATTGGTACGGGCATGGATCCTGAGCAAGAGGCAGCGCTGGTCAGCTTCCTCAAGGCCAATAAGGACGTGTTCGCCTGGAAAGCAACGGATTTGGTCGGGGTGCCTAGGCACGTCATTGAGCATCACCTCACGGTGTGCCCCAATGCGCGCCCTATCAAGAAGAAGGCGCGCAGACAAGTCCCGGAGAAGCAGGCCTTCATCGTTCAGGAGGTTAGGAAGCTAGAGGAAGCATGCGTCGTACGGGAAGTACGGCACCCGGAGTGGCTGGCCAACCCCGTCATAGTCCCGAAGAAAGGAGGCAAGGAGCGCATGTGCGTCGACTTCACGAGCCTCATCAAGTTCTGCCCTCATGACCCCTTCCCTTTTCCGCGCATCGACCAAATCGTGGATTCAACGGCTGAGTGCGACCTGCTCTGCTTCCTGGATGCTTTCTCGGGCTACTATCAAATCAAGATGGCGGTGGAAGACGTGGAGAAAACGGCGTTCCTGACCCCATGCAGGGTCTACTGCTACACTTGCATGCCCTTTGGGCTGACGAATGTGGGCACCACCTTCCAACGCCTGATGCACATCACCCTCGGCCCTCAGCTCGGGAGGAATGCGGAGGCCTACGTCGACGACATCGTGGTTAAAACCAGGGAAGCCATGACTCTCATCCAGGACCTAGAAGAAACGTTCGCCAACCTGCACAAGGTGAAACTGTGCCTCAACCCGGAGAAGTGCGTATTCGATGCACCCTCTGGCAAGTTGCTAGGGTTCCTGGTTTCGCACCGGGGCATTGAAGCTAATCCGGAGAAGATCAAGGCCATCGAAAGAATGAAGCCGCCCATGAATCTGAAGGAGATGCAGAAGCTTGCGGGGTGTGTGACGTCCCTGGGGCGCTTCATCTCTAAGCATGGGGAATGCGCCCTCCCGTTCTTCAAGCTCATGAAGAAGAAGGGGCCCTTTGAGTGGACTCCGGAGGCTGATGCCGCCTTCCGGGACCTCAAGGAATACCTCACCAGCTTGCCGGTTCTGGTGGCGCCGTGACCCCTGGAACCCATAACTCTCTACCTCGCCGCAATGCCTCACTCCGCCAGCGCGGCACTAGTCGTGGAGTGCGAGGAAAGGCCCCGAAGCTCAAGGCCACCGGGCGGCCCGACCTCTTCAAGGCTCGCGCTACCCCCTAACGCAGCCCCAGAGGTAGATTCGACCACGGGTACTGACAGCCCCGCCACTCAGCAAGAGGCACCCAAGGTTCCTGAAGCGCCCGTGGACCCTGCTGCGCCGACCCTCGTGGAGCACCCGGTGTACTTCGTCAGCATCGTACTACGTGATGCGCGCTCGCGCTACCCGATGCCTCAGAAGCTGCTCCTGGTGCTCCTCGTCGCCTCCAGGAAACTGCGCCACTACTTCTAAGGCCATCCTATCAAGGTCGTTTCATCATATCCTCTTGAGAAGGTACTGCGGGGCCCAAATGTCGTCGGGAGGGTCGCCGAGTGGAACATCGACCTTCAAGCATTCTAGTTGGAGTTCAGCACCATGCGAGTGATCAAGGGAGCGGCTCTGGCAGACTTTGTGGCGGAGTGGACTGACGCGTCGGAGCGGGGGGCTGGCGAGGACCGCTCGCTGGCCCCCGGCGATGAAGCCCCAGATGGATGGGTGGTATACTTCGACGGCGCCTTCTCGTGCCTTGGTGCATGGGATGGCGCCGTGTTAGCATCTCCCACTTAGGATAAGTTGTACTACGTTGTGCAGCTTTGCTTCCAGCTAGACGAGAAGGTCTCCAACAACATCACAGAGTACGAGGGCCTAATCGCCAGGCTCAAAGCCGCCGCTGCGCTAGGGGTCAAGCGTCTCACCATCAGGGGTGATTCGCAACTCCTCGTCGACTTCTCCAACAAGAAATACAAGCCCAAGGATGAGCACATGGAGGCATATCTGGAGGAGGTGCGCAAGATGGAGAAGCGATTCCAAGGGCTGGAGGTGCAGCACGTACCAAGAGGCACCAACAAGGAAGCGGACGATATCGCCAAACGAGCCTCCAGGTGAGAGCCTCAGAGGCCGGGCGTCTTTGAGGAGCGACTACGCAAGTCGTCGGCAACACCGCCAGCCCGTGAGCCGGCATCCCCTCTGCATGGGTTACCTGCGGCGCCTTCGGACGGCGCCCCGCCCTGCGGACCACCCTCCGGAGCCCGCCTGCTGCTCGCTGCGGATCCCGAGGAGGGTTGCTAGACCCAAGAGCTCAAGATGTACCTGCAACGCGACACCCTGCCAGACAAGGAAGAAGACGAAGAGCACATGGTCCAGCAGGCCTCAGCTTACTGCATCCAAGACGACGAACTCTACAGGAGGTGCCCCAACGATGTCCCGCTAAAGTGCATCTCGAGGAAGCAAGGGCGCGAGCTGTTGGCTGACATCCACGGTGGAGACTGCGGTCATCACTCGTCATCCCGCACCCTCGTAGGCAAGACCTTCCGCAGCGGCTTCTACTGCCCACGGCGCTCAACGACGCTACGGAGCTTGTGCGGGCTTGCGAGGCGTGCCAGTTTCACGCCAAGCAGATCCACCAACCGGCGTAGGGCCTCCAGACGATTCCGCTCTCCTGGCCCTTCGCGGTCTGGGGATTGGACATCCTGGGTCCATTTTCCCGGGCAGCAGGGGGCTACCGCTTCCTGTACGTCGCCATAGACAAATTCACCAAGTGGGCGGAGGTGGATCCTTTTCGCGCAATCCCAGCCGGGTCGGCTGTCAAGTTCATCCAAGACCTCATGAGTTGATTCGGGGTCCCCATCCGCATCATCACGGATAACGGTTCGTAGTTCACAAGAAATCTCTTCAGGTCATATTGTGCTAACCTTGGAGCACAGATCTGCTACTCTTCGGTGGCTCACCCCAGGAGCAATGGTCAGGCCGAGCGCGCCAACGCGGAAGTCTTGCGTGGCCTCAAGACGCGCAGCTTTAAGAAGAAGCTTGAGGCTTGCGGCAGGGGCTGGATCGATGAGCTCCAGTCCATGTTGTGGTCAATCCGAACTACAGCCACCAAACCCATGGGGGAAACTCCTTTCTTTCTCATCTATGGGGCGGAGGCGGTCCTCCCTCACGAGGTCAAGCATCGCTCCCCACGGGTCTTGGCCTTCAATGAGGAATGCCAGGATGCCGCCTAACGGATGGACCTCGTGCTCGGCGAGGAGGGCCGCCGCCGAGCTGCCCTCAGGGCGGCACGTTATCAGCTGGCGCTGCGGCGGTACCACTGTCGCGGCGTCCGCGCAAGAACACTCGAAGTTGGTGACTTGGTATTGAGGCGGGTCCTCTCCTGGGAGGGGTTGCACAAGCTCTGGCCCATGTGGGAGGGCCCGTTCAGAATTGCCCGTGTCTCTAGGCCTGGTTATGTGCGCCTGGCGACGCAGGATGGGATACCTATCCGGAATTCCTGGAACATCGAACAACTCAGGAGGTTCTATCCGTAATCAAGGCTCCGTGCCCGCGAAGGTCTCCGCCCGTGACACTCTCACGTAATAATGAGTTGGGGTTGTACACGCCTTGGAGTCTCCTGTGCGTTGCCTATGGGCCCTCAGACATGGCTCCCACCCACGCCCCAGTGGCAGTCCTTAGCTCCGCGCTGGGAAGAAGATGTAATGTAGGGGTCGGACGCGACATTTTTCCTTTTTTGGCTTGGTGTTTGGCTGTCAGCCTTTTCTACTTCCTTGGCTATCAGCCCTTCCTCTACCCCGTGCTATGAAGTTCTCGTGTTTCTCACGCTTCCTGCATTTGGTTGAAAGTCTTGTTTGGGATCTTTCTCGCCGGTTTTAAGTTCAGTTTGTTGAGCAGGGCTGCGCCACTCGCTCTTCTTCGCGTGCCTCGCGCATGGGGGCTCGGGCACGGTCGGTCACCTGCCCTCGTCTGCCACAGCCCCGTGACCTCACCTAGCCAAGCCTGCTCAGGCTCTGGCACTGGGCTTCTCAGTCCGCGCAACCTATCCTACCGAGCCGGCTCAGGCTTTGGTGCTTTAACCCGCGCTCTACGCTCTCAGCAGCTCTTAGCGGCGCACCCCTGCTCAGGGGCTGCACGAGCTCTCTAGATTCGGCCACCCTCACGACCCGATGGGGCTCATGACGCCAAAGAGTTAGGAGGACTTCGCCCCAAGACATCGCGACACATAAAAGCTAAGTAATCTCACCAAGGCAACAAAAAAACATGACAGCATGTTCTCGCTTCATATATATATATCACAGTCCATTACACGCCTCCTCGAGGTAGCTTGAAATTTTGATGCAGAAAGGACATGAAGGAAAGGAAAGGTGAAGAAGCAGAGGCCGCTCCCGCTCAGTCGGAGTCTTCCAGTTCCTCCGGCTTCACCGAGCCACAGCAGCGCGGCAACCCCCTCCCCTCGCCAGGCCGAGCTCGGCGGCATGGTGGTTCGTCGTGGCCGCCACTACTAGAGGAGTTGCTGCTGCCACAGAGGGGGGACCCATGGTGCCCCCCAGGAATGAGATCATCTTCGAAGGAGGAGCTGCTCCTCCGGACGCCGTCCCCGTCGTCCACTTCGTCATCGGCCTCAGGACAACACCCAAGGAGCCTCCCTTCCTCCGAGAAGACCCTGACGAACAGTGTGGAGGCGCCATGGTACCTGAAGTGGAGCGCACACCTCCCCTGCAGCCGGTGTGCGCGAGCAAACGATTGCCAGCCGCGCTTCAGGAACACATTGCCCGAGGGAGCCACATCAACCTCCACCCAGGACGCACCACTGCAGCAACCGTCAGCCTGTAGCCAGATGCCGCCGAGGCCTCCGGCTGGTAACACGTCGCCGAACGAGCGGGGAAGCCGGAGCCATGGGCTATCAGGCTTCTCCACCCACACCATGAACTCCGACGACACGTCGAAGGAGTGGAGCTGCGGGCGTGGAGGACGCGCGACTAACAGGCACCGTTGCACGCCTCCTCTCCTTCCACGGCCACGACCACCTTCACCACGGGAGGACGTACCGTGCCTCTCACCAGCGGCCACGGCAGAACTCAGAAGGCTGCGCCCGCCTCCCCGAGGAGTCGCTGCGGGCGCCGCGGCATGCTTGCGGGGACGCCTGCGGCCCCTCTTCGGCGGTAGCGGGGCCAGATCCTTCGGGGCCTTCCCCTTCTCCGCGGCGGACGGCTTCCTCGACGGCGCCATGGAGATCTCGCAGCAAGAAAGAGAGCGAAGAACAAGCAAGGAGAAGACGGCTCTGACTTGAAAACGGCTTGGGGGCTCCCCCCCTAGTCCAATTTATAGGGCGGAGGAGCCCAACCGCCAGCCACTGGCGTCGCAGCCATAACGCCCCCGTCGTCTGCGCCGAGGAGTTGTCAAGTCACACGATTGCCAAGACTATGTGGGGAGCGGAGCCGCCACGTCCCATCCAACCATCACATGCCGGCCTGGCCCGCAGCCTTTTAGGGCCCGCGGCGCTTCGTCCTCGACTAGGGCTTCGCCCCGAAGCTAACTCCGCACGCACCTTGGGCCTGGGGGCTATTGTCGGCATCCTGGGAACCAGGGTACCCAGACTTGCCTATTTGCGGGCCCCGACGCGCACCTACCACCGCCTTGTACGGCCCAGCTGATCGACCAGCTACCCGAGACCCTCGCGAGGGAGCTAAGCCTCGCGAGGAGAACAACGTCAAGACCCCCTCAGGAGCGGCCTCGGCAAGGTGCTCCGGAGGGGCGGAGAGTCCAAGGCCAAGCTTGCCTCATGAGGAGGCGGTGATGTCAGCAGTGACGCACCACGCCAGTGGGTGCTAGCGTCCGCGAGTGGCGCAGTTGCCATTTCGGTGCAAGGGGGACAGCGCAGACGTAGGTTCCCGAGGAGGGGGACAAAGGTTTCCCCTTTGGTGCAACAAGACTGAAGACCGCAAGGACAACAAGGACGATGTCACCACCGAGCCCACCACCGCGTCACCGCCTGATCCTTTTGCAGGCGAAGACTGCTTTTGTCAGGGTAGGAACGTCCTTGTGTTCCCGGTCAAAAAAGGCCGTTGTGGGATCCCTTCCCGCCTAAATATTTCGGGGGAAGAGGACCCTGGCCGCCTATATAAGTAGCTAGGATCCCCACTATGAAGGGGGGCAGATCCATAAACTCTGCCACCATGCAAAGGAGCAAGAACACTTGCCTCCTGACACTCCTGAGCCCACCTCCTGAGCTCAGGAACCACTGTACTAGTTCATATTCCAGCCCTCCTGAGGCCAATCCACCAAAGCAGGAAGTAGGGTCTTACACCACACGGTAGTCCGAACCTGGGTAAACTCTTGCGTGATTCATCTGTTGTTTGCTTGAATCTCTTCACCGGGCGAGGGCGAGATGCTAGGTAGACGTGAGTGCGAGAGATCTTCGTTCACGCCCCTGTGTTCGAACTTCTTGGGTTTTGCGGAGCCCTGAATCCGACAGGGAGGATTAAGTAAATGATGTATTCATGTCCCAATCATGAGCTCTCAAGATAAATTAGCATACAAAATTTTTATTCTCAGCTTTCTCATAATGATTGATCCATGCTCGATACTTCTTGTACTAGTTCTGTTATGAAGAACACTATTGAATTCAAATAGGATCTTTTCGAAAGAATTAGAAGAAACTCTGAAGATAGGGAACTCGACAATGGTAAAGAGTCAGGTATGAATCTTGAGTTTCATTGTGTTAAATCTTTTATAGATACCGATGCATTTAATAAATTTAGCACTAAGTATGGACTTGACTCTGAGATAGTAGCTTCTTTTTGTGAATTATTTTCTACTCATGTTGATCTCCCTAAGGAGAAGTGGTTTAAATATCACCCCCCTATAGAAGTAAAATTAGAGGAACCTACTAAAGCTAAAGTGGAAATTATCACTTATAATGTTGATCCAGTTATTCCTACTACTTATATTGAGAAACCCCCTTCGTCTGTTAGGATTAAAGAACATGCTAAGGTTTCAACTTTGGCCAACAAAAGTTATATAAGGACACCTACACCGTGTGAACAAATTAATGTTGAACCTAATGTTGCCATGGTTAAAGATCTCTTGGTTCATAATATTAATGGGCATGTTATTTATTTCTGTGATGAATGTGCTAGAATTGCCAACCCCGACCCTAAAGATAAAAATAAGCCTGTCGTTGGCATGCCCATTTTTTCGTTAAAATAGGAGATCATTGTTAACATGGCTTATGTGATTTGGGTGCTAGTGTTAGTGATATTCTATTTACCCTATATCAAGAAATTATGAACGATATTGCACCTACTAAGATAGAATATATTGATGTCACTATTAAACTTGCGAATAGAGATACTATTTCACCACTTGGGATTGTTAGAGATGTTGAAGTCTTTTGTGGAAAAATTAAATACCCTACTGATTTTCTAGTTCTTGGTTCCCCACAACATGATTTCTGCCCCATTATATTTGGTAGACCCTTCCTGAATACGGTTAGTGCTAAGATTGATTGCACTAAGGAAAATGTCAGTGTTAACTTTGGTGATATGTCTCATGAGTTGAATGTCTCCAAATTCAGTAGACAACCTAGTGATAAAGAATTGCGTAGTAACGATGAAATTATCGGTCTTGCTTCAATTGTTGTGACTCCTACTGATAGTCAGAACAATATTTGCTAGACCATGAAAATGATATGCATATGAATGAAAGAAATGAAATAGATGAAATATTCTTCAAACAAATACCTATTTTGAAACACAATTTGCATGTAGAGACTCTTGAGATCCTCTTCCACCAAAGAGTGATCCTATGTTTGAGCATAAGCAATTGCCTGATACATTGAAATATGCTTACCTTGATGAAAAGAAGATATATCATGTTTTTGTTGGTGCTAACCTTTAAGAGCATGAAGAAAAGAGATTATTGAAAACTCTGAGAAAGCACAATGCCACTATTGGATATACTCTGGATGATCTTCAGGGCATTAGTCCCACTCCATATTAGAACAAGATTAATATGGACCCTGATGCTAAGCCAGTTATTAATCACCAGCGACTATTAAATCCTAAGCTGAAGGATGTGGTAAGAAATGAAATATTTAAGCTCCTGGAAGCAGGTATAATCTATCATATAGCTTATAGTAGATGGGTAAGTCCTACTCATTGTGGTTCTAAGAAAGGAGGTATTATCGTTGTCCCCAATGATAAAAATGAACTTATCCCACAAAGAATTGTAATAGGTTATAGGATGGTAATTTATTTTAGAAAAATAAATAAAGGTACTAGGAAGGATCATTACCCCCTATGATTCATTAATGAAATGCTAGAAACATTATCAAAGCATACATATTTCTGTTTTCTAGATGGATACTCTAGCTTTTCCCAAATACCCGTGTCACAAGAGGATCAAGGGAAAACTACTTTTACATGCCCTTTTGGTACCTATGCTTATAGACATATGCCCTTTGGTTTATGCAATGCAACTGCTACCTTTCAAAGATGTATGACTGCTATATTCTCCGACTTTTGTGAAAAGATTGTTGAGGTTTTCATGGGTGATTTTTGTATTTATGATACTTCTTTTGATTATTTCTTATTTAATCTTGATTGAGTTTTGCAGATATTTGAACAAACTAATCTTGTCTTGAATTGGGAGAAGTGCCACTTTATGGTGAATGAACGTATTGGCTTGGGGTGTAAAATTTCTGAATGAGGTATTGAGGTAGATAAATCTAAAGTTCATGCAATTGAGAAAATGCCATGTCTTAAAGATATCAAAGTCATAAGGAGTTTCCTTGGTCATGCTAGTTTTTATAGGAGGCATTAAAGACTTCTCTAAAATTCCCAGGCCTCTTACTAATCTCTTGCAAAAATATGTTCCATTCATTTTTGATGATTATTGTGTAGAAGCCTTTGAAACACTTAAGAAAGCCTTAACCTCTGCATCTATTGTTCAACCACCTTATTGAAACTTACCTTATGCTAGTGATTATGTTGTTGGTGTTGTCTCACGGCAAATAATTGATAAGAAATTAAATGTTATTCATTATGCTAGCAAAACCTTAGACAGTGCTCAAAGAAATTATGCTACTACTGAGAAAGAATTTCTAGTAGTTGTGTTTGCATGTGATAAATTCAGATCTTACATTGTTGATTCTAAACTAATTGTGTGCACTCATCATGGTGCTATCAAATACATTATGGAAAAGAAAGATGCAAGCTAGACTCATTAGGTGGGTTCTGCTACTACAAGAATTTGACTTGCATATTACTAATAGGAAGGGAGCTGAGAATCCCATAGAGGATAATTTGTCAAGAATTGAAAATGTCCTTGATGACTAACTGCCAAGTAATGATAGTTTTCCAGTCGAACAATTAGCTGTTATAAATGCTTCTTGTAATACTCCTTGGTATGCAGACTATGCCATTTACATTGTTGCTAAAATATACCACCTAGTTTCCCATGCCAACAAAAGAAAAAGGTTTTTCTTTCATTTAAGACATTACTTTTGGGATGACCCACATCTATATAAAGAAGGAGTAGATGGTGTTATTAGAAATTGTGTACCTGGGAATGAACTTGATCAGATACTACATAAGTGTCACTCCGGGGCATATGGAGGACACCATGCTAGAGATAGAACCGCACACAAGGTAGCACAATCTGGTTTTTATTCACCTACTCTTTTCAAAGATGCATGTAAGTTTGTTCTATCTTGTGATGAATGCCTAAGAATTGGTAATATTGGTAGATGTCAGGACATGCATATGAACTATTCAGTTGTTATTGAACCATTTGACGTTTAGGGATTTGATTATATGGGACTGTTTCCTTCCTCCAATGGGTACACTCATATTGTAGTTGTTTTTGAATATGTTACTAAATGGCTAGAAGATATTCCAACTAGTAGTGTTGATCACAACACTTCTTTTAAAATGCTTAAAGAAGTTATTTTCCCAAGGTTTGGAGTCCCTAGATATTTAATGATGGGTGGTGGTTCACACTTCATTCATGGTGCTTTCCGTGAACTCCTGCCTATATATTATGTTAACCATAGAATTGCATCTCCTCATCACCCTTAGTCTAGTGGTCAAGTTTAATTAACTAATAGGGAAATAAAGTTAATCTTGCAACAGACTGTTAATAGGTATTGAAATAATTGGTCTAAGAAACTTGACGATGCACTATGGGCTTATATAACTGCCTATACAAATCCTATGGGTATGTCTCCATATAAAATGGTTTATGGAAACATATGTCATTTACCTTTTGAGTTAGAACATAAAGCTTATTGGGAAATTAAAAAGCTTAACTACGATTCTGAACTTACTAGTGAAGAAGTTATTCGATATTAGCGCACTTGATGAATGGTAACCCAAGCATATGAAAATGCTAAACTGTTTAAAGAAAAGGTTAAAAGATGGCATGACAAAAGAATACAAAAGCAGGAATTCAATGTAGGTGATAAAGTCTGGCTATACAACTCTCATTTAAGATTTTTTACAGGAAAATTCCTTTCCAAATGGGAAGGACCCTACATTATCGAAGAAGTTTATAGCTGTGGTGCTATCAAGATCAACAATGCTGAAGGCACCACCCGAGGGTGGTTAATGGACAAAGAATTAAGCATTATATCTCAGGTACACCTATAAATGTTGAGACTAATATTATTCTATTTATAACGATGGATCGCTCCAAAACCCTAAAAAGGAAAAGGTATGTGTAAGTAAATTGACTCCAAAAGTCCGAAAAGCGCAAGAGCATGTGATACGTCTCCAATGTATCTATAATTTCTGATTGTTCCATGCTATTATATTATCTATCTTGGATGTTTAATATGCATTTATATGCTATTTTATATGATTTTTGGGAGTAACCTATTAACCCAGAGCCTAGTGCCAGTTTCTGTTTTTTCCTTGTTTTTGAGTTTCACAGAAAAGGAATATCAAATGGAGTCCGAACGAAACAAAAATTTACGGGGATTTTTCTTGGACCAGAAGACAACAGGTGAACATGGAGTACACGCGAGGGGATCTGCGAGGCAGCAACAAGGGTGGAGGGTGTCGTGGTTCTAAGTCTGATAGTGAGGGTAGGGGGTACGAATGGAGAGGCAAGGTTCTAGCTATGGCGAGGTTGTACACGGAGTGTTTAGCGAGTTCAGGCCCTTCTCGGAGGAAGTAAAAGCCCTACGTCTCGGTGCCCGGAGGCTTGGTCGACTGATGTGTGTATGTATGTGTTACAGCGGTGCGAACCCTTGTTCTGGAGGAGGGGGTGGCTTATATAGTACGCCAGGACCCCAGCCACGCTCCACGTTACCAAGGGTTTAAAGGTACATTAAGGCAGGCGTTACCGATAACGCCTGGAGTAAAGGGTAGTTAAGGGGGGGTTTACTACAACGAGTAATTATAGGACCGTTGCTGTTCCAAGAGGCATTTGTCCTTCAGCTGAGGTCGAGTGCTTTGGGTACGGTCGAGTGGAGTTGAGTCGCCCTGCGTACATGAGTCAGTCGAGTGAAGTGTCTTCTTGGACCGTCTCAGTCGACTGTCTCCATTGTCGTGGGTCTTGTCTTTTGATCTTCTAGGATAGTGACCTTGGGTGGGGTACCTTGGTCAGGCCTATGACCCTACCCTAGGTCTGTAACCTCGTCAGTAGCCCCCGAATGGATTGAGGCTTGAGCGAGGGGATGCTGAGGGAAGCTCTGGACTTGGGCAGGCTCTCTCAGTTGGGTCTTGGTCGCCTCGATCGATTCTGAAACCGTCAGTGATTAGTTGCTTCTGCGTCGACTGGATGTTTTGCGTCGACTGGGTTTTGTGCTAGGCGTCGGGCGCCATGAGTGCCTGCCGTTTTCTACGGAATCGGTTGCCTTCTGTCTGCCGGATCCGGCGGGGCTTTCGAAATTTGGGGAAGCGCGCGGGGCGGGGCGTGCCGCATCAATCGGAGGGGTGCGGTTCGAACGCCTCGATTCTCGTGCCTCCTTTTTCGCCATGTATCGCGTCGGCGCCTGTTACGGGATCGGATAAGATCGCCTGGGGCCACCGGTCAGTCACTCGACCGGGCCATTATAAAGGCGCGCCGAGTCCGCTACGGGGGGTACTGTGCGCCTGGCTTTCGCTCGTTCCCCTTGTCTTCTCCGCAGCGCTCTTGTTTCTCCGCCGCGCCCCCACTCCTTCCTGCTGCTCTTCGCCGCAACTGCCGTCTCGTGAGCCATGGTTAAGGACAAGATTGCGGCCATGGAGCGCTCCAAGAAGGCGGCGTCGGGGAAGGGGCGGCGAGCCGGCCGGGTCGGATCGTCGTCGAGGTCTGGACTCCCTGCTGGATGGATCCAGGGGGATTGGATCCGGTCCACCGTCGTGGTGGAGGATCTGGAGGAGCTGGAGGAGGAGGGCTGATCGCCGGCGGCTCCTGGCGGGCGCCGGGAGGAGAGCTCGAGCCCCGGCCGCAGGAGGGTGAGTGTGTACTCCACGCCACCCATGTCGACCGAGGTTTCTCTACACCCCCGCACCCCTTCTTCCGCGCGTTTCTGATCTTCTTTGGTGCCCAGCTGCATTATTTTACTCCCAACTCCATCACTTTTCTCTCCGCTTTTGTTTCTATGTGCGAGAACTTCCTCGGTTGCCGACCGCACTGGGGATTGTTCAAGCATATTTTCACCTGCCACTCCCAGACCGTTAAGAGAGTGAACCCGAGTGACTGCAAGACGCACGTCCTCCAGGCGTGCGGCGGGCTCGGGATTCAGCTTAGGAATTGGAGCGCCTTCCCCCCCATGAACCTTCCAGAGTCGATCTGGGGCTGGTAGTCGACCTGGTTTTATTACAGGGACAGTCCGACTCCGGTTCAGTCGACTGGCCTTCCTCCATTTACCCTAGGTCGAGCCAGCCCGCCTCCTTCGATGGTAGTGAGCAAGGCCGAGAGAGCCGAGGTAGACATGTTGATGGAGAGGGTCGTCCAGCTAGACCGCGAGGGGGTCACGGGGATGGACTTGCTCGAGGTGTATATCTCACGGAGGATCCAACTGCTCCAAGCCCGGGACCATCCGATGTGGCTGTACTCCGGCACTGACGACTCGTCGCGAGTCCACCCGGGGGCGGCCGACCCGAAGTACATGGTGCAGTGCCTAAAGAACATCACCGGGAACAAGGACAACCCCAGGGGGTCCGGGAGGATCATCCCGTTCGACGCTGACCACCTTCCAGACAAGGTTATCCTTCTGTTTCCGAGTGACATATCTGTCGACTGGTTTGTGGTTTGCGTTTGATGGTTCTGATCGGTATTTGGTCGAGCTTCTTTCCTTTGCAGATTTATACAGAGATGTACTCGCTGCCCAACGGGGACTTGGGTCTGGAGGGCGAGGAGGGCACGGGCGACGCCGTCGAATGGAAGTCGGTGGAGGAGACCGAGGAGAGCGAGGATTACAACAGCGGGGAGGAGGTCGAGTCACCTCCCCGTGTCGAGCGCCGCTCCAAGGAGAAGAACGACCCAGGGGCCGCTCGACCTCATGCGGGTCCCTCGGGGTCCCGGACTCCCAAGCGTACCCGCACGACGACCCCCGAGCCAGCTGAGAAGACGCCCAAGCAGCCCAAGGTCACCACCACCAAGCCCCGGAAGGCCTTGCCAAGGATTAAGGTGGACGTACCCATCGCCTCCGCGTAAGTGTCGTTTGAGCTTGCTTTCCTCTGTTCCTTGGGGGTCGACTGTAATTCTGGTCGACTCATTTCTTGACTGAATTTTTCAGAGCTGCTGCTTCCACGACCTCGATGGACATCGACCGGGTCGAGATGACGAAGAGATCGCGGATGCCGCGACATCTCGCGCAGGTATGGGCTCTACGAGACTCGTCTTATCCTTATTCACTTCAGTGGGCGACGGTCGACTGACTTGATTTAGCTGCTTGATCTGAAGCGCCGCGCCTCGTCATAGAGCTGCCGGACGACAACGAAGACGAGGGGCAGTTGGGGGAGGACCACCGGCGTGCAAGGAAGAAGGACCGGAAGGCACCTTCTGGTTCGGGGGCCCAGCGACACGAGGACGCGGCCCGAACCGCGGTCTCTTTCACCGTCCCTGTGTCAGTCGCACACGTCGTCGACCCACCGCCTGCGCCGAGCGTCGACCCAGCGCCTGCCCCGGTCGTCGACCCAACGTCCACTCTGGTTGTCGACCTAGTGCTGATTCACGCCGTCGATCCAGCGTCTGCGCCCGCGACCGGCTCGACGCCTGCTGCTTCGTCTGTCCTCTTCTCCACCTACCGCCTCCCAGAGGACCCTGTGGGGGCTGCACAAGAGGCGATTCGCCAGGCGGAGGTGATGATGGGGCGGACGAAGGCGGCGTATGAGGCTAGCATGGCGGCTTACGACGCCAGCTCTGCTCTTCGGGCCAACGTTAAGGTATGTTGTCTCTGTCGGGGTACTTTTTTGTCTTCGAGAGAAACGTGCTTGTTTTGTTTTGTGAGGTAACACACCCACCGGGTGTTCTTCTTTTCCTGTCTTCTTTGAGCTCGCGCCGGGCTGACCTCGGCCGAGTGAAACCAGTGGGGGCACGCTCAGTGCACCCACCGGGTGTAGTCCCCAAGACCGTGGTCGACTTCTTGCGATCGGCCATGGTCTTACTATAGAACTTCCATGCTGTTGGGTTTTTTTTGCTCGCGCCGGACTGATCTTGGCCGAGTGAAACCAGTGGGGGCACGCTCAGTGCACCCACTGGGTGTAGTCCCCGAGGCTGCAGTTGAGTGAACTGACTCGGCTGTAGTCTTATAATCTTGCTTTTTTCTGTTGATGCAGAAATCTTGCGAGTTCGGGGCCAGGTTTGCAGATTTTGAGCAGAAGCAAATCCATCTCAATCTTGACTTGCAGTTGGCTCGGGACCATCTGAAGAAGATGCCAGACGATGCGGCTGGTAACTTACTTCTGCCTCTGGTCGACTGACTTTTTGCTGGAATGTTCCTTCATGTTCATCTATCCAGTGGCGGCTTTGGTAGGTCAACTGAGGGCAGCTTTGGAGCAAAAGGACCTTGACCTGGCGGCGGCGCAGCAGGCGGCTCAGGAGAAGTCGGAGCTGGCGGCGAAGAAGCTGGCTTCAGTGGGCGCGCTCGAGACGGAGATTATCCGACTGAGAGGCTCACTCGACGCGGCCAACCAGGAGGTGACTCAGCTGAAGAAGTCCAAGGCCGACTTGAACGACAAGTACGAGGCTCTCTTTCGGAAAAGGCTCGATCTTGAGGCGTATCTGGGCGACATCACCAAAAAATGGTACCTCGTGCCCGAAGGTACGTCCCCTTTGGATTGGTTGAAATTGGGTTGGTCGACCCGTATCCTATATGCTGACTCGACTTGCTTGTTCTTGGTGCAGAGTTCTGTCGTAACTTCGAAGAGGAGACTGGCCGGGTCGAGCCTGGCTTGGACCCCACCAACTCCATCGTGAAGGACGAGGTTTCCATGAACATACTGAGGCTGGAGTCCCGCCTTACTGTGGCCACTGATTACCTGGGGCGACTGAAGGCGGTGATGGCTTGAATCGACGTTGTGCTTTGGAGGGGAATCGTGCAGGAGAATGACCTCGAGTCCTTGATGACTCGACTCAACGAGATCTCCGACCGAGTGCAGGAATGGAAGAAGTCGGCTTCCCGGGGAGGAGCAGACGTGGCGCTGTCTTTGGTCCATGTGCACTGCAGGGAGGTGAAGGAGAGGAAGCTTGCCGCGCTGAAGGTCACAAACACGAAGGAGCTCCAATTCCAGTCCTTCATGGAGACCTTCCTGGAGGCTGCCACTCGTATTGCCGATGGGATTGATTTGGACGAATTCGTTGCGCCTGCAAGCCCGCCTCCTCCCGAGCCATGACTTTGATACATTAAACTTATTTCCCGCGGAATGCCGCGTGGATTTGTACTCGTTAAACTCTGATGGGTCTGCGGCCCGAGTACTTTTTCCCGAACCTTGCGGGGCTTTTATTCGATTTTGACCTTTTGGTTCGTCGCTCTTCTTCTGACTATCAGGATCTTTGAGTCGACGTCTTTGACTGAGTTCTTCCCCGAGTGAGAGGGTCGCTCTTCACTCGGAGTAGATAGTTGTAACTTAGGCGAGTCATGGGGTCGCGGCTAAGCCCCCGAATGAGAGGGTCGCTCTTCACTCGGAGTAGAATGTTTTATAACTTAGGCGACTCCAAGCTACGTTGTACTTGTGGCGGAGTTCGGAGGACCGAACCGCCTTGTACTTGTGGCGTAGCTCGGAGGATCGCGGCTAAGCCCCCGAGTGAGAGGGTTGCTCTTCACTCGGAGTAGATAGTTGTAACTTAGGCGAGTAATGGGTTCGCAGCTAAGCCCCCGAGTGAGAGGGTCGCTCTTCACTCAGAGTAGAATGTTTATAACTTAAGCGATTCCAAGCTACGTTGTACTTGTGGCGGAGTTCGGAGGACCGAACCGCCTTGTATTTGTGGCGTAGCTCGGAGGATCGCACCTAAGCCCCCGAGTGAGAGGGTTGCTCTTCACTCGGAGTAGACAGTTGTAACTTAGGCGATTCATGGGGTCACAGCTAAGCCCCCGAGTGAGAGGGTCGCTCTTCACTCGGAGTAGAATGTTTTATAACTTAGGCGACTCCAAGCTACGTTGTACTTGTGGCGGAGTTCGGAGGACCGAACCGCCTTGTACTTGTGGCGTAGCTCGAAGGATCGCAGCTAAGCCCCCAAGTGAGAGGGTTGCTCTTCATTCGGAGTAGATAGTTGTAACTTAGGCGAGTCACGGGGTCGCAGCTAAGCCCCCGAGTGAGAGGGTCGCTCTTCACTCGGAGTAGAATGTTTATAACTTAGGCGATTCCAAGCTACGTTGTACTTGTGGCGGAGTTCGGAGGACCGAACCGCCTTGTACTTGTGGCGTAGCTCGGAGGACCGCAGCTAAGCCTCCGAGTGAGAGGGTTGCTCTTCACTCGGAGTAGGTAGTTGTGACTTAGGCGAGTCACGGGGGCGCAGGTAAGCCCCCGAGTGAGAGGGTTGCTCTTCACTCGGAGTAGAGTGTTTATAACTTAGGCGATTCCAAGCTACGTTGTACTTGTGGCGGAGTTCGGAGGACCGAACCGCCTTGTACTTGTGGCGTAGCTCGGAGGACCGCATCTAAGCCTCCGAGTGAGAAGGTTGCTCTTCACTCGGAGTAGGTAGTTGTGACTTAGGCGAGTCACGGGGTCGCAGCTAAGCCCCCGAGTGAGAGGGTCGCTCTTCACTCAGAGTAGAATGTTTATAACTTAGGCGATTCCAAGCTACGTTGTACTTGTGGCGGAGTTCGGAGGACCGAACCGCCTTGTACTTATGACGTAGCTCGGTGGATCGCAGCTAAGCACCCATTGGGGGATTTAGAGGACACCAATCATTAGGGAATCATTGCTATCTTGCTTTTGAAACAATATGGGGAATCTTTATTACAACTCGACCGTCGAGTGTTTCAAGTAAAAAAACGGCGGAGTAGGTCCGCATTCCACGAATGAGGTTCGTCTTTCTTCTTGGCTACATTGTAGAGGTGGTAAGTTCCATTGCGCAGCACCTTCGTGATGATGAACGGGCCTTCCCATGCTGGGGCAAGCTTGTGCGGATGTTTCTGATGCACCCGGAGGACCAGGTCTCCTTCCTAGAACACTCGACTTCTCACGTTGCCAGCGTGGAATCGACGCAGGTCCTGTTGGTAGATGGTCGATCGGATCAGGGCCATCTCTCTTTCCTCTTCTAAAAGGTCGACTGCATCCTGACGAGCTTGCTCTGCCTCAGCTTCGGAGAAGAGTTCTACTCTGGGGGCATTGTGTAATAAGTCGCTTGGCTATACAGCTTCGGCCCCATAGACCAGGAAGAAAGGGGTACGGCCAGTCGACCGATTCGGAGTTGTCCTCAGACCCCACAAGACGGAGGGCAACTCGGTTACCCAAGCCCCGGCGGCATGCTTGAGGTCACGCATGAGCCATGGCTTTAAGCCTTGGAGAATCAGCCCATTTGCTCTTTCCGCTTGTCCATTCGACTGAAGGTGTGCTACGGAGGCGTAGTCGACTCGCGTCCCTTGGGAAGTACAGAAAGTTCTGAATTCATCCGAGTCAAAGTTGGAGCCGTTGTCTGTGATGATGCTGTGAGGGACCCCATATCTGAATATTAGTTCCTTAATGAAGCTGATGGTGGTGCTCGACTCGAGGTTCTTGATGGGTTTGGCCTCAATCCACTTGGTGAACTTGTCGACTGCCACCAGAAGGTGAGTGAATCCGCTCCTGCCTATCCTGAAGGGGCCGACCATATCTAAGCCCCAAACAGTGAAGGGCCAGACTAGTGGGATGGTTTTGAGGGCGGATGCTGGCTTGTGCGACATGTTGGAGTAGAACTGGCACCCTGCGCATTTATCCACAATATCCTTGGCCATCTCGTTGGCGTGGGGCCAGTAAAATCCGGCTCGGTATGCTTTGGCCACGATAGTCCGAGAGAAAGCGTGGTCGCCGCAAGTTCCCGAGTGGATTTCATCCAAGATCAGTCGACCTTCCTCTGGGTCGATGCAGCGCTGGGCGACTCCAGTGACGCTTTCTCTGTAGAGCTGGCCTTGAATGACTGTGAATGCTTTGGATCGGCGGACGATCTGGCGCACTTCTTCTTCATCTTCTGGGAGTTCTTGCCTGAGTAGATACGATATATATGGCACAGTCCAATCAGGTGTGATTACTAGGACCTCCATGATCAAGTCGACCACGTCAGGCACTTCGACTTCAGTCGGATCGGTTGCACTAACTGGCTGCGGAGGCTCTTCCGTGAAGGGGTCTTCCTTGACAGAGGGAGTGTGCAGATGCTCTAGGAACACATTCTTGGGTATGGACCTCCGAGTCGACCCAATTTTCGCGAGATCGTCGGCTAGCTGATTCTTTGCTCTAGGCACATGATGGAGCTCTAAGCCTTCAAACTTCCTTTCAAGCTTTCGTCCTGCACTGCAATAACTGGTCATCGCCGGGCTCCTGATGTCCCATTCTTTCATTACTTGGTTCACCACTAGGTCAGAATCACCATAGACCATCAGGCGACGTACGCCGAGTGAGATGGCCATGCGCAATCCATACAAAAGTGCTTCGTATTCAGCCTCGTTGTTTGATGAATCAAAATGGATCTGAAGGACGTAGCTGAGCTTGTCGCCCCTGGGAGAGATCAGTACCACGCCTGCACCGGATCCGTTCAGCATTTTGGACCCATCGAAGAACATAGTCCAATGGTCCGACTGGACTTGAGTCGGAAGCTCTTGTTCTATCCACTCAGCCACGAAATCCGCTATGGCCTGAGACTTGATGGCTTTCTTCGCTTCGAACTTGATATCTAACGGAAGAAGTTCAATCGCCCATTTTGCCACTCGACCGGTTGCATCTCGGTTGTTTAGTATCTCTGATAATGGGGCGTCGCTGACGACTGAGATTGAGTGATCCGAGAAATAATGGGCAACCTTTTTTGCAGTCAAGTAAATCCCGTACACAAGCTTTTGGTAATGTGGATACCTTTGCTTGGAGGGAGTCAAAACTTCGGATATGTAATAGACCGGGCGTTGGACCTTGTATGCCTTGCCCTCTTCTTCCCGCTCGATCGTAAGTACAGTACTGACGACTTGTCCGGTGGCAGCAATGTACAGCAGAAGAGGCTCTCCGCTGACTGGGGCAGCGAGCACTGGCTGGGTGGACAGCAGAGCTTGGAGTTCCTCAAATGCTGCTTCGGCTTCGGGATTCCACTCGAACTTGTCGTATTTCTTCATGAGTCGGTAGAGAGGCAGTGCCTTCTCCCAGAGCCGAGAAATGAATCGACTCAATGCGGCCAAGCAACCAGTAAGCTTCTGGACGTCGTGTATACGCTCGGGGCGTTTCATTCGGAGGATGGCGCCGACCTTCTCTGGGTTGGCGTCGATTCCCCGTTCAGAAACGAGAAAACCGAGCAACTTTCCACCAGGTACTCCGAATGTACACTTTGACGGGTTGAGCTTGATATCGTAACTTCTGAGGATCGTGAATGTCTCAGCAAGGTCAGTCAGTAGGTCGGAACCTTTCCGTGACTTGACCACAATGTCGTCCATGTACGCCTCGACGTTCCGACTGATTTGCTTTATTAAGCATTTCTGGATCATGCGCATGAAGGTGGCGCCGGCATTTTTGAGGCCGAAAGGCATGGTGACATAGCAAAAACACCCGAAAGGGGTGATGAAGGATGTCTTTATTTCATCGGGCCCATACAGACGGATCTGATGGTATCCGGAATATGCGTCCAGAAAGGACAAACGCTCACATCCCGCAGTCGAGTCGACTATTTGATTGATGCGGGGGAGAGGAAAATGATCTTTTGGGCAGGCCCGATTGATGTGCTTGAAATCGATGCACATGCGGAGAGACTTGTCCTTCTTGGGGACCATGACGACGTTGGCGAGCCACTCGGAGTGGTATATCTCGCAGATGAACTCTGCTGCTAGGAGTCGAGCCACTTCTTCGCCAATCGCCTTTCGCTTCTCCGCAGCGGATCGACGGAGGTGTTCCTTCACAGGTTTCACCTTCGGGTCGACTCGCAAATGGTGCTCAGCCAGCCCCCTAGGCACACTCGGCATGTCTGATGGTTTCCATGCGAAGATGTCCCAGTTCTCATGGAGGAACTGGATGAGCGCTTCTTCCTATTTGCTGTCGGGGGTGGTGGAGATGTGGGTCGGTGCTGCGTTGGGGTCGGTGGGGTGGATGTGTACGGGTTTTGTGTCCCTGGCCGACTGAAAAGCTGACTCGAAAGCTAGCTTCTTTGCCCTTAGCAGGTCGCCTGGATCCACTTGCTTCTGGTATTCCTCCATCTCTACTGCTGCCATCTGCTCGTCGGCGACCTTCGAGCCTTTCTGGGTGCATTCTTCCGCTTTCTGCCGGTTCCCAGTGATGGTTATGACACCGTTGGGTCCCGGCATCTTCATCTTGAGGTAAACGTAACATGGTCGAGCCATGAACCTGGCATAGGCTGGCCTACCCAGGATGGCATGATAGGCGCTGTTAAAGTCCACCACATTGAACGTCAGCTTCTCCTTTTGGTAGTTCTTGGACTCACCAAAGACGACGTCGAGTGAGATCTGACCAAGTGAGTCTGCCTTCTTCCCGGGGATTACCCCATGGAACCTCATGTTACTTTCCCTTAGCTTGGACATCGGAATGCCCATATCCCGGAGGGTTGCTGCATACAGGATATTCAAGCCACTTCCTCTATCCATAAGAACTCTGGTCAGGCGAGTGCCTTCGACCACTGGGTCGACCACCAACGCCTGACGCCCAGGGGTGGCGATGTGCGCTGGATGATCGGACTGGTCAAATGTGATGGGGGTCTTCGACCATTTCAGGAACGTGGGGGTCGCTAGAGCAACCATGTTCACTTCTCTGTTGATGATCTTCAGTCGACTCTTGCTCTCGATGTCTGCAAAAATCACCAAGGTGGAGTTGATGCGGGGGTATCCTTCGTCCCCTTCCTTGTCTTCGGACTCTTCTAATTCCTTCTCTTTCTCAGTAGACTGGTCCTTCTGGAAACTCTGGATCAAGAGTCGACACTGTCGAGTGGTGTGCTTGGGATACACCAAGTTTCCCTCTTCGTCCTTCTTTGTGTGTATGGGACACGGCTGGTCGAGCATATCATCTCCAGCCTGACCCTTTCCTTTCTTGGGGACCCAGGAGCCTTTGGGCTTTCCTTTGCCCTTCCCTTGGTTGACCACTGCGGCCTCTCCCTGAGCAGCCGGGTCGGCCTTACGCTTGTTCTTCCGATTGTGATTCTGGCCGTCCTGCCCGACTGTTTTCTTGCCGCTACGGAGCCGATCGGCCTCCTCGCCATTGGCGTACCGACTGGCAATTTCCATCATTCGCGATAGGGACATGTCGCCTGTTCGCCCAAACTTCAGATTTAACTCTCGATTGCGCACGCCTTCCTTGAAAGCGCACACCGCCTGGTGCTCGGAAACGTTTTCCACCGTGTGATGCAGAGTGGTCCACCGCTGAATGTAGTCTCTCAAGGTTTCACTCGGCTTCTGCGTGCAGTGCTGAAGCTCTGCGAGCCCGGCAGGTCGCTTGCAGGTGCCTTCGAAGGTCCGAACGAACACCCGAGCGAGCTCTTCCCAACTGTATATGCTCCTGGGGGCTAACTGGTTGAGCCACGCCCGAGCGGAGCCTCCCAGCATCAAGGGGAGGTGTTTCATGGCCACGTCGTCGTTGCCTCCTCCGATCTGCACGGCCACTCGATAGTCTTCCAGCCATGTGTCCGGCTTCGACTCGCCGGTGAATTTGCTTACTCCGGCCGCCAGCCTGAAGTTCGGGGGAATCTCCGCGGCCCTGATTGCGCTGCAGAAGCACTCGGGCCCGGAGGCTGGCGCTCGGCTGCCGGAAGGTTGGTCTCCGCCTCGCTCGTCCCTGGATGCCCGGTTACGGTCGACCCGACCTTGCACAAGGATGGACCTCGCGTCGAAGCCTGGCCACCGGGGATCCGGGGGAATCCTGCGCTCGTCGTCTCGCAGGCGCCTGCCCACGTGCCGCGGGGGCGAGTGTGACCCACTCCCCGGAGGAGGGGTAGGCACTCGACGGCGGTCGTTGCGTCCGTGTCGACGGTCGAGTGGGTCGTCGTTCCGACCGAAGAGCCGGTCATGCCGCGGACCACGTTCCTCATGCCTCAGGGGCGATCTTGGACTGTGGGCCGACCATACGGTGTCTGCAGCCACCGATCTGCTGTGAATCCTGTTGCGCGACTGAGAGACAGCCGTGTCTTGCTCTTCAGCCGTTCGGAGTAAAGCTCGGATCTGCTGAAGGCCTCTTCCAGCTTCCGACTTGGAGGGCTGAATCGACTCCGCGATACGAGCCGCGGCTTCGAGGTTTTGGACTGGTGTGCGGAACACCTGAGTCTCACGCTGACGTGATTGCCGCGGTCGTCGACTGGACTCGGGGGCCAGTCGGCGGGCCTGTTCGTCGAGTGAACGTTAGATGTTTTCCAGGCGTGCGCGCTCGGCCAAGGTGGCCACGCGCGTGGCTTCGAGGGCCAAAGCTTCTGGGGAATCTCCCACGATGGGGGTGAAGAGCGCATCTCCGTTGTGGCGACAAAGCTCAGCTCTTTGCTCGGAGGTGAGGGGCTGAGGGACGTAACCGTCGTTGTCACGCGCCCGATCGCCACCGCTGCCGCCGTTCTCCCCACGAGGAAAACCTGGCGGGCTGCGGCGCGAATCGACCATGAGGATTTCCGTCGTGGGGTCGCTGCTTCCGCACTCGGAAACGGAATCTTTGAGCCCGGCCGACTGATCGACCGGCCCGTAAAGGTAACCATCGGGCTCAATGGCTGCGACATGTGGGGTGGCCGTTTGACGGGCCACCGCATGTTTCACCCACCGCTGGAGCCGTGAACGACCGGATCGCTTACGGCGGCGTCCAGCGGGGATAGTGGCCGACGAGTATCGGGTCGACGGCTGTAGAAGGACGACTCCGCCGACTCCGGCACGAAAGTGCGTGGCTCCGCGGGCGGGTAGAGCCCCAACGTCGAGCGGGGCTTCCTGAAGCCACGCGGAGTCGTCGACGACGAAGACCAGTGCGCCGAGCCGGATCTCGTGGCCCGACGCCAAAACGCCGCCTGACACCATGATGAAGGTGGTCGGGGAATGGACTGCAACTTCACCAAATGTCGCTAAGACGCCTTGCCCCACTGTGGGCGCCAACTGTCATGGTTCTAAGTCTGACAGTGAGGGTAGGGGGTACGAATGGAGAGGCAAGGTTCTAGCTATGGTGAGGTTGTACATGGAGTGTTTAGCGAGTTAAGGCCTGTAATGCCCCGGATGTAATACTTTCCCTTTTGGGCATATAATATATCTCCGGCTTCATCTATTTCCATTCCGGGTTCTTTGTCTTTCGGGTTTCGTCGTTTTGTTGTGTGAGCGTGTGGCATTCATTCATATCATGTAGACATGTGCATCGCATTGCATTTGAGTTGTCGGTTGCATCCGGTTCCACGCGTTCCTTCCCGTTGTCCGTTTCGCGTTCCGGAGCTCCCTCACGTGTCCGTGGCGTCCCGTAGGTCTATTTTGGTGTTTGGCCGTGTGACGTTGCCGGTGTGCCGCGAGGCTTGTCGTGTGTTGTTGTTTTGTTGTGTGCAACCCGCCTCTCAAATCTCGTCGCGTTTGGACTCCGTGTGCTATCCCAAAAGTTATTCGTGTGGGTCCAAAGTGCCTCCACTTTGTGGCCCTAAAACACCCCTACAGCAGCCCTCTACTCTCTCCTAGGCCCATCTAAACTTCCCCCGCGATCGGATCCGTTGGATCGCGATCGGAGGGCTCCTAACACCCCTAAATCCCCCCTAACCCTAAAAATCTGCTATATAATGGACCCTAGGTCTATTTTAGGCATCTCTAGCTTCTTCCTCCTCCTTCCCATATTTTTTTTCTCAGATCCACCCCCATCTCTCCACTTGGCAACTCCTCCCGCAGATCCCGCACCTGGGATCGAGGGCGACCAAACCCCTCGATCCTCCCAACGATCCAATCGGGCGCCGCGACCAGGCAGCGGCCAGGGTCAACGGCCCCAGCTCCTTCGCTCCGATCGGGCCTCGATCGCCAGCCTCTCATCGCCCCGGCGAAGAGGCCCGGCTGGACCACTTCCTCGCCATCCCGCGGGCCCTCTTCTCGCCTTCGCGCCGTCGCCAGCCGCAGGGGCCAGCGGCCCGTTCTTTCGACCGCCCATCGCCACCGCGCCAGTCAGCTGGCCCCGTGGACCACTTCCCCGCTGTGGTGGTACGATCCGCGCCTCCTCCGGCCCATCGCCTCCCGCCGAGGCCCGGGCTAGGGCTCCGCCTCCCTCCGCCTCCAAACGGGCCGGCCCAGCCGCCTGTCCCTCCACACCGCCAGGCCGCCGCCCCCCTCAGCCGCCGGACGGGCCGCGCCCTCCTGTTGGGCCGCCGACTCTCCAGCGCCAGGACGCCGCGGGCCGGATCCGCGAAGCCCCGGGCCCGATCTGCCTCCTCCAGCCCGAGCCCGCGTTGACTTGTCCTCAGATCTGAGAGGTTGCTCTTATTTCCTCTAAGTCCCTGGTTCTTTAGTTGTCTGATGCATATTTCTAACTGCTCTAACTTTGTGTGTGTTTGTCCGTTTCGCGCAAATAGCATGTCCAGACGCTCGTGGTGAATAGCACTACGTTTTATCTTTTTGTGTCATGCATCTTAGAGATCATCTAGGTGCTTGTTTTCCCGTTGCAAGAGTGCATCCCGATATAATTGCTGCTATGTGATGTTTTTATGCCATCTTTGCCATGTGATATCTTTTAGCTCGTTTATCCGAATGATGCAAATGACATGTCCACGTGTTCGTCTTGCCATGCTCTACATGTTGCTTGTGTTAGGTTGCATGATAGATTTATCCTTGCCATGTTTATCATCGTTGCAAAGTGCCATGTGGCTGTGATGTTATTTCACTTGTTATGAAATGCCATCTTGTTGAGCTCGTTGCTATCGTTGTGTTTATCTCCATGATGCATGCTTGAATGTTTCGGGATCACCTTCATGTGTACTTTGATGTGGTGCTTACCACTTGCCATGTTTAGTTTCGAGGTGACTTAAACTTGCTCGTTTAGATGCCATGATGAAACTGCTGTTTTAGGACTTAGTGGTTTTTCACCAAGTCTGAAATCTGTAACGTTCCGATGCCATGTTTGCGTGATGTTCTAGGACAAACCATGATAGTTTTGGAGTGGATCTTGATTGTTCCTTGTAGTATATATTATGGGCTTTCCATTCATGTTCTCACATGCTTATTTGAGTGGCTGTAGCATGTTTAACTTTTGCTCCAAAGTTTCAATAAAATTCTGCTGCAAGAATTTTATTGTCAAGTTCAATACGTCCAAGCTTATTGCTATTGATCCGTGGCTCCTTTGGGGGTGCACCTTTGGACTTATTTGCTGTAGGATATGTCTAGTTTATGTTGATGTCCTTTGCCATGATGAGTGATGTAGCTTATTTTTCTAGTGCTCCGAAGTTGCTATGTTGCTGTAATTTTCAGCTTTCGCTCATTTCTTGTTTCGGGCATAACTTTTAGCCCATAGCTCCGATTTCAGCGAGTCTTATATGAAACTTGATTGATTTTCTGTGTAGATTCATAATATCATATGGTTATCATGTTTTGAGGTGTTTTGCTTGAGTGCTATTTTTCCGTGCTCCGTGTGCTTTCTTAGTGCATCCATCATGCATCCATCATTTTTGAGTGCGCATTGCATCTTGTTGATTCGTGCCTTGTGTGATTGTATTGTTTAGAGCCGGAAGCTGAGACCGAGTACGGGTACGAGCACGAGGTTACCAACGAGGTTGAGCACGAGGACCCTTCTTACGATCCGAACGACTACACTTCAGGCAAGATGACCGAACCCCGATAACATTACTATCTTTTCCTTTTGCTAGTAGTTCCGCTCTACTAGTTTTGCCTCGATTCCCATGTTCTTCCTGTCAGCCTCCTACTTGTAACCATTGCCATGTTTAACCACCCTTCCTATGCAAACCGTTGCTTGGCTAAGTACGCTTCGCTCAGCCCTTCTTATAGCATTGCTAGTTGCAGGTGAAGATCGAAGATGCTTGCTTCATGTTGAAGTTTGGTTGGGTTATATCACACTATATAATTCTAAATGAAATCATCTATATATTGGCAAGGGTGGAAGGCTAAGCCTTTTGCTTGGTGATTTGTTCCACTCATGCCGTTAGGAACCGTATAAACCGGTGTTATGTTCCTTGATTATGCGTTCCTAACACGGTTGGGGTGTATGGGACCCCCTCGATAAACCGCTAAGTGCTAAGTCTTTTCCAGCAAGTCCCAACATTGGTACTATTCGCCTAAACAACTAAAACTTTCCGAGGGAGTAATTAACCCGAGGCTTAATTAATTCAACCCCCTGGGCCAGTGCTCGATTTGAGTGTTGGTCCAAACCAGAGTCACTTGCGGATACTACCCAGTTAGCTGGGGTCTTCGGTATCTGTACGTAGCGCTCACCCGGTCGTGTCCTGAGACCTAGATACGCGCGGCTACTATCAGGGTGTCGACACGCCGGGAGGATTTGCTGGATTAGCCTTACCTTAGTTCGGAGTATCTTGAGCACGGGATTCCGAGAATACTCGGGTCTTCCCACTTTGGAGTTGCGACTCCGCGGATCGTGGGTTTGTAATGGGTCAAGTTGGAACACCCCTACAGGGTTATGAACTTTCGAAAGCCGTGCCCACGGTTATGTGGCAGATGGGAGCTTGTTAATATCCGGTTGTAGATAACTTGACACAATGTTTCTAATACACTACCAGCGTGTGTTCCGTGACTGTCAATTTCCGAATAGGGATTCGGGAGTTGAACACGGAGGGGTTATGTTTGTTGAGCTTGTAGCTAGGATCACTTTGTGATCACTTCTCGACCGAGGCTTCTCTTCTCGCTCTCTCTCACGTAAGCTAGTTGCTAGTTGCTGCTGCAGACACTTACTCTTTTCTTCAGCCTTATCCTCTCCCAAGGCTTAAATAGTCTTGTTACCCGGGAACGGGATTGCTGAGTCCTCTGTGGCTCACAGTTACTTCACCACACCAGATGCAGGTCCAGTTGTGAGCTATCCAGGAGATGGCACCGAGCTAGACTGGGAGTTCGACGAGGAGCGTAGTCGGTACTATGTTCGTTATCCGGATGATCAGTAGTGGAGACTTCTACTAGGATTCGATCCGACCTGTGGTTTATTTATTTAAGTTTGGTATCTTGACATTTGGATTTTGCAATTAGAGGGTTGTGATGTTCTTAATGTATGATGTTTGAGACATGTATCGTATTTGTGTGACGTGGCGAGTGTAAGCCAACTATTTATGTTTACAATCCCCTCTTTTACATGAGATGTGCAAAGATTACCAAACGTGAGATCATTCTAGGATGGACTTATACCTTTAAGTCGTGCCTCGACACGTACGAGGTATAGTTCCATCCTGGGCATTACAAGGCCCTTCTCGGAGGAAGTAAAAGCCCTACGTCTCGGCGCCCGGAGGCTTGGTCGACTGATGTGTGTATGTATGTGTTACAGCGGTGCGAACCCTTGTTCGGGAGGAGGGGGTGGCTTATATAGTACGCCAGGACCCCAGCCACGCTCCACGTTACCAAGGGTTTAAAGGTACATTAAGGCATGCGTTACTGATAACGCCTGCAGTAAAGGGTAGTTAAGGGGGGGTTTACTACAGCGAGTAATTATAGGACCGTTGTTGTTCCAAGAGGCGTTTGTCCTTCGCGGGAGGTCGAGTGCTTGGTACGGTTGAGTGGAGTTGAGTCGCCCTGCGTACATGAGTCATTCGAGTGAAGTGTCTTCTTGGACCATCTCAGTCGACTGTCTCCATTGTCGTGGGTCTTGTCTTTTGATCTTCCAGGATAGTGACCTTGGGTGGGGTACCTTGGTCAGGCCTATGACCCTACCCTAGGTCTGTAACCTCGTCAAAGGGCGCGCCCAGGTGGGTAGGGTGCGCTCGCCTACCTTGTGGGCACCTCGTGCCTCCCTTGAACTACTTCTTCCACCTATAAATTCACATATATTCCAGAAACCCCAGAACATCCATCGAAACCACTTTTCCGCAGCCATAACCTTCTATTCTCGTGGGATCCAATCTGGAGGCCTTTTCTTGTACTCTATCGGAGCGGGAATCAACCACGGAGGGCATCTACATCAACCCTATTTCCCTTCCGATGAAGTGTGAGTAGTTTACCATAGACCTACGGGTCCATAGCTAATAGCTAGATGGCTTCTTCTCTCTCTTTTATCCTCAATACCATTTTCTCCATGTTGTTGTTGGAGATCTATTCGATGTAATCTTCTTTTGCGGTGTGTTTGTCAAGATCCGATGAATTGTGGGTTTATGATCAGATTAGCTATGAGTAATATTTTAGTTTCTTCTGAATTCTTTTATGCATGATTTAATATCTTAGTAATTCTCTTCGAACTATCAGTTTGGTTTGGCCAACTAGATTGGTTTTTCTTACAATGGGAGAAGTGCTTTGTTTTGGGTTCAATCTTGCGGTGCTCAGTCCCAGTTACAGAAAGGGACATAACATGTATTCTATTGTTTCCACCGAGTATAACAAGATGGGGTTTTCATCATATTGCTTGAGTTAATGTGATACTCTGTTCTGATGAACTTACTACTCTAGATGGAGAATCATTTTGTTCGATGTGTGTAGTAATAGTAGTAGATGCGGGCAGGAGTCGGTCTACTTGTCAGGGACGTGATACCTATATTCATGATCATTGTGATAGATGTCGTTATAATTATTCACTCCTCTATGTATTGCTTGACAGTAATTTGTCCACCCACCGTAATACTTGCTATCATGAGAGAAGCCTCTGGTGAAACCTATGGCCCCTGGTTCTATTTTACATGTTATAAGTTTCAGATCTACTATTTTGCAATCTTTTACTTTTCAAACTAAAAACCAAAAACCCCAAGAATATTTACTTTACTAGTTCATCTATCTCTATCAGATCTCACTTTTACAAATAATAGTGAAGGGATTGACAACCCATTTATAGTTTGGGTGCAAGTTTGTTGTTTGTTTGTGCATGTATTTTGCGATTTGGTTGTAATCTCCTACTGGATTGATACCTTCGTTATCAAACTGAGGTAAATACTTACTCTACTTTGTTGCATCACCCTTTCCTCTTCAAGGTAAAAACCAACGCAAGCTCAAGAGGTAGCAGGAAGAATTTCTGGCGCCGTTGCCGGGGAGATCTACGCCAGGTCAAGTCAAGATTTGACTTCTTTCAACTAGCCAATCTCTGGTGCCGTTGAGATCTACATCAAGTCAAGACCTACCAAGTACCCTTCATTAAACTCGCATATCTTACATTTACATTATTTGCCATTCGCCTCTCATTTTCCTCTCCCCCACTTCTAAAATGATCTTCGAAAAGATTTACCTTTTCCACGCCCTTCTTTCATTCGTCTTGTTCGCTTGCTTTTTGTGTGCTTGTGTGTTGGATTGCTTGCTTTGTCACGATGGCTCAAGAAAATACCAAATTATGTGACTTGTTCAACACCAATAATAATGCTTTTATTAGTACCCCGATTGATCCTGCTACTAATGCGGAATCTTGTAAAATCAATGCTGCTTTATTGAATCTAGTCATGAAAGATCAATTTTCTTGCCTTCCTAGTGAAGATGCCGCTTCCCATCTGAATAATTTTGTTGATTTGTGTGATATGCAAAAGAAATCAGATGTGGATAATGATCTTGAAAAGCTATTCCCGTTCTCACTATGAGATCGGGCTAAAACTTGGTTTACATCTTTGCCTAAAAATAGTATTGATTCATGGAATAAGTGCAAAGATTCTTTTATTTCCATGTATTTTCCTCCCGCTAAGATCATCTCCCTTTGGAACGATATTATGAATTTTAAACAACTTGATCATGAGCATGTTGCACAATTTTGGGAGAGGATGAAACTTATGATAAGATATTGTCCTACACATGGCTTGAATTTATAGATGATTATACAAAAAAATTATGCTGAATTGAATTTTGCTTCTAGAAATCTTTTAAATTTGGCTATGGGAGGTACTTTTATGGGAATAACATTAGGAGAAGCTACTGAACTCCTAGATAATATAATGGTTAATTATTATCAATGTCATACCAAAAGATCTTCCACTAGTAAAAAATGTGCATGCAATAGAAGAGATTAATGTTTTGAGTGGAAAGATGGATGCACTAAGAAATTATTTGCTAGCAAGGGTACTAATATTGATCCTAATGATATGCACTTGTCCACTTTTATTGAGAATAATAATGAATCTATGGATGTGAATTTTTTTGGTAGGAACAATTTTGGTAACAATGCTTATAGAGGAAATTTTAATCCTAGGCCTTTCCTAGTAATTCCTCTACGAATTATGGCAATTCCCACAACAATTCTTATGGAAATTATAATAAGATGCCCTCAAATTTTGAGAATAGTGTTAAAGAATTTATGAGTGCTCAAAAGAATTTTAACGCAATGATTGAAGAAAAATTGCTTAAGATTGATCATTTCGCTAGGAGCGTGGATAGAATTTCTCTTGATGTTGATTATTTGAAGCTTTGATCTATTCCACTCAAGAATGATATCAATTAGTCTCTCAAAGCTGTAAGAATTTCCATTGATGAGTGCATAGAAAGAACCGTTAAGATGCGTGCTAAACAAGATTGGTTTATAAAAACATGTTCTAGTTTCCGTGAAAATAATGATGAAGATCTTAAAGTGATTGATGTGACTCCTAATGAATCTTTGTTTTCCAAAATAAATCTTGATAAAGATGGGACTGGAGATGACTCTGATTTATTTAAGAGGCGTCCCAATAATTCAGAGTTTTTAGATCTTGATGCAAAAATTGATAAAAGTGGGATTGATGAAGTCAAAACTTTAAGTAGCAATGAAACCACTAGATTGAATCTCAAGGAATTTAATTGTGATAATTGTTCTTTAATAGATTGTATTTCCTTGTTGCAATCCATGTTGAATTCTCCTCATGCTTATAATCAAAATAAAGCTTTTACCAAACATATCGTTAATGCTATGATGCAATCTTTTGAAGAAAAGCTTGAATTAGAAGTTTCTATCCCTAGAAAACATTATGATGAGTGGGAACCTACTATTAAGATTAAGATTAAATATTATGAGTGCCATGCCTTGTGTGATTTGGGTGCTAGCGTTCCTATGATTCCAAAAAAATTATGTGATGTGCTAGGTTTCTGTGAATTTGATTAGTGTTCTTTAAATTTGCATCTTGCAGATTCCACTATTAAGAAACGTATGGGAAGGCTTAATGATGTTCTTATTGTTGCAAATAGGAATTATATGCCCGTAGATTTATTGTTCTTGATATATATTGCAATCATACATGTCCTATTATTCTTGGTAGACATTTCCTTCGAAAAATTGGTGCAATTATTGATATGAAAGAAGGAAACATTAGATTTCAATTTCCATTAATGAAGAGCATGGAACACTTTCCAATAAAGAAAATTAAATTGCCTTATGAATCTATTATGAGGGCTACCTATGGATTTCATACCAAAGATGATAATACCTAGATCTATTTGCGTTTTATGCCTAGCTAAGGGCGTTAAACAATAGCGCTTGTTGGGAGGCAACCCAATTTTATTTTTTTATTTTTACTTTTTGGTTTTGGTTTTCAAGTTTTACACATTATTACTTCTGCAGTAATTGTATTTTGGTGTTTTAAGTAGTGTTTGAGCCAAGTAAGACCTTTGGGATGGCTTACGGTGATCGTTGATTTGATTTTGCTGAAAAACAAAAACTTTTGGCCCAAGTGTAGAAAATCCAACACTTCACTAGAACAACAAAACCTTCTGAAATAATTACACAAAATTGATATACAAACTCCCCACGTCATCCTAATTTTTCAGAAGTTTTAGAGCTACAAAAGTATGCGAACTTTTCAGATTACTACAGAATGTTCTGTTTTTGACAGATTATGTTTTCTATGTGTTGCTTGCTTATTTCGATGCGTCTATGGATAGTATCGGGGGGGGGGGGTATGAAACCTGGAGAAGTTAGAATACAGTACATATTACACCAATATAAAATTAGAATAAGATCACAATAGTACCTTGAGTGGTTATTTTCTTTGTTTTACTAACGGAGCTCACGAGATTTTCTGTTGAGTTTTGTGTTGTGAAGTTTTCAAGTTTGGAGTAAGGATTTGATGGACTATGGAATAAAGAGTGGATGCCCAAGTCACCCCAAGGTAAAATTCAAGGACGGCCAAGAGCCTAAGCTTGAGGATGCCTCTTTCGTGTTCATCTATCGGTAACTTTACTTGAGGCTATATTGTTATTCACTACATGATATGTGTTTTTCTTGCAGCATATGATATGAGTGTTTTATTTTTAGTTTGCCACAATCATCCTTGATGTACACACCTTTTGAGAGGGACATGCTTCAATCATGATTTAATAGAATACTCTATGTGCTTCACTTATATCTTTTGAGCTCGACAATTTTTCTCTAGTGCTTTACTTATATCTTTTTAGATCACGGCGATGGTTTTATTTTGTAGAAATTGTTGAAATCTTTTGGTTCACTTATATTATTTTGAGAGTCTTAAAGAACATCATGGTAATTTTCTTGGGTTATGAATTTAGTCCTAATATGATAGAATCCAAAGGAGATGCAATAAAAACTTTCATATATAGAGCATTGAGTACTATGTGAAGTTTGACTCCTTGTAATTGTTTTGAGGTGTTAAGATGGTAATATTAGAGTCATGCTAGTGGTAGTTCATGAGGTTAAAGAAATAATTGAATTTTGAGTGTTCCTCTTTGCGTGAATGTTGGGGGTGTCCGATGGTTCACTCGTACCAACCTCCCCCCTAGGGGCATGCATCATAGTACTTTGCTTCGAGAGCTAATATTTTTTTTCCACAATAAGTATGTGAGTTCTTTATGACTAATGTTGAGTCCATGGATTATACGCACTCTCACCCTTCCACCTTCCTAGCCACTCTAGTGCCGCGTAATTCCACCATTCATATTTTTCATACATGTCACTCTTGCTCATTGCACATCCCGGTACACCGTCGGGGGCATTCATATGGGGTCATATCATTGTAATAGTATTGAGTCGTAATATTGATTTGTAAGTAAATAAAAGTGTGATGATCATCATTATTATAACATTGTCCCATGTGAGGTTACAAATAAAGAGGCTACAAAAAAAAGGGTCTCCAAAAAAAGGAGGCTACAAAAAAATGAGAGAAAAAGAGAAAAGGGACAATGCTACAATCCTATCCTTTTCCACACTTCTACTTCAAAGTAGCACCATATTCTTCATGATAGACAGTCTCCTATGTTGTCACTTTCATATATCACTAATGGGAACTTTTCATTATAGAACTTGGCTTGTATATTCCAACAATGGGCTTCCTCAAAATGCGCTAGGTCTTCATGAGCAAGCAAGTTGATGCACACCCACTAGTTGTCTTTTTGAGATTTCATACACTTATAGCTCTAGTGCATCTGTTAGATGGCAATCCCTACTCACTCACATTGATATCGATTAATGGACATCTCCATAGTCCGTTGATTTGCCAAGTCGTTGTGAGACTTTCTCCCTCCTTTTTTCTATTACCATCTTCTAATCCACCCATAGTGCTAAATCCATGGCTCAAGCTCATGTATTGCATGAAGAGTTAAGTTTTTCTAAGAATGCTAAAGTATGAAAACAATTGCTTGATTAACACCGGGATAGGCTTGATTTTTTACTTTGTGTTAAGACGAGGGAACATAAATGACTATATGATTTTGTAGGGATAACTTTCTTTTGCCATGTTATTTTTGAAGCTTCGTAGATTACTTTTTACTATGCTTGAAGTATCATTGTTTTGATGTTGATAAACATTTATTTTGATTCTTATGGATATGAACATTCATGCCACAATAAAGAATATTACATTGATAAATATGTTGGGTAGCATTTCACATCAAAAGTTCCGTTTCTATCATTTACCTACTCGAGGACGAGCAGGAATTAAGCTTGGTGATGCTTGATACGTCTCCAATGTATGTATAATTTTTGATTGTTCCATGCTATTATATTATCTATCTTCGATGTTTTCTATGCATTGCTAGCATTGCCTCTCCCCATTGTTCATCTAAAATCCATAACGCTGCCAACGAATTGTGTGCACCATCACCCAGCATTCTAATAGTAACAAGGTGAGCACAAAATTGCAGTACGCAGAGTCGCAGTCAGCTCGAACAAATTCGACCACAAATTTCGTGTGGAGAGATGACAGATGCAGGTACAGTATATCAGGGGACTGGGGTAGTGGAACATGCCGAGGATGTGGCCCTTGAGCTTGGGGATGCCAATGTCCGGCCGGCCGGGGCTCAAGACGCTACTCCTCACATTGATTCTGTCGTGGTGCCACCTCGGTCGGCCCTGTCCCGCCGTGCGGATACTTCCTCATTGCCTGCGCCTTCCGCGCGGCACCGGTGGGCGGCGAGAGATTGCGGATCTTGGGCTATGGCCGTGGCGGCTGGATCTAGGGCCTTGGGGTGGCGGGGAACTCCTCCTCCTGTAGCTCGGCGGCCTCCACACCCCGGAGCAACGCCCTCGCCGGAGGACGTGGTCACCAGCTCTCCTATGGATCCGGTGAGGACGGTTGGGGAAGGAGCTCACCATGGCTCCATGCCCTGGATCTGGCGTGAGGGAGCGGGAAGGGGGCTCGCCGTGGTCGGGAGGGAGTCTCGCGCCCGGCGGCCGGGGCTTCCCGATTTAGATCGAAGTCGAGGGAGGTGGGTGGGTGTGTCAGGAGGAAGGGGAAGGGAGAGAACGTGACTAGAGGGAGGGGATAAAGGGGTGATAGCAATGGTGCACTGGTAGGGGTGCGCCATACGTATAGATAGCAATGGCGCATCTCTTACTGGTGCACCATTACTAGTTAAAACTAGTAATGGTGCACTTTTCTCTCGTGCGCCACTGCTAAGTCTGGGGAGGAGTGTGGGATCAGGACAAAACTAGTAATGGCGCACCACACGCCATGTGCGCCATTAGTAATATGGTCACTAATGGCATAGCCATATCTGGTGCGCCACTGCTATATAGCAGTGGCGCACCACATACATTGTGCGCCATTAATGTCCATATTAACTATAGCCGTTTCTGTAGTAGTGAGAAGGCCGCAACACCAACGACCCCAGGAGGTGACCTCAAGGGAATGGCTCGCGAGACAGAGCTCAGCCGCTGGATTTACCGACGCTGCAGGGACGGACCCGAGCACAGACGCCGTGCCCAGTCTTCTCATGCAACAATCCAAAAGTAAAAACATCCGGCGCGCAATTCCTGCATGATCCATGATTAGCCCATGCGAGAACAAGGCACCAAGGCCCACGGGAGGTGACGTCACGGGAATGGCTCATGAGACAGAGCTCAGCCCTTGGGTTTAGCGATGATGTCGGGACGGACCCAAGCACAGACGTTGTGCCAGTCCTTAATGTCATGCCCAAGATGCGATTCTATCCCGATCACGTGACACACTCGTGATTGGGGCACAACTGCATTTCGGGCGCTTAGCAAGATCGATATCATTACAACGTACCATTACATAAATACATGGGGATACAACAATTCATACAAGTCACATGAATACAACATCATCAAAAAAAGGCATCCGACTACGGATGCAAACATGAAAAGCACAACGACATCCATCTGCTATCCCAGGTTGCCGACCAGGAACCTATCCCAAGACTGACGAAGAAGAAGAAAGAACTCCAACTCAAAGAACATTGCTCTCACGTCAAGTCATTGGAAAGCTGCACCTGAAACTGTTGTTGTAGTAACTATGAGCCACGAGGACTCAGCAATCCCATAACCATGGGTAACAAGACTAGCAAAGCTTAATGGGTAGGAAGAGGTAAAGTGGTGAGGTTGCAGCAGCGGCTAAGCAATATATTGTGACTAACTTACGAGTACAAGAATAAGATGAGAATCTACGCAAACGGTCGCAAACTAGTAATGATCGCTAAATATCATGAACTACCTACGAGTCAAACATAACCGCACCTTGTTCTCTTCTCAAAGTGAAAAGAGACAGTCACGATTACTCACACGGTTGTGTGTTTTATCTCGGATCCTCTGTCAAGTTTTCTACAACCGGACATTAACAAATTCCAATCTACCACATGACCGCGTGCACGGCTTTCAAAAGATCATAACCCTACAGGGGTGTCCCAACTTAGCCCATCACAAGCTCTCACGATCAGCAGAGATAATAATAATAATATTACCCCTTATCTTAGGGACAATCCGATCAGGCTCGGAATCCCGGTGCACAAGACATTTCGACAATGGTAAAACAAGTCCAACAAGACCTCCCGGCGTGCCGACACCCTGATAGTAGCCGTGCGTATCTCGTCTCAGTCCACGACCGGATGAACGACGCGTACAGGTGCCAGATACCCCAAATTGCCAAGGGGCGGCCCCGCACAATGCTCTATTTGGGACCAACACCATCAGCACTGCCCCCTGTATGTAGAAAGAAACCTCGGGGACGAGACCCCCTATGCAATTTAATTAATTAATTAAGTTATTATTATGTTGCAAATTAAAACCAATGTTGGGCCTTGCTGGAGGAGTTTTATTCAAAGACGAATTGTCAAGGGGTCCCCATATATCCAACCGCGTTAGGGACGCAAAATCAAGGAACATAACACCGGTTTATCGGCTCCTAAGGTGGCATGAGTGGAACAAAACACCGAGCAAAAGGCCAAGCCTTCCACCCATTGCCAAGTGTATAGGTGTGTTAAATTATAATAATAGATATATTGTTATATTCCAACAACAAGTTCCAACATGGAGAAATCTTCATCTTCACATGCAACAAAGAAGGCTATAAGAGGGGCTGAGCAAGCGGGTAACATAGCCAAACAACGGTTTGCTGGGAAGGTGCCAAATATTAGAGGTTTCATGGCAACAAGGAGAGAGGCTGACAATAGATAGGTAACGTGACATATAGCGACAGCATGGCAATGATAGTAAAGGTATCCAAGGTTATGATCATCTTGCCTGAGATCCCGCAAGGAAGAAGAACGAGTCCATGAAGAAGACGGATAAGAAGCCACGAAGACGAACCACGTGTAGACGAATGAATCCTCACGATCGCAACGGAAAATGAACTAGTGAGAAGAAGCACACAACATGGTAAACACACAACACAAGAACATGACAAGATGCTCAACTAAGTACGATGAAAGACAAGTCTATATGATGCAAAACATGTCAAGGGATGATGCATACAAGAACGACACAAAACAACAAGTTATAATGAGGCCGGAAACCACATATAACAATTCCGGTAAGTCCTCATATGCACATTTCGAAATTGGCAAAGATCTGAGCAAACCTTAAGTTCAAGTTGTCAAATAGCAAGTTAACAAGCACCATGATGATCTACTCGAAATTCTAGTCAAGTTACATATAAAGTTTTTTAAATTCGGAACTACGGCCTAGAAGATATGAGCAAAATAAGTCAAACATGGCAATTATGCAAGATGCAACCAAACAACAAGCAAACACACTCCAAACATGTAAACAACATGATATTATGCTTCTACATGCAAAAACACACAAATTTCATATAGGACACGCTCAAAACGGAGCAACGGTTCAGCACATACACATGAAATAAGATATAACAACAAGCTGTCCAAAAACAGCAACATAGCAACTTTGGAGCAAGGTATATATATGCTACAGCACCCAAATATTATAACAAAAGGCATGGATGTGAAATAGACATGATACTTAACCAGCATAAACTTAGAGCACACCCAAAAACTTGCTGGAACACAATTAAACAAGCATGGCAAGATTCCATAAGTTTACAGATTTCTCAGACTTAGCCAAAATCTGGGAATGCAAAAACATCATCATGATGCTCCCTTTGGAGGCACAAAACAACAAGCATATTATCTCTAATAAGTATATAAGGATCATGGACATGTAATAGACATATCATACATCAAACAACTCCATTGGAACAACTCGATAGGATGCATGGATCAATAACAACAAGCTTCACCAAATTGAACATGCTGATAACAATCTGACACGTACATTTATAGCAACTTGAGAGCAAGAAATAAATAAGCTACAACAGGCTATATATGAAAACAAGGGCATGGATGGATAGAGCATAACATGGACAACAAGGCATGATCATTGTACATACTAAAACAAGCATGGATTTGAGTGGGGCATCAAGCAAACATGGCATCAGGTTTAACAGTTTCAGACTTGGCAATTTTCAACAAGTCTCAGAAAATACTACAGTGATTAGTCCACTTTGCAAGCTTTTTGCGAACACCACAAAGCATATCATGGAGAATGGATTGCACCATAGCAAAGATGGCATGGTTGTGCTTCTAAGACGTATTGACATGTGGCATGAAAGACAAACACATCAATAGCTATGAACAAGTCAAATCAGCATCTCCTAACAAGTTTCAGCACTTAACAGCCACATGCACTTTTGCAAAAGAGATTAACATGGCAATAAGGCACCTAACTTGAATGCTACAGCAACCAACATGTAGATCACTTCACGATGAACATTTTGACATATCATACACTCCATTTGGACCAACATGCACAAAGTTATCACATCACAAACATGCTAACATAACAACAATTTTCAACAGTTTTAAACATATACCACTTTTGCAACGAGGATTAGGACATCAAGATGAACTCAAACAAGCATGCCACTGTACAACAATATGAAGAGCATATCACAACGAACATTTTGACATATTATATGCTCAAATCGGACCATCACACAAAAAGTTACAAGCACCACAACATGCACACATAATTACTTTTACTCAGGGACTTAGTGAAAAAATGCAAACAGTAAAAAGGACACACTAGGACGAAATTGGCTGGCCCACTAGCAAGGGAAAAAAGAGGGCGCTCGGGCGGGCCTCACCTAGTGGTCTGAGGCCCATGGTTGGAAACGGACTGGTCCGGCTACGCCCCATGCAGCGGTGGAAGCGTAGGCGCGGATGGGCCGGGGCGAGGCCGGCGTCGATATCCTGCGCGACGAGGACGAGCGGGCGGCTGGAACTCCGTCGGGCTCGGCGGGGAGGCCAGGATCTGGCCGGCGGCTCGCCGGATCCGGCCGGAGGACGAGGACGGCGATGAGATATCCGGGTGGCAGCGGCTGCTGCCCATGGCAGGAAAGAGCTGGTCAGCGAGAGGGAGAGATGAGGGGAAGGAGAAGGCCACAGCGCGGCGGCGACGACCTGGCGGGGCGGCGGTGATGCTCGCCGGTGGCGGGCGAAGGCAGGGCGCCGACGGGTTCGAGCGGGAGGCGTCGGCAGAGGGCGTGGAACGGGCTTGGACGGGCCGCGGGCGGTGGGAGGCGCGGTGGAGATGCAGGCGACGGGGCAGTGCCACATGGCGGACGCCGGTTGGAGGAGGGAGGCGGTGACGCTGAGGTGGCGGCTCAGGATTGGCCGAGGTGATGTGGCCGGCTGGACATGTCCGGCGGCGCGAGGGGAGCGGGGGTAGGGTTTCATCTGCGAAAAATACGGGGGGGAGACACATATATATATGTAGAGGGAGCTAGGAGTGTCCAAATTAGGAGCGGTTTTCGGCCACGCGATCACGATCCAACGACCGAGAGCATGGAGGTGGTTGGGATGGGTTAGTGGGCTATTGTGGAGGGGTTCTGGGCCAAAAGAGGAAAAGGCTTCCGACGGTTAACACGGCTAACCGTTGGGCTATCAAATGAACTCTGAATGCGACGAAATTTGACAGACGGTCTACCTATGCTATAATAAGACGACACGCCAAGTTTCATCCCATTCCGAGAACATTTTCCGACCACTCATAAAATAAATATTTGGAGGAGCCGTGGGCGCGTGCGAGTGTGTCTGGGCTTAGAACGGACAAGGAAAGGTCGAGGGGGGTTCGGCCGGATGCATGTTTTGAAACATGCTCATGCAATGCACACGATGACAAGGCAAAGATGCAACAGCAAGCAGATGACATGGCAAAGGCAGCGAATAACTGGAAGACACCTGGCGCGTCGGTCTCGGGGTGTCACAACACTCCCCTACTAACAAGAGATCTCGTCCCGAGATCTTAGGAACGAGACGGAATGTAAAAGGAAGAAGCTGACATCAAAGAATGTTGGGAGGTTGAGCCACTTGAAAGGAAGAACACAACGGAGATGAACTAGGCTGAGAAGCTCAGTTAGAAAAGAGGAACAAGGAATAGACGAGCTAAACGAACAATAATGAATTCAAAACCACTCCGGCTAAAAGAGATAGAAAATAAATTCGAACAAAAGAATTCGGGTAGCACTCCAGCTGAAAATGGAATGAATATAACATGAACTTGAGAAGATGGAATAATACTTTACGAGATGAACAACAAAACGCCTCCGGAAGAATTACAAGAGTGAAATGAAAAGAACGGATAAGAGAACAACAAGTTCCATCGCAAATGAATTTGAAAGAGGATCTTCAAGAGAAAGACTTGAATGGAGTTGTTGAGAAGATCAACAAAAGAATAAGCTTGTTGTGGACTTATTGTACACATCTCAAAACTTGAGGTGAATTATGCCGCAACCAAAATATTGATGAGCTAAGAAGAACGAAGAATGCAAAACTTTACTTCAAAAGAATACGAAGGATTATTTGCATCTTGAGGTGCAAGAAGAGGAATGCTTGAGCTGCTCCACAAGAATTAGATAAATGTTTGAAGAATGCATTAAATCTTGAAGAACCACCATGAAGAACTCTGGTAACAAAAGAGTGATGATGATGATGGATGAAGAGAATAAGATTAAAGCCTTGCGCTGATTTAGAAAGAGTTTCCGACGAGATAACGAAGAAAATTTGAACTCCGGAAAAGAAAAGATTAAGGCACTTGGAACTAGAATTTATTCATCAAGAAGAAACTCCGAAGGAAGGAATTAATCAACTTGAAGAAAAATAAAAAGAATTATGTTATGCTTCTCCTTCATCAATTAAATTGATGAGAAATAACGGATTTGCATATCACTTATTCGCGATGAAAAAATGAATAAAGAGGGATATAGCACAAAACTCGAGAAAGTCTTCATGAACCACCGGTAAGATTGGAAAGAACGAGTGAATTGATATGATCACACCTGAAAAGAACTGTTGAACAAACCACCGTAAAAATTGAAGTTGAGTGAAGAAAAGGGACGAACCACCGGGAAGAATTACAATTGAACGAAGAATAGATAATGCGTCACCGAGATGAATAAAGCACTTGGGGAAATTAAGGTACAAGAGAACGAAGAGATCGCCAACTGATTAGAGAATACTTGAACGAAGCACTGGACAAATGTGAGACGAACGAAGAGGCATCAATGAAGAATATTTCGAGGACGAAGTTGAAAACTGAGAACGAAGAAATCTTTTGAAATGATGGCCTTCGGAGGAACACAATGAAAAGAATTCACGAAATACTCTGGATGGTTAAAGAAAAGAAGTCTTGATGATTGGAACAATTAAGGACATAGCAACAATCTTGAACGATGAATCTTCGAGAGAACAGACAAGAATTAGAGTAAAACTCTTCTTCAGACTTCAAATGACGACGAGGAACGCCAGCAAAATTATTGAGACACTCCGGAAGAATTAAAAGAGGAAAGGTTGAACCAATCATGAAAGAATTGAAAGTGATCTTGAAGAAGGGCTATGACTGATGGAATTCATACTTACATCATACTTGAAAAATAATTTCGGAATACTCCGGGACATTAGAAGAGTCAGGTAAGATCCTGGGAAAGACTTGTGGGTTATGAACTCACCGAAGAGAAAACACCGTTGAAAAGGATCGAAAAGGAGATGATGCACCGGAATGATTAAAGACTCGAAAGAGGTGACAACCTCGAATTATTTGGAACGCAAACGAATCTCCTGAGATTTCTTCAGAACTCCGGAACAATTAAATAGCGAGAGACGAACGAGCAAGGTGCATCACTTGAGCCGAGGAAAAGAATATGAACAACACCGAGAAATTGGAATTGAGTCCACCGGAAAAGAAAAGAGATGAGATATGACGACGAGACAAGAAATCGCCGGTTGAAATAACTGAGGAAAAAAAGCAAAGGATTCACACGAGTAAGATGGATACTCGATTACGGACTCCGGCTCCAAAAGAAAATGGGTGGGCGGGTGGGAAAAAAGTAAGACAACTTCGGAAGGGGAAACAACATCGGTTGGAAAGAACCGAGGATTGAAGCAAAAGACGGGGAGGGTCAAAACGACTTGACGAGAGATGCACCAGATGAAAAGAGCAGACATCGCAACAAACGAAAACTAACCACGTGATGCTAAAAAAATTGAAGGGGAAGAGGATTAATTCAAAACACCTACGTCAAGATTCCTCACCTGAGCGACGAAGGGGCTGAGGAGTAACCGATATAACTAGACTCCGAAATTTTTCTTCTAGACTCGACAACGGCCAAACTACGGTCAATCAAGGGGGCTACTATGGTCGGTCGAGGCTCTGATACCAACTTGTCAGGCCCAAGATGCGATTCTATCCCGATCACGTGACACACTCGTGATTGGGGCATAACTGCATTTCGGGCGCTTAGCAAGATGGATATCATTACGTCATACCATTACATAAATACATGGGGATACAACAATTCATACAAGTCACATGAATACAACATTATCAAAACAAGGCATCTGACTACGGATGCAAACATGAAAAGCACAACGACATCCATCTGCTATCCCAGGCTGCCGACCAGGGACCAAACCCAAGACTGACGAAGAAGAAGAAGAAAGAACTCCAACTCAAAGAACAATGCTCTCACGTCAAGTCATTGGAAACCTGCACCTGCAACTGTTGTTGTAGTAACTGTGAGCCACGAGGACTCAGCAATCCCATAACCTTGGGTAACAAGACTAGCAAAGCTTAATGGGTAGGAAGAGGTAAAGTGGTGAGATTGCAGCAGCGGATAAGCAATATATGGTGGCTAACTTACGAGTACAAGAGTAAGATGAGCATCTACGCAAACGGTCACAAACTAGTAATGATCGCTAAAGATCATGAACTACCTACGAGTCAAACGTAACCCCACCGTGTTCTCTTCTCAAAGTGAAAAGAGACAGTCATGGTTACTCACACGGTTGTGTGTTTTATCTCGGATCCTCTATCAAGTTTTCTACAACCGGACATTAACAAATTCCAATCTACCACATGACCGCAGGCACGGCTTTTGAAAAATCATAACCCTGCAGGGGTGTCGCAACTTAGCCCATCACAAGCTCTCACGATCAGAAGAGATAATAATAATATTACCCCTTATCTTAGGGACAATCCGATCAGGCTCGGAATCCCGGTGCACAAGACATTTCGACAATGGTAAAACAAGTCCAGCAAGACCTCCCGGCGTGCCGACACCCTGATAGTAGCCGCGCGTATCTCGTCTCAGGCCACAACCGGATGAGCGACACATACAGGTGCCAGATACCCCAAATTGCCAAGGGGCGGCCCCGCATAGTGCTCTATTTGGGACCAACACCATCGGCATTGGCCCCCCCTGTATGTAGAAAGATACCTCGGGGACGCGACCCCCTATGTAATTTAATTAATTAATTAAGTTATTATTATGTTGCAAATTAAAACCAATGTTGGGCCTTGCTGGAGGAGTTTTATTCAAAGACGAACTGTCAAGGGGTCCCCATATACCTAACCGCGTGAGGGACACAAAATCAAGGAACATAACACCGGTTTATCGGCTCCTAAGGTGGCATGAGTGGAACAAAACACCGAGCAAAAGGCCAAGCCTTTCACCCATTGCCAAGTGTATAGGTGTGTTAAATTATAATAATAGATATATTGTGATATTCCAACACCAAGTTCCAACATGGAGCAATCTTCATCTTCACCTGCAACTAACAACGCTATAAGAGGGGCTGAGCAAGCGGGTAACATAACCAAACAACGGTTTGCTGGGAAGGTGCCAAAGGTTAGAGGTTTCTTGGCAACAAGGAGAGAGGCTGACAATAGATAGGTAACGTGACATATAGCGACAGCATCGAGACAACTAGCATGGCAATGATAGTAAAGGTATCCAAGGTGATGGTCATCTTGCCTGAGATCCCGCAAGGAAGAAGAACGAGTCCACGAAGAGGATGAAGAAGAAGCCACGAAGACGAACCACGTGTAGACGAACGAATCCTCACGATCGCAACGGAAAATGAACTAGCGAGAAGAACCACACAACAAGGTAAACACACAACACAAGAACATGACAAGATGCTCAACCAAGTACGATGAAAGACAAGTCTATATGATGCAAAGCATGGCAAGGGATGATGCATACAAGAACAACACAAAACAACAAGTTTAAATTAGGCCGGAAACCACATATAACAATTCCGGTAAGTCCTCATATGCACATTTCGAAATAGGTCCTGATCTGAACAAACCTTAAGTTCAAGTTGTTAAACAGAAAGTTAACATGCAACATGATGATCTATTTGAAATTCTAGTCAAGTTACATATAAAGTTTGTTTAATTCGGAGCTACGGCCTAGAAGATATGATCAAAACAAGTCAAACATGGCAATTATGCAAGATGCAACCAAACAACAAGAAAACACACTCCAAACATGTAAACAACATGATATTATGCTTCTACATGAAAAAACACATAAGTTTCATATAGGACACGCTCAAAACGGAGCAACGGTTCAACACATACACATGAAACAAGATATAACAACAAGTTGTCCAAAAACAGTAACATAGCAACTTTGGAGCAAGGTATATATATGCTACAGCACCCAAACATGATAATAAAAGGTCTGGATGTGAAATATACATGATACTTAACAATCATAAACTTAGAGCACACCCAAAAACTTGCTGGAACACAATTAAAAAAGCATGGCATGATTCAATAAGTTTACAGATTTCTCGGATTTAGCCAAAATCTGGGAAGGCAAAAACATCATCACGATACTCCCTTCGGAGGCACAATACAACAAGCATATCAACTCTAATAAGTATATAAGGATCATGGACATGTAATAGACATATCATACATCAAACAACTCCATTGGAACAACTCCATAGGAGGCATGGATCAATAACAACAAGCTTTACCAAATTGATCATGCTGATAACAGTCTAACAGGTACATTTATAGCAACTTGAGAGCAACAAATAAATAAGCTACAACATGCTATATATGAAAAACAAGGGCATGGATGGATAGAGCATAACATGGACAACAAGACATGATCATTGTACATACTATAACAAGCATGGATTTGAGTGGGGCATCAAGAAAACATGGCATCAGGTTTAACAGTTTCAGACTTGGCAGTTTTCAACAAGTCTTAGAAAATACTACAGCGAGTAGGCCACTTTGCAAGCTTGTTACAAACACCACAAAGCATATCATGGAGAATGTATTGCACCACAGCAAAGATGGCATGCTTGTGCTTCTAAGATGTATTGACATGTGGCATGAAAGACAAACACATCAATAGCTATGAACAAGTCAAATCAGCATCTCCTAACAAGTTTCAGCACTTAACAGCCACATGCACTTTTGCAAAAGAGATTAACATGGCAATAAGGCACCTAACATGAATGCTACAGCAACCAACATGTAGAGCACTTCACAATGAACATGTTGACATATCATACACTCCATTTGGACCAACATGCACAAAGTTATCACATCACAAACATGCTAACATAACAACAGTTATCAGCAGTTTTAAACATATAGCACTTTTGCAATGATGATTAGGACATCAAGATGAACTCAAACAAGCATGCCACAGTACAACAATATGAAGAGCATATCACAACGAACATTTTGACATATTATATGCTCAAATCGGACCATCACATAAAAAGTTACAAGCACCACAACATGCACACATAATTATATTTACTCAGGGACTTAGTGAAAAAAAACGCAAACAGTAAAAAAAAACACTGGGCCGAAAGTGGCTGGCCCACCAGCAAAGGAAAAAAAGGAGGGCGCTCGGGCGGGCCTCACCTACTGGGCTGAGGCCCATGGGTGGAGACGGACTAGGCCGGCTACGGCCCACGCGGCGGTGGAGGCGGAGGCGCGGATGGGCCGGGGCGAGGCCGGCGTCGATCACCTGCGCGACGAGGACGAGCGGGCGGCTGGAACTCCGTCGGGCTCGGCAGGGACGTCGGGATCCTGCCGGCGGCTCGCCGGATCCGGCCGAAGGACGAGGACGGCGACGAGATCTCCGGGTGGCGGCGGCTGCTGCCCATGGCAGGAGAGAGCTGGTTAGCGAGAGGGAGAGATGAGGGGAAGGAGAAGGCCACAGCGCGGTGGTGACGACCTGGCGTGGCGGCGGCGATGCTCACCGACGCCGGGCGGAGGCAGGTCGCCGGCGGGTTTGAGTGGGAGGCGTCAGCAGAGGGAGCCGCGGGGCTCAGCTGCGCGGCGCCGGCGACCGGGCCGGCCGGGCCTGGCACGGGCCTAGGCGGGCCGCGTGCGGTGGGAGGCGCGGTGGAGATGCAGGCAACGGGGAGGTGCCACGTGGCGGACGCCGGTTGGAGGAGGGAGGCTGCGATGCTGAGGTGGCGGCTCGGGATTTGCCAGGGTGATGTGGCCGGCTGGACATGTCCGGTGCGGACAGACATGTTTGGCGGTGCGAGGGGAGCGGGGCTAGGGTTTCATCTGCGAAAAATATGGGGGGAGACACATATATATAGGTAGAGGGAGCTAGGAGTGTCCAAATGAGGAGCGGTTTTCGGCCACGCGGTCACGATCCAACGACCGAGAGCATGGAGGTGGTTGGGATGGGCTAGTGGGCTGTTGTCGAGGGATTCTGAGCCAAAAGAAGAAAAGGCTTCTGGCGCTTAACACGGTTAACCGTTGGGCTATCAAACGAACTCCGAATGCGACGAAATTTGACAGGAGGTCTACCTATGCTATAATAAGACCACACGCCAAGTTTCATCCCATTTCGAGAACATTTTTCGACCACTCATAAAATAAATATTCGGAGGTGCCGCGGGCGTGTGCGAGTGTGTCTGGGCTCAGAACGGACAACGGAAAGGACGAGGGGGTTCGGCCGGATGCAAGTTTTGAAACATGCTCATGCAATGCACACAATGACAAGGCAAAGATGCAACACGCAAGCAGATGACATGGCAAAGGCAGCGAATAACTGGAAGACACCTGGCGCGTCGGTCTCGGGGTGTCACATTAATCATGGGGCGGTCGCGAGTAGGCTCGCAAGGGCTCATGACCTTAGTGGCGGTGAGAACGCCAAGCATATAGATAATGTGAATAGGAAGGAACAACTAGCCTTGATTCATGCGCAAAAAAGAGACAGCTGCAGGGGGATAGCCCCGAGCAGCTCGAGGATGATGCAGCCCGGGGGGCGCCCTCGCTTGAATACCTGAAACGTCACCTGACACTTGTTGAAGAAGAGTTGGGGTAGCTGTAGACGCAAGCCGTGCGGCTTGCTCCTGAGGATCGTCGGGCTCCTAAGGCCTAGGGGCTCCGGAGGCCCTCAGCGGTCGCGGGGGTCCGGTTCTCGCTCCGTTCGGACCGCCTGCCACTGAGCCACCCAAGCCCCCAAAGCGTGTCGCGCGAGGTGCTGGAATGTGGCAGTTGCGTTGCGGAAGCCGAAGAGTGTGTAGACGTAGCTGCAGGGGAGGGCCCTCCTCCGGCCGACCGCCGTCGGCCAGAAGGGCTCCAAGGAGGCGGCTCGGTTGAGACCCGCGACGTCGATGCAAACGCGGAAGTGGTCGCTCGGGTGCGGGTAGGTGAGCTCAGCATTGTGCGGTCACGCCCACCGCACGAGCCTTGCGTACTGAAGTTCCTCGGTAACCTGGTCGATGAAGTCCTAAGCACCCAGCGCTGTGCGGCTCACGCTGGGCTCACAAAAACGCGTGTCTACACACGCCTGCAAGTGGTGCCCGAACACCTCCCTCGAGACGCTAGTCAGGCTGGAGACACTCCAGAGGAGAGCCCCCGAGCCCGTCCTGAGAGGGGCGTTGGGCGCGCCTCCCTATGCGAGGGTGGAGGGCGCCTCGTCGACATGCGCGAGTCCTGAGGCGGAACCGTCAGGAGCCCCTGTGTCCTGAGGTTCGTTGGCGGGCAGGTTCTTCTTCTTCTTGGGGGCGGTCTGCAGGGCGAGGATGGCATCATCCTCATCAGAGTTTTCGATCGCCGCGGTCTGGTAGGCGCGCTCCATGGAACGCACCGCTTCCTTCTCGTCGGAGGCGATCGTGATGAATCCGCCACTCCCGGGCATCTTGAGGACGTTGTAGCCGTGATGGGTCACTGCCATGAACTTGGCGAGGGCAGGATACCCAAGGATGGCGTTGTACGGGAGGTGGATGTTTGCGACGTCGAAGTCGATGAGCTCGGTGTGATAGTTGTCGCGGTCGCCAAAGGTGACGGGGAGGCGGACCTGCCCCATCGGGAGTGTGGAGCCATCCGTGACTCCGTAGAATGGCTTGGTCGGGTGGAGCTAATCGTCGGGGACTTGGAGTGTCTCAAAAGTCCGGACGGAGAGGACGATGATCCCTGCTCTGCCGTCGATGAGGGTCTTGGTCACGAGGACGTTGCTGATGGTCAGGGTGCAGAGCATTGGGAGAGCGCCTGGGGCTGCGGTGCACTTGAGCTGGTCCTTGGGGTCGAAGGCGATGACCCGCTTGGTCCACCTGAGGTTCGCTCATGGCGTCAGGCCTGGGAAGTGCCGCGTTCACCTCACGGGGGAACTGCTTGAAGATGTGATGTGAAGCCGGAGCATGGGGGCTCCTCCCAAGATGCATGCAACCGCTCGTGACTCCTAGAAGCCCCCTGCTCCATCTCCCTGGCGGTCATCGTCGTTACTTCTTGGCGGTGGTGGCAGCGGAGGCAGGCCTCCATTGTCTTGAGGGCGACCCTCATGAGGCTGGTCCGACCAGGGGGCGTCACGAGGTTGCTCCTGCCAGTGGTCTTCAGGAGGCTGTTCACGCCACCCTTGGCGCGAATTCCTGCCGTCCCAACGTCCTCCACCTCGGCCTCCTCCGCGGCCGTAGCTGCGGTTGTCGCACTCAGGGCGCTGCCCAACGCGCCCGCCGCGCATCGCCCTGAGCTCCTGATAGTCCTTAGTGTTGTGGCTATGGACATTGTGGAAGACGCAGTACAGACGGTTGTCTCTGGGGGGGTCGTCGTAGCCGCAGCCACGCTTCACTTCTGGCTCTGCAGCCAGCACGGAGGGCCCCTTTGCGCTTTGCTTCTTTGGTCTTGGTCTTCTTGTCGTCCACCTCCGCCTCAGGCAGCTCCTGGAGGGAGAGGCGTCCTTCCTCCGCCCTGGCGCACTTTGCCGCGAGCTTGAACACCTCGAGGGTTGTGCACAGGTCCTCGTGGATGGCGAGCTCCTCCCTCATCCTGACATTGCGGACACCGTCGGATAACACCGAGATGATGGCCTCGTCCGCGACCCTAGGGATCCGGAGGCGCATGGTGTTGAAGCGTTGGATGTACTTTTGCAGGGTCTCTCTCGGCTGCTGCCTCACGCGGCGCAGGTCCGCGGCCGCCGGGGCTCGGTCACGGGTGCCTTCGAAGTTGGCAACGAAACGCTCATGAAGCTCCCCCCAGGAGGAGATGGATCCCACGGGGAGGTTCAGGAGCCAGGAGCATGTGCCATCCTTGAGAGCCATGGGGAACCAGTTCGCCATGACCTGCTCAGTGCCGTTGGATGCCTCTATGCTGAGCTCGTAGAGTTGGAGGAACTCCGTGGGGTCGGTGGTGCCGTCGTAGCGCGGAGTCAAGTCCGGCTTGAACTTGCCGGGCCAGACGAGGCGCCGTAGCTCAGGAGCTAAGGCACGACATCCAGCCATGCTCATGATTGCAGGCACCCCCTGCGCCTGCGGGGCTAGTTCTTTGGGCGCTGGCGCCACCATCTCCTGTGGAGCGCGGTCTTGGAGCTGCGGGCCAGGGGGCCCGCGAGCCCCTGCCTGGGGATGCGGAATCACCTGGCAGCTCTCCTCGTCGCGTGCAAGGGCCCTGCAGGGCGGCTCACGCAGCGGAGCCTCGCGCCGGACCTCCTGGCCGGCGCCGTAGAGTGGAGGTGGAGCCGGGACTCCGTGCCCTTCGTTCCCCGCCAGGGGCGACGAGGGATGGAGGAGTGAGTTGGTGCAGGTGCCTCTCCGGCGGCGTTGACAAGCTTGGTGATGCGGTGGAGCCACTCGTCGTAGAGGTCATCTGCCGGGCGGTAGCGCAGGAGCTCCCACGCCATCAACAGCGTAGGCTGCTGGTAGACCGGCCCGCGGCGGACCAGCGAGGACGACGTCGTGGCTCGCAAGGGTAAAGGTGTCGCCGTGCGGCCATCACGCCGCACAGACAGCGGCAACGACGAGTTCTGCTGCACATGGACGGCCGGGTCAGTTGCGGCGTTGGCTACCGGCAAGTTGGGGCGGGGCGGCGCACCGTTGCTTGCGGGCGCCGTCTGAGCGACGTTCGCGGCGCGGCGGGCGGCGCGTGCTCGGTGTGTGTCCACCATGACTGTGGAGCGAAGTCGATGACGAGAACGGAACGAGGTTGTCGAAGAGGCGAGATCTCGACACGCCCCCTACCTGGCACGCCAAATGTCGGATTACGGGCTCTAGAAACCCAAAAAGTTCGAACAGAGGGGCGTGAACGAAGATCTCTCCCACTCACGCCTACCTAGCATCTCACCCTCGTCCAGTGAAGAGATTCAAGCGAACAACAAGTAAAGCACACAAGAGTTTACCCATGCTCAGGCCACCTTGTGGTGTAAAACCCTACTTCCTGCTTTAGTGGATTGGCCTCGAGAGGGCTTGAATATGGACTAGTACAGTGGTTCCTGAGCTTCGGAGAAGAGCTCAGGAGGGGCAGGAGGCAAGATTTCTTGCTCCTTTGCATGAAGGCAAAGTTTATGGATCTGCTCCCAAATTGTCCCTTCATAGTGGGGATCCTAGCTACTTGTATAGGCGGCCAGGGTCCTCTTCCCCGAAATGTTTAGGCGGTAAGCAATCCCACAACGGCCATTTTTGAGCGGGAACACAAGGACATTCCTATCCTGACAAAAGCGGTCTTCGCCTGCAAAAGGATCAGGCGGTGACGCGGTGGTGGGCTTGGTGGTGATATCCTCCCTGTCGTCCTTGCGGTCTTCGGTCTTGTTGCACCGAAGGGGAAACCTTTGTCCCGCTCATCGGCAACCTACGCCTGTGTTGTCTCCTTTGCACCGAAATGGCAACTGCGCCGCTCGCGGGCGCTGGCTCTCGGTGGCGCGGTGCGTCGGTGCTTACATCACTGCCTTCTCCTGAGGCAGGCTTGGCCTTGGATTCTCCGCCCCTCCGAAGCAACCTTGCCGAGGCCGCTCTTGAGGGGGTCTTGACGTCGTTCTCCTCGCAAGGTCTAGCCCCCTCGCGAGGGTCTTGGGTAGTTGTTCGATCAGCTGGGCTGTACCAGGCTGTGGTAGGAGCGCGTCGCGACCCGCAGACAGGCAATTATGTGTACCCTGGTTCCCAGGACGCCGACAATCATCATTATTAGAACATTGTCCCATGTGAGGTTATAAATAAAGAGTCCAAAAGAGTCTCCAAAAAAAGGTCTCCAAAAAAAGAGAGAGGAGACTATAAAAAAATGAGAGAAAAGGAGAGAAGGGACAATGTTAGTATCCTTTTCCACACTTGTGCCGCAAAGTAGCACCATGTTCTTAATGATAGAGAGTCTCCTATGTTGTCACTTTCATTTATTACTAGTGGAAATTTTCGTTATAGAACTTGGCTTGTATATTCCAACGATGGGCTTCCTCAAATGCCCTAGGTCTTCTTGAGCAAGCAAGTTGATGCACCCCGACTAGTTGTCTTTTGAGCTTTCATACACTTATAGCTCTATTGCATCTGTTACATGGCAATCCCTTCTCACTCAGATTAATATCGGTTGATGGACATCTCCATAGTCTGTTGATTTTCCTAGTCAATGTGAGACTTTCTTCCTCCTTTTATCTATTACCACCATCTATTCCACCCATAGTGCTATATTCATGGCTCACGCTCATGTATTGCGTGAAGAGTTGAAAAGGTTTAATAATATTAAAGTATGAAAACAATTGCTTGATTGACACCGGGATGGGCATGATTTATACTTTGTGTTAAGAAGAGGGAGCATAAATGACTATATGATTTTGTAGGGATAACTTTCTTAGCCATGTTATTTTTGAAGTTTTGTAGATTACTTTTTAGTATGGTTGAAGTATTATTGTTTTTATATTGATAAATATTTATTTTGAGTCTTATGGATCTAAACATTCATGCCACAATAAATAATATTGCATCGATAAATATGTTGGGTAGCATTCAACATCAAAAAATTTGTTTTTATCATTTATGTAGTCAGGGACGAGCAGGAATTAAGCTTGGGGACGCTTGATACGTCTCCAACGTATGTATAATTTTGGATTGTTCCATGCTATTATATTATCTGTTTTTGATGTTTTATATGCATTAATATGCTATTTAATATAATTTTGGGACTAACCTATTAACCTAGAACCCAGTGCTAGTTTCTGTATTTCCTTGTTTTTTAGTTTCGCAGAAAAGGAATATCAAACGGAGTCCAAACGGAACAAAATTTTACGAGGATTTTTCTTGTACCAGCAGACATCCAGAGGACTTGGAGTACACACCAGGGGAGCCTCGAGGCAGCCACAAGGGTGGAGGGCGTGCCCTGGGGGGTAGGGTGCGCCCCCTACCTTGTGGGCCCCCTGAGACCCCCCTGACCTACTTCTTTCGTCTATAAATTCCCAAATATTCTAGAAACATCAGAACATCCATCGAAACCACTTTTCCACCGTTGTAACCTTCTGTTCTCGCAAGATCCCATCTAGATGCCTTTTCTGGTACTCTGCCGGAGGGGGATTCGACCACGGAGGGCATCTACATCAACACCATTGCCCTTCCGATGAAGTGTGAGTAGTTCACCACAGACCTACGGGACCATAGCTTGTAGCTAGATGGCTTCTTCTCTCTCTTTGATCATCAATACCCTGTTCTCCTCGATGTTCTTGGAGATGATGTAATCTTCTTTTGCGGTGTGTTTGCCAAGATCCGATGAATTACGGATTTATGATCAGATTATCTATGAATATTATTTGAGTCTCTTCTGAATTCTTATATGCATGATTTGATAACTTTGTAATTCTCTTTGAACTGTCGGTTTGGTTTGGCCAACTAGATTGGTTTTTCTTGCAATGGGAGAAGTGCTTTGCTTTGGGTTCAATCTTGCGGTGCTCAATCCAAGTAACAGTAGGGGACAGGACACGTATTATATTGTTGCCATCGAGGATTGCAAGATGGGGTTTTCATCATATTTCTTGAGTTAATTCCACTACATCATGTCATCTTACTTAATGCGTTACTCTGTTCTTATGAACTTAATATTCTAGATGCACACATGAATCGGTCGATGTGTGGAGTAATAGTAGTAGATGCAGGTAGGAGTCGGTCTACTTGATACAGATGTGATGCCCATATTCATGATCATTGCCTTAGATATCGTCATAACTTGGCACTTTTCTATCAATTGCTTGGGTGTAATTTGTTCGGCCATCGTAATATTTGCTATCATGTGAGAAGACTCTTGTGAAACCTATGGCCCCTGGGTCTATTTTACATCTTATAAGTTTCAGATCTACTATTTTGCAATCTTTTACTTTCCAATCTATAAACCAAAAAACCGAAAAATATTTACTGTATAATTTATCTATCTCTATTTGATCTCACTTTGAAAATAACTATGAAGGGATTGACAACCCCTTTATAGCATTGGGTGCAAGTTGTTTGATTGTTTGTGCACGTATTTCGCGATTTGTGCGTAATCTCCTACTATATTGATACCTTGGTTCTCAAGCTGAGGGAAATACTTACTCTACTTTGATGCATCACTCTTTCCTCTTCGAGCTAAAAACCAACGCAAGCTCAGGAGGTAGCAGAGGCCAGGCTCGAAGCAGTGGAGTGGGACATGTTCAAGTGCAATGGATGGTTGAATGCAGACTCAATGCCAACCACTCCATGATCACAGAATTCACCCGTGATCACAAGCTTGACAACAATAATATTGGAGAACCCATCTTCAAGCTTCATGAGCGATTAGAGGACCTCCAAGCACACACCTATGACTTAAAAAAACAAAACTGTGAGTATGAGTTCAGATTTAAGAGGATGAGTTTAGCTACAGATTTCAGGATTCCAGAGACCCGTTCAACCTTCTATCATGGGTACGGGCACTCCCCTATGCCTTGGAAAATGGAGGACAAACCTCCCGCATCTTCAACTTCATCATCACCACCTCCGAAGAAGCAGACTTGTGTACACGGGTATGTGCACTCCCCTTGGCTTGTGCAAAGCTTGGGGGAGATGCCCCGGTATCGTTTCACCATCACTTCTTTATCATTTTCATCTATCTTAGTTCGATCCTTTTGGTTAATTCGTGATCTAGTAGAATAGATGTTTTAGTATGATTTAGTGTTTCAGTTTTTACTTCATGATCTATCTTTGTAATCGAGTGTGAGAGTTATATAATAAATATTAGTTTTGAGTTGAGTGTTTCCTTTCCTTGCTTTGATCTTAAATATGAAAACAATAAAGAAAATAGATCATCATATGATAATCTTATGGAGAGTGATCACTTCACATATAAGAAGTATAGTGCATGGAATTTGTTGAAGGTTAACAAATATAGTATTGGTCATTGTTGCAATTGATGAGAAGTCATAAAGAAAGAGAGGTTTCACATATAAATACACTATCTTGGACATCTTTTCTGCTTGTGAGCACTCATTAAAATATTATATGCTAACAAGTTGATGTTAGACAAGGAAAACAATGTAATGAGTTTCTCTTTATATCCGAATAGAAGTTATATTGCCATGGATCCTCTAACATGTGGTGATTGCTTCCTATCATATTACAGCCAAACACTCCACACCAAGTAGAGATACTACTTGTGCATCCAAAGTTCTTAAACCCAGTTTCTATCAAAAGAGTCCACTATATGTACCTATGGATCGAGTAAGATCCTTCAAGTAAGTTGTCATCGGTGCAAAGCAATAAAAATTTCCCTCTAAATATGTATGATCTTTTATTTTGAGGAAAATAAGCTTTGTACGAAGTTGTGACTAGGAATAAATAAGAGCGACGGACTGCATAATGGAGGTGGCTATCAGAAGGGGCAATATAAAGTGACGTTCCTTTGCCTTAAGAGTTTGTGCGTCCAAATAAAAAGCGCATGACAACCTCTGCTTCCCGCTGTGAAGGGCCTATCTTTTATTTTAAATGTCTACCTTTGTAAAAGAGTGATGGTGATCTCCACCATTCCTTTTATTTTTCTCCTTTTGGCAAGCATCATGTGTTGGAGGCACACATATCCAGTGGATGTAGGTGGTCATGAGTTATTATTGTTGACATTACCCATAGGGTAAATGGATGGGAGGCGAAATTATAGGCCCCTATCTTTCTATGTGTCTAACTGAAGCTTTGGTCCCATAAGTATCACATGAGTGTTAGCAATCGTGGAGTACTAAATGATGGTTGAGTATGTGAACTTGCTACACAAAAGATCTTACATAAACTCTTTTTAACAATATGATGAATTGCAATTGCATCAATGCCTGAGATCATGGTTTGTTAGTTTTCAATGAAGTTTATGTTTCATAGTTTACTTTGTGAACGAATTGTCACTTTAGCATGAGAAGTTATATGAAAATATATTTGTGTTCTATTAATGGTCATGATACCCTATTGTCCGTATTTTGTTTTATTGACACCTAAATCTCTAAGCATGTGGTCATATTTATCGATTTGGGTTTCCCCTTGAGGACAAGCGAGGTCTATCCTTGGGGGAGTTGATACGCCCATTTCATGTAATGGTTTCCTACAGTTATTTATAATGATTTTGAGCAATATTAACACTTTATGATGCAATTCTTATGTATTTTCTCTCTTATTTTGCAAGATTCGCATGAAGAGGGAGAATGCCGGAGCTGGAATTCTGGACGAAAAAGGAGAAAATCTCGGATCCCTAATCTGCACAACTCCAAATGTCTTGAAACTTTATGGAGAATTGTTTTTAATATATAAAAACATTGGGAGAAGAAATACCAGGATGGGACCCACCAGGTGGCCACAAGCCTGGGGGCACGCCCTACTCTCCAGGGCGCACGCCCCTAAGCTTATGGGCCCCCTAGCCAGCCTCTGGTGCCCATCTTCTGCTATATGAAGCGTTTTAACCTAGAAAAAATGAAGAGAAGACCTTCAAGATGAAGTGCCCCCGTCTCGAGGCGGAACCTGGGCAGAAGAAATCTAGGTCTCCAATGGAGGGATTCCGCCAAGGAAACTTCCCTCCAGGAGGGGGGAATCGAAGCCGATCGGAATCAGGGCTCCAGTGACCCAAGAGGTTCAAACTCTGGAATGCACATATTCCTACCGCACTACCCTACTCTCTCTACCCCACAGAGACGCTGCGGCGAGCACGAGCTAAGGAGGAAGAACCACGAACATGACAGTTAACCAGGTTTGGGCCACCTCACGGTGTAAGACCCTACTCCTCCTAGTCTGAGATTACTTGGTGTTGAAGAGTACAAGTGAGTGAAAATCCAGCTCCCTCCTAAGGTAGCACCTTGCTTCTAATTATAATGCCTCTGGTCCTCTTCCCCTAGAAACACAAGGCAGGAATGGTTGCCGCAACGACCAGTTTGAAGGGGGGCAAGGTTGCATCTTATCCTGACCAAAGGTAGTCTTCGCCTGCAAAGCCTCCTGTCGTGATGCGCTATTGGGCTCGGGAATGACATCTGCCATGGCGTGCCTGCCATCTTGGTCATCTTGAACCGATCAGGCAACTTTTGGAGATTGCTTTGGGAAGTGGTGGCTGGCCTTGCTACCTTAGCAGCAAAGAGGAAAGCCTCCTCATCCATGCCTGGTGGCACAGCCTCTGGCACGGCCTGGCGTCGCACCCATTAGCCACATGAAGACTCGGGATCGTGCAACCAAGTTCAACAGCTCTTAATATGAACATCTCGGGAGGGTGCCTTGCCATAGGGCCTCGTGAGCCTCCTGGTGGTGCCTCCTATCCGCCTGAGGTGCTTACTGACGTGTACCTCGCGAGGCGGGGTCCTTGCAAGGGTTTTATTCATGAAGCTTCGCGGTGGGCTGCCTGCCGGGTGTGGGACATGCACCGCGCTCTGGCCAGCGGGCAGATGGGCTTGGGTAGCCCCAGTCCCACAGCCTCGACAGTAGCCCCCGGGATCGTGGAACGCATGACCTCGCTAGTTGAGGGCGGGAGAAACAGTGCAGGCCCCAAGCACCTATGGGCTAGGCCTGCCGCGTGGCGCACGATGGAGCGGGGGATGCCCCCACTCCTCACACGATGCGTTGGCAACCGCACGGGCTAACATAAAGCCTGGCCGTGCAGGGTGCAAGGTCATCATTTACTTACTCGTCCCTTCAAAGGCGAAGAGGCGCGGGTTGCTCTTCCCTCGGGTGCTATAAAGATGTGGGGAAGGATTTCCCGGTCCATCTTCTTCCTCTGACTCCTCCTCTTGCCCCACGACTCGAGACGACCTGTGCAAATATGGCGAGAGGGAGAGGCTGTGGCCACGCAGCTGCCACGTTGGCATTTCCCGGAAGAGGAGGGGATGATGCAGCACAACAGAGGTAAGTATTTCTCTCAGTTATGAAACCAAGGTTATCAACCAGTAGGAGAACGAAGCAACACTATGTAAACAGCACCTGCACACAAACAACAAATCTTGCAACCCAACGCGTAAAGGGGTTGTCAATCCCTCAACGTTATTGAGATTTGATAAATAGATTGATTGATAGATGCAAATAAAATGAAAGAAAATAAAACACAAAGTATTTTTGGGTTTTTGATTGAATAGATCTGAAAATATATGATAGGAAATAGACCGAGCGGCCATAGATTTCACTAGTGGCTTCTCTCAAGAAAATAGCATATATTGGAATTATTGTTGGGCAATTGATAGAAAAGCAAATAGTTATGAATATATATAGGCATCACATCCAAGATTAGTAGACATAAACGATTCTGCATCTACTACTATTACTCCACACATCGACCGCTATCCAGCATGCATCTAGTGTATTAAGTTCATGGAGGAATGGAGTAATACAACATGAATGATGACATGATGTAGACAAGGCAAACTCATGTATGTACAAACTCCATCTTGTTACCCTTAATAGCAATGATGCATGTGTGTCATATATCTTTTTGTCACTAAGATTGAGCACTACAAGAACCCATTACAAAGTACCTCTTCCCATGGCAAGATAAATCAATCTAGTTGGCCAAACGAAACCAAAATATCAAAGAAGAAATATGAGGCTATAACAAACTATGCATGGATAGATCTGATCATAAACTCACAATTCATCAGATCCCAACAAACACACCGCAAAAAAGAGTTACATCAAATAGATCTCCAAGAGCATCGAGGAGAACACTGTATTGAAGATTAAAAAGAGAGAAGAAGTCATCTAGCTGCTAACTACGAACACGTAGTTTTGTGGTATGCATCATTCGAGGAGCACGGATGAGGATGATGAAACCCCCACGATCGTTGACCCCTCTGGCAGCCGGAGAAGGCCTCTGAATTGGATTTCGTGGTTCTGGAACTTGAAGTGGCTGAAAAAGGATTTCATCGACAACCCTAGAATTTTAGGAATATTGGGGTATTTATAGGGCCGGAGGTCGGTGGGAAGCTTCCCAGGGGCTCCATTACCCACTAGAGCACGCCTGGGCCTCCTGGCGTGCCCTAGTGCCTAGTGGGCCCCACATTCCTCCCTCGTGTGGTCTCTTGGCTCCCTTGGTGTCTTCTGTCCAGAAAAAATGTTCAAAAAGTTATGTGGCATTTGGACTTTGTTTGATATTGATATTCTACAGAGGAAAAAAGCAAGCAGAAAACGGCAACTAGCACTGGGCACTTTGTCAATAGGATAGTCCCAAAAATGATATAAAGTTGCTAGAAAATGTATATAAAACATCCAAGATTGATAATATGACAACATGGAACAATCAAAAATTATAGATACATTGGAGACGTATCAGCATCTCCAGGCTTAATTCCTGCTCATCCTCGAGTAGGTAAATGATAAAAATAGAATTTTTGATGTGGAATGTTGCCTAACATATTCATCATATATTCTTTTTCTTTGTAGCATGGACATTTGGACTTTAGATGATTCAAAGAAATAGTTTATAATTTGACATGAAGACATCAATACTCAAGCATATCAACAAGCAACCATGTCCTTCAAAATATCAATGCTATAGAAAGCTATCCCTAGCCTATTATGCTCAATCATTGATACATTCATGAAACACACTCAAATATTAGCTATATCCAATGCACAAGTATGATAATAGTGTTTCCTAGTTGTGCTTTATAGGAGAAGATGAAGACTCAAGAAAAAGAAAAATTGCATAAAAGTAAATAGATAGGCCCTTCGCAGAGGGGAGCAGAGATTTGTTGAGGTGCTAGAGCTCAAAGCTTAAATTGAAAGATAAAATTATTTTGAGAGGCATGCTTTTCCTGTCAACTAAAATGACCGAGAATTACCAATATCTTCCATGCTAGATAAATCATAGGATGTTCCCAAACATAAAATAATGTTTATTTCCTCTCCGCCATTCTTTCACAATCCATGGATAGTCGTATCCACAGGTGCCTTCCATACCAACACATACCAAGGACTTTATTACAATAGTGTTTGCATTTCGGGACTGGGAATCCCTATTACCTGCCACACTCTCATGCAATGACAATTGAATAAACACTCATCTTGAAAATAACATACCTAGCATCGAAAATATTGGCCACCCCTGCCGCTTCATGAGCGGTATGGGCACACAAAAGAGAAATTCATTTTGAAAATTAGAGTTGGCACATACAAATTTACTTGGAACGGCATGGAAATACCGCATATAGGTAGGTATGGTGGACTCATTTGGCACAACTTGGGTTTTAAGGACTTGGATGCACAAGAAGTATTCCCGCTTAGTACAAATGGAGGCTGCCAAATAGATTGAAAATCAACCAACCATGAAACAAAAATGATCACAGACGAGCATTAAACATAACTAAGACTGAATAATGCACCACAAGTAGGATATTACTTCGTAGCATAACTATTGACTTTATGTGCATGCATAGGGAATCTCAAACCTTAACACCAATATTCTTACTAAAACATAATTACACACCAACATGACTCACATATCACTATCTCCATATCGCAATACTATTGCAAAGAATCAAGTTTAATATCCAATGACCTTCATGAAAGTTTTTATTACATCCCTCTTGAACATCTATCACTTTGTATCCATGCACTAAGACTTGGCTACCCAGTGCCCCTGACTTATGCACAAATAGTAGTAGAAAAAAACTCGTCCACATAAGCTTAGTCAAATCTAGACCAAGCCAAAGAAACCGCTCTCTGTGCAAGCAAGGAGCACATCAAGAAGACAAAACCAGTAGTCGAGACCAAGACCTCATGAGAATCACCCTCCGCTGGCTAAGCAGCGCTGGCAAGGTCAAAGCAGTGGCCTAGAGCGGGCCCGAACCACGCCACTAACGTACCTGGTGCCTACCGAGGACCAAAGCACGCACATCTGTGAGAAGGCCTGTTAAGCCATACCCCAGCAGGAGCGAGCCGATCTGCCCCCGCTCCACCACATCACAACGCCAGTCACTTATCGATGCGGTGTCGAGCTCTTAGGTGGCTAAGTGGCTCTCGCTAAGCACGTGGCGGCTTGCTGGAAAACAAATTACACCCATTTGACACACGTCTGGAGGTGTGTCAAGATAATAAGTTATAGGTGGCTAAAGCCATGGAAAAAGCTTGCCGAGAATGCATCCCCGCACGCCACCTAGGGTAGCATTTATGGCATTTTTTCCTAAGTTCCAGAGTTAGGTATGATAGCGCTATTGGCTATCTAATCACTATATAATGTCTGTTTTGTCACTACGGTTACCCCTTGAGCTATAAAAGGAGGCCCAAGGCAACCTAGCTAAACATTCGGACCTTTGAACACTTGCACTCGCATAACAGCTCTCCCAGAGGCCACCTTGTCGGGCTTGAGCGATGTGTGTGTTTCGTGTTCCTCCATCCAATCCACCAAAGGAGGTATAGGGTTTTACACTCCCAGCGTCTTGAACCTAGGTAAAATCACGAGTGTACCACCGGCAGGCTGCTTCATCACCCTACCGAACCACAAAGGGCCCGCGGCCCCATAGGTGATCGTGTGCATCTTGCCACAACATCTTCAGCGTGCCAAGTAGGGGGTCATCGTTTGCACGAACCCGAAGTCGTGAACAGTGCATCGATCATCATCATCATCTTCTTGATCCATGGCTCCGAAGAAGAAATCCGGTGCAACAATGAACCCTCTACTTTCAAGCCCCCTCACACGCAGCCACGGACGCTGTAGGCACCGTGGCGGCGATGGGTGGGGTGGACGCCATGGGTGACGCGGTCGGCGCAGGAGGTGCCATCATCGCATCCCCCATGGCCGCGGATGGAGCAGGAAACGACATGGGAGAACAACGCCAACAACATCCTGTCGAGCTTGGCCCAGAACCCGCGGGTGGAGGGAACGGCCAGTCTCTACCTCCCTGTCACACTCGTGGACGCAGCAACAATAGTGGCGTCCAATCTGGTGCAAGCCGTGACTCTCTAGTTGTGCTCGCCACGGGGGCGGCTGCATGGCGCGCACCTCGCCCGGAGCAAGACGAGCAAGCCGGAGCACCGGGAGGGGCTGTCGACCCACAAGCACGGCCTCCTCCGCGCTCGACCGCCTTGGTGATCGGTTTGGGACGGCAAGAATGCAGTGAAGCTCCAGCCAGTTCCGCCTGGAGTCAAGCGACGTCATGAGCCACCTCTTTAGCCATGCCGACCACAGCAGCAGAAGCAATGGCGCGGGCGCAACAACTGTTGAATTTTGCATCACTGGCTGACAAGATGGACGAGTGGAGAGCCACCATCCAGAGCTCGATTGCCTTCGTCGAAGCCACCAAATCGTAGCATGCAGAACTGTCGCGACACCCGCGGACGACGACGACGTCCGTAGCTGATGGTCGTATCGAGGGGGCTCCACCAACGGTGCAATCCCCTCTGCGACAACAGACCCAGAGGCATCCTCAACAAACTCTGCATGTTAACGGCCCCGACAAGGCATCTATGGCTTCGTTCGGCCAGCAAAACCGCTGGGATCAGCGGCGTCTTCTGGAAGACCGGTGGAAGGAAGACGTGTGCGTTACCATAGAACGATGTCGGGAGGCACATCATTAATTAGAGAGGCGCAATGGCCCAGACGTTTGCGACCCCGTGCCTAGTGTTGGCGGGTACTTGCCTTACGAGGTTGGGTGCCCTAGCTTCACTCGCGAGCTGCGGCAGGTCCGCTGACCATCTGCCTGTGCCACCGGGGGTAGAGATGAGAAGTTGCTCGCCAACTATTTCCCTTTGGCGCTCAAGCCAAATGTGAGATCATGGCTGATGCACCTGCCGAAGAACTCTATATCATTGTGGGCTAACCTATGCAATGAGTTTGTTGGCGCCTTCACAGGTGGCCACCAGGAGCCTGGATAGTGATTTGCAAGTACTCCCGCGGAAAGAAGGGGAAAGTTTGCGGAAGTATATTTAGAGGTTCAGTCAAGTACACCGCAACATCCCAGAGATAGACCACACAGCCGTGATTGTCGTGTTCCATTCGAACATGCTCAACAGGAGGATGCGGACCAAGATCTACGCTGGGCTCCCCAAGACCGTCAATGAGTTTTACACATTAGCAAACAAGTGTGCTAGAGCTAAAGAAGGAAGGTGGCTCCCCAGAGAAGAGGTTGGCGTTGAAGTCGACTCAGATGATGATGATGAAGCCCCCGCCCCGAACGGGAGAAGCTGGAAGCATAAAGGGAAAGAGGTGTTGGCCGTTGAGAGCTCTAGTGATCTCAGTGCCGACAAGAAAGCCAAGGCCGAGGCCCCCGGCAAGGGATCTGCCACATGCGCTAATTACTGGGAGGCCACGGTAGCAGAGAAAACCGGAAAGTGCGATGGGCCATACTGCTAAATCCATGGCACCAAAGGTCATGATCTCCAATTATGCCACCAAGTTGAGCAGCTTGCTGAGAAACAGAAGGTTGAATACGAGAAGCGTGACAAGGACAGAGGATAAGAGGGTGATGACAGAAAGGGCCATGGTCGTAGAGTAGGCACCGCAGCAAGGACCCGCAGCAAAAGGAAAAACCTGCCAGAGGCCATGAGAAAAGAGAAGGAGATGATATGAGTGATGAGGAGGATGAGGATGAGACCATCGATCAAGAGTTCCAAAAGGCAACTGAGGCCATGTTTGTTGACGGAGGTGCATCCTTGTATTTCTCTCACCGTCAGCTCAAGCAATGGGCGCGAGAGATCAATGATGTGGAACCAGCTGCAAAATCCAGAAGAACACTTAAATGGTGCCACATGTCTATCGTCCTTGATGAAGAGGATCACCCCAACCGGACCACTGCAGTCGGGTGTTTGCCGTTGTTGGTCTCCCCAACAATTCGCAACCTCAACGTGACAAAGATGCTAGTTGACTGTGGGTCTGGGTTGAGGTTAATCTCCCCTAAGGTGATTGAAAAGCTACAAGTCCCAGACGAAGAGCTCAAGGCCACATGTACGTTTCAAGGAATCAACCCCGAAAGCAACCGGCCTAAAGGGAAAATTACCCTTCCTATGACATTTGGCGGGTGATGACCCACAAGTGTAGGGGATCTATCATAGTCCTTTCGATAAGTAAGAGTGTCTAACCCAACGAGGAGCAGAAGGAAATGATAGGCAGTTTTCAGTAAGGTATTTTCTGCAAGCACTGAAATTATAGGTAACAGCTAGTTTTGTGATAAGGTAATCGGTAGCAAGTAACAAAAGGTAAAGGTAAATAAGGTGTAGCAAGATGGCCCGATCCTTTTTGTAGCAAAGGGCATGCCTGGACAAACTCTTATATGAAGGAAAGCGCTCCCGAGGACACATGGGAATTATCGTCAAGCTAGTTTTCATCACGGTCATCTGATTCGCGTTCGGTACTTTGATAATTTGATATGTGGGTGGACCGGTGCTTGGGTGTTGTCCTTACTTGGACAAGCCTCCCAGTAATGATTAACCTCTAATGCAAGTATCCGCAACTACAAAAAAAGTATTAAGGTAAACCTAACCATAGCATGAAACAAGTGGATCCAAATTAGCCCCTTACGAAGCAACGCATAAACTAGGGTTTAAGCTTCTGTCACTCTAGCAACCCATCATCTACTTATTACTTCCCAATGCCTTCCTCTATGCCCAAATAATGGTGAAGTGCCATGTAGTCGACGTTCACATGACACCACTAGAGGAGAGACAACATACATCTCATCAAAATATAGAACGAATACCAAATTCACATGACTACTAATAGCAAGACTTCTCCCATGTCCTTAGGAACAAAAGTAACTACTCATAAGACATAATATTGTTCATGATCAGAGGGGTATTAATATGCATAATGGATCTGAACATATGATCTTCCACCAAATAAACCAACTAGCATCAACTACAAGGAGTAATCAACACTACTAGCAACCCACAGGTACCAATCTGAGGTTTGGGTACAAAGATTGGATACAAGAGATGAACTAGGGTTTGAGAGGAGATAGTGCTGGTGAAGATGTTGATGAAGATAGCCCTCCCCAAGATGGGAGAGTTGTTGGTGATGACGGAGGTGACAATTTCCCCCTCCCTGAGGGAAGTATCCCCGACAGAACAGATCTGCCTGAGCCCTAGATTGGTTTCCGCCAAGGTTCCGCCTCGAGACATCGGCGTCTGGTCCCGAAAGCCTCCTTATGATTTTTTCCAAGTCAGAACACCTCATGTAGGAAAAGATGGGCATCAGGGGGGCCACGAGGCAGGGGGCACGCCCAGAGAGGGGAGCGCGCCCCCCACCCTCGTTGACAGGTGGTGGCCCCCCTAGTGATCTTCTTTCGCCAGATATTTTTTATATTTTCTAAAACGGTGTCCTATGAAGTTTCAGAGCTTTTTGAGTTGTGCAGAATTGGTTTTCAGAGTTTGCTTCTTTTCCAGCCCTGAATTCCAGCTGCCGGCATTCTCCCTCTTCATGTAAACCTCGTAAAATAAGAGAGAAAAGGCATAAGTATTGTGACATAATGTATAATAACAGCCCATAGTGCAATAAATATCAACATAAAAGCATGATGCAAAATGGACGTATCAACTCCCCCAAGCTTAGACCTCGCTTGTCCTCAAGCGAAATTCGATATCGAAAAATATGTCAACATGTTTAGAGATAGAGGTGTCGATAAAAATAAAATATGGACATGAGGGCATCATGGTCATTCTCATAACAGCAACATATATATATATATATATATATATATATATATATATATAGGGTGGGTCTATTCTCATAACACCCCTTAAGACCTTATTCTCCTAACAAAAAGCTTATTCTCCTAACACCCCTCCCCCACCCCTCCACGCCTCCTAGCGCCAGCGCCCCGACGCCGGCGTCCTCCCCCACCCCTCCCCGCCTCCTAGCGCGGGAGCGCCCCGGCGGCCGGCGTC